>JBBGZY010000856.1:1395000-2138712 GCA_037952925.1 Lithobates clamitans | reverse complement strand
GCTGATTATGGGTGTGAGTATGCCTTGTTCAATGTAAGTGTTGATTTGTGGTGTAATGCCTTTGATTTTGCTTTCGTGTAGGGCATATTGTTTCTGGTAGATAGGTGAGAAGTTGGGACGTAGTTGTGGTCTGTAAGGTGTGCAATTTATGAAACCTACACTGGCTTTATTCTCTGCCCAAATTCTATGTGTCTCTAGGGAGACAGGGATCACCAGGAAGTACCCTCTCAGGTCACTTCTTTTTGGACTCTGCAGGTCACAGTATCTGGAGGTGGCAGTTACAGCTCCTGTCTTGTCAAATTCAATTTTAATCCCCAGGGCTGACATTAAGTCTCTCCCCATGAGGGAGACTGGGCAATTTGGTAATATGGCAAACTTTTGATAGGTCAGCAAGTCACCCTGAGGGGTGGCTACAGCGAGCGGGGGGGTGATAGAGTGAGAGAGTTCAGTTCCATTTATACCTATTGAGCGTCCCTCGCTGCAATCCGATGTGTCAAAGTGAGGGTCATTTAAACTACTCGAACTTGCCCCAGTGTCTATTAAGAAGGATACACAGTTCCCTTCGACTTGTAATATAACCTGGGGTAGTTGTTTCCAAGAGACATTATGACACACTAGCACGAGAGATGGAACTTGCTCAAGGCATCCCTATTGGTGATATTGTGAGTTTTGATTGTTGGCGGGCCAAGACATGGGAATGTGGTGGCGAGGGGTGGGAGAGGGATTGGCAGGTGGGTTAGAGACCTGCGGTGGCTGATAAGGTCTTTGATAGGTGTTGGAAGGTGAGGGACCCTCTTGGTACCTAGGTTGGTAAACCTGGTTCCTGGCTGGCTGGGGGCCATAGGGATATCCCTGTCCTCCTTGTCCTCTACCTCTCTGCCGGTTATCCTGTTTCCTTTGTAACCCCTTTCTCCTAGGGCACTGGGATTTCCAATGCCCATATTGACCACAGCTGAAACAAGCTTGGTCTGGGGGTACTATCTGAGGGGTCATGATGTCTGCACCTAGTTCGTCCTGATAGAAGGTACCACCCTTCTGGGTGAATACCCCTGCTATGTCCCTAAGCCTATTCTCCTTCATGAAATCTTCTGCTGTCTGTGACATCCAGCTGGGAGTCACTAGTTTAAGGAATTGTGTTATTTTTGGATCCCCCCCAGTCATGATAGTGGTCATGAACACAGAGTCTCCCTGCCCATCCACATTTTTGAACAACTTGTGTACACGGGTGCAAAAGTCAAAGAATTTTTCTTTTGATTCTTGCTTGGCCATTACCAACTCTTGGAGGGCATTCTGACCCTTATAAGTGGAACACCAATGTTTGCAAACTGCTGCCCAAAAAGTTTCCCAGTTTCCCCCGTTGTCAACAATGTGAGTTTGATACAATTTCTTCACATCTAATTTACTTGCAGGTTCAGGATCTAAGATGTCCAAAAGACCTCTCAAATCTTTCCCATCTAGGCTAGCCCCGGTACAATATTTCTGGAGGAAACTACAGGCCTCGCGGGGGTATCTTTTTGGTATGGGGCATAGATCCTTAATTTTCTGTACTTGTCCCAGGGGTAAGGGTACATGAATTACAGTTTCTCCCATAGATATCATGGGGTAAGAGGAGGAGGGACTTTCCTTTTCCTGTGTATCTTTTACCTCTGTTGGTGGGGAGTGGCTGGGGATGCCTTCGGTACCAGTGGTACCTAGGCGTTGTTGTCTTCTTTGTATGCGGGTGAGCATTTGTGGGCTGTGCAGGACCTGACTTACTATATTTTCCTCTTCTAGAGTTAGGGCCTCACCTTCTTCTTCCTCTTGTTCCACAGGGAGGAATTTCTTAAATTCTGCCTCTGTTTCTTCCTTTCTCTTTTTTATTTCTAAAATTCTAGCGTCTAGAATTTCCATTTCTTGGAGCATCTCCGTTTTCCTATTTGCTATCTCCCATTCTTTCTGTCTTATTTCTTCCTCCAGCTTTCTGTTAACTTCCTCTTGTTCTTTTAAAAGCCTCTCATATCTCTCCTTCCCCTCAGTCTCTTTCTCAGCATGAATTCTTTCTGCCATTTCTCTTTCTTTTCTTAGGGCTAACTCTACATCTGTTTCCTCTCTACCATACTCATCCTCTGTCTCCATTTCTGTCTTTGTGCCTTCCTCCTCACCTTGTTGATCCATTTCTAACTTCCATTGGGCTCTCTGATCAGGGGTTGCTGATTGGTGTATGAGGGTTATCATAGTATTCATGTCTATACCGGGTATTAGGTCTGTCTCTAGATTAGGGTAGAGAGCTAATTTTCTCTCTGGGGTTACTGTGTCATCTTTTACCATGACATAAGGTGGAGGTGGTTCTGGTGCAGAGGGGAGTGTGTTGGTCAACTGACCCTTTGGTTTAGTTACTTTCACATACTTCTTTTTATATGTTTTTAAATGACCCTCCCACAATTTACATGTTTGTCTCATATAATCTGGGTCCCATGATCCTGGAGGATAACTATTTTTATGGGTTCCACAAATTTTCTGGACTTCCTGCCAGTCACTTTCATTGCAAGGGCCAGCTGTGCCTATGTCTGAAAGTCCTATTTGGTGACACCTTTGTCGGACGTTGGTCCAGAAAGGTTCAATACTTCCAGCTGGGACAAGGGTATATATGTACTCATATGGAGTGGGCTGACAAACCTGACCAGTTTGGGGTATCTGAGTCTGGGCTTCCCTGTCTATCTTGTCTGCAGAATTCCCCATTTATCTCTGGTGGTATTTGGTGGCTAGAATAGGGACAGGGATGGTAGCAACCAGTATGTCTTATGATCTGGGATTTTACTTCGTCAAAGGAGGACCCGTACAATAAATTGTCCTCACCGATAAAATTATGTATATTAATTTTTAACAAATATGAGGTAGTTGAGTTGTCAGTTTGGGGATAGACTGGGGTTTTTCCCAGTCTGGTAGTGAAACCGTAAGGTCTAGTGGATATTAATATGGGAAGGTCTTCTTGGTACAGAAACAACAAGCCTAATCTGCATTGGCCACATCTAGTGATAGGTATTTCACAATAATCATGCAAGCCCATAGACATTTGAAAAGAGATACTTACGTGCCCTGTAACATAAACAGTATCTATACTCTAAATCCAATAACAAGAATTCTTATGAACAACTATTGACTTTAAAATTTCCTTACTCAACAATAACATTGGTACAATACTTATGCTATAAGTAGTAAGCTATAAATTTTCACAATTTTAAAATGCAATAAAAATAAACAATATGCATATACCAATAATTCATGTGCGCGCTTTCTATCAATGGGGCTCCACAATAACACCCGTCCTTTGGACTTGAGCATAAAAAAATTACTTCCCAAGTATTATTTTTGACCTGCACTAGTCAAACTATCCCTTTCCTGTAAAGAACCCGACCTTTAACTTCCCAGAGGCCAGCCTAGCCTTCTGCAGAAGCACAGAATATCAATTAAACATTCTACAACAAAAATTGTGGTCGGTCGCCACGACAGAATAAGTGTACAGACTTCACCAAAAATTAGGTAAAATATTGTCCACTTACCTGCCGGACAGCGCCATCCCACTTCTGACACCAGTACTGTTAGGTTCGGTTCTTTTGGACCTCTTAGCCTAGGCTCGGACACTGGGTGTGTGGATTGCCCCTTCACCGGTGAGGTAAACAAGATACATACACGGGTTGTACGTGAATCATGAATACAATTTTAATGAGGCTCGGAGATTGAATATATAGAGTAACTGTCACGTATTCCACTCGTAGGTGGACCAATCAAAATACAAGTTAAAGATATACATCATAGCAACATAACATGACCTTTCTTTGTGTGTTACCACATAGCTGTCTTTATCACACCTCCCTGGGTCTCATCCTGTATAGACTAAGTTTGTGCGTCACTTAAACAGAAATGCGTATCTATATTCTAAGAATTCAAATATCACCTAAGTAGAAGCGTGTAACCACATTCTAAGAATTCAAATGTTACGGCCTGTGGTTGAAACAAATGTATGTAAAATAGAGAACTTATCTTAAACTATCTTAACACCTAGCATCTAAATAGATTATTGCTTCCGTAGCTAAAAAACCACAGAGGTTGAAGTCTTGGCTGGAATATCACAGAAATTACAAGTTCATTTAAAATACAAGCTTTTCATATATCTACTTATTAATCAAGAAGCAATTATCAATCAGAAGCAGTTTACCCTTATAAAGCAATTATAAATCAATACAATCAAAAGCATTTTACCCTTATAGGGGGGGGGCCGGGGATTCAGCTTCTACTGGACAACCGGCTACCAAAAGATGGGGTGTCTGCTGGCAGTACAATGAGGTAACCTGTATATTTGGAGGGGCATGTTGTTTCAAACATGAGTGCTCCGGTTGCGGCGGCTCTCATCCCGTGTCCTGCTGTTCTAGAAAAGGGAAGGGCCGTGCAGGCGAAGTTAGTAACAAAAGGGTTGACACCAATGAGGGGGTGAATGATGCAACCTTTCCTAAATAGGTACCCGGATCGGACGGCCGTGCGGCTGTTGGGGGAGGGAATTTCTGAGGGTTTTCGTATCCCGTGCTCCTTGTCTACTGTGCCACCGGTAGCAAAGAATTTGCCATTGGCCTTGCTTCATCCAAGGGGTGGTCAAGGAAAAATTGGGAAAGGAAGTGGCATTGGGTCTCATGGCCGGGACTTTTCAGGAGAAGCCTCTTCCAGGGCTGGTGGTTTCCCCGCTGGGAGTGGTGCCCAAAAAAGAGCCTAATAAGTTTCGGCTTAAACACCATTTGTCATTTCCAAAGGGCGGCTCTGTCAATGATGCAATAGATCCGGAAGAGTGCGCGGTGTCCTACACATCCTTTGATGCGGCAGTGGGTTGGGTTCGCTGCTGCGGAAAAGGGGCGCTGATGGCAAAATCTGACATAGAGTTGGCATTCCGCTTGCTCCCAGTCCATCCGGACAGCTTTTGGCTGTTGGGGTACTGCTGGCAAAGGGAATTTTACATTGATCGTTGCTTGCCAATGGGCTGCTCCATTTCCTGTGCAATGTTCCAGACATTCAGCTCCTTTAAAGAGTGGGTAGTTCAGGACGTTTCAAGGCTTAATTCCATCATTCATTATTTGGATGACTTCCTCTGCGTGGGTCCTCCTTCATCCAATGTGTGTGCGGTACTGTCAGGGACGTGCCGGTGCCTTTCAGGGGAATATGCATGCGTGCATGCGCATGCGTGGTCTGTCCAGAGTCATACAACAGAGTTCTCCCACTGGTGTGCACCAGCGTGCTCCCGTGCCTGAGCGTGAGTGCGCACACCTGTGTGCGTTAGCGCTGTTTGGCGCCAAGATGCCTTTAAAAGTGTGACAGCTGCACTCATGCGGTGCTGTTCGTCTGCTTCTCCGTACCTGTGTTCCTGTATCTGCCTGCTGATTATTATTACTGTTATCGACCCGGCTACGTCTGACTCTTCTGCTATCTCCAATCCGACCCGGCCTGCCTGACTCTGCTATCTTCTTGTGACCCGTTGCCGAACTCCTGCTTGCCTGACTACTCTGTTATTACCCATTTGTATCATCTGCCTGATCTCCTGCCAAACCGGACTGTCTGACTCTGCCTTTGCCTGTGCCTTGTATTGCTGCATCCCGGCCTTCTCATCCAGCTCCAGGTGTTGCTGCTCCATTACCTCCTACCTGCCAGTCTGCTGATCCTCTTCTGCCTGCCAGCATCTGCAGCTCAGCCATCCCTGAGGGATCTCTACTCAGCTTCTGTGCCGGCCTCTGCAAAACCTTCACCAGGCACTCCTACCCACTGTGCTCACAAGACCACTGTTCCCACTCCAGTGGCTCCTGAACCAGCGTTGTAAGAGGGGTCTTCTCCTACCAGTCGGGCTCAACTACCAGGTACCTAACAGTACGAACAGCCATGACTGAGCCTGCAGGAGAGACCTCCCCTATAAAGGAGATTTGCACGCATCTTGCGGCTCTCACTCAGGTCGTGAAGACTCTGCAGGATATCTACACCAGATTAGAGGGACAAGTTCTGAACCTTACTGGTCCTGGTAATATGGCCTCCGCCTCAGCGGCCATCCCAACACAGACTGTCTCATCTCCCTCTGTGGTAATGCTTCCACCTGAGCCAAGGGTCCCCATTCCTGAAAGGTTTTCTGGAGACCGAACCAAGTTCCGGGCTTTTCGCATCGCTTGTCAGCTTTACTTTTCCCTGCAACCCCGGACCTTTCTCTGGAGGCCACTAAGGTGTGGTTTGTGATATCTCTCTTACAAGGAGAACCCCAGACCTGGGCTCACCGCCTACTTGAAACAGACTCTGTACAGATCCAGTCCTTGCCTTCCTTCTTCGAGGCTATGGCTCAGCTTTATGAAGATCCTTAGCGGACTGCTACAGCTGAGTCAACTCTGTTTGCGCTCCAGCAAGGCCGCAGACCGGCCTGAGGACTTTGTCATGGATTTCAGACGCTGGAGCGTGGACACTCATTGGAACAATGCAGCCTTACGCCGCCAATTCCGCATGGGCTTGTCCAAGGGCCTGAAGGATGAGCTTGCTCGGGTTGGTATGCCTGATACCCTTGAGGATCTTATCGCTCTGACGATTCAAGTTGATTGTCGCCTCCATGAACGTCGGTCTGAACATTTTTTTCCAGCAAACCCGCCCAGCGTGGATGACCACAAGAGTTCCAACTCCTGCTTCCCGTTACTCACCTTCAACCTGCTTAAACCCAGCCACCTCAACATCTGATGCTCCCGAACCCATGCAGTTAGGGCTGATGCGATCTACCTTGTCTCCAGAAGAATGCAGATGCCGCCGCCAGCTGAATCTTTGCCTTTGCTGTGGTGGAGCAGGCCACTATGTGCACAGCTGCCCGGCTAAGACCCGTAAGTGTCCACTTTCTGTTCCTGCCAGTTTATCTGCTTTGACCGCTAATAAAACCATACTTGCTCTCCCTCTCTAATTACAGCTCCAGGAATGGACAATTCAAGTCAACGCTATCATTGACTCCAGGGCGTGCAGTTGCTCTATAGACTCTGTCTTTGCCACCCAACAAGATATTCCCCTCCAGGACAAAACGCATAAACTTTCAGTTTTCTTGGCTGATGGGTCCCACATTAAATCTGGGCAAGTCTCTTAGGAAACCCTTCCTCTGCCTGTCACCAGTTCTTCTCAGCATAAAGAAATTCTAACCTTGGATGTCATCTCTTCCCCGCTATTCCCAATTATTCTGGGCATGCCCTGGCTCCAGGCCCATAACCCTCACGTCAATTGGACTACCGGTGAGGTGAAGTTTTTGTCATCCTATTGTCAAGAACATTGTTTACATAAGCTTTCCAGATCTTCAGCCACCTTACTATGCATGGAGATAGATCAGGACTTACTTCAAACCATACCGGAGTCCTATCAGGAGTTTGCTGATGTGTTCAGCAAAAAGAGACCAGACTCCTTGCCACCCCATCGCCCTTACGATTGCCCAATTGAGCTTCTTCCTGGGGTCGAAATCTCTTTCGGGCGCATCTTTCCCTTATCTGAAAAAGAGCAAGAAGCACTAAAGTTGTATATTAACGAGAACCTGGAAAAAGGATTTATTCGCCCCTCTACCTCTCCAGCTGGTGCCGGAATATTTTTTGTCTCTAAGAAAGATCAGACCCTTCGTCCATGTGTGGACTATCGGGAGCTAAATAAAGTCACGGTTAAGAACCGCTACCCGTTGCCCTTGATACCTGAACTGTTTCAAAAGTTGAGATCTGCTGTCATCTTTACCAAACTGGATTTAAGAGGAGCCTACAACCTGGTCCGCATTTCGTTTTGGGCATTATGAGTACTTAGTCATGCCCTTTGGCCTATGTAATGCTCCAGCCACATTTCAGCATCTTATCAATGACGTATTCAGAGACTTCCTAGACATCTTTGTAATCGTCTATCTAGACGATATTTTGATTTTCTCTGGGTCACTCAATCAACACCAGGAACATGTTCGCAGAGTCTTGGACCGTCTTCGTCTGCACGGATTATACGCAAAAGCAGAGAAATGCGAATTTTAACAGAAGGACATTCAGTTTTTGGGATTAGTGATCTCCCCAACCGGTATCAAAATGGATCCTCAGAAGGTATCCGCCGTGCTAGACCGGCCAGTTCCCCTGGATAAGAAGGGAGTGCAACGCTTCATATTCTTTCATATTTTTACAGGAAATTCATCAAGGGGTTTTTTGCCATCATCTCACCAATTATGCAATTAACCAAACAGAACTGTCGCTTTCACTGGAGCCCGGAGGCCCAGGACGCCTTTGAAAAACTTAAAAGGCGCTTCACTTCAGCCCCAATTCTCAGTCATCCTGACCCATCCTTAGCTTTTTTCCTGGAAGTTGATGCTTCCGAAGTGGCCGTGGGAGCAGTCATCTTTCAGCGGCAGGGCAACAAAGACCTAATGCATCCCGTGGGATTTTTCTCTCGAAAACTCTCTCCGGCTGAACGGAGTTACGACTTAGGTGATCGGGAACTACTCGCTATCAAAACAGCGTTGGAGGAGTGGAGGTATCTGTTAGAGGGCGCTGTCCATCCGGTATTAATATATTAATTATTAATATATACCGATCACAAAAATTTTGAATATTTGAGATCTGCCAAACGATTGAAACTTCGACAAGCCCGCTGGGCCTTATTCTTTACACGTTTTTGTTTCTATATTACATACTGGCCAGGAATAAAGAATATCAAACCAGACGCGTTGTCACGCATGTTCGACAACCCTAAGGACTTATCTGTACCTGATACCATTCTGCCTGCAAACAGCTTTTTACTCCTTCAGACGGATCTGCTGTCCCTGATCAGGGAAGCATCTCCAGATTCTACAAGCCCCCAGGGAATCACCTTAACGCCTCGAGATGGGTTATTGTGGAGAGGAAGCCAAATCTTTGTTCCGGAGAACGTTCCGGAGAAGGTGCTAACCCTACTTCACGACCATCCACTTGCAGGACATTTTGGGGTCCGTAAAACTCTTGAACTCGTGCAACGCACCTTCTGGTGGCCTAATTTGAAGGAGTTCTTCAGGAAATATGTCAGCTTTTGCCCTGTCTGCATCCAGAATAAGACCACAAGGAACCGAGCCTGGGGACTGCTAAGACCTCTACCAGTACCTGACAGACCCAGGAGGATGATAGCAATGGACTTCATAGTCGAACTGCCATGCTCAGAAGGGTGTTCAGCGATCTTTGTGGTCGTCGACCGCCTGTCTAAAATGTCCCATTTTGTACCTTTGAAGGGAACACCTTCTGCTGTGGAAATGGCCCATGTGTTCATTAAAGAGATCGTCAGGCTGCACGGAATCCCTGCGAATATAATGTCTGACAGGGGGGTGTAGTTCACCTCATGTTTCTGGAAGGCCCTGTGTGAAATCTTGAAAATTGAACAAACTCTGTCCTCAGCATATCATCCCCAAACTAACGGGCAAACTGAAAGGACAAATCAGACTCTAGAGCAATACATTGGATGTTTTACATCTTTTGTACAGGATGATTGGGTGCCCCTACTGCTCCTAGCACAATTTGCGTATAATAATGCTAGCCACTCTGCCACCTTCTTTGCCAATTATGGTTTTCATGTATCCTTTTTACCTGATTTTCTTCCAGAATCCTCAGTTCCAGCGGTCCAGGACACTTTGCAGTTTCTCAGCCACAATAACCGGGTATTACAGGAGGCGGTATCCAAGGCACAAGCAGACAGTAAGAGGACCTTTGATCAGAAGAGAAGAGGGGATCTGAACCTTCAGCTTGGCGATAAGGTATGGCTGCAGTGGCGGCTGGTGAAGTTTTAGGATGGGGGGGCGCCAGACCCCGTCCTTCCTTTTTGACCCCTCCCACTTGGTAAAAATGGGTGTGGTTTCAGCGAAATAGTGGGCGTGGCTCTAAGGTGGTGTGGTTAGCGCTTGAGATGAACGAGGGATGGAGGGAGAGGGAGAGAGGGACAGCAGGCCTATATCCTACACAACAATAGAAATGTGTATTCTACAAAGTTTAACAATCATCAGATAAAGATACTCCAAACAGCTGGTGTTAGCGCTTCAATCATCCCGGCACCATGGTTGTTATGGTGTCAGGATGATTGAAGCGCATTGTTTCTATTGTTACATTGTAATATAAAATTAAATCATTCAACTCACCATAATGCAGAATCAGTGGGAGCCCCGAGTGTGTCACTAGCCACGTCGCCTACAACCAGATGCCATCAGGTGTCCCCAGCAGTCCGTCCTTACATCGGGTGCCCCCAGCGGAGTCCCTCCTTACATGCGGCCTCTGTCACATGAAATGCAGCCTCTGTCACATCAAATGCAGCCTCTGTCACATCAAATGCAGCCTCTGTCACATCAAACGCAGCCTCTGTCACATCAAATGCAGCCTCTGTCCCCCCCAAATACAGCCTCTGTCACATAAAATGCAGCCTCTGTCCCCCCCAAATACAGCCTCTGCCCCCCTAATACAGCCTCTGTCCCCTTACATCAGAGTTGCCATCAGTGTCCCTACACAGCATGTGTCCCCCACAGCAGGTGTCCCCCATCAGAGCCCCCAACAGCAGGTGTCCCCTTCAGAGCCCCCCCACAGCAGGTGTCCCCGACAGCAGGGTGTCTCCATCAGAGTCCCCCCACAGCAGGTGTCCCCCATCAGAGTCCCCCACAGCAGGTGTCCCCTATCAAAGCCCCCCACAGCAGGTGTCCCCCATCAGAGTCCCCCCACAGCAGGTGTCCCCCATCAGAGTCCCCCCGCAGCAGGTGTCCCCCATCAGGTGTCCCCCACAGCAGGTGTCCCCCATCAGAGTCCCCCCAAAACAGGAGTCCCCCATCAGAGCCCCCCCACAGCAGGTGTCCCCATCAGAGTCCCCCCACAGCAGGTGTCCCCCATCAGAGTCCCCTATCAGAGCCCCCCACAGCAGGTGTCCCCTATCAAAGCCCCCCACAGCAGGTGTCCCCCATCAGAGTCCCCTATCAGAGGCCCCCACAGCAGGTGTCCCCCATCAAAGTCCCCCCACAGCAGGTGTCCCCATCAAAGTCCCCCCACAGCAGGTGTCCCCCATCAGAGCCCCCCACAGCAGGTGTCCCCCATCAGAGTCCCCATACAGCAGGTGTCCCCCATCAGAGCCCCCAAGAGCAGGTGTCCCCCAAAGCAGGTGTCTCAATCACAGTCCCCCCACAGCAGGTGTCCCCATCAGAGTCCCCCCAAAACAGGAGTCCCCCATCAGAGCCCCCCACAGCAGGTGTCCCCCATCAGAGCCCCCCCACAGCAGGTGTCCCCATCAGAGCCCCCCACAGCAGGTGTCCCCCATCAGAACCCCCCACAGCATGTGTCCCCCATCAGAGTCCCCCACAGCATGTGTCCCCCATCAGAGCCCCCCACAGCATGTGTCCCCCATCAGAGCCCCCCACAGCATGTGTCCCCCATCAGGGCCCCCCACAGCATGTGTCCCCCATCAGAGCCCCCCACAGCATGTGTCCCCCATCAGAGCCCCCCACAGCATGTGTCCCCCATCAGGGCCCCCCACAGCATGTGTCCTCCATCAGGGCCCCCCACAGCATGTGTCCCCCATCAGAGCATCCCACAGCATGTGTCCCCCATCAGAGCCCCCCACAGCAGGTGTCCCCATCAGAGCCCCTCACAGCATGTGTCCCCCATCAGAGCCCCCCACAGCATGTGTCCCCCATCAGAGCATCCCACAGCATGTGTCCCCCATCAGAGCCCCCCACAGCATGTGTCCCCCATCAGAGCCCCCCACAGCAGGTGTCCCCCATCAGAGCCCCCCACAGCAGGTGTTCCCCATCAGAGCCCCCCACAGCAGGTGTCCCCCATCAGAGCCCCCCACAGCATGTGTCCCCCATCAGGGCCCCCCACAGCATGTGTCCCCCATCACAGCCCCCCACAGCATGTGTCCCCCATCAGGGCCCCCCACAGCATGTGTCCCCCATCAGGGCCCCCCACAGCATGTGTCCCCCATCAGAGCATCCCACAGCATGTGTCCCCCATCAGAGCATCCCACAGCATGTGTCCCCCATCAGAGCCCCCCACAGCATGTGTCCCCCATCAGAGCCCCCCACAGCAGGTGTCCCCCATCAGAGCCCCCCACAGCATGTTTTCCCCATCAGAGCCCCCCACAGCATGTGTCCCCCATCAGAGCCCCCCACAGCAGATGTCCCCCATCAGAGCCCCCCACAGCATGTGTTCCCCATCAGGGCCCCCCACAGCATGTGTCCCCCATCAGAGCCCCCCACAGCAGGTGTCCCCCATCAGAGCCCCCCACAGCAGGTGTCCCCCATCAGGGCCCCCCACAGCATGTGTCCCCCATCAGAGCCCCCCACAGCATGTGTCCCCCATCAGAGCCCCCCACAGCATGTGTCCCCCATCAGAGCCCCCCACAGCAGGTGTCCCCCATCAGAGCCCCCCACAGCATGTGTCCCCCATCAGAGCCCCCCACAGCATGTGTCCCCCATCAGAGCCCCCCACAGCATGTGTCACCCATCAGAGCCCCTCACAGCAGGTGTCCTTCATCAGAGCCCCCCACAGCAGGTGTCCCCCATCAGAGCCCCCCACAGCATGTGTCCCCCATCAGAGCCCCCCACAGCATGTGTCCCCCATCAGAGCCCCCCACAGCAGGTGTCCCCCATCAGAGCCCCCCACAGCAGTTGTCCCCCATCAGAGCCCCCCACAGCATGTGTCCCCCATCAGAGCCCCCCACAGCATGTGTCCCCCATCAGAGCCCCCCAAAGCATGTGTCCCCCCCATTCTCCACACAGCGGTACTTACCTTCAGTCTCCTGCGGTGTCCTACTCACACTGGCAGCAGCATTCTTCCTGTTTCCTCTCTCGGGCGCAATGAAAGAGAGAGGCAGGAAGTGACATCTGACTCAGGGCAGATGTCAATCAAATCTGAAGTGCCAAGTAGCTTCCGCCCGGCGCCTGTAGTATGTATTACTCTGGCCGGGCGGAAGCTACTTGGCGCTTCAGAAAACGCCCCAAGGCGGGCTAAACGCCGCAAATGCAGCGCCACGTCTGCAATCTCGTGATTGCATAGACGTGGCGCTTCCTATAAGTGCACTGTGTCCGGCGTCGCACTGTATCCGGCGTCCGAACACAGTGCACTTAAGGACCTTTTTTTTTCTTCTTTTTTTTTTTTTTTTTTTAAAGGGCCAGTAGTAAAAAAAAATGTATTTATTTTTTTTGACTTTTTTTTTTTTTTTTGCTGCCTGGAGGGGGGGGGGGGGGGGGCAGGCGCCCCCTATGGACGGGCTGCCACTGTATGGCTGTCTACGAATAACATTAAGTTGACTTGTCCTTCCAAGAAGTTTGCACCTAAGTTTATTGGTCCTTTTTCCGTCAAAAGGAATATCAATGAAGTGTCTTATGAACTATGTCTGCCTGATTCCCTTAAAATTCACCCAGTGTTTCATGTATCACTGTTGAAGCCTGCTGTGCCTGATCCTTTTCCTGATAGGGGTACCAGGGCCCGCAAACCTGTCCTGGTGGATGGAAGTGAGGAGTATGAGGTGGAAGCCACCCTCGATTGCAGGAAAAGACTGGGGCAAGTACAATTTTTAATAAAATGGAAAGGGTATGGTCCAGAAAACAATTCATGGGAACCTGACAGCAATATCCATGCTAAACGCTTAATCCATGCTTATTTTTCTGCTCACCCTGAAAAGAAAAGTTACCAGGGCATCCAGGGGCTGCCCATTGGGAGGAGGCAATGTCAGGGACATGCCGGTGCCTTTCGGGGAATATGCGTGTGCGCATGCGCACGAGGGGTCTGTCCAGGGTCATACAACAGTTCTCCCACTGGTGTGCACCGGCATGCTCCTGTGTGCGCGTTAGCGCTGTTTGGCGCCAAGGTGCCTTTAAAAGTGTGACAGCTGCACTCATGCGGTGCTGTTCGTCTGCAGCTCCGTACCTGTGTTCCTGTATCTGACTGCTGATTATTATTACTGTTATCGACCCGGCTACGTCTGACTCTTCTGCTATCTCCAGTCCGACCCAGCCTGCCTGACTCTGCTATCTTCCTGTGACCTGTTGCCGAACTCCTGCTTGCCTGACTACTCTGTTATTACCCATTTGTATCATCTGCCTGATCTCCTGCCAAACCGGACTGTCTGACTCTGCCTTTGCCTGTGCCTTGTATTGCTGCATCCCGGCCTTCTCATTCTGCTCCAGGTGTTGCTGCTCCATTACCTTCTACCTGCCAGTCTGCTGATCCTCTTCTGCCTGCCAGCATCTGCAGCTCAGCCATCCCTGAGGGATCTCTACTCAGCTTCTGTGCCGGCCTCTGCAAAACCTCACCAGGCACTCCTACCCACTATGCTCACGAGACCACTGTTCCCACTCCAGTGGCTCCTGAACCAGCGTTGTAAGAGGGGTCTTCTCCTACCAGTCGGGCTCAACTACCAGGTACCTGACAGGTACTGTTATCCATGTTCCAACACATGGAGGGTAGATTCGGCATTCTGTTTGTGGAGGACAAGACAGAGGGCCTGACCACCGCTCTTAACTACCTAGGCATAGTGAGCGACTTGGATCGCATGGAGTGTCGCTTACCAGAGGAGAAACTGAAATCGCTTAAGGGGGAGATTAGTGGGGTCTTGGGGCTCAGAAAGATTCAGCTGAGGAAGCTGCAATCCTTGCTGGGTAAATTGAATTTTGCTTGCCGGATTATTCCTATGGCCAGGGTGTTTTGCCGGCAGCTGTCGGCAGCCACTGCAGAGGTCCGGTCCCCCACACATTTGTCCGGACCGGTGAGTAACTTTGATTTGGAGCTGTTCACGGACGCTGCTGGGTTGACGGGGTACGGCGCATTCTACCAGGGTCACTGGAGCGCTGGGCCTTGGCCAAGTTCTTGGTTGACGGCAGGCCTGCAAAAGAATCTGGTGCTACTGGAGCTCTATCCAGTAGTATTGGCAATGGAAATATGGGGTGAATCATTCAGGAACTTGAAAGTGAGATTGCATCGTGATAATCTGTGAGTGGTGCAAGTTATTAACCGCATTTCAGCGTCATCACAGCATGTCGTCCGGCTGTTACGCCACTTGGTGCTGCGTTGCCTACATTTGAATATTTTTCTGTATGCGGTGCACCTCCCAGGGGTGGACAATATGTTGGCTGATGCCTTATCTCGCTTTCATTGGGTCAAATTTAGAGAGCATGCTCCGGCAGGACCGACAGGGGGTTCCATGTCCCAATGGCTGTGGGCGATCACCTTGGAGTCATCGCTGGATGGATCAGGAGGTTGGTGAGTGAGGCCACATGGGCGGCCTACGATAAGGTATGGCAGGAATGGTGGGGCCAGATGGAGTGGAGGTACGGTTGCTAGCCATCTACTTTGTTTCCAGAGGGGTGTGAGCGTCGGCCATGGACCGAAAAATGGCAGGTCTGGTGTTCTTGTTCAAATTACGGGGCGATGTCTATTTTACCAAGGATTTTTGGGTAAGACAGGTGATAAAAGGTTATCGTCTGAGGCGTAGGAGCAGGGTTGTTCGGAGGTCTGTGTCTTTTGACAACCTACAAACACTGGTTGTTTGGTTGGGATCATTGGGTACGTCTGCTTACGAGGTTGTATTGTTTAAAGCAGCGTTTTCATTGGCCTTTTTTGGAGCCTTCAGGATTAGTGAACTAGTCAGCCCATTAAAACTGGTCCAAGGCAGTTTAGGGGCACATGATGTGGTTTGCAAGAGAAACAGCATTGAGTTGTTGCTACGCCGGTCCAAGACGGACCAGAGTGGCAAGGAAGTCAGAATACAGCTGTTTTCTCTACCGGGCTCTCCGGTGTGCCCAGTGGGGGGCGGTACGAGAGTTTCTGGGACTTGCCCGGTTTCCGATGGGCCATTTTTATTGCACAGGGATGGGTCCTCAATGACTTAGTTCCAATTTGTGGCAGTTTTTAGAAAATGCCTAAAGGCAGCGGGTTTGGATGGCACACAATATGCTTCGCACTCCTTCCGCATTGGGGCGGCAACTAAGGCCGCGCAATGTGGGTTGGACGAGGCGGCTGTTAGGCGGATTGGTGGATGGGACTCGAAGAGATTCCGTGCCTACATTCGCCCACATTTGGTGGTCGAGTAGAGCTACGACAGGAGAAACAAGGTGGGGTGTGTGTGTGTGTTTTGGCAAGCATGCATATGTCACGTTTATGAAATAAGTTGAGCATATGTGGTTTGTATGTTGGTTATCCCGTAGTTATTTGTTTCTTTCTTTCAGGTGGACATTAGCTGCACCTCGTCTGGATCATGGGCCACTCCTACGTGTTTTGGGGGCCAGGCGAGCAGACGTTAGGCCTAATGGCAGGCAGCTGGGGATTTTGAGAGGAGAGGCATGTATCTGTTGGTTGGGACGGCCGGGTATGATATGGAGTAGGGTTGTACTAGAAGTCCATCAATTTGCACGTCTGGACAGCCCACCGCACATTCTGGTGCTCCATGTCGGTGGGAACGATCTGGGGGTTCAGTCCATCCGGGAGCTCATCAAGGACGTCGAGTTTTACTTCCTTCGGTTGATGTTAGACTTCCCAGATATGTTGGTCGTGTGGTCTGACATTGTGGCCAGGACCACATGGCAATTGGCATGGTCAGTAGACAGAATCAACAAAGCCCCTATTAAAGTGAACAAAATGGTGGGATGTTTTGTGATGCGAAAGGGGGGTTTGGTGATAAGACATAAGGAATTGGAGAAGGATACCGGGCTTTATCTCAGGGGGGATGGGGTTCACTTGTCTGCGGTGGGGATTGATTTATGGTCCCTAGGGTGCAGGATGGGATTCAGCATGCTCTGAGAGTGTGGAGGGACTCTCAAGGGTAAGGAGTCACCCTAGTTAGCTGTGGCAGTGGTGGTCTTTGATGGTGGCAAGATAACCTACGAGATGGAAATGTGAGGGACTCATCGGTGGTATGGGCCCTCTGGTGTTATTCCAGCTAACATGGTTTAGCTGGATGATGGTAATGGTTGCACTGCAGGTAATGTCTCCGAGCTGGTGTTACACGGCTGGAGGCCTAGTACGGAAAACGTCCCACAGTGTAGCAGTGGAACAGAGCGAAGTTGGGAAATGCCAAAGACCACCGGCGGGGAGCAATTGATAGTTGGAGTTTTGTTATGTAAAAAAAAATTGTTATATATTTTAATTTTGAATAAAAAGGCTGCTATGGCCAGTTATGCTCCATCTCAAGTGTGGTCTCATTAATTGTAGATAAAGTTAAGTGGGGTTAAGGGTGGAGTATACAATGGTTGGCAGTCACAAGAAGGTGGAACATCTTATCTACCCTGGTGAAGGGGTACTTTAACTTCTGGCTTAACCTCCCTGGCGGTATGATTATTTCGGATTTTAGGTGCTGAAAGCGGTACAATTATTTTGCATGGAAATTTGGCGTTTTATATTGTAGGCCTGTAATTTTTAACAATAACACACTTGTTCACCAAAGAGTCTAGTAGATATCCCAGGTATGGTGAAGTTTGAAACACAAAATCATAAATTATAATATAATAAATAAATATAAATAATTAAAAAAAATAATAATATAATAATAATAAAATAAATTTCCCCACGATTCACTATCGCTCAATTCTGCAAGTGTTCTAATTTACTATCGCTGTTTTCTAGCTGGTCTAAAGCCACTTTTGACATAAAAGGGACACTTTTTGGTTGCTATGGACAATCTCCAGTTTACACTCAGAAAGAACAGTATATATAATATAAAACTCCATGCAGGGCACTGGACAAAGCACTGGGGACAAAAGGGATGTGAAATAATTTCATACAGTACTGTGATCTGTAAGTTTACAGTACTGTATGTGTTATGTTTTTACTTCTTTTTAAATTTGCCGCCAGGTTCCGCTCCCGTGCGTCGCGACGCTTGCAGGGAACGAAGCCTGGCACAGAGAGGCTTCGGAGGAGGACGGAGCCCGCAGACACAGCGGGGGGACATTGCAGGATCCTGGGGACAAGGTAAGTAACACCGCACCAGGATCCTGCAATGTAATCCCGAGTGTGGCTCGGGGTTACCGCTAATGGTGCTGAATTTTAACCCCGAGCTACACACGGGAAAACCGTCAGGGAGGCTACGCATTAGAGAAGATTTTAAAAGAAAAAAAAGTTTAAAAAGAGAAAAGGTAAAACAGTGCAAACAAAATGTTTGTCCTGGACTCTGTATCCTGTATCCTAACCCTGAGACTTGTCCCCTGATGCCTGCTCCCTGCAAAGATTCTGTCAGGGATGCCAAATACAGACATCCAGCACGGGGTTATCAGATCCTTGGGCTGCACTTAAGTAATCAGGAACAAAAAAGTAAGTGAAAAAGGTATATTTATTAAGAAAAAGACACACGTGCAAACCAAACAGCAAACCATAAACAAGTAATGAGTACAAAGAACACAGCAAACCCCAAATCACACCTAACTAGCTAACTAACTACTTTATACAAATGAAGAAAAAACACATAGGCAAACAGGGACAAGCAAAAAGGGGAACAGAAGACAGATATGGGGAACAGACTGTAATGGGAGCAGGCATCAGGGGACAGGTCTCAGGGTTAGGATACAGGATACAAAGTCCAGGACAAAAGACAGGAACAGATGAAGGAACGGATCAGGCTTAGGCAGGGATAAGGCTTTCAGGGGAAATTCCAAAACCCGGAGCCTTGGTGAAGGAAGGGCTTATATAGTCCAGCAGTCCCACATCAGGTGTGGCTTGATTGTCAGTAAACATCTCGGCTAGGGGACACCCGCTGGTGGCCATCAGAACTACACCCCTTGGTGCTAAATACAACAGTGCCATCAGCAGGTTAACCAAGCATTGACATGGTTCCTGATAGATTCGTTACAGCACATGCTGATTTTTGGGAAGAGGAGGATGTGTCCCTAAATGGCAGCTTGGAAGTGTGGTCACCCTACTTTCTGGTGCTTGAGGAGGATGTTGAAAGAAATGACCTGACCAATCAATAGGTTTTAGGAGTGCCTGAGGGGATGTCAAAGATGTTTATGAACATGCAGCTGCCACTGGCAGGTCGAGGATAAGTAGGATCCTACTGGAGAAGCTATGTACTACAGGCCTTGGAGATACATTCCTGAGTTTATAGCCATGTTATGAGAGGGGGTCACTGGCAGGCTATGTGGATGAAAGCTGGCTCTGTGGGGTTGATTTACTAAAGGCAAATAGACTGCAGTTGCCCTCTGCAAGTGCAGTTGCTCCAGAGCTTAGTAAATGAGGTAAGGCTTCACTTTGCAAAGAGTACCCAATCATGTGCAAGGAAAAAGAAAAAAAAAAGCATTTTTGCTGATTGCATGATTGGATGATAGAAGTCAGCAGAGCTTCTGCTCATTTACTGAGCTATGGAGCAACTGTACTTTGCAGGCTTTTTGCCTTTAGTAAATCAACCCCAGTGTTTCTTGTTTAAACAAAAATGTCACTGCTGGCTTTCACTTTAAAAAAACAAAAAATAAACTAATGGATACAAATATAATTTTCCTTTTAGCTTTAAACACACATGATATTTTTCTAGAGAGCAAGCCGAGCATAAACTGGGCATAAACTGAGAGTGCTGTGTAATAATGTTGCTAGCAGAGGCTTCAAAGAAGAAACTACTTTGCATATATATTTAGGTTGTTACTAGAAAGGGCTACACATTTTCAGTTAGCCAGTGACACTACCAACATTACCCCCTTGTTCCCATGTCACTCGCAAAGATAAAGCAGCATCCATTAAAGCGGAACTCTGGCCAAAAATAACCAGATAAAAATGAATAACCCATATAAAAACCTTCATTTTAGAAATTTCCCCCTTAGCAATTTTTTATGTTGCTAGATGTTTTCTGATGGTTAATATCATTCTTACTTTAGGCCAAGGTTGACCAAGCCTTTTACAGTGAAATGGGAATCAGCACAATGATAAGCTCATCTTTCTGTCACTCTGCTGCCTCTTCCTATCAGCATGTTTCTCATCAGCACATGAACTGACTGGCTCCTTGTACTGCTTCTTCCACTCAAACTCCAGCTATGCTATACAGAGAGTGCAAGAAGGTGATATCAAGTTAAATTCAGGTACTTGCATTTATAAAAAACGCATTCAATGATGTGTTAAAGCGGGGGTCCACCTATCTATCGTTTTTTTTTTTTGGAGTTCATTTACAAACTTTTCTTCTCATGATTTTCTACTCACATTTTCTGTGTATTAAGTCCGCCTGTGTCCAATTTCGTTGTAAAGAATAACTTATAAAATTCACTGAAGGCGGTTTCCATCTTCATTGTGGGCATTTGAAGCCCACAAGCATGTATTTCCTGGATGCGGTGAATGCTCCCAGCATTCACCGAGATGTTGTGATGACGCTGTTGCACAATGCATGCTGGGAAGCCTGAGACTAGCTCCCAGGGGACTGTGGGAGGTCTGGGAGAGGCTAGAAACACGCCTACTCCCATGGGAGGAAAACCAGGAAGTGCTAAGAAGATTAGAAAAAAAAAGGTAATTAAGGCGATTTAAATTTTTTTCCACAGCATGTCAGCATCTAGGCAAGGAAGAGAATGCATAGAGATAATGTTCAAAATTTGGGTGGAACCCCGCTTTAATGATTACAAAGCTGTATTAATATGTGTCTTCCTTATCTGACTAGAATTCAGTTAACTTAACCATATCTCTAAAATGAATTTGTCTGTTTGACAGCCAGTCGGAGAAAGAGAAAAAAAACAGTTTCACATTACTACTTTTCTGATGCAAGATTAATTGAAGTAGAATTGCAGCTTACACCTAACTAACCTTTAAAATGCCCCCTAACATCTAGGCTGACTAACACGTCAAAAAAAAAATGATATATATATATACAGTATCTCACAAAAGTGAGTACACCCCTCACATTTTTGTAAATATTTTATTATATCTTTTCATGTGACAACACTGAAGAAATGACACCTTGCTACAATGTAAAGCAGTGAGTGTACAGCTTGTATAACAGTGTAAATTTGTTGTCCCCTCAAAATAACTCACAGCCACTAATGTCTAAATCACTGGCAAGAAAAGTGAGTACACCCCTAAGTGAAAATGAACAAATTGGACCCAATTAGCCATCTTCCCTCCCCGGTGTCATGTGACTCGTTGGTGTTACAAGGTCTCAGGTGTGAATGGGGAGCAGGTGTGTTAAATTGGGTGTTATCGCTCTCACTCTCTCATACTGGTCATTGGAAGTTCAACATGGCACCTCATGGCAAAGAACTCTCTGAGGATCTGAAAAAAAGAATTGTTGCTCTACATGAAGATGGCCTAGGCTATAAGAAGATTGTCAAGACCCTAAAACTGAGCTACAGCACGGTAGCCAAGACCATGCAGAGGTTTAACAGGACAGGTACCCCCTCAACTCTTCCTTCCTGGATACTATAGCCTGTGCAGTACAGCCACCTATGCCTCATGTAGGTAAATGGGAGCCCCCAGTCCCAAGTGCCCTGATGAACCCTGGACTGTAAATTCGGAACAAGAACACAGGGCGGCCCATGCAACACCTACCTGCTCAAATAAACGCATCCATATCTAAATCAGCTAACAGTTATATATCCTCCTATGGGTCAGCTACAACTTACTACTTAACTAGGAAGTGGGATGGTAGTATATGTGCAGTTTGTTGTAAACCAATACTTTAACCAATCCCAACCCTTGGAGCTGTGTGTGTGTCTGATTGAATGGATGTATGCGCAGCTGCGATCCCCCCCCCCCCCACTTTTTTAATGACAACGTTGTCTTTTTAAATTACCTCGGACGGTATCACTTAGATTGTTATTTCTGCTATATTTGATATCATGGTGTATTTTTTTTTACAATAAAATTGAATTAAATTAACCGTAGTGTCCAGCTATTGTGACATTTTTGAAAGGCCTCC
Organism: Lithobates clamitans; assembly: GCA_037952925.1. Lineage (NCBI taxonomy): Eukaryota > Metazoa > Chordata > Amphibia > Anura > Ranidae > Lithobates > Lithobates clamitans. The sequence goes on along the minus strand of JBBGZY010000856.1, from coordinate 2,116,860 downwards.
CCCTTCCTCCTTTTTCATATGTGTTTTTTTGGTCGCATGGACTGCGCCATGTAGTCGACACTGCTTGGTGAAAGGTTGAATAATTATTATACATTTATTAATCGGGTTAATTGTATACTAACAGAGCGGTAGATCCAAGGTAGCACAACAATTTTTCCACTCAGAACAGGCCTCGTCATGATCAACCAAAGGAGGTGAGTGCAAGTGCTCAGTGTCATATCCAGAGGTTGTCTTTGGGAAATAGACATATGAGTGCTGCCAGTATTGCTGCAGAGATTGAAGGGGTGGGGGGTCAGCCTGTCAGTGTTCAGACCATACGCCACACACTGCATCAAATTGATCTACATGTCTGTCATCCGAGAAGGAAGACTTTTTTAAAGATGATGCACAAGAAAGCCCGCAAACAGTTTGCTGAAGACAAGCAGACTAAGGACATGGATTACTGGAACCATATCCTGTGGTCTGATGAGACCAAGACAAACTTATTTGGTTCAGATGGTGTCAAGTGTGTGTGGTGGCAACCAGGTGAGGAGTACAAAGACAAGTGTGTCTTGCTTACAGTCAAGCATGGTGGTGGGAGTGTCATGGTCTGGGGCTTCATGAGTGTTGCCGGCACTGGGGAGCTACAGTTCATTGAGGGAATCATTAATGCCAACATGTACTGTGAGATACTGATGCAGAGCATGAACCCCTCCCTTCGGAGACTGGGCTATAGGGCAGTATAACGACCCCAAACACACCTCCAAGACGACCACTGCCTTGCTAAAGAAGCTGAGGGTAAAGGTTGATGGACAGGCCAAGCATCTCTCCAGACTAAAACCCTATTGAGCATCTGTGGGGCATCCTCAAACAGAAGGTGGAGGAGCGCAAGGTCGCTAACATCCGCCAGTTCCGTGATGTCGTCATGGAGGAGTGGAAGAGGACTCCAGTGGAATCCTGTGAAGCTCTGGTGAACTTCATGCCCAAGAGGGTTAAGGCAGTGCTGGAAAATAATGGTGGCCGCACAAAATATTGACACTTTGGGCCCAATTTGGACATTTTCACTTAGGGTGTACTCACTTTTGTTGCCAGCGGTTTAAACATTAATAGGTGTATGTTGAGCTATTTTGAGGGGACAGCAAATTTATACTATACAAGCTGCACACTCACTACTTTAAATTGTAGCAAAGTGTAATTTCTTAAGAGTGTTGTCACATGAAAAGATAATAAAATATTACAAAAATCTGAGGAGTGTACTCACTTTTGTGAGATACTGTGTATATATATATATATATATATATATATATATATATATATATATATATATATATATATATTTACCTATTTTGAGCATGTTTCGGTCTAATCACGTAATTCGGCTACCGTGTGTCAGCCAGTGGCTGCAGGGGGGAAGAGGGAGTACGAGAATGGATGGGTTATTGGAGCCTCTGGGTGATGTCACCACTCCAGGCATAACCAGCCCTTATTGGGGCTCCCTTTCCTCTCCCCTGCAGCCTCTGCCACTGACTGACACAGGGGATCATGTCACTGGACTGCAGTGGACTGAAAATAGATAAGTATATACATTCTCATGGTAAGGGGGAATTTATATCTGGACTTTAGGCATATTGTAGTCACAAAGGGGTTAAGTAAGAAGTTAGGTAAAATAGTGCAACATGCATTAACTCTAAGCCATGTGAAGTAACCTTCCCTTTCAATGTGTGCCCACAGTAACCTGGTAACCGGTTGGTTAATATGGGTTGCCGCATTCAAACTTGTTTCATTAAAGTAACATTAAACCTTCATTTTGAAATGAATAAACATGTTCTACTTACCTGCTCTGTGCAATAGTTTTGTACAGAGCAGCCCTAATGCTCCTCTTCTGGGGTCATCCACCAGTGCTCCAGGCCTCTCCGCTTCATTGAGTGCTCCCATGGAAAGCCGGTTTCCATGGGGGGACACTCATGCTGGCTCGCTCCAGAGCCGCCCTATCTGCGTTTATTGACACAGACTGGGCGACTCAGACCCACCTCGTCACAGCATTTGATTGATAGCAGCGGGAGTCAATTAATCTACCCAATGAGGAGGGGGACAGCTGCGAGAGCCACTGCTCTCATGCACATAACTGGATCTGATTGGGCTCAGGTAAGGAAAAGGGCTGGGGGGATTCTGCAGCAAAGAAGGTTTTTTTAGCCTAATGCAAAGAATGCATTAGGGCAAAAAAACCATAAGGCTTTAGAACGACTCTAACCACATGCCGACCAGCCGCCACAGTTGTACTGTGGCAGAATGGCACGGCTGGGAGAAACAACATTATGTAACGTCGCTGTGGCCACTAGGGGGCACGCGTGCGCCCCCGAGCCGATGCGAGTGCCCGGCGGTCTTGATCACCGCCGGGCTCCCGCGATCGCCGCTGACACACGGAGAACCCAGAACTGTGTGTGTAAACACACAGTTTCCGGGTCTCTGAGGGGAGAACAGACAGATTGTCTGTTCATACAGAGTATGAACAGCGATCTATTATCTTCCCTGCACAGTCCCCATCCCCCTTTAGTCAGAACACAAACTAGGACACACTTAATCCCTTCACTGCCCCCTAGTCTTAACCCCTTCACTGCCAGTTACATTTTTACAGTAATCAATGCATTTTTAATCGCTGTATTAATGCCAATGGTCCCAAAAATGTGTCAAAATTGTCTGACGTGTCCGCCATAATGTCACAGTCACGATACAAATCGCAGATTGCCTTCATTACTAGTAAAAAAAAAAATTAATAATAAAAATGCTATAAATCTATTTTGTAGACGCTATAACTTTTGCGCAAACCAATCAAGATACGCTTATTGCGATTTTTTTTTTTTTACCAAAAATTTGTAGAAGAATACATATCGGCCTAAACTGAGGAAAAGAATTGTTTTTTATATATTTTTGGGGGATATTTATTATAGCAAAAAGTAAAAAATAATGCGTTTTTTTCAAAATTGTCATTCTTTTTTTTGTTTATAGTTCAAAAAATAAAAACTGCAGAGGTGATCAAATACAACCAAAAGAAAGCTCTATTTGTGGGAAAAAAGGACGTCAATTTTGTTTGGGTGCAACGTCGCACGACCGCGCAATTGTCAGTTAAAGCGACGCAGTGCCGAATCGCAAAAAGTGCTCTGGTCAGGAAGGGGGTAAAATCGGGGCTGAAGAGGTTAAAGTATATCAGAGGTAAGAGAGACTAATGTATGCTTATGCAGAGAACTCAAAAAAGATTTGTGGGAACATATGAAGCTGAGAAATTCAGTCCATTAATACGTGTTAGTGTTTTATTGCCCTGCTTATGTGGTAATTAGAGATTTTTGTAGAAACCCAAAAACAATTTATAACTTTACAACAGAGGCGATTAATTATCCACCTACAGACAAATATTAATTCATACTTTTAATAACGTTTTTTCATTTACCGGTACTTAATATGGTTTCTGCTGTATATAGGTAACAAGCCAAAGTAATTTAGGGTGGCTTGGTTATTATATCTCAGGTAATTGCTACTGTAACCGTTGTGGGCAGAATGATGGCTCTGAGCATCATTAGATTTCTGTGCATACTCTGATTATTAAGTCCTGAGTTCTTACTGTGTAAAAAAAACAGCAATTTTCAATCTGGTCTTTAGGGACCAATAACAAGTCACGTTTTCCAGATTTCTCCATGTCAAAGGTGAAATATATATGTTTCAATTACAGTGATAGCTGACTCACCTTTGCTCCAACAAGAAATCCCGGAATATATGACCTGTCAGCAGTCCCTGAGAAGCAGTTGCAGTGGAAACTGTTCATTTATCATTATAGCTGCTGCCTTGCGAGTGTTTTTATATAACATAATTTGAAAGTTATTAATGGGCCAGAAGTATAGAAGATTGTTTTATTTAGCAAGGAAAAGAGAAAATAATGACTGGGGTCTATAAATTCTGCACGTGATAAAACTGTGCATATTCTGGCCTTACAGAAAGAAATGCAGCTTTGCTTATTACTTTCTTCATGAATTGAAAGACTTCTACAAGTTTGCATTGTAAAGAATATAATCTGAAAATCATGTTGATGTCTGCGTTAGATATGACTGTCTAAGCAGAACTCCAGGCAAGGATAAAAATAAGTTGCCCCACCCAGCTGATAAAATATAAAATGCTTGTTTTTTTTTTTTATAGAGGACGTTCTTAGACAAATGATAACGTACCTTAATCCCTGGTCCTGCAACAGCCAGTACACCACTCTCTAGTGCTGGAATGTGGTTGGGCACACCTATTGGTGGCTTTCAGTCCTGTATTGTACATGATGATCAGTAAGAGGGGTGGTGGCAAGACTGGTTGAAGAGCAGCATGAAGGGTAGCTTTGGGGGACCAGTTGTCACAACCATAGCAAGCAGGGAAGAAGTGTTGAGACCACAGAGAAAAATGTAAGTAGTACTCTGTGCTAGTTCATCCCCTGGTACTACAAGCAAAATAGAAGCATGAGATTCATTATCAGCGAGGATGAGGGCCCAGGTAGCTCCTTCTCTTTTTTTGTAGGTCACCATGGATAGGCTTATGTAGGGATGATGAGCCCTGTCACAAGCATAATGATTCCAGTTCAGGTCTCTGCTGAGTTTGTACAACTCCAAAATGGGTACACAAGCTTTTTTACTAAAGATGACCAGTCATGCTTGAACTTCTGCAAGAATCGGAATTTTAAGACCTCAAAAGACCATACCTCCCAACTTTATTAGATGAGAATGAGGGATACCTATTAGCAAAAGTATGTAGGCACAGGACACCCCCCCCCCCCACCATGCCCCCTTAAAGGTGAATTCTACAAAAACAATTTAGAAACTGGATGAAATGTTTAGCACTGGGAAATACTTTTTGAAAGATAAAAAGTGCATTTTATTTACAACTATGTAGATCAGACCAAAATGAAGGACAAATGAGGAAGAAAGAGGGACTTTGTTCCAAATCAAGGGCAGTCCCTCGACATCAGGGACAGTTGGGAGCTATGAAAAACATTAGAGCATGGTTGTATCTTTAATCCCCGTGTGAACATCATAGGCATCTGAGATGTCAGGCACAGGTACTTCTTTAACATGAGAAGTCATATTAGGAAATCAACCATGTTTACGTCTATCAAAATTAGGTTGGGAAGACACATACATAGGGGAAAACAGAAGCTATAAGACATTTTTCAATGTGTCTCTCTCTTTGGAAAGCCAGACAGTGGTTTCTTTTAATGCATAATGGACATATCCTTATTAGGCCATTTTCAGCTGGAGAGTGTCATCTTATAATGTTTGGGCAATTTAACATTTTCTTAGGATGACTTTAGGTTAAGCAGAGGTTACAGAGGTGAGGTCACCTGAAGTCTGACACTTCACTGACATTTGCCTGTCTTCATGCTTTTAATACATGTTGTATCCTGAGTGTCCATATTAGTATGAAATTACAAACCCCTGTAGTTAAAGTAAACATATGTTTTATCCAGGCAGGTAGTCAATGGAGAAGTGCCAGTTACATTATTGGTCAGTGGCTAAGTGTGCTCATACATTAAAGGTTAGTGAAGACCCTTTAAGCCAGTAGTGAAATGCCTGTTTACTTTGGTGTCCCATTACATTAATGGTCTGTGTATAGTTTCTTTACATGTTCTGTGGTGTAGCTCCCTTTAGGTCTCTGTATAATTGTGTGACTAGCTTGCAAAGTACAGCATTCGGGATATGCACTGTGCAGAGCGGATAGTATAGCATCCTTTTACAATGGTGGTCATAAGTAAAGTAAAGCCTTACATTTGTGGTCAGTAGTGAAGTGCCACCTAACATTGGTGTAGAGTGTTGAACATTACATTTGTGCTCAGTGATATAGAGCTTCCTGATGTAAGTAGTTAGTGGTGAAGTGACCCCCTTACATTAGTAGTCAGTAGTGAAGTGCACCCTTACATAGATGGCCAGGGGTGAAGTTCCTTTTAGTGTCGATATATTGCTCCCTGACATTTCTGAGAAGTGGCAAAGTACCCCCTGCAATGTTAGTCAAGCTGTAATGCCCCCTTCCATTAGTGGTCATTGGAAAGGTGCCCTCTGATGTTGGTGTAAGGTGATAAAATGTCCAGTTATGTTGCTAGTTAACGGTGAAGTGCTCCCTTGCATTGAAGATTAGTAGTGAAGTCCCCCTTACATTGATGAACAGGGCTGTGCCTTGTTACATTGGTGGTTAGTGTGGTTACTGTAGTTTCCTTTTACACTGTTGGTCAGTGGTACAGTGCCTTTTTACATTGGTGAGGTTGTAGTATTTCCTGGTGTGGTCTATGGCTATACCTACATTTTTAGTGTTTATGTTGCAAATACACGCGTAGGTTGCAGAGCCACTTCATGGGACCCCAGTATTATCTGCAGTCCGATTCCCAACTATAAATTTGTGAGAGCCGCCATAGTAGAAGCACATATATAATAGCGGGCAGGTAAGCCTGGAGGGCTCTGCAGCTTATGCTAGGTTGCAAACAGCAACGGTGTGATCTGCTGCACACGTGTCAAAAAAAGGCCCACACCAAGGAACTTTTCAAAATCAGCGGGGAGTCAGCAGCGCCCTGCACCTGTGGCGCTCTGCAATGTGATGCAGTAGGGTGGCTGCCCTTAAGCTGCTCCCTAGAGGACATCCTGCCTTGTTGGAGTTGTGCCTCCTCCTCTCTTCTATCAGGCACCCAAGTAGAGTCAGTGACCTCATCATCCGCTCCCTCCTCGTCACTGGAGCAAACTTGGCAGTATACTGCGGCTGGGGGAACATGACTACAACTGCACTACGGCTGCACTGTATAATGTGTATACCATCAGAAAAGTAGTAACGACTGCACTACTGTTGCACTGTGTTGTGTACTGTCTACACCACCAGAAAAGTAGTAGCAACTGCACTACGGTTGCAGTGTACTGTGTACACCACCAGAAGTGTAGTAGCAACTGCACTACGGCTACGGCTGCACTGTATTGTGTAATGTGTACACCCCCAGAAAAGTAGTAGCAATTGCACAACGGTTGCACTGTATTGTGTACTGTGTACACCACCAGAAAAGTAGTAGCAACTGCAGTGTATTGTGTAATGTGTAGCTGCAGCTGCTGCACAGTGTATATATATATATATATATATATATATATATATATATATATATATATATATATATTAGACTGTCTGTGTATATATGTATATATATATACATATATATATATATATATATATATTAGACTGTCTGTGTATATATGTATATATATATATATATATATATATATATATATATATATATATATATATATATATATATATACATATCTCAATTCACTGTAGAATGTAGATCTAGGCTGCACCCTCACATTTTTGTAAATATTTGATTATATCTTTTCATGTGACAACACTGAAGAAATGATACTTTTCTACAATGTAAAGTAGTGAGTGTACAGCTTGAATAACAGTGTAAATTAGCTGTTCCCTCATAATAACTCCAAAAAACAGCCAATAATGTCTAAACTGCTGGCAACAAAAGTGAGTACACCCCTAAGTGAAAATGTCCAAATTGGGCCCAATTAGCCATTTTCCCTCCCCGGTGTCATGTGACTCGTTCGTGTTACAAGGTCTCAGATGTGAATGGGGAGAAGGTGTGTTAAATTTGGTGTTATCGCTTTCACTCTCTCATACTGGTCACCAGAAGTTCAACATGGCAACTCATGGCAAGAACTCTCTGAAGATCTGAAAAAAAGAATTATTGCTCTACATAAAGATGGCCTAGGCTATAAAAAAGTGCCAAGACCCTAAAACTGAGCTGCAGCACGGTGGCCAAGACCTTACAGCAGTTTAACAGGACAGGTTCCACTCAGAACAGGCCTCGTAATTGTTGACCAAAGGAGTTGAGTGCACGTGCTCAGCGTCATATCCAGAGGTTGTCTTTGGGAAAAAGATGTATGAGTGCTGCCAGCATTGCTGCAGAGGTTGAAGGGGTGGGGTTCAGCCTGTCAGTGCTCAGACCATACGCCGCACGCTGCATCAAATTGGTCTGCATGGCTGTTGTCCCAGAAGGAAGCCTCTTCTTAAAATGGTGCACAAGAAAGCCCGCAAACAGTTTGCTGAAGACAAGCAGACTAAGAACATGGGTTACTGAAACCATGTCCTGTGGTCTGATGAGACCAAGATAAACTTATTTGGTTCAGATGGTGTCAAGCGTGTGTGGCGGCAACCAGGTGAGGAGTACAAAGACAAGTGTGTCTTGCCTACAGTTAAGCATGGTGGTGAGAGTGTCAAGGTCTGGGGCTGCATGAGTGCTGCCGGCGCTGGGGAGCTACAGTTCTTTGAGGGAAACATGAATGCCAACATGTGCTGTGACATACTGAAGCAGAGCATGATCCCCTCCCTTCGGGGAGACTGGGCCACAGGGCAGTATTCCAACATTATAATGACCCCAAACACACTTCCAAGATGACCACTGCTTTGCTAAAGAAGCTGAGGGTAAAGGTGATGGCCTGGCCAAGCATGTCTCCAGACCTAAACCCTATTGAGCGTCTGAGGGGCATCCTCAAATGGAAGGGGGAGGAGCGCAAGGTCTCTAACATCCACCAGCTCCGTGATGTCGAGGAGTGGAAGAGGACTCCAGTGGCAACCTGTGAAGCTCTGGTGAACTCCATACCCAAGAGGGTTAAGGCAGTGCTGGAAAATAATGGTGGGCACACAAAATATTGACACTTTTGGCCCAATTTGGACATTTTCACTTAGGGATGTACTCGCTTTTGTTGCCAGGGATTTAGACATTAATGGCTGTGTGTTGAGTTATTTTGAGGGGACAGCAAATTTACACTGTTATACAAGCTGTACACTCACTACTTTACATTGTAGCAAATTGTCATTTCTTCAGTGTTGTCACATGAAAATATATAATCAAATACTTACAAAAATGTGAGGGGTGTATTCACTTTTGTATATGTGTATATATATATATATATATATATATATGAAATACACTGCCACTAACTGAATAACCTGCCTGCTTAATCTAAATCACACTACCTCTCCGTCCACGCCAACAACATTACACAGGGCCGCCGTGTAGGCAGCCTTACATAGTGTGGGGCATGGTCCCTCTGAGCCCCCTGAGCCTTGATTGGCCAAAGGCACCCTGCCTTTGGCCAATTATGGCTCTCTTAGCAGAGGGTGCTGGGATTGGCCAAAGCATGCAGGTCAGATGCATGCTTTGGCCAATCATCATACAGCAATGCATCGCAGTGCATTATGGGGGGTTCCGCGGGCTCTCAAATTTCCCACGAACGCCACATAATTGTCCGTTCTTCGACGAACGGGTGAGCACCGATGTTCGAGTCGAACTCATGTTCGACCCGTACATCGAGCTCATCCCTACTGGACACCTTTGCTGCCATTGTGCTATATGCTGAGTGTCCAGTGCGCCCCTGAGCTGTTAAGGAGCGGTGGGCTCCCTCCAGGCTTACCTACCCTCTATCTATTCATTATTATACATGTGTTTCTACTGTGGAGTTTGTGAAACCTTGTGAGCTGCTATGCTTATACAGCAAAGTTGCCCGCACTTCCCACACTTCCTTAAAATGTGAATGAACAAAAATGATAATAATATAATAAATGCAGTGCTAAACTAAATATGCATAAGAATATGCCGTATGGTTATAAATGTGTAATCAATTATATACAATAATAAAGTGCAATGTGCCAAATATTTAGAATAAATCATATAATCAATAAAGTGTCATTGTATCAATCAAGTCATAGTGAAAACAAAGTGCCAGTCCACTTTGAAAATGATGAAAACAAATGCGGTGCTGGGACGAATGAATCACCTTACAACTGGTATATACTGATACGGGCTACAAGAATATGGCGGCCATAACCGCTATATAAGCAAAGGGCCATTTGTCAGCCAATCACATCTCTCTGAGGAAGTCACGAGGAGTGACAAAACTAGTAGGAGGGACCTAAGAGGCTGACTTACGCGGAACAAGGAAAGGACATTCAGAGTGCAAAGGATGGAGGGAGCACTGATTGCCGAGACCGGGACTGCAGAACTGGTTGTAAGGTGAATCATTTGTCCCAGGGCCGTTGACACATGCAATTTTACATGCCTGAATAAGTATTTACAAATGTGAGTGCATATATGTTGTAAGGTTTTTTGATAAATAAAAAAATAAAAAGATAAAGCGTTATTGCAAGATCTGATTGCTTTGCATGTGGTCGATGTGATTGGAGTTCACAGGCAGCAATAAGGAGGAAAAATACTAAGAGGTGATCGATGTGATTGAAGTTCATGGGCAACATTAAGGAGAAGGAATGCTAGGAGGAGATCTACAAAGGATTAACCATTTATAAATGCACATTTACAAAATAATTAAGGTGAGGGCACAACTGGTGAAGGGGGCACAAGGAATCTTAGGATATACACAGGGGTGGACATCTGTAAAGAGATCATTTTTTTAATATTTGTTTTCATCATTTACAAAGTGGACTGGCATGTTGTTTTCACTATCGGTTGATTGATACAAAGACATCCTATGGATTTATATGATTTATTTTAAATATTTGGCACATTGCACTTTATTATTGTATATAATTGATTACACATTTAGATCCATATGGGATATTCTTATGCATATTTAGTTTAGTGCTGCACTTATTATTAGGGATGAGCGAACGGTTCGTTCTGGCCAAACTTTCATTGTTCGGACGTTCGGCGAATAGCCGAACAAACAGGTCGTTCGACCGTTTGTTCTGCCCCCTGAACCGACCACAATGCATTGCGGTGCTGAGCAGCGCATTGCAAGCCCTGATTGGCTGAAGCAGTGAAAGCTTCAGCCAATCAGGGCACAGAGCACTGTCAGAGTCATGATTGGACACCGTCATCATGACTTTATCCAATCATGGCTCATTCCCGCCCCACAGTATAAAAGTATTCTTTCAATGGCAGCCATTTTCAGAGTGATTTCAGCGTGAAGAGAGATAGAATAGGGCTCTGTTCAGTGCTATTAGTTAGTTAGTGTGCTATACTGTGCTATTTTGCTTCAATTGTCAGTGTAGAATATTAGTTTAGTATCAGTCTAGGGATAGTGTGAGTGTAGTGAGGAGGACCATCATTCAGCTTTGCATAGTGTGCAGCTAGAGTAGCACAGCTCAGATAGTTTCACTGTAGTAAGACCGTGTCATTCATACATACATTAGTGTAGGGACACCTCAGATAGTTTAAATGTAGTTTAGTGAGACCGTATCAGTAATCTTAACATTAGTGTATATAGCTAGAGTTCAGATAGGGTCAGTGTAGTGACAGCTGAACACCGTCTATTTGATTGCATTACTGCCAGTTTAATGCCATTTACTTCTGTCTGCATTACTGCCAGTTTTAACGCCATATAGTTTTGTGTGCGTTACAGCCAGTTTAACGCCATATAGTTCTGTGTGCGTTACTGCCAGTTTAACGACATATAGGTTTGTGTGCGTTACTGCAAGTTTAACGCCATATAGTTCTGTGTGAGTTACTGCCAGTTTAACGCCATATAGTTTTGTGCGTTACTGCAAGTTTAACGCCATTTACTTCTGTGTGCGTTACTGCATGTTTAATGCCATATAGTTCTGTGCGTCACTGTATGTTTGGCGCATTATATTGCAGTATATTATAGTGTATTCGTAGAGTGTGTCTGTGTAGTGTGAGTACTCAAATTAAAGTGCACCAAACACCACTTTACATTGATTAAAGTGCATCTATGTACAGTTTTCCCCCCTCCCAATAATGTCTGAGAGGACAACAAGGAGAGGCAGACGTTCCCTTGGCAGCAACAAATGTGTCCACAGGCAAAGGTGGACGTGGTGGTCAGTCCTCAGGCAGGGCATCGTTTCCTCTGTTTAGTGAGTTTACACGTGCTATCCAGCCACAGCATGCAGAGGAGGTGGTGGACTGGCTTACTAAACCTTCCTCATCCTCCTCATCCTCTGTCACGCAAACAGAGACAAGTGCGCAGTCCCCTGCAGTTGCCAGAGTGGATGAACCTGCCTCCTTGTCCACATCTATTCCTGTCATAGCCCCAACATCAGCCATTGAGGAGTCAGCTGAGTTATTTGACCACAGTGTCAGGCACTTGCTCCTTGATGATGCCCAGCCATTACTGGATTCAGATGACGGTTCTGAGGTTGAGGATGACAGGAATATGAGCCTAGAGAGAAGGGAGAACACTGGTAGACAAATTGGCATTCATGTTCCCCCAGCCGCAGCATATTGCCAAGTTGTCTCCAGTGGTGATGGAGATGATGATGATGATGAGGTCACTGATGCGACTTGGATGCCAGATAGAGCAGAGGAGGAAAATGAAGGGGAGGGGTCACAACCCCAAGGAGGCCAACACCAAGAAAGAGTAGAGAGCAGTCACCCTATTCCATCACATTCTGCAGCTGTTATCTCCCGGCCCACTCCCCAAAGCTCAACTGTCTGGGCCTTTTTCAGCACATCTGCAGCAGATCACGCTGTTGCTATCTGCAAACTGTGTCTCAGGCACATCAAACGTGGCAAAAACACCAGCCATTTGGGTACCACAAGGAATTTAACGTCCAACCACTTAGCCCATTGACAAGAGCACCTAAAAGTCACTCAAAAGGGGCACAAATCTGTCCCTCCTCCTCCTCCTTACCCACTTCAGTCTGCCCCTGTTATACCAAGTCATTACCTCTCAGCAGCCTCCACTGACAGGGATGATGGTATAGCACAGGGTGTCCCAGGTCCTAGCAGCACATCTGCCAGCAGCACACCACCAACTGTAGACTGTAGCTGGCAAATTTCTCTGCCCCATCTGCTGCAGCTGAAAAAAAAATACAGTCCCTACCACCCACATGCCCAGCGTCTAAATGCAAGCTTGTCAAAGCTGTTGGCTCTCCAATTTCTGCCTTTCAGCCTGGTGGCAGGTTCCCAGTCCTTACTACTTTTCACGTAAGGCCGTTCCATCTCTCTACCATCACATGGAAGGGAATGTTCTGGCATCATTGGGCAAGGCAGTGAGCCGTAAAATCCACCTTACTGCTGACACATGGTCCAGCAAGCATGGGCAGGAACGATATATTTCATTCACAGCACACTGGGTAACGTTGCTTGCAACTCGAAAGGATGCAGGACAGGGCTCGGTGCTGCAGCTTGTTGTGCCCCCACATCTGCATACAGCCCTCCTCCTCCGCCACCTCCATGCCCTCCTCTGCAGAATTGTCCTATAAACATCAGATACCCCCTAAGGTTTCAAAGGGCTATTCCCAGAGTCAGGCTAAAAGGTGCCATGTGGTGCTTCAGCTGGTGTGTTTAGGGGACAGGAACCACACCGGAGCAGAGATTCTTGCAGCTCTGCAGGGACAGGTCCAGAGGTGGTTCACACCTTGTCAGCTGGAGCCAGGAATGGTGGTGTGTGATAATGGCTTAAATCTCCTGTCCGCCCTTAGAGAGGGAAAGTTGACACATGTGCCATGCCTGGCACATGTCCTCAATTTGGTGGTGCATCGTTTCCTAAATACGTACTCAGGGTTGCAAGATGTGCTAAAGCTGGCCAGGAGAGTCTGTAGCCATTTTAGGTGGTCATACACAGCCAGTGCTCGGTTGGCTGAAATTCAGCGGGAAATCCACCTGCCCGTAAACCGCAAAATTTGTGACATGCCCACCTGGTGGAACTCGACTTTGTCAATACTGCTATACATGCAGCAGAGGGCCGTCAATGAGTAGCTGTGCGAATACGGCACAACGACAGGCTCAAGCCACCTCGGCTTTTTTTCCCACGCCAATGGCTGATCATTAAGGATGCATGTGATCCGTGTGGCAATACATTCAGCTTCTCAACGGTGTGCTCAGATATCTTCAAAGTAAGTGAAAAGATGGAATACGCTTACCGGATGGGTTGGATTCTACTGCCGTAAGCATAGAATCGGTAAAGCTTTGTGCCACCAAGGGCAGAAATGTGGAGTGATGGAGGCAAGGGTAGAGCTTCTGTCGGGCATAGATGTCCCTCACGGTCCACTGAAACTAGGTCAAAGATGGTGTCCACAGATAAGTAGTTCCTTGATGCACCAGAACATGTGGAGAAAAGAGGGATGCTTCCACATAGTGTGACTCCGTATATTTTTATTGCTAAAAAATCGCAGTACAGGTAACAAAAACCATAAAACGTGATCACGAATAAAAGCAGTGTATGGGGTAAGTAAAAACACCCTACACGTTTCGATCCAAACGATCTTCAACAGGGGCATATAGGACCCTCATAACACTGCCGATATTTATAAAATAAAATGTACAATCAAACATATTCAAAGACCAATGGGCTGTCAAACACTGAACAATAGTAAATCCAATTGGCCAGGGGTAGGGGTCATCTAATGGGATGTGATCCACCCCCTCCTCTGGGCCAATTAGTGTGCCTGTGATAAAGTGAACTGGAAGTTTTTTGCCAATATCACCAGGTCCTCTCATCCAGATCGCCTGTGATTGGCAGATTACATAGGGCGTGTGCATGCTGGGTGCCCGGAAACAAAGCGGGGATCCCGCATGTGACGCCGCAACCCGGAAGTGTCAAAGGCGCTCATGGAGGTTGCCCAGCAACCCCACATGCTTGTGTTTTTTAGCGCTACATTTATTTAATTTATGGTATTCATTCTTGTCACATGGTTTGTAGCAGCATACCCATTATTAACTATCTTCATTCTTTAGGGTAGCGCATTAATCATCCCCTTTCCTGATTAAGGATGCATGCACTGTATTGTCATCATTTGAGGAGGCCACAAGGATGGTGAGCCATGACAGTGCATGCATCAGTGACACAATACCTGTTGTGTTCCTGCTGGTGCAGACTCTGCGTGGCATTATGGACAAGGCACTGGAGGTAGAGCAGCAGGAGGAAGAGGAGGACTTCCTTTCCTCTCAAGGCCCACTTTACCCAGACACCATCATTCCTATGTCACAGAACACACAGGAGAAGAGAGGGGAGGAGGATGAGGAGGAGGATTCTGGCACATTCATAGGCTTCGAAGAAGAGGAAGACATGCATCAATCTCTAAGCAATGGCTTTCCAACCCAAGATCCTTGAGAGTAGTACATGGCTGGGAGGAGGAAGTTCCAGATGCTCTCATCCTGAGTGACCCTGAGGAGTCTGCTTCTCAAGCCTTGGCAAATTTGAGGCGCATGGGCAACCTCATGCTTTAAAGCCTGCGAAAGGACCCAAGAATACGTGGCATTAAGGAGAAGGATGATTACTGGTTGGCAACCATCCTTGACCACTGTTATAAGGGGAAGGTCTCAGAGCTCATCCCGTCCCCACAGAGAGTGCAGAAGATAAAATCTCTTGAGGACACGCTGGAGGATTTTATTGAACGTTTTTCCTGACTCCAATAGGTTACAGTGTTGTGGAAAACATAGTTTTGAGTCGTCTGTTGGTCGAGAGGAGCGTTGGAGAAGGCGTCTGCCTAAGTGAGGCATTTCTGAATTTTCTTAGTCCTCGCCGCCCAGGGCTGTCAGCTTCCACATCCCATCGGCAGCGTCTGCATCACATGGTGGACGATGGCCAAAACAGAGATGGAGAGCTTTCCAGCTTATGATCCACTGACTTACTGGGTCATGAGAATAGACCACTGGCCAGGACTTGCCCAGTATTCTATTGAGTTGTTGGGATGCCCTGCATCCAGCGTGCTTTCAGAACGGGCATTCAGTGCTGCAGGAGGTTTCGTTACTGATCATAGAAAGAGTCTGTCCACAGACTCCGTGGACCGTTTGACTTTTATAAGAATGAATCAGTCCTGGATTCCCAGCTATAAAGCCCCTGATGCCGATGTCACTAATTAAGTCCTTTTGGGTTGTGGAATGTCTGCAGGACTTTGAGCCTGCCTAGCTTTGAGGGTGTTCAATCATTTCATCTGGAAGAATGTTTTTGGTATAGGTTTCATGGGCACAATTAACACCCAAAGACCAATTTTTCTGCACCTGTTTGACAGGAGCATATCATTGCAATTTTTTACAGCAAGGCCAATTCTTGCTTTCATCAAGAGTACCTCTATAGGATTAGGGTGGGAAGACACCACTGACACCCAAAGACCAATTTTTCTGCACCCATTCAAGTTAAACGCAGAGGGTTTCTCAACCAGGTTGAGATTTTCTTTGAGATGCTGCCCCAGGCGTTTCCCACGGACAGAAGCAAAGTAGGTTTCATGATATCTTTGCTTTGTGAGAGAGCCTTGGCCTGGGCATACCCTCTATGAGAGACGCAAAAACCTGTTGTCTTGAGTTACCCTGACTTTGTGGCCTCCTTTAAAAGGCTATTTGACATACCTGCACGCTCCGTTTCTGCTGCCAAGTGCCTCATGTCCATTAAACAGAGTACAAGAACTGTTGCCGACTACGCCATGGAATTCCGTACTATGGCAGCAGAGGTTGCTTGGAACAATGAGGCCCTCGTGGCTGCTTTTTCTCATGGTCTCTCGGATTCCATCAAGGATGAGATAGCAGCCTGAGATATACCAACTGAGCTGAAGAGGTTGATCATGTTTGCCATCCTCATTGACTCTAGACTCAGAGAAAGACTCTCTTTTAAGGAGCGCTTGCGGAAGCCTCCTGTACGTTTGCCTCCGAGCTTTGCAGTCCCACCCATGCCGCCCTCACCTTCCATGCCTCCTGGTACCGAGTTGGTCAGTGAAGATGAACCCATGCACTTGGGCTTCACGCATCTCTCTGCGGATGAGAGAGCCTTTAGGAGGAGGGAGAGATTGTGCCTTTATTGTGGCCAGGCAGGTCACTTTTTGAAGTCTTGTCCTACCCGTCCAGGGAACGCCCAAACCTTGAGGTCCTGTCATTGACAGACCTTAGGTGGCGTTGTTTTGTCCCCAGTTATCCAGAAGGATAAGCCCCTGGTTTCGGTCACCCTTTCTTGGGCTGAGTCGTCCATCGAGATACAGGTTTTAATCGACTCTGGGGCTGCAGGCCTGTTCCTTGATGCTGCCTTTGTATCGCAGCACTCGATTCAGCTGCAGCTGCGTGGCACTCCACTTGCCATTGACAGGAGACCTCTACAGCCTGCCCATGTGACTCATGAGAGGGTTCCGTTGTCCAGGGCCGTAGGGGCTCTTGTCTGGGGCAACAGCCTCCAGGCAGTCTCGACGGCCTCCACCGTCAGGTGCAAAGGATAAGCCTCATAACCAGACACAGGTCTACAGAAAGCCCTGTAGTCAGAAGTCCACAAAACAGAGTCCCAAGGCTTCCTTGTGAAGGGGCACCCCCGCGCGATCGAGTGGGGGGAAGACTGCGGTGGTTTTCAGAAACTTGGCAAGAGGAAATCCAAGACAATTGGATCCTCTCTGTAGTAGCCCTAGGCTACAAACTAGAGTTCCAAGAGTTTCAACCATTGCGTTTTCTAAGGTCAAATGTTCCCAAGGATCCAGTAAAGAAAAAGTCCTTATTTCTGGCACTGGACCGATTACTGTATCAGGCAGTGATAATAGAGGTTCCCTCAGATAAGAGGGACATGGGGTTTTATTCAAATCTCTTTATAGTACCAAAATCAAATGGAGATGTCAGACCCATTCTAGATCTCAGGAATCTGAATCACTTCCTAAACATCCGCTCCTTTCGAATGGAGTCGATTCGGTTAGTTATTTCCACCCTACGGGGAGGAGAGGCTCTAGCATCCATAGATATCAAGGATGAGTGTCTACATGTGCCAATATTTCCCGTTACCAGAAGTTTCTGCGGTTTGCCGTAGAGCAGCGCCACTTTCAGTTTGTGGCCTTGCCTTTCGGGTTAGCCACTGCTCCCCGACTGTTTACAAAAGTGTTAGCCCCAGTACTAGCAAGACTAAGGGGCCAGGGTATAGCAGTAATAGCATACCTAGACGACCTGCTACTGGTAGATCAGTCAATAGCAGAGTAAATCAAGGGGTGTCCAGAACAGTCAATTATCTGAGACACCTGGGTTGGATTTTCAATCTAGAGAAATCATCCATACAGCCGGTAAGAAGGCTGCAGTATTTGGGCCTGACACAACCCAGGAAAGGGTGTTCTTGCCTCAGGCAAAGGTCAACTCTCTAAAAGAGCTGGTCCAGGCGTTCAAGGCAAAGAAGGTACCTTTGCCTTTGCATGAGATTACTAGGGAAGATGGTAGCTTCTTTCGAAGTAGTTCCCTATGCCGAGTTCCTTTCAAGACTGTTACAACACAGTATTCTGTCTGCTTGGAACAAACAGATCCAAGCCTTGGGTTTTCCAATGAATCTGGCTCCAAAAGTACGCCAGAGTCTCAACTGGTGGCTGATAACCAGGAATTTACAGAGGGGGAAAGCCTTCATTCCAGTTTGCTGGAAAGTAGTAGTAGTAGTGTAGTAGTAACTGCAGATGCCAGCCTATGGGGCTGGGGAGCAGTTCTAGAAGAGATCACGGTTCAAGGGAAGTGGTCGGAGTCCGAGAAGACCTCGCCCATCAATATCCTAGAGATTCGGGCAGTACGTCTGGCTCTAATAGCCTGGATGTCCAGGTTGCAGAATGCTCCTGTCAGGATAAAATCCGACAATGCCACAGCAGTGGCCTATATGTATCACCAAGGAGGCATGAGAAGCCACGCTGCTCAAAGGGAGGTGGACCATATTCTGTCTTGGGCAGAGAAACATGTTCCTTGCCTATCTGCAGTTTACATTCCAGGAGTGGAAAATTGACAGGCAGATTTTTTGAGCCGTCAACAGTTGTTTCCGGGAGAATGATCTCTACATCCCGATGTCTTTTGGGCCATATGTCAAAGATGGGGTATGCCGGTCGTAGTTCTCTTGGCGTCCAGGTTCAACAAGAAGTTGGACAACTTTGTGGCGAGAACAAGGGATCCACTTGCACTCGGAGTAGATGTGTTAGTGATCCGGTGGAATCAGTTTTCACTGATTTATGCATTCCTTCCAGTTCAGCTGCTACCACGGCTGCTTCACAGGATCAGGGAAAAAGGGAAGGTGGTAATCCTTGTGGCCCAGCATGGCCCAGAAGACCCTGATATGCAGGGATCGTGAGAATGGCAGTAGGGGAGTTTTTGACTCTTCCAACTCGTCCGGACCTGCTGTTGCAGGGACCGGTATTCCATCCTGCCTTACAAATGCTAAATTTAACGGTGTGGCTATTGAAGCCCACATTCTAAAAAATCGGGGGGGGGGGGGGTTTCAGGTTTAGTAGTAACCACCCTGATTAATGCCAGAAAGCCGACCTCCAGGACCATTTATTACAGGGTCTGGAAGGCCTACGTCACTTGGTGTGAAACCAGGGGTTGGCATCCACGTAAGTATGTCATAGGAAGAATTCTGGCCTTTCTACAATTAGGAGTAGAAATGAAGCTGGCCTTGAGTACAATCAAGGGTCAGATTTCGGCCTTGGCAGTGTTTTTCCAAAGGCTGCTTGCTTCGCACTCTTTAAACCCGGCATTCATACAAGGTGTAACTCGGATAACTCCG
Source organism: Lithobates clamitans (assembly GCA_037952925.1). Lineage (NCBI taxonomy): Eukaryota > Metazoa > Chordata > Amphibia > Anura > Ranidae > Lithobates > Lithobates clamitans. The sequence continues at coordinate 2,097,412 of JBBGZY010000856.1, read as the reverse complement.
CCAGTTAGAATACCCTTGTGCCCATAGGATTTGAATCTGGTTTTGTCAATGTTGCAAAGGCAACCCTTTGAACCTATACAGAATATTCCTTTAAACCTTTTGACAAGGAAATTGGTATCCCTAGTTGCGATAACCTCTGCAAGAAGAGTATCAGAATTGGCTGCTTTCTCTTGTAAAGAGCCATACTTTTTGCCAAAGGTAGTGTCTGGTTTTCATCTGAATTAAGATGTTTCCATACCTTCCTTTTTCCCAGAACCTCATTCTGCAGAAGAAAAATTATTACATTCTCTCAATGTAGTGAGAGCAATTAAAGCCTATCTGAAAGCGACTGCTCAGATACGGAAAACTGATGTTTTGTTTGTGTTGCCGGAAGGCCCTAGAAAGGGTCAGGCAACATCGAAATCTACTGTTGCTAAGTGGATTCGTCAGGTGATTAGTCAGGCTTATGGCCTGAAAAGAAGGGTTCCTCCCTTTCAGATTAAAGCGGACTCTACCAGGGCAGTCAGTGCTTTATGGGCAGTGAATCACCAAGCCTCTGTGGTTCAGGTTCGCAAAGCTGCTACTTGGTCGTCAGTACATACATTCACGAGATTCTATCAAATGGATGTAAGATGGCAGGAGGACACCGTCTTCGGGGGCAGTGTGCTGCAGGCAGCAGTATAGGTCCTCACGCCTGGTGGCAGCTATTTGCTTTGTGTCTCACTCCCCTCAGGTGGCATTGCTTTGGGACATCCCATATAGTTATTACTATGGTGCTCTGTGTCCCGTGATGTACGATAAAGAAAATAGGATTTTTATAACAGCTTACCTGTAAACTCCTTTTCTTGGAGTACATCACGGGACACAGAGGTCCCTCCCCTCTTATTGGGATATGTGTATATATTGCTTTGCTACAAATAGCTGGAAAACTCCCAGTATGGGAGGGGTTATATAGGGAGGGGCACTTCCTGTTTCTTTTTTGATTATAACAGTGTCCATTCACCTAAAGGTGGCCTATAACCCATATAGTTTTTACTATGGTGCTCTGTGTCCTGTGATGTACTCCAAGAAAATTATTTTACAGGTAAGCCGTTATAAAATTCCTATTTTTTTTGGCTTTATAAATGCAATTATTGCTGCAGCAGATTCTAGACATGGTACAGACCTTCCACTTTACAGGCAGACTATATTGGAAGGAATTTTTCATTTTTATGCTTTCACTTTAAACATCAAAAAATCACTGCTCATTTAAAAATGACGTTTTTCACAAACTTTTTTTTTATTGATACATGTCCCCCATGGCAGGACCCGGACCCCTATAACCATTGTATGCCCAATTACTTGCATATAAGCCTTCAAAATGGGCACTTTGATATTTGATGTTCGGTTCCCATTGACTTTAATGGGGTTCGTTATTCGGGTCTGAACTTTCGCGGTGTTGGAAAGTTCTGGTGCGAACCGAACAGGGGTCGGTTCGGCCCATCCCTGCTTATTATATTATTATCACTTCTACTATGGAGGCTCCCACAAATTTATAGAGTTAGGACAGCAGATAATACTGGGGTGCCGTGAAATGGCACTGCAGCTTACGCATGTATTTGCAAATGTGTGCAAATTAAAACCCCTGTTTTTAACACAAACTGTTATAGGGCGTACACATGGTCGAACTTTGTTCGGACATTCCGACAACAAAATCCTAGGATTTTGTTGTCAGAATAGCTTTCATCTCTTTATTTATTCTGAGCATGCGTGGCACTTTGTCCGTCGGATTTGTGTACACACGATCGGAATTTCCGAAATCGGATTTTGTTGTCGGAAAATTTTATCTCCTGCTCTCCAACTTTGTGTGTCGGAAAATCCGATGGAAAATGTCAGATGGAGCCCACGCACGGTCGGAATTTCCGACAACAGGCTCCGATCGGACATTTTCCATCGGAAAATCCGACCGTGTGTACGGGGCATTAGACAGGATAATTTAGTTGGACGCAGGCTGTTTGGTAAGTTGAGCTGGGATTTTTCTTTGGTTTTGTTTGACATGCGTCGCCCTTCCATGTGCTCCTTGCTGTGAAGGCCAGCTATAAGTGGGGGCAGTGGCCATTTGTTTGTACTGTTGAAGTATTATGCCGCGTACACACGAGCGGACTTTACGGCGGACTTTGCCCGGCGGACTTTTCGACGTACTTTCCGACGGACTTTGTGAACGAACGGACTTGCCTACACACAATCCACCAAAGTCCGTCGAATTCGTACGTGATGACGTACGACCGGACTAACACAAGGAAGTTCATAGCCAGTAGCCAATAGCTGCCCTAGCGTGGCTTTTTGTCCGTCGAACTAGCATACAGACGGCGGACTTTTCGACCGGACTCGATTTCAACGGATAAATTTTAAACAAGTTTCAAATCTAATTCCGTCCAACTTTTGAGAAAACAAAGTCCGCTGGAGCCCACACACATCGAATTGTCCGACGAAATCCAGTCCGCCGGGCAAAGTCCGCCGTAAAGTCCGCTCGTGTGTACGCGGCATTAATCTTTTTTTACGTGCTGCCTATGTTTTTTCTTTTTTTTCTTTTAATTTTTTCAATGAAGTGAATGGGTTGCTTTAAAGTATCTCTAAAACTGTTTACTCACGAACTGACATGAACTGTCTGAACATAAGGATTTACATATTTTTAGTATGTAAAATCAAGTTTTTCATACTAAAAAAGTTTTAGTATGCAAACCCAAGCACTAAAATCTCATAAAGGCTATATCAAGTTCATATTATTTGGAATTTTTTTTAAATCTGCAACTTTGATTAAATTAATACATAGACACTTCCTCTTATCGGGTGACTTACTCTGTGTCTGGCTTCCAAGTGCCCTCCTGTGTTGCCACACTGTTACATGCGCTTCCACTGCAGGCGATAAGCTTTAATGCTAATGCTTATTGCACAGGCATGTTCAGTTGTTGTCCTTATCAGGAAGCCTGGCTAGAGCAATGACAAGCAGCCAGGGCTGGAGTGTATATTTGTAGGATAGAAGTGGCTGCAGGGAGGCTGGAGATCAACAACACTGATATGCATGAAAGTAATAAATAAAGGTAAAAACAGCATTTTTTTCGAAAGGAAAAAAAACAGTAGTTATTTATGATATTTTAGAAACCTCAGACATCATACAGTTAGAGTTTAAATCTACTTTAAAAAAGCATAGAGTATCAGTTCAGTAATCCAGCATCTTTCATATTGTAATGCACAGGGAAGTGAATATATACAGTACATGACTACTATGAAATGCCAGATTTCATCCCTTCGTCACAGAGTATATGCTTATTTTCCTTACTTAAACATCAGCTTATATTTATCAGACAGTTTAAGTAGGCCAGATTATATATGGGTACATGTATACTGGCAACTAGAATACAGTTGCTAATGCATCAGCTTGCGTTTTCGTTCATGTTGAAGTAGCTTATGAAGACCTCATCATGAACTGGGTCACTGTAATGCCGATTCATCTCTAAGGAGGCTGGAGGTTCCTGTATATAGTACACCATTGTTTCTTAGCTTTAGTCATCAAGTACTGCAATAGGTCATGTTTTCAATTTTTTTCTCTCAATGGGAACAGCTAGGGTTATTACTGTTTTGAGGATTCAGGTTATAGCTAAACTGCTGGCAGAAATTTTCTTTCATTTTTTTAAAGATAATTTCTTACCTTCAAGCTACATCTTGTATTTTACAATATACGTAGGTGTCCACATATTAAACAACCCCATCTTGATTGCTACTGTATAAGAGCTCATTGTCCCTTAGTCCCTCAGGATCCCTCGTTTTGCACAACCAATGGCTGCTATGCCTGCTGCTTCCTCGGCCATTGACCACATAACAGCCCCTGCTTAGTTGCATGTTAGTGATGTGCCACCACTCGCTCTAGTTGGAGGACCCAGGACAATCAGACACTTGGTCTGTCATGGCCACTAACAAAATGTTGTTTTTCTGGTCTGTTCTGTCTAGCATGACCTAACATTTTGACTGACAGTCCAGGAGACTCCTGGTCTGTCCTGGCCACCATACTATGGATGAAATAAAACCCACCTACAATCCCAACCACATGCTCATTGCCCCCACATTCACATCAGTGTTGGTGCTGCACTAATACTAGAAAAATAATGGAAGAAACCTGCGCTAATGAGCCGTACGTGAAAACAAATAAACAACAAATAAATAGAGTGCAGCTGCAAAAAAAAACTCAAATATCCATGAAGTGATAAACATATAAAATAAAACTTTTGTGCGCTAGCAGTAATTAAATAAATAAAAAATGCCTAGGAGACAGAATGTGTGTGTGAATCCCAGCAAGAATAACCACAACAAGTGCATGGAATCATAAATCCAACAAAAAATTAGCATAAACTGAAAATAAGTAGTCACACATCAAGGCAACTCATGATCAGTCCAAGACAGGATTCAAAAAATAAGTAAAAAGGAAAAAGTCCACTTGTTATATCTCCTCACTGAAGCATGGGAAATAATGAGCTGTAATGAGCTGAAGAGACTCTTATCGGATGTGCATCGATTGCAGAAAAAGGAGTAAAAGATGTGCGCTTACCCCAATCGTTGGACCTCCTCTCTGGCGAGGTCGTATGGGCTTGCAGATATAGCCCTCTGCAGGGACAGAATGTTGATATCCGGGTCTTGACAGCATGTACCACCGACTCCAATATGGTCCAGACACTCCAACTGCTCCAACATCAGAGGGGGGACTTAGGAGTGGAAGAGTCCATGTTCAAGAAAAAAACATAAGGAGGAGGACTCCAATAGTGTGATAACGTTTGGGGTTTTATTGGTTAAAATAAACCACAGATGTACATATAAAAATTCCAATAGGAAAACTAATATTTTTAAAAAAGCCGGGATAAACAAAGGCAGAACGCCCGTGCAAATAAGAACTTCGGAACACGTGATGGCAAGCACTGCGAGGCCACGCCCTACATGTTTCGTCATACGTGACGTCTTCTACGGGGCACGGGCGACGCAATGAACCATCACCTTATATATGGACAGACAGAGTGTGATCACGCCCGGTCTCCGCCCTTGTCCGTCGTTCGACAGAGCATGCGCGGAGATTAGACAAGACACCATTAGAGACTGCCTTCGGGGCGGGACACAAACATAAAACAAAAACGAAACCGGAAATACATCCAAGCCTCGTTTCAGCGCCAGCCCGTCGTACTAACAGGCATGCGCAAGGATATACCAAGCCTCGGTCTGGCTATCATTGAAAGTCTCCTATAGAGGCGGAACATAATTAAAAAACCTGAAGGACTCAAGTGTGTACTCTGTTTGGAGTTTAAGGAAAAACCTTCATAGTACGCCAGGAACTTCCGGTATTTAATATCTAAAAACAAGTCTAAAAAAACTTAGAAATCGCACTTAAAGCTTGCACTAATACTGCCTTAAAGTGCCTGGGCAAAGTGGTAGTATCTTATTCAATGAGATGAACTCTTAAATGTTATTAAGGTAAATAACACCAAAACTAGGGCGCTTTAAACAAAATATACACTTTTTTTAAAAGAGAAGTTTGGGAATAGAAAAAGCAATCATATTCACCTGGATGGCTGAAGCTGTCCTCCACAGGCTCAACACCGAGTTTAAAGACCCCTGATCAAATAATTCTTGGTATTCAGTTTGCAGAGTGCTGGTGACTGGACCGCTGAGCTCTGGAGAGGGTGGAGGGGCTGACTCAGCTGAGCCAGCTGTCAGTCCAGGCATCTGGGTGTATCCTGACTTTAAAGTCAGGATCGTTCCAGAGCTTGGACTAGCTGGGTGGTGTTAGCTGACAATAGGCTTTAGCCCCCTGTCATCAGAAAATGGGTCACAGGAGTGCAGAACAAAGTGCACTCTGGTGATCCATAGGAGAGTAGGGCCAAATAAGTTTTACGTGTACAGGGACATGAAGTATGGGTAAAAAAAAAGTAACCAGCCCAGAGTGTAGCTTTAAATCACCTGTTTAAGTTAAAAGAAATCCTGAACATAACCCTCTAGAGGGTTCTTCACTTGAAATAGACTTATCTACATTCAAAGCACATTAAAGAGAGAATATAGTATATTTTCAGTGAGCATATAGTTTCAGTTAATAGTGCAGTGTTTATCTTGAAGAAAGTGCTTGCACTTCCTTTTTTTTTTTGCTATTATATTAAACTAGTGAAGTGTGCTTCTTCCGAACATCGCTTAGAGGAGGGTTAAAGGTGATAGCAGAAGTGGGTTAGGCTGTTTGGGGGAGCTTCATGTATAGAGTGAGTAGTATGCACAGGTGTAATTGTTGAAAGGGGACAGGAGCAGTGGTAAAAAAGAGGAAGACAGGCATGGTGGTAAAAATGGGAAGTGGGAGCATTCGGGTGCACTACTGAAAATGGGGTAGAGTAAGGTGTTCCTTTTGTGAGAGGGGGGCCAGCAGGTGTGATGGGGGTGCTAGTGTGGGGGTGAGAGCACAGGAAAACTGTGCAGGTATGATGGTGGGAGCATATAAGAGTGTGTGTTGGACCTGCATAGGTGCAACTGGGGAAGGAGCATGAAGGCTTAGGGCAAGAGAATGCACTGGTGCAGTGTTGAGAGATGCAGCGGACAGGCATGACATAATCCAACCTCCAGCACAAAATGAATCAGCTGATTGGACTGTAAGATTTACTCCGAGTTGACCTTTTGTTTCATTAGACCTTTAACGAATTAACGAATCATGCCAAATTCATTCGTTATTTTCGTTATAATTTATTTCGTATTAACTGAAATTCATTATTTTTTTATTCAGACATCCGGATGCATCCAAATTTCCAAAAGATGCAACATTCGGCCGTATTTCTTCCAAATCAGGGACAGTCCCTGGAAATCAGGAACAGTTGGGAGCTATGCTTTAGCCATGTGCAGCATCTGCCATCAGCATCTCAACTGTGGTAATAAGATTGGTCATTTGGGTACCATGTATATGAAAACACATATGAGTATTTACCACGTAGCTCAGTGAGAGCAACACCTGCATGCTAGCAGTCAACAGTAAAAGGGATGTACTATTTCCTTTTCCTATTTCTGCATGCACGTTTATGTGCATTTGTAATGTATTTTCATTGGGTCTGTGGTGAGTTTTTTAAGCATTGTTTATGTTTTGTTTTTTCCTGAATTGTATTTACATGTGTTTGCACATGGGAAAGCACCACCATGGTATAAATTAGGCTGATCAAATACATACATTTTTCTTGCATATTATGTTCATGTTGCATTTAAAATTTTATTTGACTGTATCTGGTCTAAGTCAAACCCTAAAAATGGAAATTAAGCATTGGGTTGCTGCTGTATGTGAGCCAATGAATAATGTAAACATAACTAAATTATTACACATGCAATTTATGTGGTGCCACAATACAATGTTGCTGATGCTTTCCCTGAGCATTGTAATACTCTGTAAAACAACATACAGCTGTGAGGTATCTCCCAAACATGCAATTAAAAGGGATTTCCACCTAAAAAAAAAAAAAACTCTATTAGCTGAATGATTTAAAAAATGTATCTATTGGTACATGTCTCTCAGGGCCAGTGGTGGAAGTATAGGGGTCGCTGAGGTGGCCATGGTGATGGGCCCCATGCTGCAGGGCCCCCTGTATACCTTGATAGGCGAAGCGGCAAGGGCGGCTGAGACCGAGCTCCCTGATCCTCAGCTGAACTGTAATAGACACTGTGCAGGGAGCTCGATTACATCTAAAGTGAAAACACAGTGTTTGCTGTGCTCTTTGTCTCCCCCTATAGTGCAGTACCTGGCAGGAAGAGGTAAGGTAAAGGACTGCCGATTTTTAAAAGGCTATCTGTGTATGTATGCGTGTGCATATGTGTGTATGTGCATGTATGTATGTGTATGTCTATGTATGTATGTGCATGTATGTATGTGTGTGCATGTATGTATGTATGCGCGCGTGCATGTATGTATGTAGGTGTGTGTATGTTTGTGTGTATGTGTGTGCATATGTGCATTTATATATATGTTTGTGTTTATATATGTGTGTGTGTGTGTGTGTATATATATATATACAGTATATGTGTGTGTATTATATGTGTGTGTGTTTATACATGTGTATGTATGTGTGTGTGTTTACATGTATGTATGCACATTTTATGTATGCACGTTTAATCCTGACCCCCTATATGTGTACAATCAGAACTGATTTTTTTTTCTTGCTTGTTCATAGTACCAGCAAAAAAATGCTGTTCCTCTGAAAAGCGATCCAAGCTCAGATTGATTTTCAGAGTCATTTGACAGCCGGTAAAGAGGCAATATGTTGCCTCCTGGCCGTCTGTTTTAACCCCTTAAATGCCTCATCACTATGCTGCAACTGCTTGCACTACACACAGTTGCAGAGTGATTGCAGTGCAGCCCCATTTATCTAGGGGTATACTTCAAGGGTGCCCTGAATACAAAAAGATTGAGAAACAATGACATAGAGGAATCGATCTCTCCATTTTCCTCCTGCAGCCGCTGAACGCCTGCAGGAGGGAGAGGAGGAGAAGCAGGAGGAAATGGAGAAATCAGTTCCTTTATATGCAGCCACCCACTTGCGACCGGGCCCTGTTGTTCCGCCACCAGGCTCGGAGGAAAGGGCCCTATCCAGAGGTCAGGGGTGCCCTTCATGGTTTCTTGCATCGGGCCCTGAAGGTTCCAGTTATGCCACTGCTCAGGGCACTGCCCAGCTCATGAAGCCTTTGTTTGAAAATCCCTTGCCTATTAGCCCAGAAAATGACTGATTTTTAGGGTTTAGCTCCCACTGACTTCAATGGGGTTCTGACATCTGAACTTTTGTTTCCTTATCCAAATCTCAGACTTCAGTTCATCTCTAGAAATTAGTAAATATAACTACCATCATGTACATACATGTGAGTGAAGCTTAAGGACCCCTAGTAGAAACACTGTGCAACTGCACTTGCTAATGCCTAAACCATAGTCAGGAGCCACTGTCATGTGAAATCAGCTATAATTAGGGTGATACTCCAGAGTTAGAAGTGAGCAGAGCACTTGCACAGTTAACACATTGTAATCTGTGGCCTTACTGTTGACACCAAAGTACTTCAGACACAACTTTTATTAGAGATCACCTCTCCCTTTCAGGTGTGCAGCATTTCTGAGCTGAAAGCTCCCAGTGACAATGTTCTGTATGTTACTACTGGATAAAGGAAACACACTTCTCCATAGTTTCATGCTTGTTCTCCTCTTGAGGCCTCACTACATCAACTGTGACTCCCAGACTAGGTCCCTAGGAACCCCGTACCACAAGGTTGCTCCCAGTATGTGGAAAATTGGTCGCTAGTGAAGGGGCCAAGCATAACACCCCTTCACTACCAGAGTATCCATCACCTTCGCCCAATAACCTGTTTCCTGGCTAGTTGGCTGTTTAGCAAGTGACACAAATACCGTAGTCTTTAGGTGTTGGAAGGCACCATGTTTTAGTTCATGATACAAGAGGTGTTTGATATATGAATGATGGCTATACCAGACCTTCACATCCTTTAGGGCTGTCTGGAATGTAACAAGTTGCACATCAAAGCTTGGTAGCATATCAGATTATTCATCTGAAAGAAGCAAAGGCTGAACAAAAGCTATCCATCTAGTGTTATAACGCTATGCAGGCGAGCTTCAAAGAGGGCCTTGGCTGCCGGGATGATTGATGAATGTTCTGCTACAAAGATTAAAAGATTTAAAGGCATTGAGGATACATAGACTTGTTATATGGACAATGCTGCCCCTAGAGGCCAATACAGCAGGACGGACAATAATATAATATATACAAAGGACTACCTCTTGGCAATATCTCATTGGACAGGAGGCTAGGAGGGGTGGTTATGAATGAGTCTGAATGAACGTGTAAAAAGGGCACACAGGAGGGAATTCGTCCCTTTTTCACTCTTGGCTCATGCCTGAGCCTCATGGCTCTCTGTTACCATCATTTTGAGCCCAGACGAGGAGACAATATCTAGAGGACAGCCTTAAGTATATGTGTTGTTCTGTTGTTTTATGCTTTGTAATATCTTCCTTTAGTATTTTCATGTTAGCATTTTCCTATCCTCTTGAGAAATAAATAGGACAGAGCAGTGTGTTTGTCTTCATAGCTAACCTTATATTATTGTACCATCAACAGTAACATGTGATCAGAGTTTTAATGGACTAGCTAACTATAGGAATAGACAAGTTAATACATTTATGGAATAAATAGAGGGAATCTGTAATCACCTTCAGATAATATTTAGTTTAGAATGTATTCCAATTTTAGGATTTATTTCACCAGGGGTGTCCAAACTTTCTTAACAAATGTTCAGTATCAGTGGGTGTAAACAATGCCCCATCTTGGATGTCAGTGAGAGGAATTGTGCCACATCATTGGTGTCATTTGGTGGAAAGAATCGTGCCCCACTGTTGATGGCACTGGGAGGAACTGTGCCCCATCGTTAGTGTCATTGGGAGGAACTGTGCCCCATAGTTGGTGTCTCTGGGAGGAATTGTGCCCCTTTGTTGGTGTCAGTGGGGGGAATTATTCCACAATGTTGGATTTAGAGGATAAAATATACAGTAATCAGTGACCCCAAGCATTGTTTAACTGCATTTGGCCCCCGGGCTACAGTTTGAAAACCACTGCTTTAGACTCATGTACTGTATCTTCTCTATACTTCTCTTTAGCCTCTTGTTGTAAGCCCTGTTCTTTTGATGCACCTTGCATGCACCCCTTTAGAGACTTCAGACCAGGCAGTTTAGATGAACAAAGAAAGTTATTTTACTGAGGTAGTTGCAGGTACCAGGTAAACAGTTCTCACAGACATCTCCCAATCACTGCCCTATACAAAGTTCTCTAGTACCCCTGAATAGTTCTCTAGTCCCATGAGGTGGTCATACCTTTGGCAGATGGCTAAATCCATAAAGAGTCGTTAATAGGCAGCAAATCCACAATAGATAGCAATAATCCATAACAGTGTCTAGCTTAAGGTAGCACAAGTCTACTGTGCTAGGTGAGAGGTTTATGGGAAGGCTGGAGGAGTATTTAAAATAGAATTGAGGGGGGAGGGTGAACTAGAATTACATCGGGCAGACAGGTCAGTTAGGGGTCAGACATTTAAAGTAGGGTGGAATGGGGATAGATGGGGGGAGGGTTATGGCAGGTGACAAAAAAGTTCCCATGTTGCAAACAGCCATTAGAAACTATAGTACCATTTGTACTACTAAAAATGATATTAAAAACACCAAAGCAAAATGTAATAATGCATTAAAGTGTTTGTTCTCCAACGCCAGAAGTCTGCCAAGCAAAATAGGTGAGTTGGAAGCTCTGGTGCATGAGGAGAGCTATAATGTGATCGGTATTGCTGAAACTTGGCTTCAATCCGCACATGACTGGGCTATTAATATACCTGGCTATGCACTCTTTCGGAGAGACAGGGTAAAAAGGAAAGGTGGCGGGGTCTGTCTCTATGTGAGAAGTGATCTCAAAGCAAGTGTGAAAGAGAACCTGGTTGATGGAGAGTGTGATGAGTCTGAAGCATTATGGGTGGAACTGCATATAGATGTGCGTAGTTCAAAGTTAATCATTGGAGTTTGTTATAGACCACCCAATGTTAATGAGGAGGTGGAGACCCAGCTCCTTGTACAGATGGAAAGGGCTGGAAGGGCTGGTACTGTGATAATAATGGGGGATTTTAGCTACCCAGAAATTAACTGGAGTAATGGCACTGCTAGGACAATTAACAGACAAAAATTTATAAACCTATTACAGGACAATTTTATGGTCCAGTTTATTGAGGCCCCAACTAGGAATGAAGCTCTGTTGGACCTGGTAATGTCAAATCATGCAGAGCTTATTACTAATGTTCAGATGAAGGAACACCTGGGTAGCAGTGATCATAACATGATTTCATTTGATGTTAGCTGTAAACAAGAAATATATACGGGAAAGATAAAAACACTTAACTTCAAGAAAGCAAATTTTCCAAGGATGAGGGCTGCTCTCCAGGATTTAGACTGGGAGGGAATATTGGCATCGATAAACACAGAACAAAAATGGGAATTCTTCAAAAAGACTGTTTGGGACCTCACTGCACAGTATATTCCCAATGGGCAATAAGTTTAAAAGGCTAAAAATAAAACCTATATGGCTCATGGTCAAAGTTAAAAAAGCTATAAACAATAAGAAAAGAGCTTTTAAAAAATATAAAAATGAAGGAACACTAGCGTTGTTTAAATGTTACAGAGAATTTAACAGAATATGTAAAAAGGAAATCAAGGATGCAAAAATTCAAAACGAATGACAGATTGCAAAAGATAGTAGGACAAACCCCAAAAATTCTTCAAATATATTAATAGTAAAAAGGTCAGGTCTGAGCATGTAGGCCCTTTACAAAATTATCTAGAGTGGGTGACTGGGGTCAAAGAGAAGGCTAATTTATTAAATACTTTCTTCAGCTCTGTATATACAAAAGAGCATGGGGGAGCTCATGTCCATAATGGAGGTGTGTATTGACACAGCCCCGAATGATCCACAATGGCTCAAAAGTGATATAGTCCAGAAATATTTAGACAGAATAAAGGTGGATAAAGCACCTGGACCTGATGGCATCCACCCATGGATCCTAAAAGAATTGAGCTCTGTAATTAAAAAGCCATTGTATCTAATTTTTAGGGACTCATTAATGACAGGAATAGTACCACTGGATTGGCGCAGGGCGAACGTGGTGTCTATATTTGAAAAGGGATCAAAGTCTTTACCAAGTAATTATAGACCACATAAACAAATTCTTGCTGGAAAAAAAACATTTTAAGCAACAGACAGCATGGATTCATGAAAGACAGAAGTTGTCAGACAAACCTGATTTCTTTTTATGGAGAGGTAAGTAAAACCTTGGACAGAGGGGTGGCTGTGGACGTGGTATACTTGGATTTTGCAAAAGCGTTCGATACAGTTCCGCACACACGGCTCATGTGTAAGGTAAAGTCTACAGGCTTGGAAATAGCAGTTTGTAAATGGATAGAAAACTGGCTAAAAGACTTCAGAGAGTAGTGGTTAATGATTCTTACTCTGAATGGTCTAAGGTTATCAGTGGTGTACCCCAAGGTTTAGTGCTGGGACCCTTACTTTTTAATAGCTTTATAAATAATATTGGGTCTGGGATCAAAAGTAACATTTCTGTCTTTGCAGATGACACCAAGCTATGCAGTGGATAACATCCTTACAGGATGTCTCCAATTTACAAGCCGACCTCAATGCACTGTCTAATTGGGCGACTATGTGGCAGATAAGGTTTAATGTTGAGAAATGTAAAGTTATGCACTTGGGGGCTAAGAATATTCATGCATCATACATGCTAGGGGGAGTACAACTGGGGGAATCCATAGCGGAGAAGGATCTGGGGGTTTTGGTAGATCATAAGCTCAATAATAGCATGCAATGCCAAGCTGCAGTTTCCAAAGCGACAAAGTCCTTTTTTGTATTAAGAGAGGTATGGACTCCAGAGACAGAGATATCATTTTGCCCCTGTTCATTAGTAAGACCTCATCTGGAATATGCAGTTCAGTTTTGGGCACCAGTTCTCAAAAAGGATATCGGGGAACTGGAGAAAGTGCAGAGAAGGGCAACCAAACTGATAAGAGGCATGGAGGAGTTCAGCTATGAGGAAAGATTAGAGGAACTGAATTTATTCACTCTTGAGAAGAGGAGAATAAGGGGGCATATGATCAACATGTTCAAATAAATAAGTAGTCCATATAGTGAACTTGGTGTTGAGTTATTCTCTTTACGGTCAACATAGAGGACAAGGGGGCACTCTTTACGTCTAAAGGAAAAGAGATTTTATCCCCAAATACGGAAAGGTTTCTTCACAGTAAGAGCTGTGAAAATGTGGAATAGACTCCCGCCAGAGGTGGTTCTGGTCAGCTCAGTAGATTGCTTTAAGAAAGGCCTGGATACTTTCCTAAATGTACATAATATAACTGGGTACTAACATTTATAGGTAAAGTTGATCAAGGGAAAATCCGATTGCCTCTTGGGGGATCAAGAAGGAATTTTTTCCCCTGTTGTAGCAAATTGGAGCATGCTCTGCTAGGGTTTTTTGCCTTCCTCTGGATCAACTGTGGGTATAGAATTGGGTATATTGGATTGTACGATATTTTTTATTTTATTTTTTTTTTTTTTTTTATGGTTGAACTGGATGGACTTGTGTCTTTTTTCAACCTGACTAACTATGTAACTATGTAAGTCCATATAAGTCAATAGGTTCCAGACCCTACTGGGAACCCTAACAGACAGCATAACAGCTACATTTTGGCAGCTTTTCCCCAGGCCAACCTCTCAGGGGACTAATGAGCCCCTATTTAAATGCGTTAAACCCTTCCTTTTCAGGAATCGCCAACTCAGCAGGACACAGTACAACAATTGTACATTGTAACAAGTAACTTTGACACATAGTTGACTAACCTATGAGCATCAACACAGTAGAATAAACATTTTAATTCTTCAGTACCCGTTTGGAAGCACCTGCTTACACACATACTAACAAACTATTTAGAGAAACAAGTTTTAAAACATTACACACGTTGATAAAATGAATTACATCACCTTGAACTCTTTTATAAATACCCCCATATCTTTAAATACACTTCCTTACAATAGGTTAACCTGAAGACATTATGTACATTGTTGGTATACAGAATGTAATTTGGTTGGTGAACAGAAATCAATTTTTGTGTGTAAACTAAGACCCCAGTCAAACTGGAATTGTATTTCTTGTGACATACTCTCTAAAGGGCTCCTTCCCAAATGCCACATACAGATACATACAGGATATAGCTTGTATGCATTTGTATATTGCAGTATATAACCCCATGGGCTTTTTCAGACAGCTAGCAGTGTAATGTTGCACTCTGGTCAGCAGCAAAAAAACAACAGGCCACAGCTGCATCCAGGGCCTTATTTGGGCCATATGTTATACTGTAAACATTTGTGATAACATTTACATGCATCCAATGTCCACCGTACAGATACCCTATTGGCTGCTGCCACTGACCAGGGGTAACTATGTAAATATCAACAGTGTGAAACATATTGACCCTGAATGAGACAATCGTGTGGTGGCAGTGAATGCATAGAATTACCAACCTACAGTCATTCCTGAAGTTGACTAGAATGACTGCCAAGGTCACTCTGCCACTGCAGCATGAACAACTTATACGAGGGCCAATATGTAAACACAAATAGTGTATAGCAGTGGCCAATGGTCTCTTTAAACTGCTTAGCAGGATGTCGCCCCCAGGCAGAAATTGTTGCCTTTTACTTGCTAGGAAATTGACACTGCAGGAGAAGAGGGGCTAAGAGGGACATTAATTGGCTGAGGCCACAGCCTGGGAAGACACCTAGCAACTGAAAGAACTGAAATTGGCTTCTGCTTTGACTGGGATCTGGGGCTCTGCTCATCACTTGGAGTGCGCTCCAGTCAGTCTTTGGGCGAAACCAGGGAGACAGCCCATGAGTATGTAGAGCCACCTAATTTGCAGCAGGAGAGCCCTCAGGACTGTATGTTAGGTTGTATGTTAGGTTGCTGAACAGGCTGCAGAGAGAGAGAGAGAGCTGCTGTGTGCTGTGCTATGCTGGGCAGGGCGTAAATATATATGTGCCAGTGCTGCTCCTTAAATTAGTAGGTGACTAATGAAAAGTGAAAGAGATCAGGGCACTATCTGGTCTAACAAGTAAAACTATTGTGATTAACAATCAAATAAATAATGAGCCAATGATTAATTGATCAAAAAAAATGGAAAATATACATATGTAAGAAGATATTATATACAGTATAAGAAAATGCACAATAATAAATCCATAAAAAATGATAAAAGTTCATATTTGTTGTGATTCCTCAATCTGAAATAAATTCTCCAACACTGTGATTCTATGAATAAAAAGTGCTTTAGTGATCCAAATATAAAGTGCTCCACCCAAAGTGAGAAACAGATTGGGCTGACCAGATCAATTCAGCCAACAAGTGACCATAAGGCATTGATATTTAAGATACCAAATTCTTCAATTCATGGGTAAATCTCTACCATATTCAGCATCTATCACTTCTCCTCGTAAAGATGCGACCAGCCAGTAATCATAAAACGTGAGTATATGGGTATACCTCTTCAGTCAGTGAGTATATCATCCACAATATTCAACTCCTGTCTCCTTTCCCATCAAATAATCTGCAGACTTGGCTCCACCAAATGTCACAAAAAGCAGGTATAGTGTAATAGCACTTTATTAGTTAAAAATGCTGCACTTACATGAAAATGTGGTAGGTGCTCAGCACATTATCAGCTCTAGGGTCTATGAGAACCGATCCCGTTCGCTGTATAACTAGCAGTGTATGGTGTGCGATTCAAAGCCCAGGCGGAAGTGAAGAACTCCTGTGTATTTGCGTGTCAAGCCTCTCTTCTATGCATTTCACGCTATTCGCGTCATCAGGAAGTGGGGCTGACGCCATTTTACCGGAGCCTTATATCTAAATCAGTGGTTCTCAACCTGGGGGTCGAATGATGATTTGCCAGGGGTCACTGAATCCTGGGCTGTTCCTGAAGTCTGCATCGTTCTCCCATCCTTTTCGCGGCCGCACAGCTGGGCTGTTTCTGGAGCCTGCGGCCGCCCACTTAGCCTCTTCGCAGCCGCCCATTCAGTTCACGGTATGGCCGGGGGGCAGAGACTGGAGGTCAGCTGACTGGTGAGGAATGTGAAGTGGGAGGGGCTGCAGGAGACTCTATCTCCTGATTTCGTCATAGGTGTCACTGCTGCGAGATACCATAAAGTCGGAAATGCAGTGAAGCCGGAAACACAGTGAGTAACACCTGTGATTAAAGTTGCCGTTAAAAGTCCCCACTACAGTTCTCAGATCAGTAGATGACCTTGATCAAGAGCACCTAAGTTGGCTGATCAAAACTCCCCCCAGCGCTGCCACTGATCCCACCCCCCCCACAAGTACTGCCACTGATCCCACCCCCCACCAGCACTGCCACTCATCCCAACTACCCCACAGCACTGCCACTTATCCCATTCACCCCACCCCCCACCAAGGAGTAAGAGAAGGAATAAAAATAGAGAATGCATGGAAGGGAGAGGAAAAGGGGCTGAGGAACAAAGAAAAAGGGAGAGAAAGAATAAGAGAAAGAACAAGAAAGACGGCTAGAGAGAGGGATGGGGAAAAAAAATTAGGATAGAGAGAGATAAAAAGGAAAGAAAGGAGAACAAAGAGAGTGGTACATCCTAAAATGTACCATAAGGGGTTTTAATACTGTACAAGTGGAAGGGACTTGAGGAGAACTAAATATCAGTGGGTTAGGGGCGCAAATTACTTGTCTTGCCTTGGGTGCTGACAAACCACGCTATGAAAAGAATTTTACTGTTAGGGGCACTAGAAAGGTTGAGAACCACTGATCTAAATGGACCGAGCGCCATTGGTCAGAAGGTTGTATGTTAGTGATTACATTATGCTCGCCCCAAAAAAACTTTTTTTACAAACAGGAACAAGCCAATTTTCCAAATATGTATAAAAAACAGCTTCCCATACCACGAGCTGCACATGTGAGATTCCTCAAACAATGAAAAGCAAGGATTTGACATATATAAAAAACGGAGGCATTATTTCACACACGTTACTCTTACAGCTTGCAATACATTAAATTAATCTAAATGAGTATAATACATAAGAATCTTGTTTCATATTGAGACAATTATTATTATTATTATTATACACAATTTATATGTATAATAAAGCTGACAATGCACCATGAGTCACCAGTGTGCCTTAGCCAATGGCAGCTTGCCAAATACTGCTATAAAATGACATGTGTAAAGGGTTCCTGTATGACTCTGCACGGAACTCCTTGCTGTGAGAGTTTATCCCTATGTATCGATACATTTGTAATAAATCTGTCTTCTAGTCAACATGACTGGAGTTGAATGATCAGTGAAAGAATGGAATTTTACAGACATTATGGTCCTTCGAGCCGGAAGTAAGGATTAGGTGGTGGATCGAATGGTTCCGTCCAAAATATCGGTGAGTATCAGACTCCCTCTCGCCGAGACCTAGGTCCTCCCACTCAATTTAAGTGGTAAAAAGAGGCTGGTCAGCTCCGGGATCCACACCTGACTTCTACTCCTGGTCTACTCCTGGCACACACTCCGATCTGGAGTGTGTGTCGTACAGGAGTCAACAAAACCTGGATGGGGACACCATACCGGGCACAGCAGATAGCACACACAGTATTGGAATGTATTGGAGAGAGTGGGCAGTCCCTGTGATCTCCCATAGACTATCATTGACCCTGTGATTACCTGGTACTCCAGCTCCAGCGTAGCCCCGCTCTTCATAGGCTGGAAGAAGCACTCCCTCTGTCCGGCTGGCAGGGTGAAGGTGAAGTCTCCATCCACCGTCTGGGTGAAGTTTGAACCTTGGAACCAGTCCTGGCTCTCTTCCTGTGGATCCAGAGGCGATATCTTGACTTGCAGATGTTCCATCCATCCTTGGTTACTCCGTACATCTGCCCTTGGTGGCACACAGCTCAATTGACTCTGTGCTAATGGCAGTAGAGTCCAACAGTTCCGGTAAGCGTACCTTATCCACTTATCACTTTGATGACATCTAAGCAGATATTTGGGAAGCTGAAGGAACTTCCACACTGATTGCACCAATTTGTTGTGGACTATCACTACTATTTGACAACACGTCACCACTGGGACATATTCTTATGTTTACAGAGACATTTACTTTATACTATACATGGTGTTTTTTCTTACTTTTAGCGCTACAATTTATTTATTATACTGTTTCACATTTTTGTCACATGTTTTGTAGCAGCTTTGTTTCCTCCACCTTTTGGGTAGCGCATTAATCATCCCCTTTTTTCACTGTGAAAGGTAAGACAGATCTTTTCTTTTCTCTTCTTTTCTCTTCTACTCGAGGCGATTTGGGTTTTTATTGAGTATGCCGGCACTGTAGTTGATCGTATAAGATCTAGATGACACAGGGGCCAAAGACAGAGGCACTTGGGGACGTTGCCTATGGTAAATAGACGTAGCCCGCTGTCCGAGACAGATTACAAAAAATTTAAGGTACCGAAAGATGATAGATGATTGATAATTGTTGTGAATAGTGACTACAAGTATTTCACTTCTCTTCTCTATTTACACCTCCTCCCTTGGTCACTTAATAACTGCCCACGGCTTCCAATACCACTTATACGCTGATGACACCCAAATCTATCTGTCTACTCCTCACCTCACTCCTTCAGTCTCCTCTCGCATTACTAACTTACTAACTGACATATCAGCATGGATGTCGCACCACTTCGTTAAACTAAATCTCTCTAAAACTGAGCTATTAATATTCTCCCCCGCCCGTGCCCCCCTCCATGACTTTTCCATCAAAATCAACAATGCAAGCATCAATCCCTCCCCTCACGCCAGGGTACTAGGTGTAATCCTAGACTCTGACTTGTCATTTCAGCCTCAAATCCAATCATTGTCAAAGGTTTGTAGAATTCACCTCCGTAACATCTCTAAAATTCGCCCCTTTTAACAAATGAAACCACCAAGCTCCTCATTCACTCCCTTGTTATCTCTCGCCTTGACTATTGCAACTCCCTTCTCATTGGCTTACCTCTCCATAGGCTATCCCCTCTTCAGTCTATCATGAATGCTGCTGCCAGACTTATCCACCTTACCAACTGCTCAGTGTCTGCCAACCCTCTACTCCAATCCCTACAATGGCTCCCAATCACCCAGCAAATTAAATTCAAAATACTAACCACAAAGCCATTCACAACTCTGCCCCGAGCTACATCACTAATCTTGTCTCCAAATATCACCCAAATCGACCTCTCCGCTCTTCTCAAGACCTCCTGCTTTCAAGCTCTCTCATCTCCTCCTCCCATGCTTGTCTCCAGGATTTCTCCAGAGCCTCTCCCATCCTCTGGAACTCGCTACCTCCATCTATCCGGCTATTCCCTACTCTTGCTACCTTCAGGCGATCCCTGAAAACTCATCTCTTCAGGAAAGCCTATCACGTCTCCAACTAATCTCCTACCACTTTCATCAGCTCATTCCCCACAGTTACAACCTTTTGTACCACCTGCCCCACCCTATTAGATTGTAAGCTCTTCTGAGCAGGGCCCTCTTAATCCTCTTGTATTTTATTGTATTATAACTGTATTGTCTCCCTTTTATATTGTAAAGCGCTGCATAAACTGTTGGCGCTATATAAATCCTGAATAATAATAATAATAATTCAAGTAATCTGGATAGATTACAGAGAGTCACAATGGCCATTTCAGGTTTTCTTTCTAACTGAATCGTGGTTGGGACAAAAGAGAAAGTGAATGTACGAGCAGGAATCAATCTAACTTGATCAGAAACACTTCCCCCATAGATCGATTGTTTTTCTCTTTTTCTCTCGAGAGCAATATTTCCTGCACTGTTTCTTTTGCTGCATTTGTTAAATCATGAGACTAACTCTTGCTCTTTCTTCCTCATGTTTAACCTTACTGCTAACTTTATGTGTGGGGAGTCTTGATATTTTTGCTTTTCTTATATTCTAGTCTGGTGGTTTACAGGTTGATAAAAGGCCCGCTTTATGATCTGTCTGGCTGCAAACTTGTGGTTAAAAAAAAAACTGGACTCACTCCTTCCAAACCCCCCCACCCTCACGGACACCTAAGTGCACTTCCTCTTTTGTATGTGTGTGTGTGTAAAAAAAAAAAAAATCTGATCAGAAGGCTAATAATACTGTCTGTTTTGACCAACTGTACTTTGTAGTATATAAGGTAAAGGTATAAGTTGTTATATATATATATATATATATATATATATATATATATATATATATGTGTTTATTTCCTGTTTGGAGAGTTTGGACTTTGTTTGCTGTTTTATATAGATTTTGGCAAAGTTCGAGCGTAGAATTACCAGTCTTGTGTTCTAAACTCAAGGGAAAAAAAACAGAGACATGGGGAATAGTTTCTGTAAAAGAATGTTTTGTGCCTTATGCTGCTGTTGTGTAACTAATGCGCCAGTAAAAGGAGATAAGAAATGTATGCATAGCAAATAACCAAAGTCTGCTAAATATTGTGCTAAGTGGGAAAGGAAGTTGGGATTCAATGGTAAACTAACTGTGAAAGGGTGTCAGGAGTTGGTGGATACGCTTAAATTGTTAGGACCCAAAGATAAAAAAAAAAAAAAAAAAGGTATGGATTAGAAATGGCGGAATAATGGTTTGAGCACGCTAGAATTAGAGTAGAAGGAAGGAGAACAAAAGAGGAATGCCAAGCCCAACTGCCCCTAGTGGACAAAGAGGTAGTCAAAACGGTCAGCCCCTAATTATGACTGTTTTTAGGCCATGGACTGAGAGTGACGTGCAGAAGGCTACCAAGCATATTAAACATCCTAAGTTTTTGGTCCCCAGAAATCATTGAAAATATGGAAGGTCTCCGGAACAGTTATAGGCTAAACAGGGTCAAAGTAGAAAGGGCCTTAAGGAGGGTTCTAGGATCAGATTGGGCATCAGTAAAGGGAAATTGGGACCCCTGTGTAGCCACAGTGCCCCCTCAACAAAGAGGGGAACTACTGGCCCTTGATAGCCAAGATTTGACAGACAGATTGACTGCCTTCTATCAGAGATGCAATCTCCGATGGGTATAATGAACTGACTGGCAAAAGATTAATATGACTGTACAGGAAGGCAAGGAAAGTGTCAGTGATTATCTAAATAAACTACGGGAAGTTCTTAAAGTGTTCTCTGGGCTCCCCGAAGCTGAGGATGTGAATAGTGCATATCAACAACAGCTAAAGATAGCTTTTGTTAATGGATTAAAACAGGATGATAAGGATTACATTGTTAAAAACATGGTTACTTACCGAACTGCATCAGTTTTAGATGTTTTGCAATATGTTAAGCATTCTAAGAAGTATTTGAAAGCGATGAAAAAAAAAAAAGTGAAAGTAAAGTTTTTTGTGCAAGGTGATGAAGGAGATACCCCCTTAAGAAGGAAGCAGAGGATGGTATAGCCCCTGCAATACCCCTCTTTTCCTTTTAGGAAGGCTCCGCCTTCCACAGGCTGGAGAATGGTACAGGATTTACATGCTGTTAACCAGGCAGTTATACCAAGGGCATAATGTAAATAAAACTAAACTCCAGTTGTGGCAACAGCAGGTCAAATACTTAGGGTATAATATCTCAAAAGAAGGTCGACACCTGGATGAGGAGAGAATTTGAGCCCTCCTCCAGGTGCTGAAGCCAGAATCAAAGAAACAAATTATGTCTTTTTTGGGCATGACAAATTTTTGCAGATCTTGGATTTCCGGGTATTCAATAGTGACCGCGCCCCGTTGGTCCATGCCATACATAGGAACCCTATGGCCCCAAAGGATGCTATAAAATGGAGTGAGGAAACAGAGACAGCCTTTACTGACCTAAAACAAGTCCTTTCTAGCTCATCAGTCTAGAACTCCTAGATGCAATACAGTTACCAAAAGAGCTTGCAATTTGCAAATGTCAAGCACACACAAAACATACAGAGCTGATCTCGGAAGGAAATAAAAGGGCAGATGAAGAGGCTAGAATAGCGGCACAAGAAATACATCAAATAATGGCAGAACAGGAAATCATAGAGATAGATCATACAGTCCTTACTGATATGCAACAGAATGTATCCCCTGGGGAGAAGCAATATTGGAAAACAAAAGGTTGCACAATAATAGATAACATCTACACATCACCTGAAGGAATGCTGGTATTGCCAAAATTCTTATTTAGGTATGCACCAGTATTGACACATGGAGTAACTCATGTGTCAAACAGGGGGATGACTGAGATGTTAAATAAGGTTTGTATAGCCTATGGCTTCACAAACTACTAAAAAACTTTTTTGTTCTCAATGCATTTTATGTGCAAGACACAAGGCTCAGGGAGGCATAAGACCACGGAAAGGGAAGTCCCCCACTGCAATATCCATTCCAACACATTTGCATGGATTTTATTGAATTAGACAAATGTGAAAAGGAAGAAATATTGTTTGGTAATCATTGATGCATTGACCACATGGGTAGAGATATTCCCCACAGGAAGTGCTGACTCCTTAACAGTATCCAAAGCTTTACTAAAAGATACCATTCCACGATTTGGGATACCAGAGAAGATTTATAGTGATAATATTCCACATTTTGTAAATCAGACCATAAAACACCTAACAGAAGTGATGGGTATAGAAGTAAAGAATCACTGTGCATATCACCCTCAGTCAGCAGGGCTCGTAGAAAGACATAATGGGATATTAAAGAGCAAGCTAAAAAAGGCTATGGAAGAGACAGGGAAAATTGGATGTACTGTCTCCCACTAGCTATTTTAAGCATGCACATCACCCCCACTAAAAAGGGGCTGAGTCCATTTGAAATGATGTATGGTAGACCTTATAAAATACCTTTATTACCAAATGAAACCCACACAGAGGAAGTGGAGAGAACCTTAGCAGAATACATGTCAAGGTTATTAAAACAGAAACAAATTAACCAAGAGTGTTCCATTCCAGAAGGAGAGCCCATAGGAGAAGACAAAGTACAAATCGGAGACTGGGTCCTCATCAATGTGATCAGAAAGAAGCATTGGCACTCCCCTAAGTGGGACGGGCCATATCAAGTACTCCTTACTACTCCCACTGCAGTAAGAATTACTGAAAGGACTATCTGGATTCACCAATCCCACTGTAAAAAGGTAAACATAGGCAGAGAAGGGACAGAAAGACTGAAGGAGGGGGAAAGTCCAACTACAAAGGGAGGCAGATAAAAAGTCTGCTTGTCTCAACCTTGGTGAAGAAAAGGCCCTAATTAGGCCCCCCTCACTTCAGATAGGATGGTAGGGATTTTGTTCCTCGTCGGAGCATTGGTGACTCTAGGAGAGGCCTCTATACGGGGAGGTAGGAGACACGGGAGGATAGTGGAACCAATCAATTGGAAAGAGACAGGAAGAGCATTGAACCTCACCTTTGTTGAAGAAACCACTAGTATTATACAGGTGGATTTCTGCCAGATGACAGATTGTGGAGATAAGGTAGAAGCTAGCAAGTTGACCTGGGCAGACAAATACGTGTGCTACCTGGTTGGAACTACCGGGTGTACTACTTGGGATTCAGTCATGTGGACAACTGCAGCCCAGGATTGGGGATATGAGATCCCAGCAGCAGGAGATTTAAAGAATAGATTAACCATAACTAAAAGCAGCCCACTCTCCCTGTACAGAACCAAAGAATTGCAATATATTATTGACTTCCCTGAAGGACCCCAAACTAGAAGATCAGAGGTTATACCATGTAGGAGCTTGGATATCAGGAACTGACCCTTTGGGAAAATTCTTCCTTGAAGTCAAACCAAAGAATGAGACAAGCAAGAAGAAAGAATTAGATAATGAGGACCGACTTACAGTAGAGGTATTAGGACCCACAGTGAGATTCACCAATCTCACAGTGGAAGAAGCTATAACATTAGAAACAGGATACCAGGATAAGAATGAATGGCTTGAATGGTTAATCTATACTGCTAACATCCTTAAAAAAAAGAACTGCTTGGTCTATGCAGGGGCCAGACCCCAGCTGGCTACAGTGCCTTTTCCCTTAAATAACAATACAGATCCAGATGGTTTAGGGTGTATGCTAAAGCTATATAAAAAAAAACATACAAACTTGACACCAACACTCCCTGTCATACATTAAGTTTGTTGTTTCCCCAGGTTCAGAGACCTCAGATACCCCCTACTGTCACGGCATACCCTGACAACTTTACTTGTTTTGCACTTCCGGGGAATGAGAGTGGCACAGATTTGGGGTCTTTACCGGATGACTACTGCATGGAGAGGATTAATAAATTTGTAAAGGGAGAGGTTGACGACTGGGTTGAGCACTACACCCAGAGGGCGGACGTCTGGTGGTTATGCGGAGATAAGAGGCTCAGAGCGAGAATCCCAGCCAATTGCCAAGGGGATTGTGCCTTGGTACAGCTGGCAATGCCTCTGCACTTACTGTCAGAGTCCCCTTGGAAGAAGGGACACCTCTCCTGCAGGGTCTTTTGACCCCCAGATCTACATAGATGAGACTGGGGTTCTGCGTGGAGTGCCGAGCCTGTTTAAGGCTAGGAACCAAGTGGCAGCTGGATTTGAGTCTCTTCTCTAGTGGGTGACAGTAAACAAAAATGTTGACTGGATTAACTATATATACTATAACCAACAAAGGTTTGTAAACTACACCAGGGATGCAGTTAAGCCCCTACCTCTCTGATGGCATGGCAGAATAGGATGGCATTAGATATGGTCCTAGCAGAAAGAGGAGGCGTCTGTAAAATGTTTAACGGTATGTGTTGCACCTTTATTTCTAATTTTACAGCTCCTGGAGGAACCGTGACTAGAGCCCTCAAAGGATTGACAGCTTTATCGAATGAATTAGCGGAAAACTCGGGTATTAATGATCCATTCACAAATTGGCTTGGAGGTTGGTTTGGGAAATGGACTGGACTTGTCAGCTCATGTTTGATCTTTAATGCCATGGTTTTAGCCATCTTAGTCATTTGTGGATGTTGTATTCCCTGTATCTGAGGACTCCTTCAAAGATTAATTGAGACAATTATGACCAGGATAATGTACCACGCAGTTCTCCAAGGAGAAGATATCTATGATGATGCGAGTATTCCTCTCAATGAAGTAAGGACTGAAAACCCAGTTGTGGACCTGCACTGAAGTAATAAATTGAGGAAGCAAATATAGATATCAGAGGAGGGAATGATAAGAAATATGCAAAGAATTACAGGTGATATCGACATTTGCCTTGTTCCTTATATGCTCTTTTTCTAGCTAAAATGGCGCTGACTTATTGTTTATGCAATCTGCTTAGTTCCGACCAACACCTACAACAATATTTAAAGAACTAGCAAAAGTTTACCATAATAGGAAATATTGTGAAAGACACGCTGGATTTGACAATAAAGCTGACAATGCACCATGAGTCACCAGTGTGCCTTAGCCAATGGCAGCTTGCCAAATACTGCTATAAAATGACATGTGTAAAGGGTTCCTGTATGACTCTGCACGGAACTCCTCGCTGTGAGAGTTCATCCCTATGTAGCGATACATTTGTAATAAATCTGTCTTCTAATCAACATGACCGGAGTTGACTGATCAGTGAGAGAATGGAATTTTACAGACATCAGGGATCTCCTAAAGGTGGACAGGTTAAGGGCTGATCGGACATATCAGGGCAGGGAGTTCCAGAGGAAGGGAGAGGCTCTGGAGAAGTCCTGAAGGCAAGCATGGGAGGAGGTAACAAGGGAGCTAGAGTGCAGGAGGTCCTGGGAGGAGCGGAGGGGATGATTTTGGCGATATATATGCAGATGAAGTTGGTGATGTAGCTGGGGGCGATGTTGTGTATAGCCTTGTAGGTTGTGATTAGCATTTTTAATTTTATACGGTGGGGTAGGGGAAGCCAGTGAAGGGATTGGCAGAGAGGGGCAGCAGTCACAGATTGGCTAGTGAGGTGTATTAGTCTAGCAGCAGCATTCATAATAGACTCAAGGGGGGAAAGCCTGCGTAAGGGTAGGCCATTAGGGAGAAAGTTACAGTAGTCGAGGCGGGAAATAATCAAGGAGTGAAAAAGTTGCTTTGTGGTGTCATTAGTCAGGAAGGGTCGAATTCTGGAGATGTTGCGGAGGTTAAGTCGGCAGGATTTAGCCAGTGATTGGATGTGGGGGCTGAAGGAGAGGTCAGAGTCGAGGATTACACTCAGCACCCTGGCATTTGTGGAGGGACCAATGGTTGTGCTGTTGATCTCAATGGTAAAGTCATGGGGGGACCGGGAAGGAGGAAATATAACAAGCTGAGTTTTAGAAAGATTGAGTTTGAGAAAGTGGTGTGACATCCATACGGATATGTCATTCTGTAAGTTTGAGATCTGTGAGGAGATTAATGGGGTGAGTTGAGGAGTGGAGAGATAGATCTGGGTGTCATCGGCGAAGAGGTGGTATTGGAAGCCATGGGAGGTTATCAACTGTCCCAGGGAAGAGATATAGAGCAAGAATAGGAGGGGCCCAGGAACGGAGCCTTGGGGTACTCCAACAGAAAGAGGAGCAGAAGAGATGGTGTTGTAAGTGACACTGAAAGTGCGCAGAGATAGGTAGGAGGGGAACCAGGATAAAGCAGAATCACGGAGGCCAAAGGAGTGTAGTTTGCTGAGGAGGAGCAGGTGGTTAACTGTGTCGAAGGCAGCAGAGAGGTCTAAGATTATAAGTATCGAGTAATGGCCAATTAGGTGTAATATATATATCCTAAAAACACCAAAAATTACAACATTCTATAAGATATCTACATCTATCTATCTATCTATCTATCTATCTATCTATCTATCTATCTATCTATCTATCTATCTATCTATCTATCTATCTATCTATCTATCTATCTATCTATCTATCTATCTATCTATCCATATATATATATATATATCTGGGTGCACCTATGAGTAGTGCTTATAAAGCCATTTATGTATTTTATTACTTTAATATATCCCAAAGATGTGTAGCAATAGTGTGCTTACAGCACGTAGGCCAAGATGTTAAAAAACAGTCAAAAAACAGTTTAGGTCTATGTCGATATTGAGGCCAGATGTCATAAGCGAATCTAATTTGAAAATCCATCTAATCTCAATTTGGGAGACCTGGGTTCTCATGTTACTCCCTCTCCAGTGTGGCAGAGTCTTATCAATCCCATAGAATTTTAATAAACCTGTATTTTTGTTGTGCTGTGTCCTAAAATGATTCAAGACACTATGGTTTTTTAACCCCTTTTTAATGTTATTAACATGTTCATTGATTCTTTTATAAAGGCATCTGGTGGTTCTGCCTACATAATCCAAACCGCATGGACATTTCAAAAGATATGTAACATACCTAGTGTTACATGATATGAATGTCAATTTTGTATTCTTTTCCATTAGTTCCTTTAAAACCCTGTGTTTTTCTCTTTTTATCTGCGGTGGTCCTACAGGAAATACATCTTCCACATCTGTAAAAAAATATGATTTCTAAAAATGTTTTCTTCCTCTTCTTAGGGGGGGTCTATAACTTTCTTGGCAATCATATTCCATAGGCCTGGTGCCTTTCTATAAATAAAAGAGTTTTTTTTTCAGGAGAATCTTATTAGGTGTGTTATCTCTCAGTAAGATAGGCCAGAATTTTTTAAAAGACATTTCAACTATTTTGTAACCTAGATTAAAACCAGAGACGAAAGACATCTCATATTTATTCTCTTTAGGATCATTTTTCTCTAACAAATCAATTCCAATCTAACTTTATCAAGGTCAGACTGTGCATATCCCTTTTCCAAAAATCTATTCATCAACACTTCAGATTGAGTCTAATAGTCCTCATCTACATCACAGTTGGGTCTGATTCTAACAAATTGTCCTTTCGGGATTGCTTTCAGCTATCCAGGATGATGACAACTCCCAGTAGAGATGTACCCGTTCTTGTCAACTTCTTTTAAAGTATGTCTTAGTATACAGCCTATCTTCCTTTTTGAAAATTACCAGAACTAGATATTGTATCTCCTCATAACTCCACTTACTGGTGAGTTTGGTGTTATAACGGTTATTATTCATATGGGTCATGAAAGAGTCCAAATCTTCCACAGATCCTTCCCAGATGAATATAACGTTGTCTATATACCTAAAATGTACAGCCTTAACTGTGGCCATTCACCAGTCAGTAAATCTTTGTCCTCCCATTTATTCAAAAAATGTTTGCCACACTGAGGGGCATATCTGGCCCCCCATAGCAACTCCCTTAATTTGGTTAAAAAAATCACCACCGTACTAAAAATAATTATTTGACATTTCAAGTCCCTCTAACAAAAAAGCTTTTTGTGCTGTTTGTCTTCTCACAGACCCTAGAGTTGCTAATGTGCTGAGCACCTACCACATTTTCATGTAAGTGCAGAATTTTTAACCAAAAAAACAATATTACACTATATCTGTTTGTGACTCATTTGGTGGAGCCAAGCCTGCAGATTTTTTGATGGGAAAGGAGACAGGAGTTGAATATTGTGGAGGATATACTCACTGACTGAAGAGGTATACCCATATATTCACGTTTTATGATTACTGGCTGATCGCATCTTTATGAGGAGAGGTGATAGATGCTGAATATGATGGGGATTTACCCATGAATTGAAGAATTTGGTATCTTAACCACTTGCTGACCAGCCGCCATCATTATACTGTGGCAGGTCGGCACAATCCCGCAAACCGTCGTAGCTGTACATCAGCTCCTTTAAGGGGGATAGCAGTCACGTGCGCTGCATTGTGGGGAGTGCCGATGCCGTGGCCGGCGGTCTCGGGCACGAGAGGCAGAACAGGGACGTGTGTGTGTAAACTTGCAAATCCCTGTTCTGTGAGGAGAGGAGCCTAATAGCTAGGAACCACGATCTGTCATCTCCTATAGTCAGTCTCCTCCTCCCCACAGTTAGAACACCCAGTCAGGAAACACGGTTAACCCCTTCCCTGCCAGTGACATTTACACAGTAATCAGTGCATTTTTATAGCACTGATCGCTGTATAATTATCAATGGTTTCAAAAATGTGTCAAAAGTGTCTGATGTGTCTGCCGATAAAAATCGCAGATCGCTGCCATTACTAGTGAAAAAAAATAATAATAATAAAAATGCCATAAATCTACCCCTATTTTGTAGACGCTATAACTTTTGCGCAAACCAATCTATATACTCTTATTGTGATTCTTATTACCAAAAATATGTGGAAGAATACATATCAGCCTACACTGAGGGAAAAAATGTTTTTTTTCTTAAAATTGGGGATATTTATTATAGCAAAAAGTACAAAATATTGTATTTTTTTCAAAATTGTCGCTTTTTTTTTGTTTATATCGCAAAAAATAAAAACTGCAGAGATGATCAAATACCACCAAAAGAAAGCTCTATTTGTGGGAAAAAAAGGACGTCAATTTTGTTTGGGTGCAGTGTTGCACGACCGCGCAATTGTCAGTTAAAGCGACGCAGTGCCGAATCTCAAAAAATGGCCTGGTTATTGATCAGCCAAATCTTCCGGGGCTGAAGTGGTGAAACATCCATGCCTTATGGTCACTTGTTGGCCGAATTGATCTGGTGAGTGCAATCTGTTTGTCATCAGTTTGAGCACTTTATATTTGGGTCACTGAAGCACTTTTTATCTAAAGAATCACCGTGTTGGAAAAAAAAATTTCGAATTCAGGAATCACAACAAATATGAACTTTTATCATTTTTTTATAGATTTATTATTGTGCACTTTCTTATATATAATATCTTTTTACATATGTATATTTTCCACAGTTTTTTTGATCAATTAATTATTGGTTCATTATTTATTTGATTGTTAATCACAATAGTTTTACTTGTTAGACCAGATAGTGCCCTTTTGATCTCTTTCACTTATAATGTAGGCTGCCCGTAGAAGAGCTGCAAGGAGCAGATCTAAAAGGGGGACAGGTTCTCCTGCTGTACATGTCAAGATTCCAGAGAAAGAGAGAGACAGGCTATAGAGGGAGACTGGCTGCAGAGAGATACTGTAACAGAGCAACATAAGACAGACCCACAGGGAGAGCGTTCCACGGATTACCAGAGAGGTACAGGCTTGAGAGGGAGGCCATGTGGCTTCATACTGTAGGAGTAGCTGCCAACAGCAAAATGCACCTAGGAGGACATCAGCAGAGCTCCAGGTTGGTTAGAGGTGCATTAGCCTCCACTGTTTATTTGGCTACTGTTTACTAAGATTTTCTGATGTGAATTCTGCCAAAGGTGAATTAGTTGCTTGATTTACACCATGGATTACAAAATGCTCTTATTGGAGAGCAAGCACTCCACCAAGAGTTAAAAGGCACCAATGCTGGCATACTGTAGGTAATCCTGCACTGGTTAGTGTTTTAGTTAGGGACTGAGACATGTAGATCCGACATTGCTTGAGTCAATATTTATCTACCTGATGATATATTTTTTACATTTGTTTAACCCAAATGCCTCTTCCAGGGCTTTTGCCTTTTCCATTGAAGCACGTTCCACTGTCACTGATGAGTCAATAATTTTCAGGTCCAGGGCAAGTTTTCACAGGGAGCAGAAGCTGGACCCATCTATCTAGCGGCTCCTTAGTGGATAGCACTATACATACAGGTTCACATGTCGGCGATGACAGCCAACAGAATTCAATTATAACTTACGCATGTAAATATCGCACACAATTTACATGCATAAAAGCGTAAGGACAAACTTTTATGGAGGATTCTGTTTTTGAAAGCAAGATCCTGTGCAGTTGTCACATCATCTGAACAAGCCCCAAGGCTCATCCAATTCTAAAGAATTGCAGACACTGCAGCTTTTCTCATTACAATGCTTAAATTGCACCAGGTAGTTATAATGAAGGCTGACCTTTCCACTCAGAAATCTGTTTGGGAAACAAACAACTACATTTTCAGAACACCAAAAGGTATGGCTCTGTACGAAGTTTACCTGTGGCCTGGATTTTTTAAGTTACACTCTGACCAAAGTGTCTACAGCCAGCAGAAGTCTCCCTAGAGACAAATTAGTTCTACGGTGACGTGGTTTGTATTGCTAGTTGTACAAATTCAGCTGCAGTTTGGTGCATTAAAATGTACCTGTCCAATAGCACAGCTGATTATCATTTGGTTATGGAAGCAGTTTTCTTATACAGGAAAGTTATCTGCAAATTAGATCTGATGGCATTATCATGTGTTTTTAAAATATTTCTGTAATCAAGCTTATATGCAAAATGGAAATATAACTAATAATGAGGGGTTGATTTACTGACCTGTGCATGTGAAATGAGGTGATGTAGGGTAAAGTAAAGTGGGCCTAATTTACTAAAGCCTAAAGTAAGGTTAATTTCATCTGTGTTCATTTTAAACACCCAATCATGTGAAGACAAAGCTTTATTTTTTTTAATATTCCCTTTGGACATTTCAAGCAAACTCACCTCACCTCACTTTAGCAAATCAGGCCCAATTTAATTTCCTTCACACTTCAGCTAATCAAACCCAAAGGCTCAGATATATTAATATTTGTTTCATGTTACAATAAAAACATAAAGAATGCATTTGAATGAAAGAATTTACTATTACCATTAGAGTAGAAGTGCTATACCATTTTATGTCGTGGCCCCAAGTGTCAGTATATTGCTTCTCTTTTTACATAACTATAGAAAAATACACTGAGTGAATATAAACTAACAATGTGGGGACCCCCAGCCCATATTGTGGAAACCAATTTGGAGCTAGGATATGATTTGCAATCATAACAGAATTAGAGCTTGTTCACATGGATCAAGGATGTCTCCCGGCTTATTTCTTTCCAACTAATGCTCTCTGTAGAACGAACACAAACGATCTCCATTCTAGCTTAAAGTACTAGTACTAGCTAGTGCGCGATGGGAACATAGCTGTGCTTAGAATTAAATTCATAAACGGTAATGAAGAAATGAATACACAACCCGTGCATTGACTGCTCTTTTATTCTGTTTTATGTTTCTTTATTCCATTTTGTATACTGCAGAGCACAAATCACAGTAGATAAACAAAACAAGCAAGAAAAAAGAGAAGTGAATCGATTAAAGAAGCAAATCTAAATCTGTACATAGGTACTAAATGATACGCACAAATTGGTACACCTTTGTTCAGGCGTCTGCCTGTGACTTCTATGGGGTGGAGACGGAACCCACATATATTGGAGAGCAGAGATAAAGATAGAGAAGGTGACAGAAGCAGAGGCAGGTGCAAACGGATGTAATGGATCAGAGCTGAGCTCTGTGTAATGGTGTTTACAGATACATACAACCCATTGATTGCTGGCACCTGCAGTGAGTAAGTGATCAACATCCAGCTCATACATCACAGCCAAAGCTGTAAATTGTGCACATTAACTGGGACACGTACAACACATATCACCATGGACAGGAGTTGCTGCCTGTTTAACCACTAGTGTGACAGAAACATTTTTAAAACGCTGTGTGGCAGCATCTCTCATATCTTTCTGAAAGATGTGCCTATTGCATGTCATTGCTAATATATTTACTAGTTTTTTTTTTATAAGGGTCGGTATGTGTCAGGCTCTGTTCACATCTTGGCATATGGGGCGACAGTCGTGGTAAAATCGCAGAAAACAGGATCGCGGGATGCCTGTCGCCCAAAAGAAGCTCTTGTACCATATATACTCGAGTATAAGTCTATCCGAGTATAAGTCGAGGCCCTAATTTACCACAAAAAAATGGGAAAAACGTATTGACCTGAGTATAAGACGAGGGTGAGAAATGCAGCAGCTACTGTAAGTGGAAAAAGAGGGTCAACAATGCCCATCTGCAGCTGTATACCTCCCTGTGTCCTGTGCATGTGTCCTGTGCATGTGTCCTGTGCATGTGTCATGTGCATATGTGCATGTGTCATGTGTCCTGTGTATATGTGCATGTGTATATGTGTATATGTGCATGTGTCATGTGTATACGTGCATGTGTCATGTGTCCTGTGTATATGTGAATGTGTCCTGTGTATATGTGCATGTGTCATGTACCTGTGTCCTGTGTATATGTGCATGTGTCATGTACCTGTGTCCCGTGTATATGTGCATGTGTCCTGTGTATATGTGCATGTGTCATGTACATATACACATATATATGTGCATGTGTCATGTACCTGTGTATATGTGTATATGTACCTGTGTGCATGTGTCTGTGTGCATCCTACCTGTGTCCTGTGCATCCTCCGTGTGCCGCTCTGCACCAATCAGCGTGTGCGGCGGCCATTTACTGTTCAAAAGCCGTGCCTCCTCCTCGTCCATGATAAGCAGAAAACTCCATTTCCCAGCAGTCAGCGGTCAGCCTATCACGGACATTCTCTCATCCTCATACCACGGACGAGGATGAGAGAATGTCCGTGATAGGCTGTACACTGACTGCCTATCACAGACGAGGAGGCGCGGCTTTTGAACAGTGAGAGGCTGCCAAGTGCTATGTAGCACACGCTGGCCGCTGTCTGCCTGCATGACTTGCTGATCATGTAGGCAGACGGCGGTGATTCAAGTATAAGTCGAGGGGAGCACTTTCAGCCCCAAAAAAGGGGCTGAAAATTTCGACATATACTCGAGAATACTTCTTTTGGGCAACATCGCGCCATGTTTGGGGTGCTATTGAAAGTGACAGGGAACGCACAGGCTTCCCACGATTTGCCGCAATTTCAAATCGCGGGCAAAATCGCAGCGATTTTGCCTGCGATTCGGAATGCCAAGATGTGAACGGAGCCTTAGTCATTATAATAAAATACATATATATATATATATATATATATATATATATATATATATATATACACACACACACACACACACACACACACTATATTGCCAAAAGTATTGGGATGCCTGCCTACACACACATGAACTTTAATGGCATCCCAGTCCATTGGGTTCAATATTGAGTTGGCCCACCCTTTGCAGCTAACCTAAGTGTGTCCACAAGGTTTTGGAGTTTGTCTATTAGATTGTTTGACCATTCTTCCAGAAGTGCATTTGTGAGGTCAGTAACTGATGTGGCTCACAGTCTCCACTTTATTTCATCCCAAAGGTGTTCTATCAAGTTGAGGTCAGGACTCTGTGCAGGCCAGTCAAGTTCTTCCACCTTAAACTCGCTCATCCATGTCTTTATGGACCTTGCTTCATGTGGGGGTTGTTTTTCATGGTTGGGCTTGGCCCTTTAGTTCCAGTGAAGGTAACTCTTAAGGCATCAGCATATCAAGGCATTTTGGACAATTTCATGCTCCCAACTTCATGGGAACAGTTTGGGGATGCCCCTTCCTTTTCCAACATGACTGCGCACCAGTGCACAAAGCAAGGGCCATAAAGACCTCAGCCCGATAGATCACCTTTGGGATGAATTAGAGTGGAGACTGCGAGCCAGGCCTTCTTGTCCAACATCAGCACCTGACCTCATAAATGCACTTCTGGAAGAATGGTCATCAATCCCATAGACACACTCCTAAACATTGTGGACAGCATTCCCAGCAGAGTTGAAGCTTTTAAAGATGGCAAAGGGTGGGCCAACTTAATATTGAACCCTACGGACTAAGACTGGGATGCCATTAAAGTTCATGAGCGTGTACAGGCAGGTGTCCCAATACTTTTGTTAATATAGTGTACATCCAATTGTCTTGTCCACCAACAGACACACACACACACACATGCTCATTAAATGTTGACTCAAAACTGCATACTGATTGGCATACAGTATTTATTGCAAATTTTCAGAAAATTAATTTAACTTAGTTAAGGAGTAAACAGCTGAAATGAGTGATTGGTAACTGTTCGTGAGCCACAATGAAATAAAATGGATCAGAATTTCAAATTTTTTATTTTGAATAACATAATGAAGATATTAAACAATTAGGATCATCATAACATAGTGTATAAGAAAGAAAAAAGAAACAGTAACATGCATGATTGTGTATATATTATCTTACTGTGACAAACTATTAAAATACTGTAGCTACTGACTTTTAATATTGGGACACTTACCTGTCCAGGGATCCCGTGATGTCAGCACCCCAGCCAATTTTTCAATCGGCTCTTGGTGCTGCTGCCACCATGGCCTGGCAGTGGCGAGGTCTCCCAGAAGTGAGGACGGGTACCACTCCCCCCCGAAAGGTGCCAAATATGGCAGTGGAGTGGGGAGGAAGCAAACAAGCAGAGCTTCCCCTTTTGGGAGGAGCTCCACTTTAATATATTGCAGTTTACCAATCTCTAAATGTGGTGGCTGCATTTGTTTCCTTTTTTTGTAGGCTTTTTTTCATCAAGCTTAGGCTAGTAAATAACAAACCTCCTGTCTCCACTCCACGGGAGGAGCAATGGAGCCATCCTTCGAACATCAGCAATATCAAACCTGGGAGAGAGTAGTGTTCCATGCACCAGCAGGTTTTGGAAGGACTTGGCTAACACATTGAAGCCAAACTTCAGCTAAAACTTTTTAGGCAGTTGCAACAACATTTTTTTTCCTTTTGAATCGCTGATCATTGTAAGCAATCCTGTCAGTGTTAAATGGTTTGTCTCAAGCCTCTAACTGCCATTTTTACTGGACAGCTTTGTAAAAGGAAGTTGAAAAAATAATAGGTGGAAAAAAAACAAAGCACAAAAAAGGAAACGAGTGCAGCCAGCACATCTGAACGGGCAAACTTTAATATAATAATTTCTTGTTTTCAGGTGTAATATTTTAAGTTTCGGGTCAATTTGCGCTCTCAGGCAAAAATTTTCTGCCAATTCTTATGTCTGCATGCTGTGTTGTACATTCTGCTTGCATTCTGCTGTTTATTGATTCTAGATTGTGTGTATATATAATGCATATATTTTAATATTCCTTTATGTGAAAGAGATAAAAACATTGAACAGAACAGTCTATGCTGATCAAGCAGTAGTGCACTTAGTAGCACAGAGCAAACAATAATTCTGTGTAGCTATCTATGACAGCTTAGCACAGAATGGGTACAGCAAAATATTTTTCTTACAAGAAGATTTGACATTTGTTTGAGGAGGCTGCAACCACCGCTTAAATGAAGACAAGGATGATTCAGACTGTCTAGGTTTAACAAGAGGATCTAGATAGTCTGCCTATCATATAAATGTAAAACTTTAAATATGCAGTAATTGAAACAAAATTTGTTCCTAGTATGCTGACCAAGGGAAGGTTGGGAACATGGGAGGTGGAAACAACCAACCTTTCATGTGTGGGAAGGTATTCTGTGAAAGGACAAGGAGAGGTCCTGTTATTTACCACTCCCCACTTGTCCAGTCACAGAAGACAAGGTTGAGAAGGGAGGGTAGGTGGGACTTTCAATGAGGCAGTGACTGGGTAGAGTCATATGCCTCAGTCCCTGGTACAGATAAAAGAAAATGGAAATTTGGGACTTTGAATGAAGAACAAGGCAATGAGATGATGAAAAAAAAATCAATATATAAAATCACTTTTATTGGTACATATACATTTGTTTAGTCATAACAAAACACAGTGAATAAATAGTATTGCTCATTAGTAACACATTGGATGTATACACAGTGCCTTGCAAAACTATTCACCCCCTTGGCTTTTTACCTATTTTGTTACATTACAGCCTTTAGTTCAATGTTTTTTTTTAATCTGAATTATATGTGATGGATCAGAACACAATAGTCTAAATTGGTGAAGTAAAATTGGAAAAATATATACATAAAACAATTTTTCAGAAATAAAAAACTGATAATTGGCATGTGCATATGTATTCACCCCCTTTGTTATGAAGCTCATAAAAAGCTCTGGTGCAACCAATAACCTTCAGAAGTCACATAGTTAGTGAAATGATGTCCACCTGTGTGCAGTGTAAGTGTCACATGATCTGTCATTACATATACACACCTGCCATGAAGACCAAGGAACTCTCCAAACAAGTAAGGGACAATGTTGTTGAGAAGTACAAGTCAGGGTTAGGTTATAAAAAAAATATCCAAATCTTTGATGATCCCTAGGAGCACCATCAAATCTATCATAACCAAATGGAAAGAACATGGCACAACAGAAAACCTGCTAAGAGACGGCTGCACACCAAAACTCACGGACCGGGCAAGGAGGGCATTAATCAGAGAGGCAGCACAAAGACCTAAGGTAACCCTGGAGGTGCTGCAGAGTTCCACAGCAGAGACTGGAGTATCTGTACATAGGACGACAATAAGCCATACGCTCCATAGAGTTGGGCTTTATGGCAGAGTGGACAAAAGAAAGCCATTACTTTCAGCAAAAAACAAAATGGCATATTTTGAGTTTGCGAAAAGGCATGTGGGAGACTCCCAAAATGTATGGAGGAAGGTGCTCTGGTCTGGTGAGACTAAAATTGAACTTTTTGGCCGTCAAAGAAAACGCTAAATGTCTGGCGCAAACCCAACACATCACATCACCCAAAGAACACCATCTGGAAACTGGTCAGAGTTGAGGGAAAGATGGATGGTGCTAAATACAGGGATATTCTTGAGCAAAACCTGTACCACTCTGTGTGTGCTAGGCTAGGACAGAGGTTCACCTTCCAGCAGGACAATGACCCCAAACACACTGCTAAAGTAACACTTGAGTGATTTAAGGGGAAACATGTAAATGTGTTGGAATGGGCCTAGTCAAAGCCCAGACCTCAATCCAATAGAAAATTTGTGGTCAGACTTAAAGATTGCTGTTCACAAGCACAAGTCATCCAACTTGAAGGAGCTGGAGCAGTTTTGCAAGAAAGAATGGGCAAAACTCCCAGTGGTAACATGTGGCAAGCTCATAGAGACTTATCCAAAGTGACTTGGAGCTGTGATAGCCACAAAAGGTGGCTCTACAAAGTATTGACTTAAGGGGGGTGAATAGTTATGCACATCGACTTTTTCCTGTTATTTTGTCCTATTTGTTGTTTGCTTCACAATAAAAAAAAAATCTTCAAAGTTGTGGGCATGTTCTGTAAATTAAATGATACAAATCCTCAAACAATCTATGTTAATTCCAGGTTGTGAGGCAACAAAACACGAAAAATGCCAAGGGGGTGAATACTTTTGCAAGGCACTGTATATATATCTATATAGATCTATACCAGACTACGTCATTGTGTGACGAAACGCGCGTCGGGAGGAGCTGACGTTTCGTGTGTGCCGTCTGTAGGACGGGTGTTCGCTTTAGCCAGCCGGCTGATTGCTATTTGCTGTTTTATCTCTACTACAATGTAAGTGCTCTTTTAAATTTTCTAATAAACACAAGTTATCAGGATTGCGCTATGTCGATTCCTTTTCTTTTCCTGGGGAACCCCTGAGTGTTATCCATTCTGGCATCTTATACTTGTATGCCCAATTGATCCATGCTGTGACTGATCCCTCCGTGAGGCTTGGTGGATTACTGCCCCCCAGTTATTTCCTCTGGATAAAGGCCTCGACCGGGTTAAGGTCGCAAGCTTTTTGGGCTTGCCTTGTGGTAAGCGTGCATTTTATTTGGTGTCACCACAGCGGTGCGGTGGAGGAATTATTAACTTATTTTCCGTATTTGAATTATCACAATGAAGACTGAGATTTGGGCTTAAGCCTTTTCACATGCATCTAGAAGGACAATTTTGCCTATATGTTTTTTATATATGATTTTTCACACACAATCATTTATGCCATATACTGTATTTATTTTCTATCCTGGTGTTTATCAATATTTAATGTTTTGTCACTAATGGTATC
This sequence comes from Lithobates clamitans, assembly GCA_037952925.1. Classification (NCBI taxonomy): domain Eukaryota; kingdom Metazoa; phylum Chordata; class Amphibia; order Anura; family Ranidae; genus Lithobates; species Lithobates clamitans. The sequence goes on along the minus strand of JBBGZY010000856.1, from coordinate 2,058,087 downwards.
AGCGCTGCTATTTTTTTTATTTTATATGTTTTTGTGTGTATCCCACATTTAGCGGCTGCTCTTATTGGTATTTCTCTATTTTTTCAGGTTTTGATTTTTTAATTATTAATGAAGGTCAATCTTTGTGTCACTATTTGCACGGTTTAGTTCAACATTATATAGCGCGGTATTTTCTCCATCCCATATATACAGTGTGGACAGAAAGTATTCAGACCTCCTTAAATTTTTCACTCTTTGTTATATTGCAGCCATTTGCTAAAATCATTTAAGTTCATTTTTTTCCTCCCTAATGTACACACAGCACCCCATATTGGCAGAAAAACACAGAATTGTTGACATTTTTGCAGATTTATTAAAAAAGAAAAACTGAAATATCACATGGTCCTAAGTATTCAGACCCTTTGCTCAGTATTTAGTAGAAGCACCCTTTTGATCTAATACAGCCATGAGTCTTTTTGGGAAAGATGCAACAAGTTTTTCACACCTGGATTTGGGGATCCTCTGCCATTCCTCCTTGCAAATCCTCTCCAGTTCTGTCAGGTTGGATGGTAAACATTGGTGGACAGCCATTTTTAGGTCTCTCCAGAGATGCTCAATTGGATTTTATTTGGGGCTCTGGCTGGGCCATTCAAGAACAGTCACGGAGTTGTTGTGAAACCACTCCTTCGTTATTTTAGCTGTGTGCTTAGGGTCATTGTCTTGTTGGAAGGTAAACCTTCGGCCTAGTCTGAGGTCCTGAGCACTCTGGAGAAGGTTTTCGTCCAGGATATCACTGTACTTGGCCGCATTCATCTTTCCCTCGATTGCAACCAGTCGTCCTGTCCCTGCAGCTGAAAAACACCCCCACAGCATGATGCTGCCACCACCATGCTTCACTGTTGGGACTGTATTGGACAGGTGGAGAGCAGTGCCTGGTTTTCTCCACACATACCGCTTAGAATTAAGGCCAAAAAGTTCTATCTTGGTCTCATCAGACCAAAGAATCTTATTTCTCACCATCTTGGAGTCCTTCAGCTGTTTTTTAGCAAACTCCATGCTGGCTTTCATGTGTCTTGCACTGAGGAGAGGCTTCCGTCGGGCCACTCTGCCATAAAGCCCCGACTGGTGGAGGATTGCAGTGATGGTTGACTTTCTACAACTTTCTCCCATCTCCCGACTGCATCTCTGGAGCTCAGCCACAGTGATCTTTGGGTTCTTCTTTACCTCTCTCACCAAGGTTCTTTTCCCCCGATAGCTCAGTTTGGCTGGACGGCCAGCTCCAGGAAGGGTTCTGGTCGTCCCAAACGCCTTCCATTTAAGGATTATGGAGGCCACTGTGCTCTTAGGAACCTTAAGTGCAGCAGAAACATTTTTGTAACCTTGGCCAATTCTGTGCCTTGCCACAATTCTGTCTCTGAGCTCTTCAGGCAGATCCTTTTGACCTCATGATTCTCATTTGCTCTAACATGCACTGTGAGCTGTAAGGTCTTATATAGACAAGCATGTGGCGTTCCTAATCAAGTCCAATCAGTATAATCAAACACAGCTGGACTCAAATGAAGGTGTAGAACCATCTCAAGGATGATCAGAAGAAATGGACAACACCTGAGTTAAATAAGAGTGTCACAGCAAAGGGTCTGAATACTTAGGACCATGTGATATTTCAGTTTTTCTTTTTTAATAAATCTGCAAAAATGTTAACAACTCTGTGTTTTTCTGCCAATATGGGGTGCTGTGTGTACATTAATGAGGAAAAAAATGAACTTAAATGATTTTAGCAAATGGCTGCAATATAACAAAGAGTGAAAAATTTAAGGGGGTCTGAATACTTTCCGTCCCCACTGTATATAGATCTATATTTATATATATATCTATATATATCTATATATATATATATATATATATATATATATATATATATATATATATATATATAGATATAGATATATATATCTATATATATATAGATAGATATATATATATACCTTTTTTTGTTTTTCTTTTTTCTCTGTTCTCAGTTGCATAAGGGGCTTGGAGAGATGGGGGTGGTACACTGATCTTCCCCTGAAGTGCTGACACACCCCCATTTGCAGCCAAAGTCCAATCATTGAAAGACAGGCAGAAAACTGACCACACTGGGATGGATGTGCTCTTGTTCCTAGCGTGGTCAGTTTGAAATAGGAAAGCAGGGGGACTGGCAGAATCACCAGGTATTTCACACAAAGAAGCCACTACAAAGAGAACAGGATACTTTTTTTTACACATGTACATAGTACAACAGGTACATATCAGGAATATAAACTGTTGCGGTCATATATTCGTTAGGTAGGCTCAGCATCTATAATGAGAGAATTTTTTTTTTTAAATCTTTGTGCTGAGGTTCTTGTATGTTTTTGACACTGTCACTTGTGGCAAAAAAACATATGTTCATGTTACAAGGACTGTTGCATATGTGTGCCCTGTATATGGCAGTTAGGCTCAGGGTTTTTTTTTTTGTCCGCACATGCCTTTTTAAGCTCCTCCTACTGTTAGCCCGGTATTTTAACATCCACCATGTGCCTTGGATTACTAACGTGCCAAATCCTTGCTCTTCTTAAGATGCCCAGGTCTTTTACAACCCTAACACCATCCCTACAAACAACTGACCTTTCAGAAGAAGTGCAGCAATAGCAACCCCTGGTATGCTCTCATGACAGGTTACCTTAAAACCACTGGCCTTCAGATTCAATAAAATACATTTCAAACTTTTAACTTAGTCTTTTCCTTCTAGCTAAAGTGATGAGTAAGTTCTACTTTGAAATACCCAAACTTGATTCATATTTCTTGATAAGCCATCTGTGTTTGCGTCTCACTTGGCATGTTTAAGTCCTACAGTGAACATTTACATATTTAATCATTATTTTATAAGTAGTCATAAATCATTATTAATTTGTAAATTGCCATTGTGAAGGAAAACAGTGGAACTTTTGCTTAAACCCATATATACACATAAATGATTTGCTTGAGCCTGAATTTGTAACAATCTGCCCAGTTTGCACCAATCCAGTTTTCCGAAGAGTTGTTCCATTATACCACTTATTAGCCACTTTAATACCAGGCACTTTCGCCCCTTCCTGCCCAGGATAATTTTGAGCTTTCAGCGATGTTGCACTTTGAATGACAATTGTGCGGTCATGCAACACTGTACCAAAAGTACATTTTTATCATTTTCTTCTCACAAATAGAGCTTTCTTTTGATGGTATTTGATCACCTCTGTGTTTTTTATTTTTTGCTAAACAAACTAAAAAAGACCAACATTTTTGAAAAAAAAAAAAAGTTTTTCTTTGTTTCTGTTATAAAATTTTGTTTTCTCCTTCACTGATGGCCACTGATGAGTCGGCACTGATGGACACTGATGAGGCAGCAACGATGGGCACTGATGAGTTGGCACTGATAAGGTGGCACTGATGGGCACTGATGAGGAGGCACTGATATGTAAAATTGATAGGCACTGACAGGTGGCACTGACTGGCGGCACTGATTGGCACTGACAGGTGGCATTGATGGACATCGATAGATGGCACTGATAGGCAGCACTGATTGGGCAGGTGTTAATGCTGGGCACTGATTGGCACTGTCATCGACACTGGCACTATGGTGGGCATCGATTTGCAATGATTGGCACTTTATTGGGCACTGGCAGGGGGTTATATAGGGGCACTGACTGGGCACCGATTGGCAGCTTATGGGTACATTTGATGGGAGCTGTGCTGTTAATCAGTGTGCTGATTATCAGCACAGACCCCCCCCCCCCTCTGACAGGGAGAGCCGCTGATCGGTTCTCCCTGTCAGTGCGAACCGAGGAATGTCATTCACCGGCACTTCCTAGCTCTCGTGATGATCAGCTGTAATTGGTTACAGCTGATCACGTGATAAGAAGCCTCTGTCAGAGGCTTCTTATCACGATCAGAGATGGGTCGTGTCAGACTGACACACCGCACTCGTGATCGCTGCACGGCCCTGTGGGTGTGCGCCGGCATGTTATCCTGCTGGACGTCATATGGTGCCCAGTCTGGATAACAGAACCACTTCCTGCCCATCATTCTGTTATAGGCCGGGTGGGAAGTGGCTAAACATGTGAAATTATTTTCGTAACGAATCGAAATTCATCCGACTTTTGCATCTTTCGGACATTCGGATGCATCCGAATGTCCAAATAAAAAAAATAACGAAATTTGGGGGCGTGGCTTAGCAATGACCGAGTGAGGACATGTTTTCAGAGAGCTCCTGACCATCCCGTTCTATCCCGCTGAATTGACGGTAATCCTAGCGTGGAAAAGAGGCATGATAACCACCAGACACTACCGAACAAGATCGACAGCTGGAGGTAACCGTTCCTCTACCTCGAGCAGTGTTATTCAGTGGTACTTCTGAGGCACACAGAGAGTGTCGCCGGGCGCCATGACGATATCCGCGCTATCCTGCAGTCCCTCCCGACCAAGTCAGATATAGAAGGCCGGATTGAGGAGGCACACAGCAGAGACATCCAGGAAGTTAGAGCAGATCTGCACACACTTAAGGGTCGTGTTGACTCTGGTGAGGCTATGATTTCCTCCCTAACACACCGGATTGCAGCACTGGAACGTTCCCAGGAATCTCAAGCGACCACGGCTGTTGATCTACAGCTTCATTTAGAAGATCTAGAAGACCGCAGCCAACACAATAATCTTCGGCTGTGGGGCCTCCCGGAGGCTACCGGAGCGGAGGACTTGGCGGCTACTGTGACGGCTATCTTCCAGGAGGTTCTGGGCACCTCTCCACTGTCGTTGGAATTAGATCGTGTGCACAGAGCCTTGGGACCTAAATCGCCTGACCCTGACAGACCAAGGGATGTGCTTTGCAGTATACATCATTATAATCAAAAGGAACTTATCCTTCGCAAGGCATGGGAACACGGGGCCGTAGAATTTGATGGTGCCACAATTAAAATTCTCCCGGATCTTTCTAGGGCCACGCTACAGAGAAGGGCCATGCTGAGACCCTTTTTGGATTTGGCCAGAAGACTGCACCTATCGTTGGGGATACCCCTTGGCGGTCATCTTTCGCAAAACAAAAGTTGCGCACACCCACGGACTTACCAGCTCTCTTTGCCTTCCTGGGAGTGGAACCAATTCAGGTACCGAACTGGCTGACTATCCTGCCTCGGAAAGGGGAAATAGGTTGTCCCTGGTCTGTGGGCCTAGTGCTGCCTGCGGGATATACACACTGGGATGATGTGCTTTACCCACACCTCAACAAGGGGAAGGGGTGGAGTGTGAAAACCCATAGAACTGAACACTACTATGCATAGAACGGGATTGTATATTGAGACCGCAGTTGGTATCCCTCTCCTTCTTTCTCCCCCGTTATATTGAGGTGAATCTCTTCTCAGTAATACAATTAGCTGAATAGTACATGGTTAGAAAGTGCCAGTTCATATTTAGTTCGTATAAGGGGTTGTTCATGTTATGATTGCTGTTATTTTTTTTCTGTTGTTCTCTACTTGAGATGTGTCGGAGTAATGTTTATTCGTACTATATTACGAAGGGCAAATACCATATTTGTTTTATTCTGCTTTAGCCGATTTTGTCTTAATTTTCCTTTTTCGATCCAGACCTGCTTACCTCTATTTGATTACCGTCATCATGTCTGTTTCTTCATAACACATCACATTGCGGGAGAGGGGGGTGGTCAGCGAGCACCTCGCTGGTCACTCCTTTCCACAAACCCACTTAGGCCTGTGCTCGATAACCAGAGTTATTCTGGTGAGCGTCTCAGCATTTAAAGTGCTACCTTATTAGAGTTTGAATACGATACCCTCTAGGGGTGTTTCAACTACTACAAATTTTTTCTCTCCTTTTTCTCTTTCCCTCTTTTTGTCTACACTTTCTTTTACCTTCAGTCCCCCCTTACTTACCTTTCTCCCACTTTCCTTCCTTTCCTCTCCATTCCCTCTCTTCTCCCCCCCCTTCACGGGACCTTGGGGTCATGGAGGCAGTAAACGTTCTATCGCTTAACGCGAGAGGCCTAAATATACCGGAAAAAAGGTGCATGTTGTTTCAAGACCTGCACCGACTAAAGACTGATCTGGCATTCATTTAGGAGACACACTTCAAGGGGGATAAGTTTCCCTTATTGCAAAATAAAGTCTTCCTGATGGTGTACCACTCCACAAATGGGAAAGCTAAATCTCGGGGTGTATCCATTCTTATTTCTCGCTCCGTCCCTTGGACCTATGAGAAAATGAGGGCAGATCCAGAGGGGCGCTTTTTGTTCCTCAAGGGCACAATTGGAGGGGTGGAGGTGACTCTAGCCAACGTATATGTCCCGAACAGCAGACAAGATCACTTTGTCACCAAAATGACTGACAGCTTGTTAGAATTCGCTAAAGGCCAGGTACTATTGGGGGGAGATTTCAATGTTCCACTAATCCCTTCAGAGGACACATCGACGGGACATTCCTCAATCACCCCTGGTGTTAGGAAACGCATTGCACGCTCACTTCATAAAGCACAGTTAATTGATGCCTGGAGACTTATCCACCCCACTGAAAGGGATTACACCTTTTATTCAACACCACATAAACAATATTCGAGGATCGATTACTTCCTGGTCCCTCATTCCCAACTACATGCAGTTAGGGACTCCTCAATTGGATCCATCACGTGGTTTGACCATGCTCCTGTTCTATTGACCTATGCCCTGACTGACATTTTCACCTCCAAAACGAGAACCTGGAGGTTAAATGAGAGCCTCCTATAGGACAAAGAGATACTTCAAGACGTAGTCAGGGAGTTGGACTCCTATTTCCAAACCAATGATACTCCTGATAGTAATCGGGGCATTGTGTGGGAAGCTCACAAGGCAGTGATCCGTGGAGTACTCATTAAGCATGGTTCATGCATTAAGAGACAGCATGCGGAACAGATGGCGTCGTTTTTAAACCAATTGAGCCTTGCTGAAGCCCGACACAAACATGCCCAGACCCAATCTCTAGAGGCAGAAATTTTGATACTCCGTAACAAAATTACCGACTTAATGCAATTTCGAGCTAAAGTCGCGATTCAGATTTGTCGTCGGGTTTCATACGAATCCGGGAATAAATGTGGTAAACTTCTGGCCAGGTCGCTAAGAGATCAAGTATTGGCTAATTACATACCTCATATTAGGACGTCTTCCAGCCAGAAGACCACACTCCCCCGCAACATAGTTGGAGAATTTAAGGAGTTCTATGCGTCCCTCTACAATCTGCAAACCCCAGCTCCCCCTCAATCTCGGATTGAAGGTTATCTTACCAATTCAGGCATGCCCAAACTTTCCGCGGAAGTAGGAAAACTACTGGACAAACCCATTTCCATGACAGAGATACAGTCAGCAATAGGGGCTACTAAATTAGGGAAAGCTCCAGGGCCGGACGGCCTCACCGCACAGTACTTTAAAACACTACTCCCATCCCTTGAGCAATTAATGCACAAATTTTTTAACTCACTAGGCTCCGATATAAACTTTCCCCAAGACTCTCTGTCGGCACATATCACAGTGATCCCCAAAGAAGGGAAAGATCCCGCCCTTTGTGGGAGCTATAGGCCAATTTCTCTACTCAATACCGACCTAAAAATTTTCACAAAAATACTCTCTACCAGGATCAAACTCTACCTCCTCTCCTTGATCCACTTAGACCAATTTGGCTTTGTCCCAACCAGAGAAGCAAGGGACAACACAATTAAAGTCCTTAACCTCCTACATGTGGTCAATAAGAATAAAATCTCCTGTATTTTTTTAAGCACGGACGCGGAGAAGGCCTTTGACAGGGTGAATTGGCAATTTATGACAGCTGTTCTGAAACATATTGGTCTGGGCAACACCATGTTATGTTGGATAAAGTCACTGTATGATGATCCCTCAGCTCGTGTCCGTGCCAATGGGATATTGTCGGATCCCTTTGAGATTAAGAACGGAACACACCAAGGGTGCCCTTTGTCCCCGCTCCTTTTCGCCCTGTCACTGGAACCATTTCTGCGTACCGTGAGAGCCAATCCAGACATCACTGGAGTAGTTATGGGAGAATCACATCAGAAGATTGCCGCGGACGATATGTTGTTCTCACTTACCAATCCATCGATTTCTCTTCCAAACCTCCTAAAAGAATTTAAAACATATGGTAACCTTTCAAACTTGAAGATTAATTTCAGTAAGTCCGAAGCAATGAGCATAGGAGTCCCCCCACGTCATCTCACAGCCTTCCAATCCAGTTTTAAATTTAAATGGACAACCTCAGCCTTAAAATAGCTTGGCACATATATCCCCTCCAAAATCTTGCAGCTTTTCCCGCTGAATTTCCCCCCTTTGCTGACTAAAGTTCGGGCTTTCCTTGCCAAATGGCAAACAGGACTACATTTGTGGTTTGGGAGATGCAATATCCTTAAAATGTGCATTCTACCTAAATTCCTCTATCTTCTCCAAGCCCTCCCGATCCAGATTCCCTCTAGTTACTTTGTCCAGATCAGAGCCTTATTCTTCAACTTCATATGGGCCCATAAAAGACCTAGACTCAACAGAAGACAGCTTATGTTACCCAAGCAGTGTGGGGGACTGGCGGTACCAGACCTTCGCAAGTATCACCAAGCGACTCACTTAACAAGACTTATTGACTGGAACTGACACCAATCCACGAAACTATGGACCAGTTTGGAACAGACCCAATGTGATATACCCCTAAACAGGGCCCCTTGGTGCCATAATTCACTACCAAGAGACGAGAAGAATCATCCTCTGATACCTCTCTTTGTACGTTCTGGCCTTGTGTCACTAAAATCCCCACTTCGTCGGGTATAAAAGAAACCCAGAGTTTGCTTCAGGTCACACGGACCCTATCTTTCCTGCAATGAGAACAAGCAGGTTATTTCCAAGCTTCCCATTTCATGGTTAATGGCAAGTGGCCATCAGTGACAGATCTGATGAATATAGACGGTCCCTTTCACTTAGATTTTTGGAGAGCTCACCAACTCTGTCATTTCCTTAAAACATTGCCTCTACCCAATAGCTCTGACCAAACTCTAACCACCCTACAGACCTACTGCTCGGAAGAGGGTGCTATGTCCCACACGTTATCAGCAATCTACCAATTGTGGATCACACCACCAGATGGCCATCGTCTCTACTGCCTAGATAAGTGGGAAAGGGATCTACAGTGCACCCTTACGACACGGCAAAAACAAAATATCCTCCACTTCACGTATAAATCCTCAATTTGCTCGAAGACACAAGACACCAACTATAAAATAGTTACCAGATAGTACAATACCCCGGCAAAGTTACAAAAGATCTTTCCCGCTGCCACGGACCTTTGCTGGAGATGTCAGAGAGAATGTGGAACAATTTTCCACATCTTCTGGACTTGTCCCCTGTTGAAGAGGTTTTGGAAAACCATTCAACATACGATCACTGAATACCCCATTCAAGCAGACCCGGCCCTTTTTCTACTTCATGCGTCTACCAAATCCCGAAAAGCTTACAAACAATCACTAATACCGCATCTACTCAACGCAGCGAAGGCCTGCATCCCCTTATATTGGAAATCCACACAATCTCCTCCTATTAGTTTATGGCTCAGGAAAGTGGAGGAAATCAAAAAAATGGAGGACTTAATCCTCACGGCCTGCCACCAAAATGAACGGTTTACCAAGAAGTGGTCCATCTGGAATATCTTCATCTTCTCAGATGAAGGTCAGACTCTTCTGGGGAAGGATACACCAGATTAAAATTGTTCCATTTTAGAATGCCTGATAGTCGAATCGGTCTATAGATGTCGTTTGACTTTACCACCCTGAGCCCTGACTCATAGAGGGGTGCGCATGCTGCCTCGATGTGACCCATTCTCTCCCTACATTTCTTCCCCACTCCCTTCCATCTCCCTTTCTGTTCTCCCTTTCTTTCCTACTTTCCTTTCCCTTCTTTCCATCTCTTCTCTCTGTTTCTACTGTAGGTGTATTTTTGGTGCCCCGTGGACCTACACGGCTCTATTCTTACACTAAACTGGAAAAAGGGAGCAAGACTCATGGAACCTCTCGATGGTCCAAGTGCAACCTCGGAGTAGGTTGCCCTTCGTCTCAGCCATTGTCATGGCTGGAATTGTTCCTAATACCAAAGATTATTGTATTCTCTTTATAGTTGTATTTCTCCGTTATGCCATAATATTAGGCTAAACTCATCTTACTGTGTGATATCTTGTCCATGTATGACTTCAAGATAATGTATTTCGTGTGTCTTTGTCCATTCTTTAAATAAAAATTTGGAAAAAAATAACAAGTTTTAACTAATACGAAAGAAATATTAGCCAAAATAACGAGTGATATAGACATGATTTGTTAATTCGTTAAAGGTCTAATGAAACAAAAGGTCAACTCAAAGTAAATCTTACAGTCCAATCAACTGATTCATTTTGTGCTGGAGGTTGGATTACTGGCAAAGTGCATTCTTGAGAACTGAGTCAGAAGGGTGTTGTATTGCATTTGAGCAGAGGAGAAGAGATATTGTCATTGTGTGTGTTAATGGATTCAATAAACAAACGACTTTCTGAACTACGAATCGTTAACTAGAATATATATACATACATAAATATCGAATTATCCAAAAATGAATCGATTTGTTATAACGAATATCGATACTCTACAGAAACAATGAATTATCTGAAAACAAATAACGTAACATAACAGAATGAAATGATGTATTTTACAAATGAAAACTAAACGAAACAAAACTAAATTTTCCGTTGTGCACAAGTCTACCAGTTACCAGTTCATTTTCTTCAAAGCAGAAAATACAAATTCCCCACCTATTCGAAGACATTGGCAGATCCAATAGGGATCCCGATTTTAATGCAGCAGGGAGTGATGGTGTGAGAATCCCCACCCTCTGTGATATTGTTTCCCATTTCTACTTCACTGTTGTATGTTTTTGCATGGGTTTTAAAGTGCCCCATGATTTTATTTATGCCCCTTGGATATCCTTTTATCCTTTTATATTACCCCTAGAGCATAACCACAAAACAAAGCCTGACACTTCTGCTTTGCTTTTTGGGTGAAAAGATTACAAGTAAATAATCAAAAACAAATTCATCCATGAGAAGTAAAGCTAAAGCATCTGCAACAAAATTCTCTTTGTTAGTGCTGGACATAGACAATGAAAATGGGCCGATAGGCAGGATTTTAAATGCAGATAGGACAATCTTTGTCTCTTCTTCATTAAGGCTACTTACCTGCCCATCTGCCCCTGTATAGTCAGCTGCACAAGTGCAACTCGCTGCACAGACTCGGCAATGCCGAATCTGATGGAACTCCCAAGCATTGCGCAGGAGTGACGTCATCCCGGCCGGCTGATGACAGCTGCCGCCAATCAAGACCCGGAAGCCAGCTGCCCAAAGATGTCAGCAGCCAGCGGTGAGTTCTGGGGATAGCGCATCACTGGATTCTAGGTGAGTAAAGTTCCGCTTTAAGTGGGGCCATATACTGAGACTGGATATCCATAATATAGGGTCCCACTAAAATAGGTGGGATATGGTGATACCGACAGCACTAAATTGAATTTAATTGCAGAGGAAGTAAACGCCAGCTGTGATGTAATTTTTTCAAATCACTGGGAGGTGGGGGGAGGTCAGTCATTTAACTCAAGAGTACTCAGGATTGGGGAGTTGGAAAAAAGAAAAGCCCCCCCCCCCCATTATTGGTTCAGGGGTCCTTTTCTCCCTGTGGTGGGTGATGCTTAAAATGTTACTAAACCTACAACAGTAAAATTAGTCTGTATATACAGTAAAGCATGCTTGTTATACTCACTGTGAAACCTAAGGGGTTAATCCTTCGCATTGTGTAAAAAAAGTTGTTTGATCCTGTCTTCTCTGATCCTCCCCTTCTTTTTTTTTTTTTTTTCCATAAAGATTTTTTTTCAATATAAAAAGATAAACATACAGATCAAACACAAAGTCACAAGTCAGCATAAAATCAGGACAATAAAATAGTACCGTTTGAAAGATACAACAAGAGAGTGCAACTTGGAGGGCAGTGGCCAGGAACAAAATGAAGAAATCCAGAATAAGCATCAGAGGGCAGAGGGTCACGTTATCAATTTTCACCTCCCCCCAAATCCCCCCCTTGACCATGTCAAAGGATGGGAAGGCATTGTGAAATCGTTCCTGGTCAGAAACTAAAATGTAATGTAACTTATTGAAGCATACGAGGTACTAGGATAGAGGTGTCGATCAGTAGGTCACAGTGTCCGAGTTCAACTGGTTCAATTAGAAAGCTAAGAGTTCCAAGATGGAGTCAAATAAACAAGAGTTAAGAAAAGGAGAGAGGCAGAAATGTAGGGAGAAAGAGAGAAAAGAGATAGTAAAGAGGGGGAGGACGAGGGAAGGTTCTACAGTAGGAGGGGGGAGGGAAAGCTGGGAATAGAGATAGAGGGGGAGGGGAGGAGAAGCAAGCGAGGGGGTAAGATATACGGGGGGTGTTTATTGGATTGGTCGGGGTGAGTCTGCACCCACACACCGCCCACCTGCTGAAGGTAGTCTGCGGCTCGTCTCAGGGTTCATGGAGTAACCCTATTGGGCATATTGACAATATTTATCAGTGGTTGTTAAATGGATCCAGCAAGCCCATATAATTGGGAATTTGTGCATTCTATCTTGTGAGATATGGATCAGCTCCTCCATATCCTTTATTTTGGAGATTCTCACAAACCATTCCCTGATCGTTGGAGTGCATGTGGATCGCCAATGTTTGGGGATACAGAGTCTGGCTGCATTGATCAAATGCATGGCCAAGGATTTGTGATAATCTTTTTTGGATAGGGAGGTATGATGTAGGAGGAACTGGGCCAGGGTGAAGTCAAGAGTGAAGGTAGTGATATGTGTGATGTGGTCATGGACCTCTCTTCAAAAAGGCTGAAGATTCTCGCAGGCCCACCACACATAGAGCATAGTGCCTACCCCCATCCTGCATCACCAACAGGTATCAGGAATGTCGGAAGAAAATTTGTGGAGGCCTGAGGGGGTCCTATACCATCTGGTAATCACCTTATAGCCATTTTCTTGAATTGCCACGTTTAACAATCCTTTATGTGCGTAGTCATGGATTGTGTTCCAGTCATCTGTTGTAAGATGTGTTTGTAAGTCTCTGTTCCAGGACACTTGTGAGGGAGCTAGGGTTTGGAATAGATTCTCTGAGAGGAGTGTGTATATAAGAGAGATCAGGTGTCTTTGGTGATCAGGTGAGACTTGCAATGGCAGAGAGACTCAAAGGGCATAAGTTGTCTCGTTCAGCGTGTTTGATGAGCCTGGGTTTCTAGGAAGTTTCAGATTTGCCTGTAAGTCCAGAAGGGAAATGAAGCTGTTTTAGTGGTCATTCTGAGTTTGTCCAAGGGAATGGGTTTTCCATCTGAGTAGAACTGGAGGGCTAGTACATCCTCAAAAGGCCAATCATGTTGCAGGAAATTATTAGGTTCACCTGGAGGGAAATAAGGATTCCCTCTTAACGTGGTTAAAGGACATGGAATAGAGGCGAGAATTCCTCCTTGTGTGCCCTTATTGAGTGCTGAAAGAGAGGGGTGAATGAGAGGGTGAGTCGATAGAGATTGCGGCCAATTTTTTGGGGGCATCCAAGGGAGAAGATGTAAGGGTCGAGACAAAAAAGCCTTTTCAAGGGATACCCAGGCCTTTTTAAAGGCGTGAATATTCCAGTCTGCGATCCTTGTGAGGTGACAGGCAATATAATATTTATGCAAGTCAGGCAATCCGATACCACCTCTAGCTTTGGATAATGTGAGGCGGGAGTACTTGATGCGGGGAGGTGAGTCTCTCCATAGAAAGGTATAGCAAGCTTTCTGATAAGTAGAGAAGAAGCTTGGTGGTAAGAGTATCGGGACAGCTTGTATCAGGTAAGCGTGGCAGGATAATCATCTTAATCAGGGCAGAGTGACCGAACCAAGATACGTTCAAACCCACCCATTCCCTGAGGTGTTTTGGGGCCTTGAGAAGGGACATATGATAAATCATAGAGTAGAGTTCTGATAAACTAGCTGGAATTTCGACGCCAAGGTAGGTGATTGCTTCCTTCTCCCAGCGGAAGGGGAAAGACTCCTGGCAGTGGGATACCTCCTGTGAGGGAAGAGTGATGTTAAGGGCGTGTGATTTTGTGTGATTAATTTTGAGGTTTGAAATTTTGCAGAATAATGATAAATCTTTGAAAAGATTTGATAAGGAAATTCGAGGTGATCTTAAAGAAAGTAAAATGTCGTCGGCAAAGGCCGCGACCTTAAACTCCCTCTCTTTCACGGTTACTCCTTGGATATCTGTGTTGAGTCTTAGCTTATTAAGAAGAGGTTCCAGGGTCAGTATATAAATTAGGGGTGAGAGTGGGCATCCTTGGCGTGTGCCATTGCTAATAGGAAAGGCGTCAGACAGGTGGCCATTGACTTTTACAGCTGTGGAGGGGCCAGAATACAGGGCCATAATGGCGAGCATGCAGTTCTCAAGACCAATAGCCCGGAGAACCTCCCGCATGTAGTTCTAGGCCTCCCTGTCGAATGCCTTCTCAGCATCGAGTGAAAGAAAAAACCTTGCGCTTTGGATGACGTAAGCCGGTGGTGAAGGTTAAGTGTACGGATGGTGTTGTCTCTGGCTTTCCTGCCAGGGACAAAACCCACTTGGTCTAGGGAGATGAGGCCGGGCAATAGGAGGAGTAATCTGTTGGCTAGGATCTTTGCATATATTTTAATATCCACATTTAGAAGGGAAATCGGTCTGTAATTTGCAACTAATGAAGGGCCTTTGGCTTACTTGGGAATTATGGTAATATGGGCAGTTAGCATTCTGTTTGGTCTAACCTGGGGGTCTGAAAGATCCTCCCCTTCTTTTACTGTCCCCAATCCATCTGCTGATAGAACACAGCCTTGGGGGCACTCTGCACATGCTCAGTTTGGTGTGTATTGCTAGAGAGTTTTTTTGGGGGGAGGGTGCCTGTGATCAGCACAGGGCCAATCAGCACTGTCCAGACAGAAATTCGGGGTCCACGCAGCATCATAGGACAGTCAGAGGAGAATTAAATTACCTCCTACAAGCTTCAACCACAGTGCTTAGCCTGACATTGATAGAAGTCCCAAGACTGGTATATGCTGCTGATGAGAAACGGTATTTAGCAGCTTAGGTTTGCTAAAATAATTGCATTTCTATGTTCTGTGTACAGGGTTCAGGGTCCCCCCAGGGGGCATGTTTTTGATGCCCTGGGTTCACAGAAAGTGACTTGAAAGATGCTGGGCTGTGACTGGAGGTAGATAGATATAGAGTGAAGCGATAGAGCATGGAGACGATGAGTATTGCATTGCGACCACTGTTTCAAAAATGGGGAAAAATTATTTTTGTACAAAAAATTAGCTGGGCTTTAAATGTTTGCTCAAAGGATGTCATGTCAATAGCTGGGGTCAGATGCCATGCTGTAGCATCATGTGGCTTACCAGAAGTTATTTAACCATATTACTTGGTGATAGGCTAGGCATATAAATGAAACCAAACAGACTGATTACTGCAACAAAAAATCAGGAGGTAGGAGAACAAGATGGATACAAATATACTGTATAAGATACATGGAAATGTATACCACTAAAAAAAAATTGCAAAATAAGTAAAAACGCAAGAATGAATGACTGTAATAT
Source organism: Lithobates clamitans (assembly GCA_037952925.1). Taxonomy (NCBI): domain Eukaryota; kingdom Metazoa; phylum Chordata; class Amphibia; order Anura; family Ranidae; genus Lithobates; species Lithobates clamitans. The sequence continues at coordinate 2,042,390 of JBBGZY010000856.1, read as the reverse complement.
TAATAAAACAAAATGGCTAGATTAATTAAAACAATAGCCCATGATTCAATTATTATAGGACATATAGTAAGATCTATACAGCAAAGTAATAATGATACAGATAATAACAGTGGAACAAAAATACATAAGACATTATGAAAACAATGTTGTATATTGTTGTAGTAAGTGATAGCGACCGTGTGGAAACAAACATTCAGTTATCTGACCAAAAGGTGGTGGTGAACAGTAGGGCAGTGTTGCAGGGGAGGGTAAAATAGACAGGAACATTAGTAAGGTCTGATTGAAATGGATGTGGTAATCCTAGTGAGTAGTTAAAATAAGGTGTATAACCTGAAAAATGGCAATGTGGATATAAGTCACATGTTAAAAGAAGTGATGGAAAATGAGACTATAAAGAATGGAAAACAATTGTCTTTGTAGGAAGTAAAATATATGAAAATGGTAAGGTACGGTCATCAGATATGACATCACAGTTAGAGATGATATGGCTATAGTTATAGTTGACACATGTACATGTATGCACTCCAGCAACTGTTGTGAGTCAGATTTTCTGATAGTGAGAACAGTGGTCTATGTCTGTGTCAATGGCGGCCCGTCCATACGTGGCGCAGAGGCGCCGTCCACTAATCCATGCGCTCGGCCCCTAATCTACATGCAGGGTGCCGGACGCATAGATACCAAAGGGTTTTTTTTTAGAAGCACGTGATTAGAGCCAGAGGCTCTAATTGGCTTCAAAAAAGGGTGGACTCGGGCCGGAGAGCACTGCGCCCTGAGCCCACCCAGTTGTGTGACAATAGCAAATTATTATTCGCTATTGTCTTCCTGAATCTCCTCCTGGCCAATCATAAAGCAGGCGCTGAGACCCGATTGGCCGAGAGGAGAAGAAATCCTATTGACAGATAAGGAGGAGACACAGGGGGGCCGAGGAGAAGCCGCTACCCACAGAAGGTGCTACCCGTGACCTAGATGGGGTAGATGGGGTAAGTGCGAGTGATGCAACCGGTAGGGTGCAGCACGGCTGATCTGACCAACCCGGGGGTGGAGTGTGGATTGTTTGCTGCTCCCCCCAAAAAAAAATATAGCACCAGCCACCACTGGTCTGTGTAATGAGTCTCATTCATTTTTGGATTTGTAAATGGAACTTAATGCATGTGGTGGCTTGCTTGTAAGTGCCAGGTAAGGCGATACATAATAGACATAAAGGTAATTTTATAATGTAACATTTAATGAGCAACACATGAGCATCTAAAGTGGGGAGTAAAATGGATTTCTAAATTTGCCTTATGAAAAGGATGGTGAAAGTTTGGGTCACATTTGAATTATTATATGAACCAATTATATTTAAGGTGAGCATATTTTGAAATGTTTACATCAGTACAAAGTGGAATTTGTTGAATGGTATTTAGAGAAAAATCCATATACCTTTTATTAAGGATTTGTTCTTCAATAGCCATGAGTGTAAGATGGCTAACATAAAATGTGCATACTAACCTCTCCTGCTTTCATCACCACTTTGGTTACCCCCTCAATTCCATCCTAAACCTTTAAACACAATTTTGGTTCATACTTTAGTAGTATGGGACACATAAAAATATTCAGCAGTCCTTATCTCTTCCTACTTACCTTTTTGAAGATCTCTAGATGCCCCCTGTTCCCACTGGGTCTTGATTAGGGATGAGCCGAACACCCCCCTGTTTGGTTCGCACCAGAACATGCGAACAGGAAAAAAGTTCGCTCGAACACGCGAACACCGTTAAAGTCTATGGGACACGAACATGAATAATCATAAGTGCTAATTTTAAAGGCTTATATGCAAGTTATTGTCGTAAAAAGTGTTTGGGGACCTGGGTCCTGCCCCAGGGGACATGGATCAATGCAAAAAAAAGTTTTAAAAACGGACGTTTTTTCAGGAGCAGTGATTTTAATAATGCTTAAAGTCAAACAATAAAAGTGTAATATCCCTTTAAATTTCGTACCTGGGGGGTGTCTATAGTATGCCTGTAAAGGGGCGCATGTTTCCTGTGTTTAGAACAGTCTGACAGCAAAATGACATTTCGAAGGAAAAAAACCCATTTAAAACTACCCGCGCCAAAAAAAAACAAAGAACGGCGTGGGGTCCCCCCAAAGATCCATACCAGACCCTTATCCGAGCACGCAACCTGGCAGGCCGCAGTAAAAGAGGGGGGGACGAGAGTGCAGCCCCCCTCCTCCTGAACTGTACCAGGCCACATGCCCTCAACATTGGGAGGGTGCTTTGGGGTAGCCCCCCAAAACACCTTGTCCCCATGTTGATGAGGACAAGGGCCTCATCCCCACAACCCTGGCCGGTGTTTGTGGGGGTCTGCGGGCGGGGGGCTTATCGGAATCTGGAAGCCCACTTTAACAAGGGGACCCCCAGATCCCGCCCCCCCCTGTGTGAAATGGTAAGGGGGTACTTACCCCTACCATTTCACTAAAAAACTGTCAAAAATGTTAAAAATGACAAGAGACAGTTTTTGACAATTCCTTTATTTAAATGCTTCTTCCTTCATATTCTTCTTCTTCTGGTTCTTCTGGCTCTTCTGGTTCTTCCTCCGGCGTTCTCGTCCAGCATCCCCTCCGCGGCATCTTCTATCTTCTTCTCCTCGGGCCGCTCCGCACCCATGGCATGGAGGGAGGCTCCCGCTCTTCTATTCATCTTCTTCTTCATCCTCTTCTCTTCTTCCTTCTTCTCTTCTTCTCTTCTTCATTTTCTTCTCCGGACCGCTCCGCATCCATGCTGGCATGGAGGGAGGCTCCTGCTGTGTGACGGCGTCTCTTTGTCTGATGGCTCTTAAATAACGGGGGGCGGGGCCACCCGGTGACCCCGCCCCCTCTGACGCACGGTGACTTGACGGGACTTCCCTGTGACGTCACGGGGAATGCCACAGGGAAGTCCCGTCATGTCCCGTGCGTCAGAGTGGCGGGGACACTGTCACACAGCGGGAGCCTCCCTCCATGCCAGCATGGATGCGGAGCGGCCCGGAGAAGAAAATGAAGAATAGAAGAAGAAAGAAGAGAAGAGGATGAAGAAGAAGATGAAGAGAAGAGCGGGAGAAGATGAAGGAAGAAAGAAGAAGCATTTAAATAAAGGAATTGTCAAAAACTGTCTCTTGTCATTTTTAACATTTTTGACAGTTTTTTAGTGAAATGGTAGGGGTAAGTACCCCCTTACCATTTCACACAGGGGGGGGGCGGGATCTGGGGGTCCCCTTGTTAAAGGGGGCTTCCAGATTCCGATAAGCCCCCCGCCCGCAGACCCCCACAACCACTGGCCAGGGTTGTGGGAATGAGGCCCTTGTCCTCATCAACATGGGGACAAGGTGTATTGGGGGGCTACCCCAAAGCACCCTCCCAATGTTGAGGGCATGTGGCCTGGTACAGTTCAGGAGGAGGGGGGGCCGCACTCTCGTCCCCCCCTCTTTTCCTGCGGCCTGAAGGGTCTGGTATGGAATTTAGGGGGAACCACACGTCATTTTTTTAAAAAATTTTGGCCGGGGTTCCCCTTAATATCCATACCAGACCTGAAGGGCCTTGTATGGAATTTAGGGGGTCTCCCACATCATTTTTTTTTTTTTAATTTTGGTTCGGGGTTGCCCTGTGGGGAATTCCCATGCCGTTTTTATCAATGAACTTCTATGTGTATTGTCGGCAATGCAATAGCCACGGGTAGTTTTAAATGGCTTTTTTTCCTTCGAAATGTCATTTTGCTGTCAGACTGTTGTAAACACAGGAAACATGCGCCCCTTTACAGGCATACTATAGACACACCCCAGGTACGAAATTTAAAGGGATATTACACTTTTATTGTTTGACTTTAAGCATTATTAAAATCACTGCTCCTGAAAAAACGTCCGTTTTTAAAACTTTTTTTTGCATTGATCCATGTCCCCTGGGGCAGGACCCAGGTAACCAAACACTTTTTATGACAATAACTTGCATATAAGCCTTTAAAATTAGCACTTTTGATTTCTCCCATAGACTTTTAAAGGGTGTTCCGCGGCATTCGAATTTGCCGCGAACACCCCAAATTGTTCGCTGTTTGGCGAACTTGCGAACAGCCAATGTTCGAGTTGAACATGAGTTCGAATCGAACTCGAAGCTCATCCCTAGTCTTGATAACTCCCACAGCTTTGATTGGTGGCAAACTAACAGTTTCATAATGGTTTGCTCTCTTTTGACTTCTCAAGGCATTCACACATTCCTGAAGCTGAAAGACTATCATGATATTATTCCTGATTCAGAATGTTACTATTATATTCAAATTCAACACTTTCTAGATTTCTAAGTCCAGAACTATGACTTAGCTAAACCCTTGACTGCATTTGAATCTCAGTGTCGAACTTGCCCGACCACACAAGGCTGCCACGCCACCACTACTCAGGCTCCTTCCTACTGTGTAAAATGGAAGCAAGACTTTGGCGCTTCACAGATTAAGATGTGACAATCTCTTTTTTGCTTTCTTTTTATTTTTCGCTCTTTGTGAAATGTTTTAACATTGGAAAACTCATTTAAGGTCATGTCTAGGTGGTATTATACTCCAGCGAGATTTGAAAGATACCTTCTTGCCTATCCCACGCAATGCTTTCGGTGCTGTGCAGAACCAGGCAACATGAAGCTTATATGGTGGATGTGTCCCAAAGTTAAACACTTTTGGATTCGAGTCTATGCCACAGTCAATACAGTACTCCATCTCAATATACGCAAGGACCCATGGGAAACCCTGCTTCACAAGCCAATATCAGACATAACAAAAAAGAAATGCAAACTAACAATCCACATTTTCATGGCCACTAAGCAGACTATTGTGCAAGCTTGGAAGGCACACCTCTAGTTGGATAAGGTGAAACGGTGGGTACGTGGGACACTTGTTAACGAGAAACTAACGGCATTTTCCACAGACATGCACAATACAATTTTGCGGATTTGGCAGTTCACATTGATGAGCCCGCCTACACAGTTATGGAACTGTGAGGTCTTGCCTTGTTTAAAAAGCTACTCATGGGCCCCTCTCCCGCACTGACCTTCCCCTTTCCTCTTCCTTTCCTCTTCTCTCCCTTCCCCTCTCTCTTTTGCACCTCCTAGTGGCTTCCCTTTTCTCATTTTCTCCAGTGCCTTCTCTGCCAAAAAGTTTTTGTCTTCTTGTGTTCCTATTTTTACGATCTAAGAGCTTCAATTTTGTGCGATTCTAACCTTGTAAGTCATATGAACTGGTTGTCTTGGACCCCACCAAGCTCTGGCCTTGTTTTTCAGCTTTAGTTTACAACCGCCTGTATCCTGCAGCACAACTCCACTGACAGTGTATCTGATTCTGGAGTTACTTTGCTTTGTTCCCTCAGTGAAATATTTTATTTTTTGGGACTTTATCTTTAGACTTTATCTGTAGACCAATTAAATTTTTTGTTTACGCAAGGCCTATTCGCTTGATATGTGGATGGACTGATGCATTGTTATCACCAGTTTATGATTCTGATATCTGTTTTTTGTTCTTTGGTAAAAATTTATTTCAATAAAAAATATTGTAAAAGAAAAACGTACATAATACTTGGGGGGTGGGGAATGGATGGTTTGGTTTTGCTTTTCACTGTGTTTATAGCAATCCTAGTGGGATAATTTTTTTTCAATAGTTTCCATACTTGCCTGGGCCTTTTAAAGATGATGTAGGTTGTTTCTTTCAGATCGGGGCATAACTGTTGCTTTTGTGACCAAGTGGCAACAATTCCTCCTAATAAAAAGATAAGTTAATGAGAAGGGTCTATGGTCAATGTTAGAAGTACATCCTGAGATAATTACCATTAGAAAAACAAGAATTTTTTATAAGGATGATCTAGAGGTCATGAGTTATAACCTAAACTAAGTCCACAGGTTCTATAGGTATGTTGAATAGAAACAAAAAAGTTGTGCTTGGCCAAATAGAAACAAAATGATGTACCGTGAAGATAATAATCTAGTGTATATTGAAACAATTGTGAAAAACAAGAAAAAACATTTTAAAAGTGTGTAAATATCAAAATATAAAAATGAAAAATTAAAAATAAAGTTCTGAAAAATATAAGTGAAAGTTCCCAAAATAAATATAGAAATCCAACAAGATGTTAGTTCCACCACCCAGAAGAATGCAGAACCTCCTGTGACAATAACTCTGTAAGTGGGGACTCATACCGTATAGTGTGGACCTATCGTTAGCAAGGTCACATACGCATGCAGGTATAACCCTCTGCAGGGTAAGGTAATCTGCCACGTCTTTGGAACTAGCTGAAGATCAAAAAAGTTCATCCAGGATATCCAGCTCTCATCTGGATCTGGGGGTCTCAATCAGCGAGGTCACGTGGGGCGTAATGACATCAGCGCGTAGCAGGGCGGAGCTAAGCACTGACATCATTACGCCTCACGTGACCCCGGAAGTGCAGGTGATTTGGATTTTAGTTTGCTGGCAAACCTATTTGTACAGACACATGAAATTTTATATGTTTGTGAGTACTCACCTTTTTGGCTTTTATCAATAAAGTGTTTTGGACATTATTACCCTATTGGAGTGTCAGGAAAGGATTCACCTGCTGGTGGCACTGTGCCTCCCAGATCTAAGGGCTGCAGTTCCAGTGTCCACCAGCGGGTGTCTCTCAGCAGTCAGAGGGTGACTGCCAGGAAAGGATCCATCTGCTGGTGGCACTATGGCTCCCAGATCTTTAGGCTGCAGTTCCTGTGTCCACCAGCGGGTGTCTCTCAGCAGTCAGAAGCTGACATCTCCTGCAATCATTATGGACTAGTTTCATATTACGCACCAAATAAACAACCCACACCTTTCCTCGCACACCTGTTGCAGGTAATTACCACACATAAAATTAGAACAATTATCATGTGTGGTGATTCCAATCAGATACTACACCCATTCATGGATTTCATCTCTTTGACCTTTAATCTTTACTTTCACTACACCCATTCATGGATAAATCACCATACCACTTTACCCAAACCCCAAATAAAATTTATTTTTCTCAGCTTCTTTCTAAACATAATTTAGTTGATACTTGGAGAGAAAACAATCCAATTTAAAGAGGATTCATGTACTACTCACACCCTCACCAAGCACTTACACACATCAATCATATCTTTTTAACCACAGGGATGTTACCAGAAATACTTAATTCAGATATAATCCCCATTACTTGGTCTGATCACAATGCAGTCCTAACCACAATAGCTTCCACTATCCCTAAAGCTCAAGACCCCACTTGGTACCTCCCAGATACATTACTCAAACACCCATCTCATTGCTTAACCATTAAACAAGCTCTTAAAGAATATTTAACACATAATATTATCCCTGACGTTTCCCCCCCTAACACTAAGCACACAGTAATGCGTGGAATATTTCAAAAGCAATCCGCCATATTCAAACACGAAGGTAGAAATCTTGCTTGTAAACTAGAATCTAAATTTAACACTTCCTTTGCATTATTTCAGGATAATCCCACCGCAATAACCAAAACCCGATTAGAAAAAGCCCATCTGGAATATGATTTATTCCTCACAGAATCGGCTGAAAAATCTCTAAACAGATCTAAACATACATTCTTTATGAAATCCAATAAAGCAAGCACCCTATTGGCTAAAGCTCTAAAATCATTCAATAAACCAACCAAACCAATAAGAATTAAATTATCTAATAATATCTACACATGTAACCCTGTTAAAATTGTACATCAATTTCACTCCCACTTAGCTTCCTTATACATGGCAACAAACGATTTTTGACCTAAGGCAGCTAGCACCTTTTTTTCTCAAATACACCTACCCAAATTATCTAATGTCCAAAAAAGCCAATTTGATGAACCCATTTTAGTAGATGACGTAGCTAAAGTAATTAAAGAGTTAAAAAAGAATAAGAGACCTGGACCGATGGATATTCGTTCTTATAATTTCAAACCTTTTCAGAAACACTATCAACTATATTGGCGGACACCTTTAATACTTTATTAGCAGGTCACTCCTTCAGACAGGAATCGCTAACAGCAACCATCTGCATGATCCCAAAACCCCATTCTGATGATTCCTCTTGTACAAACTATCGCCCTATCTCCCTTTAGAATCTCGACATAAAAATCCTAGCAAAAATTTCAGCTAATCGCCTCAATAAAATCATTGGTAAACTTGTACACCGCGAGCAGGTAGGATTTATGCCTACACGCCAAGCTAATGACAATATTCGTTGAGCAGTCCTATTAGCCCATATTGCAAAAACTCGCTGCATCCCTTCTTGTTTTCTCTCCCTCGGTATCAGGAAAGCCTTTGATTCTGTTTCTTGGCCATATTTAAATTATTCCCTTCAGAAATAGGGTTTTGGTCCACAGTTTATGAGATGGATTGGTGCTTTATACGATAACCTACGGGCATACATAAAGTATGCTGGGTATAAATCCGATTCCTTCAATATAGGGAGAGGCACACGTCAGGGTTGCCCTCTTTCCCCTCTCTTGTTTGCTCTCTTAATTGAACCTCTTGCTCAACTAATTAGATCTGATTCAACTATAACTGGAATAGAAATAGGGGGATATCAACACAAACTTTGTTTCTTTGCAGACGATATCCTATTATTTCTATCATCCCCACAAATTACAGGCCCCAATCTCTTACCTATTCTCAACAAGTTTGCTACCCTCTCAGGTCTCATAATTAATCATAAGAAATGCCTGGTTTTAAATATTTCTCTTACCAAAATGGAACTAGATCCTGCTAAAAAAGCACTTCCTTTTACCTGGGTTGAGAAATCAATCCCATATTTAGGGATTAATCTTACAGCCCCCATATTTGATCTTTTCTCAGCCAATTATCCGCAAACCTTGAAAAGAGCGACAAACTTGTTGAAACAATGGACTCATCTCCCACTATCGTGGTTGTGAAGGATTAGTGCAATAATATCTTATTAGAGTACTACCGATACCAATCCCTGCCTACTACCTAAACTAAATTCAGAAAAAAAGCTACTTCATTTGTTTGAGGCCTCTCCAAACCACGCATACCTTTGCACACACAATATCTCCCTAAAACTAGTGTAGGCCTTGGTTTCCCTAACCTTGCAACCTATTATAAAGCAGCACATATTGCTAGTCTATCTAAATATCATGCAACACATGAAATTCTTCTATGGGTTATGATCAAAGCTACGGAATGTGCGGAATGTGATCCTTTATCGATCTCTAATTTACTTTGGCTTTCTCCTAAAGATCGTCCTAAAATAAGTAATCCCATTACTAATCACTTTATCTCTCTTTGGGATAAATTTAAATTTCAACATAATTTATAATCCCCTCATAATCCTCTTCTCTCGATTCTTAAAAACCCCGCCTTTTACCCTGCATGGGTCTCTCCCTCATCATTTAAAATCTGGACCTTCTTGAATGTTCTATGATTTTACAAATATGTTACTTCTAAGTCCTTTATCCCATTCCCAACTCTCTGCGAGTCCTGTGATCTACCACAATCAGAATTATTCCGTTATCTTCAAATCAAAAACTTCTACACTCTGAATACTAACACCAACACCCTTCTGACTCAATTTTCAGATTTTGAATCGGTGTGTAAAGATAATCCCCATATTAAAGGTCTAATCTCTTCCTTATACTCCCAAATTTTATCCAATTCAGATTCAGTTAAACCATCATACTGTACACCCAGAAATGGGAGGCAGATCTTGGTCAAACCCTTGACTTAGAAGATTGTTCTAAGATCTGGTGGGCAACAAAATCATCTTTTGCATTGCAATTGAGTAATTGCATTACTCAATTTAGCCGCTTCCCGACCGCTGCATGACGATTTACATCGGCACAATGGCACGGGTGGGCAAAAGGGCATACAGGTACGTCCCCTTTAAGAAGCGGTACTGTGCGTTCTCCGTGACCGTGGGTCCCATTGACTCGATTTCTGCCAGGTGCCCGCAATCGTGTCATGGAGAGGTAGAACGGGGAGATGCCTTGTAAACAAGGCATTTCCCCATTCTGCCTAGTGTCATGACAGAGATCACTGCTCCCTGTCATCGGGAGCAGTGATCGCTGCCATGTGTGTTGAAGCCCACCCCCCCCCACGGTTAGAATCACTCCCTAGGACACACTTAACCCCTTGATCGCCCCCTAGAGGTTAAGCCCTTCACTGTCAGTGTCATTTATACAGTAATCAGTGCATTTTTATAGCACTGATTGCTGTATAAATGACAATGGTCCCAAAATATTGTCAAAAGTGTCCGATGTGACCGCCATAATGTTGCAGTCGATAAAAATCACAGATCGCCGCCATTACTAATAAAACAAAAAAAAAAAAAAAATGCCATAAAACTATCCCCTATTTTGTATACGCTATACATTTTACGCAAACCAATCAATATACGCTTATTGCGATTTTTTTTTTTTTTTTTTACCAAAAATATGTAGAAGAATACATATCAGCCTAAACTGAGGAAAAATTTGTTTTTTTATATATTTTTGGGGGAAATTTATTATAGTAAAAAATAATATTCCTTTTTTTTCAAAATTGTCGCTCTTTTTTTGTTTATAGTGCAAAAAATAAAAAACACAGAGGTGATCAAATACCACCAAAAGAAAGCTCTATTTGTGGGGAAAAAAGAACGTAATTTTTGTTTGGGTACAACGTCGCACGACCGCGCAATTGTCAGTTAAAGCAACGCAGGGGGCAAATCTTTCCGGGGCTGAAATGGTTAAAACCGTTGTGCTTAACCCACATTCAATTTAAATTATTTGTCCAATTACTTACTGCCGCTAAACAAACAGTTGCAAAAGCATGGAAATGGTTGAGACAAAACACAGGATGCATAATTCCATGATACATGCAACAATAGCAGCCATAGAAAGAGATCAGATCCCCAAATATGAAAAACTATGGCACCCATGGATAAAACATCACCTCCCTTCAACTTTCGATGAAAATATTCTCCTGGCTTGGTAACTGATCTACGGATATCCAGAATATATTTCACTATGGTTTTAGGACCAACCGAATGGACATTCTTTCCTCGCCTCTCTATCCTCTTTCTTTCTCTTTGCTCTCTAATTTTCACCTCCTTTTACCTCTTTATGAATTTGAAGCTCTCATTCTTGAAGAATTTTACTCTCTTCCCCACCTTATCTGCAATATCTGCAAGTCCTTCTAATAGATTTACTATATTTGTTATGTTTACAATTTTTTTTTTCTTTTCTTTTTTGTTTGTACCATCATTCATGATAATATATGGTTATACTATACAAACTATGTATGTATATATACCTACATATTAATGAGCTTCATCTTTTTTTTTTTTTGTCATGCTTGGCCAATCACAGCGCCATCTGAACAGAGAGCCGTAATTGGCCAAAGCCAAGGAGGCTTTGGCCAATTATGGCTCAGGGGATTTAGTACACACCCCACACTATATAAGGCCGCTTGCACGGCGGCCCTGTGTAGTGTGTGTTCCGGCGTTGAAAGAGATAGACAGAGAGACAGGTAGGCAGGACAGTCAGTGAGTTAGCTGCACTTACAGTGTATTGTGTATATATATGCATCCCAGGTGTTGTATTCAGTTTAGCTAGATCCGTTCCTGTTATCTTCCTACTGACAGGCAGGCTTGTCTTGTTACAGTATTTACAGCTACCTGAAGAAAATTGCTGGTGTTCTTTTGATCCTATTTGAACCACAGTCAGGCAGCTAGACTATTCACAGTTAGTGTAGTGCGTCCTCCTCAGTGTTCAGTTAAAGCTACAAGTTAGTGTAGTGCGAGCTCTGCACAGTGTTCAGCTAAAGCTACCTGTAGAAGATTGGTGGTGTTTTCCTGATCCTATCACTACCGCAGGCAGCTAAATAAGCTACAAGTTAGTTTTTTGCGAGCTCTGCACAGTGTTCACCTAAAGCTACCTGTAGAAGGTTGGTGGTGTTTTCCTGATCCTATCACTACCGCATGGCAGCTAAATAAGCTACAAGTTATTTTTTTGCGAGCTCTGCACAGTGTTCACCTAAAGCTACCTGTAGAAGGTTGGTGGTGTTTTCCTGATCCTATCACTACCGCAGGCAGCTAAATAAGCTACAAGTTAGTTTTTTGCGAGCTCTGCACAGTGTTCAGCTAAAACTACAAGTTAGTGTAGTGCGATCTCTGCACAGTGTTCAGCTAAAGCTACAAGTTAGTGTAGTGCGTCCTCTGAACATTGTTCAGCTAAAGCTACAAGTTAGTGTAGTGCGTCCTCCTCACAGTGTTCAGCTAAAACTACAAGTTAGTGTAGTGCGAGCTCTGCACAGTGTTCAGCTAAAGCTACCTGTAGAAGATTGGTGGTGTTTTCCTGATCCTATCACTACCGCAGGCACCTAAATAAGCTACAAGTTATTTTTTTGCGAGCTCGGCACAGTGTTCACCTAAAGCTACCTGTAGAAAGTTGGTGGTGTTTTCCTGATCCTATCACTACCGCAGGCAGCTAAATAAGCTACAAGTTAGTTTTTTGCGAGCTCTGCACAGTGTTCAGCTAAAACTACAAGTTAGTGTAGTGCGAGCTCTGCACAGTGTTCAGCTAAAGCTACCTGTAGAAGGTTGGTGGTGTTTTCCTGATCCTATCACTACCGCAGGCAGCTAATTAAGCTACAAGTTAGTTTTTTTGTGAGCTGTGCACAGTGTTCACCTAAAGCTACCTGTAGAAGGTTGGTGGTATTTCCTGATCCTATCACTACCGCAGGCAGCTAAATAAGCTACAAGTTAATTTTTTGCGAGCTCTGCACAGTGTTCAGCTAAAACTACAAGTTAGTGTAGTGCGATCTCTGCACAGTGTTCAGCTAAAGCTACAAGTTAGTGTAGTGCGTCCTCTGAACAGTGTTCAGCTAAAACTACAAGTTAGTGTAGTGCAAGCTCTGCACAGTGTTCAGCTAAAGCTACCTGTAGAAGATTGGTGGTGTTTTCCTGATCCTATCACTACCGCAGGCAGCTAAATAAGCTACAAGTTAGTTTTTTGCGAGCTCTGCACAGTGTTCACCTAAAGCTACCTGTAGAAGGTTGGTGGTGTTTTCCTGATCCTATCACTACCGCATGGCAGCTAAATAAGCTACAAGTTATTTTTTTGCGAGCTCTGCACAGTGTTCACCTAAAGCTACCTGTAGAAGGTTGGTGGTGTTTTCCTGATCCTATCACTACCGCATGGCAGCTAAATAAGCTACAAGTTATTTTTTTGTGAGCTCTGCATAGTGTTCAGCTAAAGCTACCTGTAGAAGGTTGGTGGTGTTTTCCTGATCCTATCACTACCGCAGGCAGCTAAATAAGCTACAAGTTAGTTTTTTGCGAGCTCTGCACAGTGTTCAGCTAAAACCACAAGTTAGTGTAATGCGATCTCTGCACAGTGTTTAGCTAAAGCTACAAGTTAGTGTAGTGCGTCCTCTGAACATTGTTCAGCTAAAGCTACAAGTTAGTGTAGTGCGTCCTCCTCACAGTGTTCAGCTAAAACTACAAGTTAGTATAGTGCGAGCTCTTCACAGTGTTCAGCTAAAGCTACCTGTAGAAGATTGGTGGTGTTTTCCTGATCCTATCACTACCGCAGGCAGCTAAATAAGCTACAAGTTAGTTTTTTGCGAGCTCTGCACAGTGTTCACCTAAAGCTACCTGTAGAAGGTTGGTGGTGTTTTCCTGATCCTATCACTACCGCATGGCAGCTAAATAAGCTACAAGTTATTTTTTTGCGAGCTCTGCACAGTGTTCACCTAAAGCTACCTGTAGAAGGTTGGTGGTGTTTTCCTGATCCTATCACTACCGCAGGCAGCTAAATAAGCTACAAGTTAGTGTTTTGCGAGCTCTGCACAGTGTTCAGCTAAAACTACAAGTTAGTGTAGTGCGAGCTCTGCACAGTGTTCAGCTAAAGCTACCTGTAGAAGGTTGGTGGTGTTTTCCTGATCCTATCACTACCGCAGGCAGCTAAATAAGCTACAAGTTAGTTTTTTTTTAGCTCTGCACAGTGTTCACCTAAAGCTACCTGTAGAAGTTTGGTGGTGTTTCCCTGATCCTATCACTACCGCAGGCAGCTAAATAAGCTACGAGTTAGTTTTTTGCAAGCTCTGCATAGGCAGACAGTTCATTTTGCTAGCTGCAGTATCTATCTATCTATCTATCTATCTATCTATCTATCTATCTATCTATCTATCTATCTATCTATCTATCTATCTATCTATCTATCTATCTATCTATCTATCTATCTATCTATCTATCTATATCCCAGCTTAGTACAGCTACAGGCCATTAGTATGTCTGGAAGGCCAACAAGGAGAGGCAGACAGTCACAAGCCAATAAAAGAGGGCAAGCAGGCTCTGTGTCTAGAGGCAACAGTGCTGGTCGTGGAGACAGTGCATTCTCATCAGCACGTGGCCGTGGGACACGTTTGACAACTTGGCTGTTCGCAAGTTCGCCGAACAGCGAACAATTTGGGGTGTTCGCGGCAAATTCGAATGCCGCGGAACACCCTTTAAAAGTCTATGGGAGAAATCAAAAGTGCTAATTTTAAAGGCTTATTTAACAAGGGGACCCCCAGATCCCGGCATGACGGGACTTCCCTGTGGCATTTCTCGTGACGTCACAGGGAAGTCCCGTCAAGTCACCGTGCGTCAGAGGGGGGCGGGGTCAACGGGTGGCCCCGCCCCGCATTATTTAAGAACCGTCAGACGAGGAGACGCCGTCACACAGCGGGAGCCTCCCTCCATGCCAGCATGGATGCGGAGCGGCCCCGAGAAGAAGAAGAAGAAGAGAAGAAAAGAAGAAGAAGAAGAGAAGAGGATGAAGAGAAGAGCGGGAGCCTCCCCCATGCCATGGGTGCGGAGCGGCCCGAGGAGAAGAAGATAGAAGACGCCGCGGAGGAGATGCTGGATGAGAACGCCCAAGGAAGAACCAGAAGAGCCAGAAGAACCAGTAGAAGAACATGAAGGAAGATAGAAGAAAGAAGAAGCATTTAAATAAAGGAATTGTCAAAAACTGTCTCTTGTCATTTTTAACATTTTTGACAGTTTTTTAGTGAAATGGTAGGGGTAAGTACCCCCTTACCATTTCACACAGGGGGGGCCGGGATCTGGGGGTCCCCTTGGTAAAGGGGGCTTCCAGATTCGGATAAGCCCCCCGCCCGCAGACCCCCACAACCACCGGCCAGGGTTGTGAGGATGAGGCCCTTGTCCTCATCAACATGGGGACAAGTTGCTTTGGGGGGCTACCCCAAAGCACCCTCCCAATGTTGAGGGCATGTGGCCTGGTACGGTTCAGGAGGGGGGGCCGCACTCTCATCCCCCCCTCTTTTCCTGTGGCCTGCCAGGTTGCGTGCTCGGATAAGGGTCTGGTATGGATTTTTGGGGGGACCCTACGCCGTTTTTTTTTTTTTTTTGGGCGTGGGGTTCCCCTTAAAATCCACACCAGACCTGAAGGGTCTAGTATGGAATTTAAGGGGAACCCCACGTCATTTTTTTTAAAAAATTTTGGCTGGGGTTCCCCCTAATATCCATACCAGACCTGAAGGGCCTGGTATGGAATTTAGGGGGACTCCCTCGTCATTGTTTTTTTTTTAATTTTGGTTTGGGGTTCCCCTGTGGGGAATTCCCATGCCGTTTTTATCAATGAACTTCTATGTGTATTGTCGGCAATGCAATAGCCGCGAGTAGTTTTAAATGTGTTTTTTCCTTTGAAATGTCATTTTGCTGTCAGACTGTTCTAAACACAGGAAACATGCGCCCCTTTACAGGCATACTATAGACACCCCCCAGCTATGGAATTTAAAGGGATATTACACTTTTATTGTTTGACTTTAAGCATTATTAAAATCACTGCTCCTGAAAAAACGGCCGTTTTTAAAACTTTTTTGCATTGATCCATGTCCCCTGGGACAGGACCCGGGTCCCCAAACACTTTTTATGACAATAACTTGCATATAAGCCTTTAAAATTAGCACTTTTGATTATTCATGTTCGTATCCCATAGACTTTAACGGTGTTCGCGTGTTTGAACGAACTTTTTTCCTGTTCGCATGTTCTGATGCGAACCGAACAGGGGGGTGTTCGGCTCATCCCTAGCCGTAACATGCGGAAGACTTGGTCGAGTGGATGACCAAGACGTCCTCATCCTCCTCATCCTCTCTCACCCATGCTCAGGGTACTTTGTCTGGCAAAGCAGCTGCCAACGCGGTCTCTTCCCTCAGCTTATTGGCATCAGTGACTCCTTCCCTAGCCCCACCATGTCCTCCTGAGGAGTCCCTCGAACTGTTTGACCACAGTGTTGGGTACATGCTCCAGGAGGATACCCAGCGTTTAGAAGGCTCTGATGATGATACCGAGCTAGATGAAGGCAGTAACGTGAGCAAGGACAGAGGGGGTGCCTAAGAAGGACAGCAATCTGGCAGTCATGCTCCCCCTGCTGCAGCATACTGCCAGGTTTGCTCCAGTGATGAGGAGGGAGGGGATGATAAGGTCACTGACTCAACGTGGGTGCCTGATAGGAGAGAGGAGGAGGCACATCACCAACGAGGCAGGATGCCCTCCAGGGGCCAGCCTAAGGGCAGCACACTGACTGTATCACACCCCAAAGCTCCGCATGTGCAGGGCGCTGCTGTCTCTGCGCGTTATTCCAAAAGTTCTTTGGTGTGGGCCTTTTTTGAGACGAGTGCATCAGATCGCACCGCTGCTATTTGCAACATATGTCTCAAGCGTATCTCGCGTGGCCAAAACATCTCCCGCTTGGGCACCACATGCTTGACCAGACATATGTTGAGCTGCCATGCAGTTCGTTGGCAAGCGTATCTAAAAGACCCACACCAAAGAACAAAGAGGACCTCTCCTTGCTCCTCATCAGCTGAGATCTCCAACCCCACTATACCTTCAGTCCTCTCTGAGACCTGCACTGAGAGGAATGAAGGTGTAGAATTAGGTGTGTCACAGAATAATCATGGGGTGGGGAGAGGGGAGGGGAACAAGAGTGAGTGGGTACAGATGGTCTGAACAGTCCAGTACTGATCAGGTCCTGGCCATGCACCTGTAGGGTGTAATTGCTGTAACCAATTCAATAGCATATAACGATGGGGTGGGGGACGGGAGGAGGGAGGGGGTCTACGGTATAGAGTTACCGGTGGGTAAAGATGGTTACCTTAGCAATTAATGGTCAGTACATGTGGAGGTAGTATTAAAGGTAACAGTTTATTAATTCATAGTAAAACCACCTAGGTGAGGTAAATATACAGATAAACAGTTATTGCACTATGGGATACATAACACTTCTATTCAAAGTAGCATAAAAATGGACTATTGAACACGACAATCAAGACACACACAGAACATGTAACGGCATAGACACTGTCCGGACTTATTATATGCTGCTCGGTGGCCACACGGTCAAATTGGATCTATGGCATGTGTGGGTGTTACCCGGTGGAGGATTTAATGGGATGTGCTGCCGAGAAGCATATAAGTGGAGCGGGGAGAGGGGAGGGGACCCTGGATTAGAGGATATGGACAGGGAGAGGACTGGGCTGGACTTTGGCAGTTCAAGATACCTGTGAAATAGTGAACAGGCTTGATGCTAAATAGCAATGAAGCTGTGAGGCTATGCACAGTAAAATTCACTCATGCAATGTGAGCAGTGGTGGTAGTCCAATTAGATAATGGGACTGATAGTACACAGTGATCAGCAGGCTTCAAGCTGTTCATAAAATGCAGTCAGTGGCAGTATAGAATGCTCCAATAGACATGTATTATATATAGGACTTAGGCTTTACGTAAAGCTGTATAGTGTCCTCCACAATTAGTAAGTTGTTGATGCTCGTACCTTCACCTCCGCTGAGATTCCTGGAGGTTATTCCACAGACCGTGCCGGGGGTGGCTTACCGGGTCCGGAAGGTTGTCGAGCCGGTATTATGGCTGCAGCCGTGAGCCTCCCTGATGGTATCCGACCGGGTCCTGTAGAGGGAGAAAGCCCTTGCTGTATCCTAGCAGCTTGGGCAGCTACAGGTGCCATCAGCTAGTTCAGTGGGCTGCGTGGTGCCTCGCTGCTGTGCGGCTCCCCACTCTCCCTCCGCTGAATAGACAGCGCTATTGCCGGTGATGACGTCAACGCATTTCGCTGTTGCGTAATAGCGTAGCTTCTTCCTGGACGTTGTCACAGCCAAGTACTTGTGGGCAATCTGCTTTCGGTACACCGATGTCAGATTGTACCAGGCAAATTTCCCTGCCCCAGCTGCTGCACCGCCGAAAAAAGTTTGCTCCCAGCCATCCACATGCCCAGCAGTTGAATACTAGCTTGGCAAAATTGCTAGCACTTCAACTGCTGCCTTTTCAGTTGGTAGACTCTGCCCCCTTCCGTAAGTTTGTGGAATGTGCGGTTCCTCAGTGGCAGGTACCCAAACGCCACTTTTTCTCACGGAAGGCGATTCCGGCTCTCTACCGGCATGTGTAAGGCAATGTCCATGCCTCGCTGGACAGGGCGGTCAGCAGTAAGGTGCATATTACCACTGACTCATGGTCCAGCAGGCATGGACAGGGACGTTAAATACGTTTCACCGTGCATTGGGTGACTCTGCTGGCAGCTGGGAAGGATGCAGGACAAGGTGCAGTAGTGTTGGAGGTTGTTCCGCCACCACGCCTCCAAAATGCCACTACTAATGATTGTGAGACACCTATCTCCTCCACCCCCTCCTCTTCTTCTTCCTCCATGGCCTCTTCCTGTGCTTTGTCCTCGGAACCAGCGGTGCTCCGTAGCCATTCAAGGGGCTACACAAGCACGCAGGCCAAAAGATGCCATGCGGTATTTGAGCTGGTGTGCTTGGGGGACAGGAGCCACACTGGGGCAGAGGTTCTGTCAGCTCTTCAGGGGCAGGTTCAAAGGTGGTTGACGCCACACCAACTTAAGGCAGGAATGGTGGTTTGCGACAATGGCACCAACCTCCTCTCTGCCCTCCGACAGGGACAAATGACCCATATGCCCTGTTTGGCTCACATCCTTAACTTGGTGGTGCAGCGGTTCTTGGGCAGGCACCCGGGCTTACAGGATGTCCTGAGGCAGGCCAGGAAAGTCTGTGTGCATTTCCGCCGGTCATATAATGCCAGTGCTCGACTGGCAGACCTCCAAAAGGAGTTTAACCTGCCCAAGAACCGCCTAATCTGTGAAATGCCCATCAGGTGGAACTCAACGTTGGCCATGCTGCAGCGTCTGCACACACAGCAGAGGGCCATCAATAAGTACCTGTGCGACTATGGCACCAGGACAGGGCCAGGGGAGCTTGTTTTTTTTCCCCACGCCAGTGGGCCATGATCAGGGATGCATGCACTGTCCTGTCACCATTTGAGGAGGCCACGAGGATGGTGAGCAGTGACAGTGCAGGCATCAGTGACACTGTCCCCCTTGTCCACCTGTTGGAGCACACGCTGCGTGGAATAATGGACAGGGCACTTGAGGCAGAACAGAGGCAGGAAGAAGAGGACTTCCTTAGCTCTCAAGGCCCCCTTTATCCAGACAGTGTTCCTGCGTGCCCGCCAATCACACAGGAAGAGGAGGAGGATTGTGTCAGTATGGAGGTGGAGCCTGGCACTCAGCGTCAGCAGCAGTCTTTAAGGGATCAGTCCCAAGAAACACATGGACTTGTACGTGGCTGGGAAGAGGTGGCTGCGGACCATGTCGTCCTTAGTGACCCAGAGGACTCCGGACCGAATGCCTGAGCAAACCTACGCTGCATGGCCTCCCTGATCCTGCAAAGCCTGCATAAGGATCCTCGTATTCGTGGTATCAAGGAGAAGGACAAATACTGGCTGGCAACCCTCCTTGATCCACGGTACAAGGGTAAGGTTGCGGACCTTATCTTGCCGTCGCAGAGGGAGCAGTGGATGAAACATCTTCGGGAGACCTTGCAGAAAGGTCTGTGCAACGCGTTCCCAGAGACTGGGAGGTTACAAACTCCTGTTTCTGGACAACATGTTGCTGAGGCTTCGGTCAGTCAAAGAAGGAGCAGTGGAGAAGGTGGCCGTCTGACTGATGCGTTCAGACAATTTTTTAGTCCGCAGCCCCAAGGTATGATCGGTTCCAGCAACCATCACCAGCGTCTGTTTTACATGGTGCCGGAATACCTAGGGGCAAGATATGACTTGGACACCTTTCCCACCGAAAATCCTCTGGGTAACTGGATCTTGAGGATGGCTTACTGGCCAGAGCTGGCACAGTATGTAATTGAGCTACTGGCCTGTCCTGCATCCAGCGTTCTTTCGGAATGCACATTCAGTGCTGCTGGAGGCTTTGTAACCGATCACAGGATGCGTCTGCCCACCTCGACTCGGTCGATCGACTGACCTTCATAAAAATGAAACAGTCTTGGATCACCACCAGCTACCAAGCACCTGATGCTGATGTAACCGAATAATTTTTTTTGAAATCTCAGGTCCCTTCAAAGACTGCCTATGCTGAGTGACTATCCTGAGTAATTATCCTCTTCCTCCTCAATGATCACTCTGATAGCTTGTAAGAACATTTTTGGTTCTGGGCGCCGCCACCAGTGCCTAAGGTACAATTTTTCAGCCCCTGTTTATCAGGGGCATGTAATTACAATTTTTAATGCAATACTTTGCAGCAGGGCTCGTTCCTGCATTTCAACTAGAGTATCTGTGAGGGGTTGCAGTGTTGTGGCACCAGCACCAGTGCCTAAGGCCCAATTTTTCAGCCCCTGTTTAACAGGGGCGTGTAATTACAATTTTTGATGCAATACTTTGCAGGAGGGCTCGTTCCTGCGTTCCAACTAGAGTATCTGTGAGGGGTTGCAGTGTTTGTGGTACCAGCACTGGTGCCTAAGGCCCAATTTTTCACCCCCTGTTCAACAGGGGCATGTAATTACAATTCTTGATCTAATATTTCACAGCAGGGCCCATTTCTGCGCACACCAATAGCGAGTGAGGACTTACAGTGTTGTGGCACCAGCACCACCACCAAAGGCCCAATTTTTCTGCCCCTGTTTAACAGGGGCGTGTAATTACAATTTTTGATGCAATACTTTGCAGCAGGGCTCGTTCCTGCGTTTCAACTAGAGTATCTGTGAGGGGTTGTGGCATCAGCACCAGTGCCTAAGGCCCAATTTTTCAGCCCCTGTTTACAGGGGCGTGTAATTACAATTTTTGATGCAATACTTTGCAGCAGGGCTCGTTCCTGCATTCCAACTAGACTATCTGTGAGGGGTTGCAGTGTTGTGGCACCAGCACCAGTGCCTAAGGCCCAATTTTTCAGCCCCTGTTTAACAGGGGCGTGTAATTAAAATTTTTGATGCAATACTTTGCAGCAGGGCTCGTTCCTGCGTTCCAACTAGAGTATCTGTGAGGGGTTGCAGTGTTGTGGCACCAGTGCCTAAGGCCCAATTTAATATTTCACAGCAGGGCCCTGTGAGGGCTTACAGTGTTGTGGCCACAACAACACCTAAGGCCCAAATTTCTGCTGAGTATATAGGGCAGGCCCCTACTTTCAAACATCCAACTTACAAACGACTCCTACTTGCAAACGGAAGGAGACAACAGGAAGTGAGATGAAATCTACCCCTAGGAAGGGAAATTCTCTCCTGTAAGATTTAATATGGAAAAAGATTTCTCCTTTCCACTGATGCTTTATCACCAATCCTTGTTTCACAAAAAAGCCAACATTTTCAAAAAACATTTGTCATTGGGACAAAAAGTGAGGTGAAATCTTCTGAAGAGGAGCACAGACAGCAAAACAAATTTAACAGGGGTGATAACCCTTCCCTATGTTTTCCAAAAAGCTTAAAATAGATTTTTTGGTTGGAGCTAAACACGTTAAAAATGTATCAGTTCAAAATTACAAACAGATTCTACTAAACAACAAACCTACAGTCCCTGTCTTGTTTGCACCGCCTGTATACTGCTGTTCAGAGTACAGAGCCTGTATACTGCTGTTTCCTTTTTTAATTTGGGTGCGGGGTTCCCCTTAATATCCATACAAGACCCAAAGGGCCTGGTAATGGACTGGGGGGTACCCATGCCATTTGTCTCACTGATTTTCATCCATATTGGCAGGACCCGACATTACATTAAAGCCGCAAGCAGTTTTAAATGACTTTTTTTCCTTTAAAAATTACATTTTGTGCAGGGACTGTTCTAAGCACGGGAAACACGCGTCACTTTACAGGCATACTATAGACACCCCCCAGGTACGATATTTAAAGGAATATTTCACTTTTTTTTTTTTTTTTTTACTTTAAGCATCATTAAAATCACTGCTCCCGAAAAAACGGCCGTTTTTAAAAGTTTTTTTTGCATTGATACATGTCCCTTGGGGCATGACCCGGGTCCCCAACCCCTTTTTAGGACAATACCATGCAAATTAGCCTTTAAAATGAGCACTTTTGATTTCGAACGTTCAAGTCCCATAGACGTCAATGGGGTTCTAACGTTCGTGTGAATTTTCGGTCCGTTCGCAGGTTCTGGTGCAAACCGAAGCGGGGGGTGTTCGGCTCATCCCTAGTTGCCAGCTTTGCAAGACCATGTACAAACTTTAACAATCAGCCCATCCTCCCACTCCCTTTCCTCCTCACTCTTCTTTTTCCTTCTTTTGGTCAATACTACTCGCCAACCCTACCACCTACCATCTTCCCCCTATCCTTCCCTTTTCTCTTGTCCCACCACAAACCCCCCCTCCCCCCCAGACATTAATTCAGTTCTTAATTTTTGATGGCAATCACACTTCATCAAGATGTTGTTGCCATAAAACCTTTTGTTGAAATATTGTTGTATCAGTCTCAATGTTGTAAAACACCATTTCACCCAACTCTTTAAAAAAAAAATTATAAAGCAATTGAAAAAAGAAAAAGGCTACATGGCTTTGGGACATGACAAATTGCATATGTTCTATGCAAAAAAAAGAAGCTTTAATAACGGAAGCAATATAACAATACAATTTCAAAGGACATGAGACAGTTCTAAAATGATATAAGCAGCGTGTTGATATAAAATTTCAACTAAACAACTGTCAATGGAGTAGTGTCAATTTAGCCTGCAGCTATTTATATAAAAAATGTACAATGTACTGTATATCAAAGCTACATTATCGCCTAAAACTCCATTTCTTTCACTCCATTCTCCCATCAATTAACTGAACATTCCTCACCAGGGATCCAAAGTCTAAGGTACCAACCATTGGCCCATTTAAAAAAGATTATCATTATAATGTCCCTGAAACAAAATATCTGGACACATTGATTAAGGGAACAGGCCTAAGCGGAAACAACTGACTTACGGCATAAGGCATATACTGTGTATATAGTGTATAAATAATTTTTCCTTTTTCGTTGCAGATATGCACAGATCAAATGTAATGCCTTTCTACCAACTAAGATGACAAGCAGCACAAGGATCATAATCTGCTTAGTGTACTCAATCAATTCCCTTATTGAAGATCCCATCATACTCATTTACCCCGCCCCCTCATTTACCCCACCCCCTCTGATGTTACGTGACATCACGTAATGTCAGGGGGGCGGGATCACCCATTTATGTCACCGGGTGGCCCCGCCCTCAGCTATATAACAGCTGTCATCACAAAGAGGCAGAGTTTTTTCCTTTTTTTTATCGGGTCGTCGGACGCTGTGATCAAAGATGAATGGACATCGCGGAACAGTTTTTTTTTTTTTTTTACTAAAGGACTTGTTAAAAATGACAGTAGACAATTTGGGATATTTTGACACTTTTTTTGGTGCATGTGTAGGGATACATTGTACCCAATAGAGTAAATATATATAATGGCTGCGCTTAGGACAATAGTTAGGTGTGCAGCCCCCCTGAAAGGAGCTTCCCTAGGGATTCTCCAACTAGTTACAAGTATAAATCAATAATGGGGTGTGGCGCTACCTATATATGTTTATAATGGGATGGACAACTATACCATATGGGAGGGCTAACTACTGCCCTACTAGTGAGCGTGACCCTCCTGTACCCAATTCTGTGATAGTTACAAATCTAAATATTAACCAGTGAAAATTAAAACTATAAATACCATCACTCAAGTGTTCAGAAACGTAGGCCTCTCTGTGTGATAAGGTATACTGTGATGGATACCATGCAGGTTAACATATGGTTCCTTCCAAATAATGGATAGGAGTGGAACTAAAAAACTATAGTAGTCCCCTATAAATAATGGTGATGTGCCGTCAAAATATTCAGAAATTAAACATCATAAATATAACATACTAGAGTTAAACTGTTCCAGGCCATAAACTGCAACCACTTCAAATCAGTTCAAAAAACCAATAAACGTAACACCAAACAGGATCATGTAGTGTTCATATACCAGTCCATAAATTATATAGGATTTCTACAAAAATCGTGAAAAAATTCTTCAAAAACCGTGACTGAAGTGCTCTCAATGTTCTTGGTGACTTTTGTGCTCCCCCTCAAGGGTCCCCACTCACCAGATCCAATCACCCCAAAGGGGCAATGTGCGTATGGGTATATCCTCAGCGGTCTTCTTGCCACCGTAATTGGTAGGGACCCAGGGTAAGCTCCGGCTTCCGTGTGGATAATTAAACCATATTCATGATGATTCCCTCATAAAAAAGGAATAAAGGCTCCCATAGTGTAGTATGTAAAATTTATTTAAAAGTAAATTGATAAAGATTCCAATTAAATAAAAACAAGTCCAGCAACAATGTACCAGATACATATACAGGTCCAGGTACAGCTAGTGTGGATTAGGTTGCACCCACGAACCAAGCAAATAAAATCCCGGCATGTGTGACACTAGATGGAGACAGTTCCGAGTGTTTGCACTCCACCTGCGTTCCAACAGCCCGTAACCCGGAAATGCTGTAGCGTGTGTGGCGCCGTCGTACGCATTTCGTCATAGACGTCCTCAGCGACGGTGCCTAATGCTAGATTGAGCACACGTTAGTTCTGCCCACATATGAAACTATGTTGTAAGCTGTCCTGCCTCAGAATACTAGATTTAAAGAGAAATTGGGTGGGAGAAACTGAGTAGGGTTTTTAACCACTTAAGGACCGCCTCACGCCGATGTACGTCGGCAAGGCGGCACGGGCAGGCAAAATCACGTACATCTACGTGATCTGCCTCCCGCGGGTGGGGGGTCTGATCGGACCCCCCCCGGTGCCCAAGGCGGTCCTCTTTTGTCCCCCAGCGATCGGAGGTAAGGGGGAGGCCATCCGTTTGTGGCCCCCCCCTCGCGATCGCTGCCGGCCAATGAGAACATTCCTTTGCTGCTGTATGCTAAACAGCAGCAAAGGAAATGATGTCATCTCTCCTCGGCTCGGTATTTTCCGTTCCGGTGCCGAGGAGAGAAGACTGCACTGTGAGTGAAAACACACTACACACACAGTAGAACATGCCAGGCACACAAAACACCCCTGTTCGCCCCCCGATCACCCCCCAATCACCCCCCCTGTCACAAACTGACACCAAGCAGTTTTTTTTTTTCCTGATTACTGCATGGTGTCAGTTTGTGACAGTTACTGTGTTAGGACAGTTAGGGTTAGCCCCCTTAAGGTCTAGGTCTACCCCCCTAACCCCCCCTAATAAAGTTTTAACCCCTTGATCACCCCCCGTCGCCAGTGTCGCTAAGCGATCATTTTTCTGATCGCTGTATTAGTGTCGCTGGTGACGCTAGTTAGGGACGTAAATATTTAGGTTCGCCGTCAGCGTTTTATAGCGACAGGGACCCCCATATACTACCTAATAAATATTTTAACCCCTTGATTGCCCCCTAGTTAACCCTTTCACCACTGATCACCATATAACTGTTATGGGTGACGCTGGTTAGTTCGTTTATTTTTTATAGTGTCAGGGCACCCGCCGTTTATTACCGAATAAAGGTTTAGCGCCCTGATCGCCCAGCAGTGATATGCGTCGCCCCAGGCAGCGTCAGATTAGCGCCAGTACCGCTAACACCCACGCACGCAGCATATGCCTCCCTTAGTGGTATAGTATCTGAACGGATCAATATCTGATCCGATCAGATCTATACTAGCGTCCCCAGCAGTTTAGGGTTCCCAAAAACGCAGTGTTAGCGGAATCAGCCCAGATACCTGCTAGCACCTGCGTTTTGCCCCTCCGCCCGGCCCAGCCCAGCCCACCCAAGTGCAGTATCGATCGATCACTGTCACTTACAAAACACTAAACACATAACTACAGCGTTCGCAGAGTCAGGCCTGATCCCTGCGATCGCTAATAGTTTTTTTTGTAGCATTTTGGTGAACTGGCAAGCACTAGCCCCAAGCAGCGTCAGGTTAGCGCCAGTACCGTTAACACCCACGCACGCACCGTACACCTCCCTTAGTGGTATGGTATCTGATAGGATCAAAATCTGATCCGATCAGATCTATACTAGCGTCCCCAGCAGTTTAGGGTTCCCAAAAACGCAGTGTTAGTGGGATCAGCCCAGATACCTGCTAGTACCTGCGTTTTGCCCCTCCGCCCGGCCCAGCCCAGCCCACCCAACCCAAGTGCAGTATCGATCGATCACTGACACTTACAAAACACTAAACGCATAACGGCAGCATTCGCAAAGTCAGGTCTGATCCCTGCGATCACTATCAGATTTTTTGGTAGCGTTTTGGTGAACTGGCAAGCACCAGCGGCCTAGTACACCCCGGTCGTAGTCAAACCAGCACTGCAGTAACACTTGGTGATGTGGCGAGTCCCATAAGTGCAGTTCAAGCTGGTGAGGTGGCAAGCACAAGTAGTGTCCCGCTGCCACCAAGAAGACAAACACAGGCCGTCATGCCCATAGTGCCCTTCCTGCTGCATTCGCCAATCCTAATTGGGAACCCACCACTTCTGCAGCGCCCGTACTTCCCCCATTCACATCCCCAACCAAATGCAGTCAGCTGCATGAGAGGCATTTTCTTTATGTCCTCCTGAGTACCCCTACCCAACAAACCCCCACAAAAAAGATGTCGTGTCTGCAGCAAGCGCGGATATAGGCGTGACACCCGCTATTATTGTCCCTCCTGTTCTGACAATCCTGGTCTTTGCATTGGTGAATGTTTTGAACGCTACCAATCACTAGTTGAGTATTAGCGTAGGGTACAGCATTGCACAGACTAGGCACACTTTCACAGGGTCTCCCAAGATGCCATCGCATTTTGAGAGACCTGAACCTGGAACCGGTTACAGTTATAAAAGTTAGTTACAAAAAAGTGTAAAAAAAATAAAATAAAAAATATATAAAATAAAAAAAATAGTTGTCGTTTTATTGTTCTCTCTCTCTCTATTCTCTCTCTCTATTGTTCTGCTCTTTTTTACTGTATTCTATTCTGCAATGTTTTATTGTTATTATGTTTTATCATGTTTGTTTTTCAGGTATGCAATTTATTATACTTTACTGTTTACTGTGTTTTATTGTTAACCATTTTTTTGTCTTCAGGTACGCCATTCACGACTTTGAGTAGTCATACCAGAATGATGCCTGCAGGTTTAGGTATCATCCTCTAGACTGCTTTTACAAGCCGTGGGAGGGAATGCCCCCCCCCCCCCCATCTTCTGTGTTTTTCTCTGGCTCTCCTGTCTCAACAGGGAACCTGAGAATGCAGCCGGTGATTCAGCCAGCTGACCATAGAGCTGATCAGAGACCAGAGTGGTTTCAAACATCTCTATGGCCTAAGAAACCGGAAGCTACGAGCATTTCATGACTTAGATTTTGCCGGATGTAAACAGCGCCATTGGGAAATTGGGAAAGCATTTTATCACACCGATCTCGGTGTGGTCAGATGCTTTGAGGGCAGAGGAGAGATCTATGGTCTAATAGACCCCAATTTTTTCAAAAAAGAGTACCTGTCACTACCTATTGCTATCATAGGGGATATTTACATTCCCCGAGATAACAATAAAAATGATTAAAAAAAAAAAATATATGAAAGGAACAGTTTAAAAATAAGATAAAAAAGCAAAAAAAATAATAAAGAAAAAAAAAAAAAGCAGTGCTGTCACCCCCTGCTCTTGCGCTAAGGCGAACGCAAGCGGCGGTCTGTCATCAAACGTAAACAGCAATTGCACCATGCATGTGAGGTATCACCGCGAAGGTCAGATCGAGGGCAGTAATTTTTGCAGTAGACCTCCTCTGTAAATCTAAAGTGGTAACCTGTAAAGGCTTTTAAAGGCTTTTAAAAATGTATTTATTTTGTTGCCACTGCACGTTTGTGCGCAATTGTAAAGCATGTCATGTTTGGTATCCATGTACTCGGCCTAAGATCATCTTTTTTATTTCATCAAACATTTGGGCAATTTAGTGCATTAAAATTTAAAAAAGTGTGTTTTTTCCCCAAAAAATGCGTTTGAAAAATCGCTGCGCAAATACTGTGTGAAAAAAAAATGAAACACCCACCATTTTAATCTGTAGGGCATTTGCTTTAAAAAAATATATAATGTTTGGGGGTTCAAAGTAATTTTCTTGCAAAAAAAATAACTTTTTCATGTAAACAAAAAGTGTCAGAAAGGGCTTTGTCTTCAAGTGGTTAGAAGAGTGGGTGATGTGTGACATAAGCTTCTAAATGTTGTGCATAAAATGCCAGGACAGTTCAAACCCCCCCCCCAAATGACCCCAAATAGCTTGGGGTGTCTACTTTCCAAAATGGGGTCATTTGGGGGGGTTTGTGCCACCTGGGCATTCCATGGCCTCCGAAACTGTGATAGGCAGTGAAGAGTGAAATCAAAAATTTACACCCTTAGAAATCCTGAAGGCGGTGATTGGATTTCGGGGCCCCGTACGCGGCTAGGCTCCCAAAAAGTCCCACAGAAGTGGTATCCCCATACTCAGGAGAAGCAGCTAAATGTATTTTGGGGTGTAATTCCACATAGGCCCATGGCCTGTGTGAGCAATATATCATTTAGTGACAACTTTTTGTAAATATTTTTTTTTGTTTGTCATTATTCAATCACTTGGGACAAAAAAAATAAATATTCAATGGGCTCAACATGCCTCTCAGCAATTTCCTTGGGGTGTCTACTTTCCAAAATGGGGTCATTTGGGGGGGGGTTGTACTGCTCTGCCATTTTAGCACCTCAAGAAATGACATAGGCAGTCAAAAACTAAAAGCTGTGTAAATTCCAGAAAATGTACCCTAGTTTGTAGACGCTATAACTTTTGCACAAACCAATAAATATACGCTTATTGACATTTTTTTTACCAAAGACATGTGGCCGAATACATTTTGGCCTAAATGTATGACTAAAATTGAGTTTATTGGATTTTTTTTATAACAAAAAGTAGAAAATATCATTTTTTTTCAAAATTTTCGGTCTTTTTCCATTTATAGCGCAAAAAATAAAAACCGCAGAGGTGATCAAATACCATCAAAAGAAAGCTCTATTTGTGGGAAGAAAAGGATGCAAATTTCATTTGGGTACAGCATTGCATGACCGCGCAATTAGCAGTTAAAGTGACGCAGTGCCAAATTGGAAAAAGACCTCTGGTCCTTAGGCAGCATAATGGTCCGGGGCTAAAGTGGTTAAATTTACCTAAGCTCCAGCAGATTGAGCAATAAACTGTCAAACTAAAGGGCTGTGGGCGGAGCTAGCTGTGGCTCATAATAATAGGGCAATCAAAGGTGCCACTGCCAGTATTTAAGGCAGTTGTAATCTGAAAGATAAAAAAAAATGAAAAATTTCCCCTGCAAGTCAGTGTTATAATGTGCATTGCATACCAGCACATTGTGTGAAACCTAGCTTAAAATGAAGCCCTCCAACGGCACGCTGTCACCTCTGACGGGGCTTCCATCTTCACCTAGTCTTCCTTCCAGGTTCGCGGGCTCCTTTGAATGGCTGAGCCACAATGACATAATTTCCATGCGCATGCATGGCACAGAGCTCTGAAGGAACAGCACGAGTATGCCATTCCATCACAGCGCACGTGCAAGTGATGTCAAATGCTGCTACGCAAGTAAATATCTCCTAAAGGGTGCACGTTTCGGAGATATTTACAGTACCTACAGGTAAGCCTTATTATAGGCTTACCTGAAGGTAAAACATTTACAAATGGACTTTACTACCACTTAAAGCAGCTACAGGAGCAGCAAGGCTGACAACACTACAATGATTTCCCTGGAGGGAACATCTTTGTCCTGCTATCAAACAACGATTCCACTGGCAAGATCAACAAGTATTTACAAAATTTTCTGGGGGAAATAAAAAAACAGAGAGCCTGAATTCACTGATATAGGCAGCCAATACTGTACATATGTGATTCTATAGTTTTGATAATAGAAAAGGAGAGCTATGGGACTTTAAATGAAGTGACCGCCATGTCAGGTATGGACAAAAACAACATAAAGTTGAAGTTACAATATATGATTTATTGTTACATTGAAGAAAATTATTGTATCAAATAGATAGGTAGTCACATGACTTACACTAAATATGCTGCTACATAGCATGCAATACAAATAGGAATTAGACATAATAAATGTACATGATGAAATAAATGAGTTAAAAGACATGTATTATTGGAACAGATAACTTTGGGCATTCAGTGGTACTCAATGCGTTTCCTGGCATTACAGCCACTCATCAGTAGTGTTATGAAGTAATGAAGTTTAAATGAGGCAACCGCCATGTCAGGTATGGACAAAAACAACATAAAGTTGGAGTTACAGTACATGATTTATTGTTACATTGAAGAAAATATTGTATCCAATTGATAGGTAGTCACATGACTTACACTAAATATGCTGCTACATAGCATGCAATACAAAATATGATCATCCTTAGCCATGCACGAGATGGGTGGAGACCCATTGCTGATGGCTCCTCCACATGCAGCTGGGTATCTCCTTCCCACCTCTCTGGTGCAGATTGGCCAATCAGGCATGCCATTGACGGGGCACCTCCCTGGGAATGGGAATATATAGTAGCCTTGGAGCAGCCAATGGTTTGTTTGCTTGACTCAATCACAAGGAAGCACACACTGATCCCACACACAGGTTACCCTCTTCGCTGGGAGATCAGCCATCCTCTTTAGGTATGTTTTTTCCACCCTCTACTTTTTTTATTTCACATACACTCCCTCATGTAGTCCCCTTGTGGCAACACATAGGTATTTTGCCACATTATTTTTACACTTTTACACAATTAATTAATCCCTTTTTGACACATTTTTTCTAGGAGCACTATGCACTTTTCGTGCACGCATAACTATTGGATCATGCAGTGACCACCGTGTTGGGCTCCGGGCACTGTTCTCCAACCTTGGAGGGTTCCCCCGTCTCAACCCCCAGGGGAGACATCATGCCCATTACCCCTGTCTTCCTTGGCGGATACTGGACCTGGCCTTGAGGCTGTGTAGTAAGCATCCCAATTTATCAACATCTTGTTGGGATATAATCTCTCTGTCATCCCTTATTTTAAGGGGATTATTATTAACCCATGTCCATTGCCTTTCCAGTATATTACTTCATTACACTCCTGATGAATGGCTGTAATGCCAGGAAACACGTTGAGTGCCACTAGATGCCCAAAGTTATCTGCTCCTATAATACATATCTTTTAACTACCTATCTATTTGATAAAATATTTTTCTTCAATGTAACAATAAATCATGTACTGTAACTTCAACTTTATGTTGTTTTTGTCCATACCTGACATGGCGGTTGCCTCATTTAAAGTCCCAAAGCTCCCCTTTTCTATAAACTAATTTAGGGATGGAGGTCACCATGTGTGCCATAGTGTGTGTGCCAGGTCACATCCAATATACTATAGTTTGGTAAGTGTTCCACTTTAAAAATGAAACAGGAAAAACCATAATGCTGTGCCTTGTCACCAGTACAAACAGGACTGTTATTTGCCTGTTTGTTTAACTAATTAATTTTCTTTACCATGGATGTCTATTTGCAGTCTAAGAAAGTGCACAAACACGATAAGTCCTAATTTTCAAAGTGAAATCTAAAAATGAGTGCTCCAAATTCTGCATCAGAATTTGGAGCACTCATTTGTGAATGCAGCATCAGTCCAATGCTGACGCTGTTCCCCACCAGCTCTAAGATCGAGAACTTAGCAATCAAACACAGCTGATCGCACAGCTCTCAGTCTTCAGCCTACAGAAAACTGGTGACTGTCAGTCACTAGCTCTCTGCTCTGCCCCTCCAGCCCTCACTGGAATGCTGGGCTGTGGAGGGGGTGGGAGTGGCTGGCTCAGGTTCTCAGCAGCTTTCTGAGAGGCTGAGCCAGATGCCTGTCTATATGGTCAGGATCTTTTCTGGCTCCATGAGGGCAGCAAACAGCAGGCTTTGGCCTGCTGTTGGCTGAAAACTGTTGCCGTGTAGAACGAACTGCACTCCTGTGATCCAGAGGAGAAGTACAGCCAAAAAAAGCTTTGGCTAGATTTCTCTTTTAAACCACCACTTCATCGAACTGAAAATTGACTTGGGCAGGAAGCGGGGAAAGTGCCCTGTATTCAAGTGGTTAAAACAAAGCCCTCCAGTGATGCACTGTCACTGCTGAAAGAGGTTGTAAAGCCAGATAAAAAAAACAAAAACCCTGTAAGACAAAGGGATAATGAACTAGCGTGCATTGTATACTAGCTCATTATGAAATACTTACCTTACAATGAAGCCCTGCAGTGGCACCTACACACCGCTGACATGGCCGACATCTTCCCTGGTGTTTCTTATGGGTTTGCAGCCTCCGGCGCTGTGATTGGCTGGAGACACCGTGACGTCACTCCTGCACATGCATGCAGGAGCCGCAATTCACGGCACAGGCCCTCAAGAAACATCATGGGCGGCCGTTCCT
Source organism: Lithobates clamitans (assembly GCA_037952925.1). NCBI lineage: Eukaryota > Metazoa > Chordata > Amphibia > Anura > Ranidae > Lithobates > Lithobates clamitans. The sequence goes on along the minus strand of JBBGZY010000856.1, from coordinate 2,009,625 downwards.
TCAGAGCACATGTGCCGATTACGTAAATGGTGCTGTATACAGTAAATGTTTCTTAACTAATCCCTCTTAATACCTGCATGCCAACAGCAAAAGTTGACCTACTTGGGGTTGATAAAGTAAGGTCGAGAAAATAATTAATAAACTATACAAATATTTAATGACGTTAGTGATTAAATTAAGCTGTGTACACTTCATTGGTCCAATCATATGCAAAATCAAAAATACAATGTTTTTTTCCTTGCTCCTGATTGAGCAATGGCACAGGACACAGCTTCCCTTTTACAAATTGTACATTCACCATTCTCTCTTCATTCAGTAAATCAGTCATACTGTTGGTTAAAATGTGTCATGTATTCCAGTCTCAGTTTTGCAGCATGCCACCTCCATGATAGCTTATGGGAAAGTAGAGATTTATTTTACAGTAATTTGACACTAATATAATGATCTCTACTGCTGGCTTAAAGTAACTGTATTTATGAAAAATACTAAACAACCATAAAACCTAACAGAATTCAGAGGCTTTCCAAGAAGCTGTATCATGTTTAATATACATCTTAATGGTAACAAATAATACCTCGCACAAACATGAAAAATATCTTGATGTTCAGAATGCAGTGTAATGGGATTTAAGAGCACAAGATTAGTGTAAACTGTTACTGCTTTTAAATACCGGACAACTGTATTTTTATATTACATTGAAGCAGCAAAAAAATGCACGAACTTCTGAACAATGGGTTAAGTATAGAGGGCAACGCTAGTCTCCTTTTCCCTCCTGTCGCTGCTTCTTGGATAAATATTTCCTGTCTGGAGACGTGTTCAAGCTTCTCAGAGGAGCATGTTAATCGCCTAATAAACGGATTAATTAGGACCGCGTTCAACAAACATTGCAGTGTAATGTGTTTAGGATTAACACTGTGTGATTATGGGGTAATGGCTGTGAGAGCAGCAGTTCAGTGTGCGATTATTGTATGCATTTGATTATATACTGTACAGTATACAGTTGTGTGTGTATATACTGGTTACATATATACAGTATCTCACAAAAGTGAGTACACCCCTCACATTTTTGTAAATATTTTATTATATCTTTTCATGTGACAACACTGAAGAAATGACACTTTGCTACAATGTAAAGTAACGAGTGTACAGCTTGTATAACAGTGTATATTTGCTGTCCCCTCAAAATAACCCAACACACAGCCATTAATCACTTCCCACCCGGCCTATAGCAGAATGATAACCGGGCGGTGGTTCAGTTATCCTGACTGGGCATCATATGACGTCCAGCAGGATAAAATGCCGGCGCGCACCCTTGGGGCACGCAGCGTGGCGATCAGTGGTGATGTGTGTCTCTCTGACGCACTGCATCTCCGATCATAGTAAGGAGCCTCTGACAGAGACTCCTTACCACAGGATCAGCTGTGACCAATCACAGCATGAAGCAGGAAATGCCGGTAAATGGCATTCCTCGTTTCGTGCTGACAGGGAGAGCCGATCGGCAGCTCTCCCTGGCAGAGGGGGTGTCTGTGCTGTAAATCAGCACAGCCCCATCAGATGTGCCACCAACAGTGCGCATCAGAAACTCCTGTCAGTGCCTGCCACAGTGCCAATCAGTGCCCATCAGGAAAACCTGTCAGTACCTCATCATCAGTGCTGCCCATCAGTGCCATCTATTAGTGTCCATCAGTGCAGCCTATCAGTGCCCTGCCCATCAGTGCTGCATATTAGTGCCGCCTATCGGTGCCCATCAGTGCTGCATATCAGTGCTGCCTATCAGTGCCTGTCAATTCTACATATCAGTGCCTCCTCATCAGTGCCAAATCATCAGTGCCTGTCAGTGAAGGAGAAAACAAAATTATATAACAGAAACAAAGAAAATCTTCTTTTTTTTAAAAAAAAAGTTGGTCTTTTTTAGTTTGTTTAGCAAAATTTGTGTAAAGAAAATGATAAAAATTTAGGTTTGGGTACAGTGTTGCATGACCGTGCAATTGTCATTCAAAGTGTGACAGCGCTGAAAGCTGAAAATTGTTCTAGGCAGGAAGGGGAGAAAGTGCCCAGTATTGAAGTAATTAATGTCTAAACCGCTGACAACAAAAGTGAGCACACCCCTAAGTGAAAATGTCCAAATTGGGCCCAATTAGCCATTTTCCCTCCCCGGTGTCATGTGACTCAGTGTTACAAGGTCTCAGGTGTGAATGGGGAGCAGGTGTGTTACATTTGGTGTTATCGCTCTTACTCTCTCATACTGGTCACTGTAAGTTCAACATGGCACCTCATGGCAAAGAACTCTCTGAGGATCTGAAAAAAAGAATTGTTGCTCTACATAAAGATGGCCTAGGCTATAAGAAGATTGCCAAGACCCTGAAACTGATCACCATGCTGCGCGATCCTGCAGGCAGTCATGTTATCCCCATTTTGAGGGGACAGCAAATTTACACTGTTATACAAGCTGTACACTTACTACTTTACATTGTAGCAAAGTGTCATTTCTTCAGTGTTGTCACATGAAAAGATATACTAAAATATTTACAAAAAAGGTGAGGGGTGTACTCACTTTTGTGAGATACTGTATATATATATATATATATATATATATATATATATATATATATATATATTATATTGCAACTGTACTGTCTACCCCCATGTTGTAAAGTGCTGCGCAAATTGTTGCCGCTATATCAATCTTGTACAATAATTAATTTGCAGCTGTAAAAATCAGTGCAAATTTGCATGACATGCAAGTGTCGTGAGAATGTCTTCACATTCCTTTATGTGCTTGTAAAAGTGTTGCAGTTTTTTTCTTTTTAAATAATGTTTTGCATTATATAACATTGCATTTTAAGCACACAATCTAAATTTTAATCATAACTATTATGAATTATTTAAACAATATAGCACCGTTGCCTCTTATACTACTATACAAATAAGTGATAGCAAGGTTGGGTAAATTAGATAATAGAAAAACATAAATCATTTACAGTTGTCTAGCAAAATATATAACACCAAAAACACAACGCAGTAGGAAAAAGATCCTTGTACATCTGATATTACATTCTAATGCCCCGTACATGAATTTTTTCAGACGGATGTTGGCTCAAACTTGTTTTGCATACACACGGTCGCACAAAGTTGTCGGAATTTCTGAACGCCAAGAACGCTGCACTCTTTGGGCTCCTTTTGCTAATCTCGTGTTAGTAAAAGCTTGGTGAGAGACGATTCATGCTTTTTCAGACTCGTGGTTTTCAGATCGCATTTCTGCTGTTCAGTTTGTTCTTGTGGGTTTGTATCTGTTCTTCAGTGCATGCAGCGAGTTACCATTGACTTGTTATTATGTTCTTGTTCGTTCGTTACTGATTTTCAGGTCGCTCTTCACAGGCCTTGCTGCTCTTCAGTGCGTTCTGTTACTTCGTTCTGAGCAGCCGACCGTTTTCTAGCCATGTTGTGTATACATACTCATCGTAGAGTTCGTGCTGTGCAGGGGCTTGGTGTTGAGGTCCTTACTTTGACACAAGCCCAGTCCATGAACAGGGCGGGGAGGAGTTCATGGACCAAGAATTGGTTGCTCCAGCGTGACCAGTTCTGTCACATGCCTTTGCTCCGTAAGATCCGTGAGAATAATCCTGACGATTTCAGGAACTTTCTCCGGATGACGGACCCTGTATTGTTTGTTGGCTTTGCTGACCCCCTATATCAGCAGGCAGGATACCTGCATGAGGCAAGCCATCACTCCGGAGCAGAGGCTAGTCGCCACCCTGCGGTACTTGGCGACGGGGAGAAGCCTGCAAGTTCTTGACAGGCATCTCCCCCCAGGCTCTGGGGATCATTATCCCGAAGACCTGTTCTGCCATCATCTAGGTCCTGCAGAAGGTAAGATTTTTATCCTTTAACATCACATTTTATTGTATAGAATGTTTGCTAATATATTGTATTTCTTTCCTCATTCCCTAATTACCATAATTGTAATATGCTGTGAATGTCCCCCTTGCCCTCATGCATGCTGTATTTTTATTTTTTATTTTTTTGTCCTTCATACATATTTGCCTTCACTTACCTCCCCAGCATGCTCTCCTGGCCCTATATCCACCTCGTCTACTCAATTAACAATGTATTTTGTCAGCTCCATAGTAGTGCTTTACCCTAAATACCCCCTAAAATGTTGTAAATTGTGATTTGTGCTTTAAATTCTGGCAGAGTGCCAGAGGTTTTTTTTTTGGGTCCCAAAATAATTTGGAAACCTCCCTCCCCCAACTGCTTAATCAGCTGATACCAATCCTCTATCTGCTGACTTTGCCAAACCTATACACACTATACCTACCTCTTTTGTGGTCAGATTTCTGGATGAATTCCCCAAAGCATGTAGTGTAAGGGCCTGCCTGAATACTTTCAAATGGTACTGTTTAAAGTTTTTGTATCCTATTATTATATTGATAGGTAATAGCAGAATGAAAAAATGTGCTAAAATATGTACAGTGTGTATTTATCTCTTTGTATTATGACACTTCTTACCTGTCCAGTGGGCTGCCAATAGTGTAAAGTAAGGAGGGGCTGGCCAAAGTAATCTACATTATTTAGGCATTCATCGCTCAATGTAGTGGAGAGGGTTACCTGTCCAAAACATCACCCCCCCCCCCATAAATTTTTTTAATCGGCCCATGAGAGGGGGGAGGAATTTGTTAGGTGGACCTTATACCTTTGTCTTTAAATACTCCCTAAAATAAATGTTATACTGATGTTGACCAAGAATGTTTGTGTCTAATCTGCTTTCCATGTTTATGTGCAAAATTATTCATTTTTTTTTTCTTGTTTGAACTCCACAGTTTCCTTCCAACCCACAGGAATGGCAGACTGTGGCCTCCCACTTTGCCCAGCGGTGGGACTTTCCTAACTGCGGAGGGTCAATTGATGAGAAACACGTCCACATCATCCCACCACCCAACTTGGGGGTCATACTATTACAACTGCAAGGGGTTCAATAGTATTGTGATGTTGGCGGTGGTGTCGGCTACTTACGGGTTCCTGTATGTGGACGTGGGGAAGAATGGCCGGATGTCATATGGTGGAGTCATCGCCCACACAGAGTTCTACAGGCGTCTCCAGAATGGCATCTTGGACTTGCCACCTCCGGAAGACAATGCGGAAGGACTCCCATTTGTCTTCGTTGTGGATGAAGTGTTTGTGGGGGGGCCATCTTATGTGGCCATTCCCTATGAGGACCCACACCCTGGACCAGAGGGTTTTTAATTACCGGCTGGCCAGAGCCAGAAGAGTGGTGGAGAACACGTTTGGAATAATGGCCAGCCGGTTACGCCTATTTCTTACACCGATACACATGGCGGAGTATAAACTCAATCACATCATCCTGGCTTACTGTGTTCTCCACAACTTTTTAAGGAGAAATTCTGTGAGCTATGCTGGCTCAGTTGGGCCTGAAGCCGGAGTTATTAATCTCAATGAACCAACCCTGACGGCACTTGAAGCTGGCCGTCCTGGCTTGCCCCCCCTGAGTGCCCCGCGAGGTCCGTCTAAGATACATGAAATATTTTGCGGGTAGGGGGGCCATCAATATGCCAGACAATGTCTGAGACATTTTTTAAATAAAAAAATATTTTAAACTGAGCAAATATTTGCTTACATTTACTGCTTGTGTTTCTTTTAGCTGACCATGACTGAAATTTGGGGAGTCCTGAAAATGGCGAGATTGTGTAAAATTATAAAGCACTGTTGGGTGTTATTTACTAAAGGCAAAGACACTTTGCACTACAAGTGCAGTTTCTGTGCAGTCTCAAGTGCACTTGTAGTGCAAAGTCGATTTGCCCTTAGGAAATAACCCCCGTTGTCACTGAAAACACCAATTTTACCACAAAAAATGTTTTTGAGCATTGAAAGAAGAAGCCACACATTGTTGATGATCAATCTTTTTAATACAAGCACAATCACATGTGCATTTATACAAGGTTTTTAAAACAAACCAACATGTTTGTTGTATCACAAATTTTTAGGTTACATTAATAAAAGTAGAAATGTCCTTTTAAGGTAAAACAGGCATGTTTAAAACCAACAAGAAATACACAAATCTGGAACTTACAAAGTTCAACTTTTGTAGAAACTGAAGGCAATATCAGACATGAGTATTTATAAACTGTGTTTGATATTGCGTTCAGATGGGGTGAAGTCACCCCTGGTAAAGCCAAATTTTGAAGATGCACACAAATTGCCGAATGTCAACATGTCAAAAAAATTCTCCGGAGCAAAAAACTGAAATAATTCTGGATTTCAAGGGGTTTTAAACTCTCCCTAAAACATCAATAATGTTCTTCATTTTGTTTTGAACATCATTGATGTTTTGCTTGTTGTTTTCCAAGTCCCTATTACACCCCATGACCTCCCTCATCAGGATCTGGGCACTTGCACTGGTGAAATGACCTTCATCCACAACATCACGATCACCTAAAAATATAGAAAAAATTTTCCCCTTCTTCCTGAGGTGGGGGGTCTGTGGTGTCTTCTGATGAGTGGTGTCCTCCGAGTCTTTTCTCCCCTATGTAAAAAAAATTAGGTATACTTAGCACACAGATATTAGATGGCAGAAATAGGAATATGAAACATTGCTTGGAAGTGGGGTACAATTGTCTGTTTTGGCAGAGTTACAAGATTAAGAAATATTTTTTTCCTTTGTCAAGCTTGAATACTTACCTGTTTTGGACAAGCTTCACAGATGGAGTCACCCCTATAGTATACACTGGGGCACCTGTGTGGGACCCCCTAATAAAAAGGGTGTTCTTGTGTCCCACACTAGTGCTTCATTGTCCAGATATGTAAACAGCTGCTGAGTGTCCACTCCTTACACAGAATCTAGTTTGCATTCCATTTTAGTTAATAACCCATCTAGACACCAAAACTGTTTTAAGAGAAGTAGGCCAGAAAACGGAAAATTGTATCATACTTACCGTAATTTTCCTTTCCTGGTGCCTATCCATGGCAGCATACCTGTAATAAGCTCCGCCCTGCACCCCGCCCCAGACTCCTCCCCTCGGGATAGTTAATACATTATAAAAAAGACAACTCTACCCCCAATAGCATTCTCCTATTACATTGAATACCATGGGAGGGCATGTATGCTGCCATGGCTAGGCACCAGGAAAGGAAAATTACAATTTTTTGTTTTCCTGGTGCCTCCTTGGCAGCATACCTGTGATAAAATGAATAGATAACAACAGGGTGGGTAATGCTCATAAGAAAATTTTAATAAGGCAACACAAGAGCTGACTCAATCACCCTTCTTCCAAATTCCACTGAGGTGAGTGCCCCTGGGTCAATCCTGTAATGACGCATGAAAGTGTTTGGGGATGACCACGTGGCTGCTTTGCAAATAGTTTCAAGAGAAACGTTGGCCCTTGCCGCCCATGATGCAGAAACTGCCCTAGTTGAGTGGGCCTTCACCGCCAGAGGATCCATCCCTCTAGCCCTATACTCCTTTTGGATTAACTTGCAAATCCAGGAAGCGATCGTTCTTGGAGTGGCTTCCTTCCCCCTATTTCTGCCCCAGGGTAGAACGAATAATCTGTTTGATGTTCTAAACGAACTTGTGACTTGAAGATAGCATTTTAGGACTTTGGCAATGTTCAGTTCTTGCAGAGTGCCTGAGAGTGGATCCATAAAGGTAGGAAGTGCCCATGTTTCTGATAGAGAGGACCGAGAAGAAACTTTTGGGACAAAACCCTGTATCGTCCATAGTTCCGCCCTATCCTTAAAAATTGAATGATGAGCAACTCTTCTGCTCATCTTCTTTGGGTAGCTGCCGAAATAGCTGCCACTTGAACCTTGAGAGAACTTAGACTGAGGCCAAGGTCCAGGCAAGATTGTAAAAAATCCAAGAGGAGAGCAGTAGATGGGTCTGTGGGGGCCGCACCCCTGCTTTCCATGAATAACTTGAATTTATTCCAGATCTTTGAATACACATAATTTGTGGAAGGTTTCCTGGCCTTCAAAAGAGTTGAGATGACACTAGACGAGCATCCTAAAGACTGGAATCTTTGCCTTTCAATATCCAGACATGCAGATTCAGTTTCTGAGGGGCTGGATGCACAAATCTCCCTTGTGAGAGAAGTTGAGGTAGAATTGGAACCTTGAGAGGCCGACACGTGCTGAGGGATATTGCCCAGGAGAACCATGGCCTCCTCGGCCAGTATGGAAGAATTGTTATCACCTTGACTGGTTCTTTCAACAACCTGAGCAGGAACCTCGAGATCAAGGGTCTGGGAGGGAATGCATATGCTATCTTGCAATTCCATGGACTCGAGAGGGCATCCACTGCTTCCGCCTGAGGATGAGGTAGGGGAGAAAGAAAACGTGGTAGCTTGGCATTTAATGCTGAGGCAAACAGGTCTATCTCTGGAGGAATCTGTAGATTCAAAATCCAGTCAAAGACTGCTGGGTAAAGAGACCACTCATTGTTGTCTTGAAAATAAAGAGACTGATGATCTGCCTCTATGTTCAGATGGCCCGATAGGTAGCCTGCCTTTAGATCCAGCAGATTCCTCTCTGCCCACAACATAATGGGCTCTACTTCCCTCAGTAAAGGTATGCTGTGGGTCCCCCCCTGCCTTTGAATATACGCCACTGCTGCCCTGTTGTCTAGGCGTATTAGGACCGACTTCTGTCGAAGATGATCTTCCAGATCCACCAGAGCTAAAAAGGCTGCTCTTAACTCTAAGATGTTGGAGACTATCCCGTTTCTTGGGAAGTCCCATTTCCCCTGTATTGCAAAGTGACCGCAGTGCGCTCCCCAACCCAACAAGCTTGCATCGGTGGTTAGGATGGTCCAAGATGGACATTGAAGTAGACGGGGTTATGAGATTAGATCCTTCTTCGACCACCAGAGGAGACCTCTCTTCATGGATACTGAGATTAAGATTTGCTGGCACAGCGACTTTCTCTTCCACTGGGCCAGAAAGCCCACCTGAAAGATCCTCAGATGCCAATGATCCCAGGGTAGCATCGGGATACAAGATGACAAAGTCCCGATTAGACTCATACAGTTTGATGCTGACAGGTGAGACAGTGTTCTTACATGGGACATCTTCTGGACAATATCCAACACTTTCTGGGGAGGAAGGCATACTGTTCCGGCTGAGGTGTTGAAAAGGGCGCCTAGATAGATCATCACCTGGGTTGGGGTCAGGAGACTCTTTTCTGTATTCATCAACCAACCAAAATTCTTCGGGGTAGACAGGAGAACCTCTCTGTGCTGCAGAAGTTGTGCTGGACTGGGGGCTAACAGCAGGGATATTGTCTAGGAAATGGAACACTCGCAATCCCCTTTCCCTGAGGGGTTGCCAGAATTACGATCAGCACTTTTGAGAATATCCTTGGGGATGTGCACAGGCCAAAGGAAAGGCACTGGAACTGGAGGTGCATGGGACCCACTGCCACTCTTAGATATTTCTGGAAGGGAGGCAAGATAGGTATATGAAAGTAAGCGTCCTGAAGGTCCACCGAGACCATCCAGTCCCTCGGTTGGACCATCTGGATTATGGTGTGCAAGGACTCCATTTTGAAGGATTCCAGGTGAACGTAAAGATTTAACCTCTTCAAATCCACTACCGGTCTCCATTCTCCACTCTTTTTGGGGACAAGAAAGAGAGGAGTATAGAAACCTATGAATCTTTCTGAAGGTAGAACCGGAATTACCGCTTGCTGCGTCTGTAGTAGGCAAAGATATCTTTGCAGAGCTTCTGCTTTCTGAGGAGAAGAGGGTAGTTTTGTTGGGACAAAACAGTCTCGCGGAGGGTGATCTCGAAACGTCCAGAAATATCCGAAACAGACGGTGGATACCACCCAGGGATCTTTGCATTGGCTGGACCAGACTTTGGCAAATTTCTTCAGCCTGGCTCCGACTGGGAGCGGCTGGAGTGGCTTTCTGTCAAAAGGACTTTGTCCCTTCCTGGGGATTGGGAAGACCTCTTTGCTTGTTTGACTTTAAAAAGGTCGCCTGGGAACTTCTCCAATTATTTTTTGGTATCCCTACCTTGACGGAAGTGAGAAAAGTTTCTGTTTCTTGAGGACTGGAACTTAGAGGCGAAGACTCGAACGCCTAACCCTCCTGTCCTGGGGAAGCAATCCCGATCTTCCACCAGTCACCCGAGAAATCGCCTTCTCTAACCTATCCACAAACAGAGCTTTCCCGTCAAAGGGGATCTTGCACCAACTGTGTTTGGAGGCTGCGTCAGCTGCCCACGACTTCAACCATAGAGCCAGCTTGGCCATAATCATGTGCAACATTGCTCTTGCTGAATACCTTACTGAATCAATTGCTGCTTCACCCACGAAGTCTGCAGATAACTTGAGTTCTTCCAGTGCTTTAATGATATCCTCTTTCGGAACATCTTGACGAATGGCCACTTCAATGTTCTCAGACCAGACCCTGATGGCATTAGAAAATGACGCTAATGCTATGGCTGGCCTGCAGGCTTCTCCCACCAACTGGTAGGCCTTCTTCAGGTCTGAGTCGATGCGCCTATCCAGCGGATCTTTAAAGGAGGCTGAGTCCTCCATAGGAAGGGTGACATTTTTAGCTAGGCGTACCACTGCAGCATCGACCACCGGAGGAGTGTCCAAGAGAACTGAGTCGGACTCTGCTAGTGGATACAATTTCTGCAGGCGGTTTAGAGAAAAGCGCTTGTCCATCTTTTTCCATTCCCCTTCTATCAGATCCTTTATTTCGTCCATAAACGGAAAAAAGGAAAGTTTTTTCTTTGAAAATGGAAAAAAAGACTTGGCCTTCTTAGGTGGCTCTTCCGCCTCCTCCCAACCGATGGCCTGTTTAACTGCGGAGACAAAAGTTTGTACTAGAGAGCAGCTAAAGCCCGAAGGCTCTGATTCCTCCGCTGAATCCTCTGATTCATCATTCTCCCCTGTTGTCGGGGGAGGTGGCACTGATGCGACCACTGCTGATGATGGGCCAGGCAGGGATGGCTCCGAAGGATGCACATGATCACTTGCTATGACCTGCGAAGGAGAAGAGTCCATTAGCTCAGCTAATGAGTCTATTACCACTTTCTTTATTAAGTCCATGATCTGCTGGACTTCAGCTCCTTGTTGATCAGCATAACCTCATAGGCAATCTTTGCAGATTAGTTTATCTGGCATTGGGGTTGCATCACAAGCTCGGCATTTTTTTTAACTTTCTTTTCTGGAAGGACTAGGTGAACGACGTCTTTTAGATGCCGACCTTTTATCAGACCGGTGTCGGGAACTAGTTGACCGACTGTGACTGGAGCTTGGTCGGAACTGTCCACTGTGATGGCCCGAAGTCTTATTAGACATGTCTAGGCGTAAAGGGCTAAAACGAGAGTAACAGCTTAAGGCATTCTTTTGCTAAAAAATAAAAAATAAAAAGTTCTTTCTTTTTTTCCTTTTTTTTTTTTTAAATTAGGTGCGAGCCCTTACCTAAGGAATCGAGGGTCTTAATCTGACGGCGGCTGACTCATGACCGTGGGGGCAGGCTAAGGGTGACAAGTAGCAGAGCAAACACTAGAGAAAGGGAAAAAGGAAACCTAGTATAGAAATATATAGTTATATGGTTATACAAGTCAGTGACCCTTTAAGATAGGTAATCATGAGTTAACACGGGTCAACAGGCCATCTGGTTATGAATCATAAGTCATGCATCCTGTCCCAGACAAACCAACCCCCAATGATTTTATATATATATATATATATATATATATATATATATATATATATATATATATATATATATATATATATATATATTTATATATATAAAATCATTGGGGGTTGGTTTGTCTGGGACAGGATGCATGACTTATTATTCATAACCAGATGGCCTGTTGACCCGTGTTAACTCATGATTACCTATCTTAAAGGGTCACTGACTTGTATAACCATATAACTATATATTTCTATACAAATACATCATTTACTAACCATTCCCCCCTCCCCTCTTTCTATTGGTATGTTGAACCATATATAAGCTGTAACACACCTAATAAAGGCAGACATTTTCTTGAACTCACTTCTTGTGTCTAATGTTCATTGAGATGTCTCACGGTATCGGGGGTCTTCAGTGGTCTGCAATATTAACCACTTGGGTGGTCTGTCATGTACCTGGAGTACTCTAAAACCCCTTCAAATGGAGGCACTTGCTGAGATAAGGTGATCACCTGTGGTAAGGTACCTTTTTGTCTCATCTTGACAAATTGTTTTCTTGCCTAAGCTCTGATAAAACCTTAGTCTCTCTTAAATTTAGTTAAGAAGGGAGGCGGACCATGCCTTATAAGTGGCCTTTGGTAGGCCCATCCTTTGGTAGGACTGATTACATATTGTTTATATTCACATGTTGGTTGCACAGCATAAAAACACTGACATTTAAGACCCTGGATACAGCTGGCCTGTTTTTTTTTATAGCGCTGCTAAACACAGCTCAATATTAAGGCCCTGGACGCAGCTGTGTGAACAGGCTCATAGACTTATATACTACTACAAATAGAAGTGTACAAAATTATACACTGTACACATCTGTATGCAGCTTTTGGAATGCCCATGTGTAAGAAACCTAATAAAGGTGTAAAACATTGCGTGTAGTAGAAGGTGAGGCACTGCATGTAATACAGATGCATTAGGCACTGCTTGTTACACAAAGGTGTGGGGCACTGCATACAACAGGAAAGTGTGAGGTGTTGCATGTAGCAGAAAGGCTTGGGACACTACTCGTAACAGAGAAGGGTGGAGTGTTATATTTACATGATGCGTGAAGAGGATTGAGGCACTGCTTGTGCCTCAACTACTGTGCCTCAATACTAGGGAATTATGAGGCATTGCTTCATACCACATAGAATGTTACGAGGAACTGTATATAATGGAGAGTAATGAGGTGATCCCCAGTATCCATAGCTTCGCAGTAGGGATGAGCCGAACACCCCCCGTTTCGGTTCGCAGTAGAACATGCGAACAGGCCAAAAGTTTGTGCGAACACACGAACACCGTTAAAGTCTATGGGACTCGAACGTGAAAAATAAAAAGTGCTAATTTTAAAGGCTAATATGTAAGTTATTGTCATAAAAAGTGTTTGGGGACCCGGGTCCTGCCCCAGGGGACATGTATCAAAGCAATAAAAAGTTTTAAAAATGGCTGTTTTTTCAGGAGCAGTGATTTTAATAATGCTTAAAGTGAAACAATATTCCTTTAGGTATCATGCCTTTGGGGTGGCTATAGTATGCCTGTAAAGTGGCGCATTTTTCTTGTGTTTAGAACAGTCCCTTCCTTTCTAAAGGAATAAAAGTAATTTAAAACTGCGGCTGTAATGTATTGTCGGGTCCCGGCAATATGGATGAAAACCATTGAGAAAAACAGCATGGGTCCCCCCCCCAGCCCATTACCAGGACCTTTGGGTATGGATAGTAAGAGGAACCCCGCACCAAAATTAAAAAAAAAGGCGTGGGGCCCCCAGACCTTATATACTTTGAACAGCAGTATACAGGCGGTCGCCGGGTTACAAACAAGATAGGGACTGTAGATTTGTTCTTAAGTTGAATCTGTTTGTAATTTGGAACAGGTACATTTTTTTAAGTGTAGCTCCAGCCAAAAAAATCAATTTTTAAGCTTTTTGGATAACATATGGAAAGGTTATCACCCCTGTAACATTTGTTTTGCTGTCTGTGCCCCTGTTCAGAAGATTTCACCTCACTTTATGTCCCAATGACAATTGGATTTTGAAAATTTTGGGTTATTAGGAAAACAAGGACTGGTGATAAAGCATCAGTGGAGACACCTTTTTCCCATATTAACTCTTACAAGAGAGAATTTCCCTTCCTAGGGGTAGATTTCCTCTCATTTCCTGTTGTCTCCCTCCGTTTGTAAGTAGGAGTCGTTTGTAAGTCAGATGTTTGAAAATAGGGGTCTGCCTGTATATACTTTAGGGCCTCAAAATTGAGCCTTAGGTGTTGGTGGCACCAGAACACTGTAAGCCCTCACAGTTACTCTTGGTGGGCGCTGGAACGGGCCCTGCTGTGAAATATTATATCAAGAATTGTAAATACACGCCCCTGTTACACAGGGGCAGAAAAATTGGGTCTTAGGCAGTGGTGGTGGTGCCACAATATTGAGACCCCTCACAGATTCTCTTGTTGAGCGCAGGAACAAGCCCTGCTGTGAAATATTAGATCAAAAATTGTAATTACGCACCCCTTTTAAACAGAGGCAGAAAAATTGGGCCTTAGGCAGTAGCGGTGGTGCCACAACACCTCAACTCCTCACAGATACTCCTGTTGAGTGCAGGAACAAGCCCTGCTGTGAAATATTTGATCAAAAATTGTAATTACACGCCCCTGTTAAACAGGGGCAGAAAAATTGGGCCTTAGGCAGTGGTGGTGGTGCCCTGAACCAAAAATATTCTTAGAAGCTATCATCATGAAGATTGAGGAGGAATAGGATAGTCACTCAGCATAATAGGATAGTCACTCAGCATAGGCAGTCTTCATGGGATCCCACATCTATAGAAAAATCAATCAGTTACATCAGCATCAGGTGTTTGGTAGCTGGTGATCCAAAACTGATTCATTTTTATGAATGTGAGCCAATCAACAGTTTGTGGACAGGCGCACTCTGTGATTGGTTACAAAGCCTCCAGCAGCACTGAATGTGCGTTCAGTAAGAACACTGGATGCAGGACAGGCCAGTAGCTCAATTGCATATTGAGCAAGCTCTGGCCAGTGGTCCATCCTCAAGACCCAGTAACCCAGTGGATGTTCTGTTGGAAAGGTCTCCAAGTCTGATCCTACCCCTAGATATTCCTGCACCATGTAATTCAGACGCTGGCGTTGCTGTAACCGATCAGACCTTGGTGCTGAGGACTGAAGAATTGTCTGAAGGCATCGGTCAGCCGGCCACCTTCTCCACCGCTCTTTCTGTGACTGAACAAAGCCTCAGCAACACGTTGTCCAGCTCCAGGAAATTGTAACCTCCCAGGCTCTGGAAACACATTGCACAAACCTTTCTGCAAGGCCTCCCAAAGACGTTTCATCCTCTGCTCCCTCTGCGAAGGCTGGATAAGTTCTGCAACGTGGATCAAGAAGGGTTGCCAGCCAGTAATGATCCCTCTCCTTGATACCAGGAATCCTAGGGTCCTTTTGCAGGCTTTGCAGGATCAGGGAGGCCATGCAGTGTAAGTTTGCAGAGGCATTCGATCCTGAGTCCTCTGGGTCACTAAGGATCACATGATCCGCAGCCACCTCCTCCCAGCCATGTACAACTCTTCTGGGGACTGAAAACGATCCCTTGAAGACTACTGTTGATGCTGAGTGTTATCTTCCACCTCCATGCTGACACAATCCTCCTCATCCTCCTCTTCTTCTTCCTGTGTCAACAGCTGGCCCACAGGAATACTATCTGGATAAAGGGGGCCTTGAGAGGTAAGGAAGTCCTCCTCTTCCTCCCGCTGTTCTGCCTCAAGTGCCCTGTCCAAAGCATGTGGTTCAACAGGAAGACAAGAGGGACAGTATCCCTGATGCATGCACTGTAACTGCTCACAATCCTCGTGGCCTCCTCAAATGGTGACAGGACAGTGCATGCATCCTTGATCAGTATCAACTGGCATGGCAAAAAAAAGCCAGGGTCCCCTGACCCTGTCCTAGTGCAATAATCACACAGGTACTCATTGATGGCCCTCTGCTGCATGTGCAGCTGCTGCAGCATTGCCAACGTTGAGTTCCACCTGGTGGGCATAAATGAGGTGGTTCTTGGGCAGGTTGCATTCCCTTTTGAAGGTCAGCCAGCCAAACACTGGCATTATCTGACCGGCAGTAATGATCACAGACTTTCCTGGCCTGCCTCAGGAGATCCTGTAAGCCCGGGTATCTGTTCAAGAACTGCTGCACCACCAAATTCAGAACGTGAGCCAAACAGGGAACTTGGGTCAAGTATCCCTGTCGGAGGGCGGAGAGGAGGTTGGTGCCATTGTCGCATACAACCATTCCTGGCTGAAGTTGGCGTGGTGCCAACCACCTCTGAGCCTTCCCCTGCAGAGCTGACAGAATCTCTGCCCCAGTGTGGCTCCTGTTCCCTAAGCAGACCAACTCAAGCACCGCATGGCATCTTTTTGCCTGACTGCTTGCGTAGTCTCTTGAATGCCTACAGAGCACCGTGGGTTCAGAGGACAAATCTGCAGAGGAAGAGGCCATAGAGGAAGAAGAAGAGGAGGGGGTGAAGGAGAGAGCTGTGGCAGAATCACAACTAGCATTGTGCTAGCAACTAGCAGAATCACAACTAGAGTTGTGGCTGCAATATAACAAAGAGTGAAAAATTTAAGGGGTCTGAATACTTTCTGTCCCCACTGTATATATATACGAGACTGACTGTATATATATATATATATATATATATATATATATATATATTTAATACACTGCAGCTAACTGAATAACCTGCCTGCCTAAAGTATATTAGAGAAAATACACCAGGAATGGCCTGCAGTCAGATATAGCTACACTGGATGCAGAGTATATATCTATATATAGATATAGATATATATAGATATCTATATATATATAGATATCTATATTTATATCTATATATATATATATAGATATCTATACATATAGATACAGGGCTTTTTTTCAGGGGGAACTTGGTGGAACTCAGCTCCACTACCTCTGGCTCAGACCCTTTGGTGCCTGCTCACCACAATCACTTGTAAACACAGAAGTCTGGTTTCTGTGTTTACAAGTGACAGCTCTGCACTCTGTGTGTAACCCCCATGAACTCTGCACTCTATATGTAATGCAATCCTGATATTTAATGCCCCTTTAAGACCTTTCTACTGTTTGTGAAATATGACCACACCCACTATTTGATGTGATTTGGCGGGTGTGTGTGGGGGGGAAGGGTTTTGGGGGGTCGTGGTTGAGTTCCAGCACCTATTGTTTGAGAAAAAAAAGCCCTGTACAGATATAGATATATAGATATAGATATATCTATATCTATATCTATAGACATATCTATAGATATAGAGATAGATAGATAGATAGATAGATAGATAGATAGATAGATAGATAGATAGATAGATAGATAGATAGATAGATAGATAGATAGATAGATAGATAGATAGATAGATAGATAGATAGATGCAGGTCATGGTGCATGCTTTGGCCAATCATCACGCAGTTCAGTGCATTATGGGGCGTTACGCAGCACTCAAATTTGCCGCGAACACCCCATAATGTTTGTTTTTCGACGACCCGATGTTCGAGTCAAACTCATGTTCGACCTGAACATAAAGCTCATCCCTACATCTCAGCAATAGAGCAATAGAGTGTTTCTTATAGATTTCTATGGCCCTGAATGTATCATAGAAGTTTGAGGTACTGCTTGTAACAAAAAATGCACAGGTATGAGGCACTGCATGAAATTGAAAGCTATTATTAACCCCTGAGCTTTAAAAAACACAGGGATCAATTTACTGCATACTGCTTGAGTATTAGAGCTAAAATAACTCATGTGGTATTTATCTCAAAAGGAGTCAATTCACAAAAAAAAAAAAAAAAAGGGGGGGGGGTGTTAAATACCAAGTGTTACGTTTTTCTTTTTATTGAACATACTTTTTTCCACCCTATTTTACTGCAGACTGGACCTCTGGCTGCAGCTGGAAGTGAAACATTTAGCAGTGGTATTTACACTGAAAAACGTGGAAAAACACTACCACAAAAATGCTGAAAAACTCATTCTACAGCTACAGCTTGCCACAGCTAACGCTATTGGCGTTTTTATAAGACACAGGGTGCATGAGGCCTTAATGTTGCTCTAATTTTGCATTGCATTTTCCTCTACTGTGAATTTAGCGACATCAGTCTTATGTTTAGTTATGTTCAGCATGATCTTAATAAAAAGATTTCATGTCACGCATGGAACTTGCATAGTTTTCTTATACATCTTTTTTTTTATGTTTTAGCTTTTTGGTTTGTCTTCGTTCATTATGCCATGTAACCATCTAAAAGTTGAGCTCATTTGTTGGATTGAATATTAATAAAATCCTTTGTAAAAGTATATATTCCACTTACCGACCAGCCGCCGTCGTTATACGTCAGTACTTTGACGTAGAATAGCTGCCATAACCCCAGTATTTTCTCCAACGGTGGGCGGTCCTCTTTCAGATAAGGGTGGTCTCTGTGGCAGATTCACCGCAAGATCACTTTTATCGGCGGCGGCAGAGGTGCCCCCCCTCCAGCTGCGCTCCAGTCATCTACACCACTGCATGGAGCCAAATGAGGGAAAGATGGCCTTTTTGACCCCAGATCTCACATTAAAGAGGTCCTGTCATGCTTTTTTTCTATTACAAGGGATGTTTACATTCCTTGAAAGTGACCCAAAAATTTGTTTTTAAAAGGACAGTGTAAAAATAAAAAGTAAAATAAATAATAAATTTTTTTTTTAAAGTGCCCTGTCCCGCCGAGCTCGCACGCAGAAGCGAACGCATACGTAAATTGCGCCCGCATATAAAAACGGTGTTCAAACCATACATGTGAGGTATCACCGCGATTGTTAGAGCGAGAGCAATAGTTCTAGCAAAAGATCTCCTCTGTAACTCATAACCTGTAGGAATTTTTAAACGCCGCCTATGGAGATTTTTAAGGGTCAAAGTTTGTCGCCATTCCACAAGCGGGCCCAATTTTGAAGCATGGCATGTTAGGTATCAATGTACTCGGCATAACATTATCTTTCACAATATAAAAAATGGGCTAACTTTACTGCTGTCTTATTTTTTAATTTAAAAAAGTGTATTTTGCGCTTGTAAGATCGCTGCGCAAATACGGTGTGACATAAAGTATTGCAACAACCGCCATTTTCTTCTCTAGGGTGTCTGAAAATATATATATAAAGTTTGGGGGATTCTAAGTAATTTTCTAGCAAAAAAAACATGTAAACAACAAGTTTGAAAAATAGGCCTGGTCCTTAAGTGGTTAAATAGTGAATGGCTAGACCACAACTTATTTAACAAATTAACTTATTTACTTTTTTGTGATTTGACTTTTTAGACAGGTCTATGCAATATTTACTGAGTTTTCTTAAATACAGCATGAAAATGTAGATATAAATTGCGCAGGTGAAATACATAAACCTGTATTGAATTTACATTTTCCATATACCTATGTGATATTTTGATACATGACCCAAATATTGTATGCGATATCCTTTAGTGAATTGAGCCCACTGTAACAAATAAAAAGAAAACTGAGCCGTATAGACAAAATATAGAAGAAGAGGAAGCAGTTTTCTAGTGTGCTACCTGGCTAACATGTGTTCTTAACCCATGTTGGTTCAGAGAGATAAAGGAGTGGACATTACAGTAGGTAACACAGCTCAACCTTTCTCCATGATGACTCCTCACTTCAATGGGTAGAATAGGATTGGTTGTGTAGAATAGGCTGTGGTAGTGTACTCCTGAAATGGATACTGGGGTGTGAGCTGTGTACTGAGTTGCTGCTTCATCTGGTCTCCTCCTGCATTTCATTTCTTGAGTATGCAGGAGAATAATGAAGACATTTAATTTTCTGCGTGTGCAGGGAGTTTCTTGTCCTACATTTCACTATGTCACTATGCATCCTGTGAGTGCAATCTTTCTGTGTGTGCAGGAATTCAGTGACTCGTGAAAATGAAAAAAAAAAAATGTGTGTGTGTGTATATATATATATATATATATATATATATATATATATATATATATATATATATATATATATATTCTCTCAGACCAAGTAAGCAAACGATAAATATAATAATGCACGCACATTGGGCATATTTTTTAGTAGCATTTTTTTTCCCTGAAGCAAACTGTTGCCGTTCTGAGCCCTATATTACAGTTTAAATTGCTTTGAAATGACAACTGTGTGTGTGTGTGTGAAGTGAATAAATGAAATCTACAGTAACACAATAGATATATCCCTTTTGAGTTTGAATTTCATTTCTATTTCAACTGTGTGTGCATACAGAACAATGCAGAAATTTGGTGAGCTACAGCAGCAACATTCTGAAGAAAAAAACACAGCTTTTTTTGAAAAATCACAAAAATGGGTATAGAATATAAGACGGTATTATTTTCGTGGGACTTGTGAACACAGCTGTAAAACAAATCTTCTCTAAGAGAAAACAGTGGTAGTGAAGCTACCTTAGAGTTTGCACATACGGGTTGATTTACTAAAGGCAAATAGACTGCACTGTGCTTAGTAAATGAGGTAAAGCTTCACTTTACGAAGAATAACCAATTGCATGCAAGGAAAATGAAAAAAATCATCATCTTTGCTTGTACATGATATGATGATGTAAGTTAGCAGAGCTGTCCCTCTTTACTAAGCTCTGCAGCAACTGCACTTGCAAAGTGCACAGTCTGCCTTTAGTAAAACCAGTGGCGTCGCTATGAGGGTGCGGGGAGTGCGATGGGGGTGCGAGTGATACCTGCCAGAGGGATGAAACTATCAAGTAGGAAGGAAGGGGGTGGCGGAGGGTGACACCATGTTATACCATGTAAGGGGGAGTGGGGGGGGGCAACACCATGTTTTACTGTGGAGGGGGCGGGGCAAGGCAGGGGAAGGTGACACCATGTTTTACAATGGAGGGAGGGTGACACCATGTTTTACCGCACCAGGTGACACCAACCCTAATGACACCACTGAGTAAATCAACCCCATAGTGAAGTGACTGGCATTTTCCACACTGGATAAATCCCAGTCACCATTAGGACACATAGAAAATTATGCTATGTGGAGACATGAATGAATTGTCACTTCTTGCAGTTTCAAATAAAGTAAAAAAAGAGAGAAAAAGGAAACAGTGTGATCTGCTAAACTGTGCATCAAACTGCCCCCTCACAGTGGCTTTCTGCAACCAGGAACTGACAGTTGTGAATAGACCCTTAGGTAACATTTTAGCACATAAATGATCAAGTGTTTTTTTTTTCTGGATAACTTTTTTATTCCTATAAAGTAAACAGTATGTAAGGGTGGCGAGGGGGTTAAAACCTCTGTCAGGTTTTTATTGATGTCTAATGTGGTGGCCCAATTAGGGAGATTCACTCTAATGCCCTGTACACACGATAGGATTTTCCGATGGAAAATGTGTGATAGGACCTGGTTGTCGGAAATTCCGACCGTATGTAGGCTCCATCACACATTTTCCATAGGAATTTCCGACACACAAAGTTTGAGAGCAGGATATAAAATTTTCCAACAACAAAATCCGATCGGTTAAATTCCGTTCTTGTGTACACAAATCCGACTCACAAAGTGCCTTGCATGCTCAGAATAAATTAAGAGATGAAAGCTATTCGCTACTGCCCCGTTTATAGTCCCGACGTAGGTGTTTTACGTCACCGCGTTCAGAACGATCGGATTTTCCGACAACTTTATGTGACCGTGGGTATGCAAGACAAGTTTGAGCCAACATCCGTCGGAAAAAATCCATGGATTTTGTTGTCAGAATGTCTGATCAATGTCCGACCGTGTGTACAGGGCATAAGGCTACATTCACACTGGCGATTTAGGGTGGTGTGAATTGTAGTGGCAGAAATGTTCTGATTCCTGCTGCAGCTATAAGCAGCTAGGTGTAGCAGCCAGCCCTGTTCACTATGACCGGTCGCCGGCAGCCGCAGCTATTCGTAGCTGTCTGCACAGCCAGTGATTACTGGTGGGGATCACTGGTGGATGCACACAAAGTGCCGCAGAGGAATCAGATTCCTGACACTACAATGCGCATCAGCCTAAATAGCCAGCGTAAATGTAGCCTAATTGTCTAGGTGACCATATGAAAAGTGAAATAAAATCCAAAACTGAGAGCTGTCACCAGGACAAGAATAGAATAGAAACATTCCATTTGCTCCAGTGATAACTGTCTAAGGCCTCATTTACACGTGCAGTTGGGGGGCAGTAATAATGCATGGTTGAGCTCCGTTTTTAGCACTCCCAAACACCCACCTTAAGCTGCAAATGGTAGTGGACAGAGGCGTTTAAAAGCCATGGTCACGATGCTTCGAGTCAGCGGCAAAAGGCATAGATAATTGACAGGTCAGGACTCTTGGGTGGCAAGCCTGCCAAACTCAAGCGAATGGGGATGCGCTGCAAATGCTCCCCAACTACATGCATGACATACAGTTGCGGTACATTTGTCAGCAAAAATAAGGATTAGAAAAGGAGGTGAGGAGGTGTCACATCACACCTGTCAACTGTCTCTAAAAATCGATCCAGGCGCGGGCAGCTCTTCAGAAGAGCGGCAGGTTTAGACGCACTTCTAAATCTACCCTAATAGGGGATTTCTGTGTTGGATTTAATCATTATTTGTTTTACTCATGTATTTGGAAGGAGAAGCAGTGAAACCCTCTTGCTGCCACTCTGTTTTTTGACTGATGTTGATTGGCAAACAGATGAGAGGCTTTAAATATATCTGGATGACATGGGAGAGCTGAATTAGAACTATTGTGCCGCACAATTTAAAATAGATTAGACCATTTTATTTTTTTTTTACATTTCTCAAACTGTGTATCTTTCCTTGGGTTCTTTTTATTTGTCCAGTCTTGATTCAGATCAATTAAGTCGCTCATATTCCCTATTTGTGTTTGACTGTAACTCGGTGTGTAAAGCAGTGAACCTGTAAATTTGGCCATACCTTAGTAGAATTTTGTTTGAAATGTCTTGTTCTAAGAACGTTCATTCAATTTTCAAATCATTAGTGGGGTCAAATTGACTTTTATTATCTCTACTACAGTGACAGGAACATTTAACGACTTCAGCCCCGGAAGGATTTACCCCCTTCCCGACAAGAGCACTTTTTGCGATACGGCACTGCGTCTCTTTAACTGACAATTGAGCGGTCATGCGACGTTGCACCCAAAGAAATATGACGTCCTTTCTTCCCCACAAATAGAGCTTTCTTTTGGTGGCATTTGATCACCTCTGCGGTTTTTATTTTTTGTGCTATAAACAAAAAAAGAGCATCAATTTAGAAAAAAAAGCAATATTTTGTACTTCTTGCTATAATAAATATCCCCCAAAAATATATGAAAAAACAAATTTTTTCCTCAGTTTAGGCCGATATGTAGTCTTCTACATATTTTTGGTTAAAAAAAATCGCAATAAGCGTATATATTGATTGGTTTGCGCAAAAGTTATAGCGTCTACAAAATAGGGGTTAGTTTTATGGCATTTTTATTATTATTTTTTTTTTTAGTATTAATGGCGGCGATGTGCGATTTTTATCGTGACTGCGACATTATGACAGACACATCGGACACTTTTGACACTATTTTGGGACCATTGTCATTTATACAGCGATCAGTGCTATAAAAATGCACTGATTACTGTGTAAATGATACTGGCAGGGAAGGGGTTAAACACTAGGGGGCGATCAAGGGGTTAAGTGTGTTCTGGGGAATGATTCTAACTGTGGGGGGATGGGCTACAGCTCACATGACAGCGATCACTGCTCCCAATGACAGGGAGCAGTGATCTCTGTCATGTCACTAGGCAGAACGGGGAAATGCCTTGTTTACAAAAGCATCGGCCCATTTTTTCAGTCCGTGACACGATCGCGGGCACCCGGCGGACATCGAGTCCTCTGGACCCACGGTCACGGAGCATGCGGCGGGCGTGCGCATGCCCACAATGCCGCTTCTTAAAGGGGACGTACCTGTACGCCCATTTGCCCAGTCGTGCCATTGTGCTGACGTATATCGTCGTGCGTAGACATGTGCTTCTTGTTTCGTTCCGAATCGAAATTCAGACAGATTTTTCATTATTAGGAAATTCGTATACATCTGAATTTTCGAATTACAAAAGTAACGAATTTAGATGAAATAGCGATTCAAAACGAAAAAAGCGAACGAAATTCAATTCGAATTCAAAAGCAAATTTGAATCGAATTTGAAAACAAATTCGAAAAAATAGTAATCAATAATCTAAAAAATACAATAGAATAGAATGTAAAACAATAAAGCAATAGAATAAAAATCAAATAATAGTAAATAATAGAATAGAATTTAATAGAATGGAATAAAATAAAACATGACCGTCTTCCAAAATTCGAATTCTGAATAGTATAAATTCGAATTTGAGAATAGATTGGAATATAATTCAAAACAATGGAAACTAAAATAGAAAACAATAGAAAAACAATAGAACAAAAATGAATCAAATATAATATATATTATATTTGATTCTATTCTGTTCTATTGTTTTTCTTTTCTCTTCCTTTCTATTCTAATCTTTTCTATTCGAATTTGAATTCATTCTATACAAAATTTGAATTTCTTATAGAATGAAATTGAATTTGAATAGAAAAGATTAGAATAGATTCGTTTTGAATTCGAAAATATTTTGACCGAATCCAAAAAAAGTCGATCAAATTTGCAAAATTTGATCAAATTCAAAAAAAATCTACCAAATTACAAAAAAATATCAAATTCGAAAAAATTCTACCGCATTCTAAAAAGTAAATTATATATAACCATTTTCCGAAATTCGAATTTCGTATAGAATGAAATCGAATTAGAATAGAAAGGATTAGAAAAGAATAGAAAGTAATAGAAGAGAATAAATTAGAAAAACAATAGAACAGAATGGAATATAATATAATATGTATTATATTTTATTCTATTTTGTTCTATTTTTTTCTAGTCTATTCTTTTCTATCATTTTCAATTTAAATCTTTTCTATTCAAATTCATTCTATACGAAATTCAAACTTCTGAAGCCATCTTCTGAAATTTCAATTTCGTATAGAATGAATTTGAAATTGAATAGAAAAGATTACAATATAATAGAAAAGAATAGCATAGAAAAACAATAGAACAGACTAAACAAAAATATTATATATATATTTTTTTTTATATTGCTCTACTGTTTTTCTATGCTATTCTTTTCTAATATTTTCTATTCTAATTTTTCTATTCAAATTCATTCTGAATTTCGGAAGATGGCTTCTGAAGTTCAAATTTCGTATAGAATGAATTTGAATAGAAAATATTTGAATAGAAAAGAATAGATTAGAAAAACAGTAGAACAGAATAGAAAAAATATAATATATATATATATATATATATATATATATATATATATATATATATATAAATAAAACCATCTCCCGAAATTCGAATTTCGGATAGAATGAATTTGAATACAAAAGATTAGAATAGAATAGAAAATAATAGAAAAGAATAAACTAGAAAAACATATATTATATTTTATTCTGTTCTATTGTTTTCTATTCTATTCTTTTATATTATTTTCTATTCTATTCTAATTTTTCTATTCAAATTCATTCTGTACAAAATTCAAATTTCGGAAGATGGCTTCTGAAGTTCAAATTTCGTATAGAATGAATTTGAATAGAAAAGATTTGAATAGAAAAGAATAGATTAGAAAAACAATAGAACAGAATAGAAAAAATATAATATTATATATATATATATATATATATATAACCATCTTCTGAAATTCGAATTTCGGATAGAATGAATTTGAATACAAAAGATTAGAATAGAATAGAAAAGAATAAACTAGAAAAACATATATTATATTTTATTCTGTTCTATTGTTTTCTATTCTATTCTTTTATATTATTTTCTTTTCTATTCAAATTCAAAATCATTCTATACGAAATTTGAATTTCGGAAAAGTGTTATAAAACCATTTTCCGAAATTCTAATTTCATAGAGAATGAAATCGAATTAGAATAGAATAGAAAATAATAGAAAAGAATAGACTAGAAAAACAATAGAACAGAATACAATAAAATAAAATCTATATTATATTTTTTTCTATTCTGTTCTATTGTTTTTCTATGCTATTCTTTTCTATTATTTTCTGTTCTATTCTAATCTTTTCTATTCAAATTTAATTTCAGTCTAAACGTATTGCAAATTTCGGAAGATGTTTTATATATATATATATATATATATTATTATTATTATTATTATTATTCAGGATTTATATAGCGCCAACAGTTTACGCAGCGCTTTACAATATAAAAAGGGAGACAATACAGTTATAATATAATACAATACAATACAATACAATAGGATTAAGAGGGCCCTGCTCAGAAGAGCTTACAATCTAATAGGGTGGGGCAGGTGGTACAAAAGGTTGTAACTGTGGGGAATGAGCTGGTGGAAGTGGTAGGAGATTAGTTGGAGACATGATAGGCTTTCCTGAAGAGATGAGTTTTCAGGGATTGCCTGAAGGTAGCAAGAGTAGGGGATAGCCGGATAGATGGAGGTAGCGAGTTCCAGAGGATGGGAGAGGCTCTGGAGAAATCCTGGAGACGAGCATGGGAGGAGGAGATGAGAGAGCTTGAAAGCAGGAGGTCTTGAGAAGAGCGGAGAGGTCGATTTGGGTGATATTTGGAGACAAGATTAGTGATGTAGCTTGGGGCAGAGTTGTGAATGGCTTTGTATGTTGTGGTTAGAATTTTGAATTTAATTCGCTGGGTGATTGGGAGCCAGTGTAAGGATTGAAGTAGAGGGTTGGCAGACACTGAGCGGTTGGTAAGGTGGATAAGTCTGGCAGCAGCATTCATGATAGACTGAAGAGGGGATAGCCTATGGAGCGGTAGGCCAATGAGAAGGGAGTTGCAATAGTCAAGGTGAGAGATAACAAGGGAGTGAATGAGGAGCTTGGTGGTTTCATTTGTTAAAAAAGGGCGAATTTTAGAGATGTTACGGAGGTGAATTCTACAAACTTTTGACAGCGATTGGATTTGAGGCTGAAATGACAAGTCCGAGTCTAGGATTACACCTAGTACCCTGGCGTGAGGGGAGGGACTGATGGTTGCATTGTTGATTTTGATGGAAAAGTCATGGAGGGGGGCACGGGCGGGGGGGAATATTAATAGCTCAGTTTTAGAGAGATTTAGTTTAAGGAAGTGGTGCAACATCCATGCTGATATGTCAGTTAGTAAGTTAGTAATGCGAGAGGAGACTGAAGGAGTGAGGTGAGGAGTAGACAGATAGATTTGGGTGTCATCAGCGTATAAGTGGTATTGGAAGCCGTGGGCAGTTATTAGGTGACCAAGGGAGGAGGTGTAGATAGAGAAGAGAAGGGGTCCAAGAACCGAGCCTTGGGGGATCCCCACAGAAAGGGGCAATGGAGAGGAGGAGACAGAGTTGTAGGTGACACTGAAGGAGCGCTGTGATAAATAGCCAGAGAACCAGGATAGAGCAGAATCTCGGAGGCCAAGGGAATGTAGTTTATTGAGAAGGAGCGGGTGGTCAACAGTATCAAAGGCCGCAGAGAGGTCAAGTAGTAGGAGTATGGAGTACTGGCTGTTGGTTTTAGCAGTTAGTAAATCGTTAGTGAGTTTTAGTAAGGCAGTTTCCGTGGAGTGCTGCGAGCGAAAGCCAGGCTGTAAGGGGTCAAGAAGGTTATTTTCATTGAGGTAGGAGCTAAGACGGTTGTAGACTAAGCGTTCTAGAAGTTTAGAGGTGAATGGGAGTAATGAGATGGGTCTTAAGTTGTTCAGGTCGGTAGGGTCCAGTGTGGGCTTTTTAAGAATGGGAGTGATCTGTGCATGTTTTAGAGGGGAGGGGAAAATGCCACTAGAAAGGGAGAGATTGAAGATGTGGGTGAGGGAGCATAGGATAGAAGAAGAGGGTGACCGTAGTAGTTGTGAGGGAACAGGATCCAAGGGACAATTGGTTAGGTGGGCCTTCGAGAAAATTTTTGTAACCTCTTCCGTAGTAGCCAATTCAAAAGAGGAGAGGGTTGAATGTGCTGCTGGGCAAGGTATGATGGGTGGGGAAGATGTACGCACAGTGGAGATGTCCTCACGAATTGCATTGATCTTGTCTTTGAAGTGATTGGCAATCTCTTGGGCAGTGAGTGAGTTAGTGGGTAGAGGGGGTGGTGGACGAAGCAGAGAGTTAAAGGTTGAGAAGAGCCGACGGGGACTGGATGACAAGGAATTAATAAGAGAGACAAAGTAGGCTTGTTTGGCAGCATGGAGGCATGAATTGTATTTTAGAAGGGCAGATTTATATAGGGTGAAGTCTTGCAGGCATTTGGTTTTACGCCACAGTCGTTCAAGAGTACGGCAATGTCTCTTGAGATTTCTAGTGTTGTCAGTTTGCCAGGGTTGTAACGGTCGGGGCCTAATTCTGCGTGTGGTTAGGGGAGCAAGTGCATCTAGTGATGATGAGAGTGAACTGTTGTAGACAGAAGTGGCCAGGTCAGGACAGGACAGGGGAGAGATTATGTCATATAGGTTGTCAGTAGCAGAATAGAGAAGAGAAGGGTTAAAGTGGCGAAGGTTTCTACAAGTAATTGTTTGCTGCTTGGAGGGATGGGTAGTTGGAGGCAAGGATACAGTGAAAGTAATGAGGTTGTGATCAGATAGAGGAAAAGGGGTGTTGGTGAGGTTGCCAGGGTTGCAGAGATGGGAGAATACAAGGTCAAGGGTATTACCATTGGAGTGAGTGGAAGTATGTGTCCATTGGGTTAGGTCAAAAGATGAGGTTAAGTTGAGAAGTTTAGCTGTAGTTGGGCTGTTGACATTGACAGGAATGTTAAAGTCACCAAGAATAATGGTGGGTATTTCAGAGGAGAGAAAGTAGGGTAGCCAGGCAGCAAAGTCATCAAGGAAGCGTGATACCGGTCCTGGAGGCCTATAAATTGCTGCAATCCTCAGGGAAATGGGAGAAAACAGACGAATACAGTGCATCTCGAAAGAAGAGAGGGATAGAGAGGGAGGGACAGTAAGGACTTGGAAGGTGCTTTGTGGGGACAGAAGGAAGCCAACTCCACCTCCTTTCTGTCTGTTGGGTCTGGGGGAGTGAGTCCAATGGAGACCACCATGGGAGAGGGCAGCAGGAGAAGCTGAGTCAAAATTTTGCAGCCAGGTTTCTGTTATGGCCAGTATGTTCAAGCCATGAGAGATGAAGAGGTCATGTACAGATGT
Organism: Lithobates clamitans; assembly: GCA_037952925.1. Taxonomy (NCBI): domain Eukaryota; kingdom Metazoa; phylum Chordata; class Amphibia; order Anura; family Ranidae; genus Lithobates; species Lithobates clamitans. The sequence goes on along the minus strand of JBBGZY010000856.1, from coordinate 1,980,672 downwards.
TAGCTTGTTACAGATGGAGCGGGCGTTCCACAGGGCACATGAGATTGGTGGGGTGCTTTGAGGAAGTAGGGGGATAGAAATTAAACTGAGTGGATTGCGATGGTTGCCAGAGGGGGAGGGGTATTGGATATGTGGCTTGCATTTGGAAAATGGCGGACCAGGATTAGGAGAAATATCACCTGAGACTAGGAGAAGGAGGAGGGTGAGGAAGGCAAGGTGGGAGTGGGATGTGCATGAGCGCACGTGTCTAGTGGCCCTGGTGTTTATGTCAGCATGTGGGTGCAGCAAATGCAGGAGATGATGGGTGCCATAGTAGGGAGAGGGTAGGAGTGAGGGTGATATGTGCATGCTGCAGGGAAGAGAGGAGGGGTAGAGTAAAGATAATTTGAGGATAGAAGACACCAATGTGAGAAGGAAGAGAATAAGGAGCATGTTAGTGGCTAGAGAGTGGGAAACAAACCTAATATAAAATAAATTTCAAAGTTGGTTTGCTTGTCGTCGAGTGGAGCAGAGTTCCTGTTGTTCATGCAGCTTTAGTTATCCAGCTTTTGTTAAACTGCGTCGGTGAAACTGCGCATCACTCGTGACAGAGCCACTCAGGAAAGAGCCATGATGTCTGCGCCATGCCCCTGTCTGCGCCACCCCATAAGCTGCCATAAATTTATAGACAGCCTAAGCTGGGATGCATTTCTCAGTTGGTCATTATTGGGTCATTATAATATTTATATTATATTTTTTTCTATTCTGTTCCATTGTGTTATTGTTATTCTTTTCTATTCTAAACTTTTCTATTCAAATTAATTCTAAACGAAATTCGAATTTCGGAAACTGGTTTCTGAAATTCAAATTTCATATAGAATGAATTTGAATTTGAATAGAAAAGATTAGAATAGAAAATAATAGAAAAGAATAGACAAGAAAAACAATAGAACAGAATAGAATAAAATATAATATATATAAAAAAAGGATCTGGCTTCCTGCTTCGAGCAGCTTCAGGACTCCTTGGGAACCCTGAGTCAGCAAACTCAATTACAAACGGTGCCTGTACCTATTCCAGTCGCAGTTGCAGCCACACATTCACTACAACTGCCAACTCGTCCAGTTTCTCTGGGCACTCCAAGGCCTGCAGAGGGTTCCTCAGCCAATGCATCATTCATTTTGAACTCCAGCCTCAAAACTTCCCGTCTGATCGGACAAAGGTAGCCTATGTTATTTGAAAAAAGTGAAAATTACTTCTGCGCTACTATATACGTTAATGCACGTGTGAATAGTTGTGAATATATATATATATATATATATATATATATATATATATATATATATAATATATAGTGACTATTGCTAGTAGATTCAGGACATTAACCACTTCCAGACCGCCGCACGGCAATATGCATACTTACTTTGAATTGGAATATTGTTGTTATGGCAACAGCTAGCTGCCATAACCCCAGTATCCTCTTCTTCGGCCGGCGGTCCATTTTCCAATAATACAGCGTACACACGATCGGATTTTCTGACAACAAATGTTCGATGGGAGCTTGTTGTCGGAAATTCCGACCATGTGTAGGCTCCATCGGACATTTTCCGTTGGAATTTCCGACAAACAAAATTTGACATCTGGATCTCAAATTTCCCGACAACAAAATCCGTTCTCGTAAATGCCGATCATGTGTACACAATTCTGACGCACAAAGTTCCACGCATGCTCTGAATCAATTATGAGATGGAAGCGCTTGGTCTGGTAAAACTAGCGTTCGTAATGGAGATAGCACATTCGTCACTCTGCAAATTTTTAAATATTTTAATGCAGCGCATTCTCTTCTTCTTTATAATGCTAGAATTGTTTTGCTGCTGATATTCACACATTCTGAGTATGATTTCTTTATTATTTTTTGTGATCTCCTGAATAATATTAGTTGTTTTTTTCATCAGATCTCCATAATAATGTTTTGTATTTATTTTTTTAGTGATTTTTCTTTTTTTTTTTATCAAGATCTCCTGTTTTATTTATTTTTTTCTAGTGATCTCCATAATTTTTTTTTTCGTTTTGTGTGTTAAGTTACCACAACACCATTACACCATTATTATCTTGTATGTTTTAACCTCAAGGAGGTTGGTTGGTGTCCTTTGGTAATTTTGTATTTTTGAAATGTACCTGCCTACTCACAAACAAACTGTCCTTTTTGAAGTAAAACACATAGGCAAGTATTTTTTAAAAAATAGCCATTTATTATAGGTCATAACAAAATAAAGAGGAAGGTAATGCTGGATAAACTGGTGAAATTTGCAAAGCCTTTGTACCCCAGGGCTCACATCAAAACTATTTTACAGGCAAAATTGGTGGCCTGAGGAGTCCATATAATAGTGAGCACAATCCAGTCCAGGAGTCCAAGTGATCAGGAACAGCAGCAGATGACATATATGTCCCCAGGCTGTGGTCATACAACAGCCTGCATCTTTTGCCAGACCAGACTGAACCCAGGCCATCACACTCTTGTCTTCCTTAGACGCTTCCTTCCAGGCTGTGGCTCTGGTGTTAGAGTTGTGGCAGGAGGTGGAGGAGGACGATGGTCGGCATCCTGGCTGCCACCTACTCCCACCACCTCCTGGCTTAGGCTTTCCTGTGTATAAAAAAGGGACATAGTTTTAGTTTTTTGGTCATTAATCACACACAATTTTGAGCTCATGACTGTTGCAAATTGAATGTTAACAAATAGAAAAGACTATCATTCCGAGCCCAGCATTTTTCATTCTTGTCCCAATCATATGTGGCCACTACTGTCTACTTATATGTAAACCACTTTGTTAAATCAGCAATTAGTAATCAATAATAACATCTAGTTAACATCAATAATTTTATGACAAGAAATATGTTGAACAGTGCTCTACCTGACTCAAGCAGGGCTCCTCCAAATCTTCCTGGGTGGAAGGCCCAGGTTGGACATCAGAAGCCTCAGCTGATGTGGAAGGAAGCCTTGAAGGAAGAGTGGAGAGTGCTGGCCTGGGTTCAGTCCTCATGCCACCAATTATGGCCTTCAAATAAGTGATGTCTGCCGTAGGGATCATCGGCTTCACGAATTCAAGCAGTTTCTCCAGCGCTGCCTTCCTCTTTCTTAGCTTATTAAAAGATGGGTGGTTCACCTGCCACAGACAGGGCAGCTCCCTGAACATGTCAATGAATATTGCTAGAAGTTCCCTATGATTGAATGGATCCATTTTCTCTGCAAGACACAACACAAGACAAACCATAATGTCAGGCTAAACTCTTCTAATCTTGTCCCAATATAGGCCTCAATCTAGAAGCAGTATAGGCCACTGATGCACCAAGTTCAAATTGTACCTTCGTTATTACTTTTGGCACTTCCGCTACTCCTTCCTCTGCTCACAGATCATACTTACGACGCACGCGTGTTACGCTTTATATACACTGAGCATGCGTGAAACTCCGCCTGCCCCTGATGTTCTTTCTAGTTTATTGCCCGCCCCTTGTCTTTCGGCGCAGTGGGAGAGCACATGGCGGAGAAAGAGCAAGTGCATGCAGACAGCAGCAGCAATGACGAAAGGCTGGAGCCACGAACATCCCAATCCCGGAGGAGATTTAAGGCCTCAACTATGTCCTTTATATAGATGGTGGGGATGGTGGACATCTTGAAGAGGGCCGACTATGACGGGAAGCATGGACCTTACCCAAACCCAAATGTGAGAAAGGCCAAGATCATGACTAAATAACGTGCAGAAGCAAGCGCATATGTGAGTAGCGTCCGCATATGAAAACGGTGTTCAAACCACACATGTGAGGTATCGCCGCGATCGATAGAGCAAGAGCAATAATTATAGCCCTAGACCTCCTCTGTACCTTAAAACATGCAACCTGTAGAATTTTTTAAACATCGCCTATTGAACATGACATGTTGGGTATCAATTTACTCGGCGTAACATTATCTTTCACAATATAAAAAAAAATTGGGCTAAGTTTACTGTTGTCTTAATTTTTAATTCAAAAAAGTGTATTTTTTCCCAAAAAAGTGTGCTTGTAAGACCGCTGTGCAAATACGGTGTGAGAGAGTATTGCAAAGACTATCATTTTATTCTCCAGGGTGTTAAAAAAAATGTATAATGTTTGGGGGTTCTAAGTAATTTTCTAGCAAAAAAACTTGTTTTTAACTTGTAAACAACACATCAAAAAAGAGAGTGGTTAAATCCAAAAGAAAAACTCTTCTCAGTGCACATGTCTATATCTTCATAAGTGACAAATCCAAAATTAGTGATCAAGCACACCACCGTGTCCTCCACCGGTCTCTATATGTGCTCACCTAACATGAAGACCCACCATAGTCTGCTGGATTTATACCCCTGAGGGGAAGGTGCCATTAATCTGTTGTTCCTTTATCCTCATAAGAACTCCCAATCACTCAGATGCTGTTCCTCGTAGTTATATGTCATAAGGGCAGAAAAAAACTTTAACATAGTGTTTTACTGTTTAAAAACAACTTTTAATAAAACCACAGTAAAGAACTCACATTTACAGATGCACTGTCCTGGTGCATGCAGGTAAAGCACTTTGTATGATAAAGATGGACAATCCCTGGATCACTGAAACATCCGCAGATCCTCAGCCCTGTGTTCCCAGCGGCTCGTAAAACTGCTTCTTAGATGGATGTAATGATGTCACAGGCTCGGCCTCGACGTGTTTCCTCACTGTATTTGTGACTATATCAAGAGGTCACAAGTATGTTGAGTTTTTTCCTGCCCTTATGACAGGGAAGGAAACCTCTTCTAAAGATGCTACACAAGAAAGCCCGCAAACAGTTTGCTAAAAACAAGCAGACTAAGGACATGGATTACTAGAACCATGTCCTGTGGTCTGATGAGACCAAGATTAACTTATTTGGTTCAGATGGTGTCAAGCGTGTGTGGTGGCAACCAGGTGAGAAGTACAAAGACAAGTGTGTCTTGCCTACAGTCAAGCATGCTGGTGGGAGTATCATGGTCTGGGGCTGCATGAGTGCTGCCGGCACCGGGGAGCTACAGTTCATTAAGGGAACCATGAATGCCAACATGTACTGTGACATACTGAAGCAGAGCATGATCCCCTCCCTTCGGAGACTGGGCTGCAGGGCAGTATTTCAACATGATAACAACCCCAAACACACCTCCAAGACGGCCACTGCCTTGCTAAAGAAGCTGAGGGTAAAGGTGATGGACTGGTCACTCCTCCATGATGAGGACTCCAGTGTCAACCTGTGAAGCTCTGGTGAACTCCATGCCCAAGAGGGTTAAGGCAGTGCTGGAAAATAATGGTGGCCACACAAAATATTAACACTTTGGGCCCAATTTGGACATTTTCACTTAGGGGTGTACTCACTTTTGTTGCTAGCGGTTTAGACATTAATGGCTGTGTATTGAATTATGCTGCTTAGCTGGGTGTGGTTGTGCTTCACTATTTTAATTTAGCCTATGTTATTTCCCTCTCCTGTGAAGCTTCAGCCTGGGCTGCTCCCCTGTGTGAGAAGAATGATCCTGTGGTTTCCAGCCTGTCCAACTTCTTGAAGCTCTTTTGAAACATCTTCGAGGAACCGGCTCGGGTTTCTTCAGTGGCCAGTGCCCTTTTATGTCTTTGCCAAGAATCTTCTTCACTGGGACAATATGCTCTTCAGTCTCACAGCTGAATTGAGCTGTAACAACGTGGCCCTAGTTGGAACCTTTTTACATGGCCTCTCTGAGAGAGTGAAAGATAAATTAGTGAGAAGAGCTATCCCCGCCGGTCTGGACAATGTAATTTCCCTGTGTAACCAGATCGATATTTGTTTTCAGGTGAGGTCACTAGAAAAAAAGATGCTAGCACTCCCTGGGCCTTAGCCAGTAGGACCTCCCCTCCCTTCGTTTTGTGGAGCATCTTCTGCCTGCTGAGGAACCTATGCAGCTGGGTCAGACCAGGCTAACCCCCGAAGAACGTGCTAGGTGCAGAACCCTGAGCCTGTAGGGGCAAGAGTCGTTTTTGGGACTCCTGCTTGCTTCGCCTGGGAAATGCTCGGGTCTAATAAATCTGGAAGGTGGAGTATTGGACCCAGAAACACCACTGTCACAGAAGCTGATCTGTGTCTCACCTTTACTGCTGTAGGCCGGCTGGCATCTGTTGTTCCACTAGCTTGTGTTCAGCTCCGCTGCACTCTGCAGCTATGGGTGTCGCCGCCCTCACCTGTTGCTTAATATATGATTCTTTGCTGCTACTTCCTGTCCAGCCCCTCATGTGCTTCTCTATTTAAGTCCCTATCTGACCAGTTCTGGTTGCTTGAGCAACATTTGTTTCTGAGCCCCCTTCATGTAACCTGCCTTAACCTGACCTCTCTTCCACGTCCGCCCCTGCTGGGTTGCTTTTGCCCTAACCAGTTCCCGATATACCTTGGCATTGTATTTCCATGGACTTTATCTCAGATCTGCCCCCCTCAACAGGTTCTACAGTCATCTGGGTAGTGGTGGATCAGTTCTCTAAAATGTGTCACTTGATTCCTCTCCCAGGCCTACTTTCTGCTCCCGGTCTTGCCACAATTTTCATTAAGGAGATCTTTGGTCTTCATGGGATGCCTTCACATATCGTCTCTGACAGAGGAGTTCAATTTACTGCTCGGTTTTGGAGAGCCTTGGCCAACTCCTTTGGGATTAAATTGGATTTTTCATCTGCCTTTCATCCCCAGTCCAATGGGAAAATGGAACGTGTCAATCAAAATGTAGAACATTTTCTCCGTGCCTTCATCTCAGCCCACCAAGATGACTGGGTGGACCTTTTGCCCTGGGCAGAGTTTGCTTTAAACCTTCACTCCAATGCCAGTTCTGAAAAATCTCCCTTCTTCACTGTTTACAGGCAGCATCCATCTGTTCCCTTTCCTGTTCCCATTTCTCCTCTTGTACCAGCAGCAGCTGAAAAAAGTTCCTTCAACTCAATCTGAAAAGAAGTCTCTGACAATCTTCATCTAGCTGCTTCCAGGCATAAAACGGCAGCAGATCGTCATCGCTGTCCAGCTCCTAAGTTCCTGCCTGTCGATAGAGTTTGGCTCTCTACAAAGCACATCCGACTCCGGGTGCCCTCAATGAAATTTGCCTCTCGCTTCATTGGTCCATTTCCTATTCTCCGTCAGATCAATCCAGCTACTTTCAAGCTCCATCTGCCCTCTCATCTCAGGATACCCAACGCCTTCCATGGTTCCCTGTTCAGGCCACTAGTCCTCAATCGCTTCTTTTGTCCTTCTCACCCCGCTCCTGTGGCTGATACAATGGATTAGTATGAGATTAAAGAAATATTGGACTCCAAGTACTCCCAAAGGAGGCTACTCTATCTAATTGATTGGAAGGGCTATGGTCCGGAGGAGGGGTCTTGGGTTCCTGACACCGGTGACTTAGCCCCACGTTTGGTGACCAGATTCCATCCGAAATTTCCCTCCAAGCCAGCCCCCAGACGTGTAGGGGGACCTCGTAAGAGGGGGGTACTGTCACAGATCAGCTGCGGAGCTGATCTGTGTCTCACTTTTACTGCTGTAGGCCGGCTGGCACCTGTTGTTCCACTAGCTTGTGTTCAGCTCCACTGCACTCTGCAGCTATGGGTGTCACCACCCTCACCTGTTGTTTAATATATGATTCTTTCCTGCTACTTCCTGTCCAGCCCCTCATGTGCTTCTCTATTTAAGTCCCTCTCTGACCAGTTCTGGTTGCTTGAGCAACATTTATTTCTGAGCCCCCTTCGTGTAACCTGCCTTAACCTGACCTCTCGTGAACGGATCTCTTGTGTACCGACTCGGCTTGTTCTGATTACATTGTCTGTAGCCCGCCCTGACCTTGGCTCACCATCCGGCTCTCCTTTGCTTCATCCATCCATCCTTGTCTGACAGTGTCTTCTGGTACTTCCCTAGTGAGCGGGGTGAACCCGGGGGTCATGACCTGGGGTCAGCACGCAGCTAAGCCCAAACCCTTGTGAGGGGGTCCCTGGCAGAATACCGGCTGGCCCTTAGACTCCGCGCCCTGGGGGATCCCGCGTCACCTGCTTGCCCGTGGGCTCAGTGTAAGTAGTATCGTGACAATCACCTTCTCGTCTTCTTCTGGTGTTCTTTCATGTAGGCGCTTCCCCTCAATCGATCTTTGCATACCTGGATTCCGGGGGTGCTGGCAATTTTATGGACTAGAAAACTGATTCTGTGCCCTGTGAGGCACAGACAAACACACATGGATTTCTTCAGAATAACAAAAGGATCCTTCTTCTGATTGGGGGAGCCTGAGACTTTCTGGACACTGAATCCGTATTGCTGTGCATCCTGTATGATGATTCCTGTGAAGTACAAGTCTCTCCAGTTTTTTCCGCTCGTCTGGCTCCTTGCTGCTGGCAGAGGGCCCATACCATTTGGTAAGAGTACCCGATCATCTTGTCTGATGGTGGCTGCACATTGGATTGTGAATTCTTTCCATGGTGGTTTCCTTTTCCAAGGGGCATAGCGAATTCTTTCCATGGTGGCTCTCCTTCATAGAGGCAGAACATCTATCTTCCACCATTCATGGACTGTTTTTCACTTGAAGTCACCTTTACCTGTTTGGACTCACGTCTTTTTTATAGATTCAGTCTGCTAGACATTGTGATTCATTATTGCTTTGTACAATTTTTCTATATCACTATTATTTTACCCATGTTTTTAGGTGCCAGTCATTGGACATCATTATAGTGTTGCACGGTTACTTTAATGCCCCGTACACACGGTCGGATTTTCCGACAGAAAATGTGTGATATGACCCTGTTGTGGGAAATTCCGACCGTGTGTAGGCTCCATCACACATTTTCCATCTGATTTTCCGACACACAAAGTTTGAGAGCAGGCTAAAAAATTTTCTGACATCAAAATCCGTTGTCGGAATTTCCGATCGTGTCTACACAATTCCGACGCACAAAGTGCCACACATGCTCAGAATAAATAAAGAGATTAAAGCTATTGGCTACTGCCCCGTTTATAGTCCCAAAGTACGTGTTTTACGTCACCGCGTTCAGAATGATCAGATTTTCCGACAACTTTGTGTGACCATGTGTATGCAAGGCAAGTTTAAGCCAACATCCGTCGGAAAAAATCCTAGGATTTTGTTGTCGGAATGTCCCCGACCGTGTGTATGGGGCATAATTGTTTGCTTATTTGCACTTATTTTAATTTTTCAGCGTTGCACTTTATCCCTCATTCACATTGCACAATTTGTCTTATTATAGTGCTAGCAGCTTGCCAATTTGATTGATGGCGCAGGATTTTTTATAATTTACATCCCATTGGCAGCGCTTGCATTACATGGCGGACAGTGGTGGAATTACCAGGGTCGCAACAGTCGCACTTGCGACGGGGCCCGGTATTCCGCCACTTAGGGGGGGGGGCCCAGCAGGGTTGTTACTCACACACGGCTCTGAGCGGAGATCGGTTTCTGTCAAGGGAACAGTAGCACAGAGACACTGGCATTAACGTTCTATTTGCCCGTCCGTCCTCTCTTGCAGGGGATGAGAGAGGACACAGCTGATCTCACTGCTCCCTCTTCCCCCCCTCCCCTCTCCTGTGTGCTTCGCGGGAAATGTGAGCTCTTTAGCTTCACACTTGACTGCCCGCGGAGCACACGGAGAGGGGAGGGGGGGAAGGGGAAGCAGTGAGATCAGCTGTGTCCTCTCTCATCCCCTGCAAGAGAGGACAGACGGGCAAATAGAGCGTTAATGCCAGTGTCTCTGTGCTACTGTTCCATGACAGACACCGATCTCTGCTCAGAGTCATGCTGTCATGAGAAGGCAAATGGCACTGGTGGAAATTAATAGCATTCACTGATGAGCACTGATAGAATGCACTGATGGGCACTGATAGAAGGCACTGATGAGCACTGATGGGCACTGATAGAAGGCACTGATTAGCACTGATAGAAGGTACTGATGGGCACTGATAGAAGGCACTGATGAGCACTGATAGAAGGCACTGATGAGCACTGATAGAAGGCACTAATGGGCACTGATAGGAGGCATTTATGGGCACTGATAGGAGGCATTTATGGGCACTGATAGGAGGCACTAATGGACACTGGCAGGAGGAATTTATGGGCACCGATGAGCACTGATGGGAGGCACTGATAGAAGGCACTGATGGGCACTGATAGAAGGCACTAATGGGCACTGATAGGAGGCACTGATAAAAGGCACTGATGGGCACTGATAGAAGGCACTAATGAGCACTGATAGGAGGCACTAATTGTCACTGATAGAAGGCACTGATGGACACTGATAGAAGGCACTGATGGGCACTGATAGGAGGCACTAATGGGCACTGATAGGAGGCATTTATGGGCACTGATAGGAGGCACTGATGGGCAGTGATAGGTCACATTGATGAGCACTGATAGGCAGCACTGATAGGAGGCTCTAATGTGCACTGATAGGCTGCACTGATAGGTGGCATTGATGGGCACTGATAGGTGGAACTGATGGGCACTGAGGAACACTGATAGGCAGAACCCAGGCAGTATTGATGGGCTTTGATGGGCAGAATTGAAGAGTACTGATAGGTAGCACTGATGGACGCTGTTAGGCGGCATTAATGAGAACTGATAGGTGGTGCTGATAGGCAGAATTGATGGGCACTAATTGGCGGCATTAATGAGCACTGATAGGTAACACTTGTAGGTGGAAGTGATGGGCACTGATAGGCGGCATTGATGAGCCGGATAACCGACAAGTCTGATCACATGGTAAAGGGCCACTGTGATTGCGCTGGATGCATGTCCCAGGGGTCATGTGGGAAGCATGGTTTTGGGAGGATGTCCATGGACACCCTCCCAAAATTGGAAGCCTGGGGCTCGGATGGAAGGGGGGCCCATCATGGTTTCTTGCACCGGGGCCCTGAAGGTTCTAGTTACGCCTCTGATAGTGGTCGATTATCTAGGGGCGAAAACAGAGATGGAGAGTTTTCCAGTTGACTATCCACTGGCTTACTGGGTCATGAGAATAGACCACTGGCCAGAACTTGCCCAGTATGCTATTGGGCTGCTGGGCTTCCCTGCATCCAGCATGCTTTCCAAACAGGCATTCCGTGCTGCTGGATGTTTTGTTACTGATCATAGAACGCATCTGCGGCACAGTAGTGTGGTGGTAGCACTCTCGCCTAGCAGTAAGAAGGGTCGCTGGTTCGAATCCCAACCACAACACTACCTGCTTGGAGTTTGCATGTTCTCCCTGTGCCTGCTTGGGTTTCCTCCGGGTACTCCGGTTTCCTCCCACACTCCAAAGACATGCTGGTAGGTTAATTGGATCCTGTCTAAATTGTCCCTAGTATGTATGAATGTGAGTTAGGGACCTTAGATTGTAAGCTCCTTGAGGGTAGGGACTGATGTGAATGTACAATGTATATGTAAAGCGCTGCGTAAATTGACGGCGCTATATAAGTACCTGAAATAAATAATAAATAAATCTGTCCACAGACTCCGTGGACCATCTGACTTTTATCAAAATGAATCAGTCCTGGATGACCAGCAGCTATGAAGCCCCTGATGCCGATGTCACCGATTAAGTGTTTTTGGGATGTGGAATCTCTGCATGACTTCTAGGATGCCTAGTAGGCATGGGTGAACGGTTCGGCTCGGGCATAAGTTCGGGCGGAACTTTGGTTGTTCAGATGTTCTGCGATCACAGAACAATATGTGGTGTTCGGGGCAAATTTGAAAGCCGCAGGAACACCGTTAAAGTCTATGGGACACTAACATGAAAAATCAAAAGTGCTCATTCTAAAGGCTTATATGCAAGTTATTGCCATAAAAAGTATTTGGGGACCAACGGCCGTTTTTTTTAAAACGGCCGTTTTTTCGGGAGCAGTTTTTTTTTTTTTTTTAATGCTTAAAGTGAAACAATAAAAATGAAATTTTCCTTTAAATATCGTGCCTGGGGGGTGTCTATAGTATGCCTGTAAAGTGGCGCATTTTCCCATTTTAGAACAGTACCACAGCAAAATGACATTTCCAAAGGAAAAATTGTCATTGAAAACTGATCGTGGCTGTAATGTATTGTTGGGTCTCGGCAATATAGATAAAATTCATGGAAAAAAACAGCATTGGTTCCCCCGCCCAGTCCATTACCAGGCCCTTTGGGTCTGGTATAAATATATAGGGGAACCCTGAACCAAATTTTTTTTTTAAAAATTGCTTGGGTTCCCCCCAAAATCCATACCAGGCCCTTTGGGTCTGGTATGGAAATTAAGGGGAACCCTGCGTCAAATTTAAAAAAAATGGTGTAGGGGTCCCCCGCAAAGTCTATACCAGACCGGGTCTGGTATGGATTTTAAGGGGAACCCTGCACCAAAATTTAAAAATAAATGGCGTAGGGGCCCCCCCAAAATCCATACCAGACCCTTATCCAAGCACACAACCTGACAGGCTGCAGGAAAAGAGGGGGGTGAGAGAGCAACCCCCCTCCTGAACCATACCAGGCCACATGCCTTCAACATGGGGAGGGTGCTTTGGAGTAGCCCCCAAAGCACCTTGTCCCTATGTTGATGGGGACAAGGGCCTCATGATCACAACCCTTGCCCGGTGGTTGTGGGGGTATGTGGGCAGGGGGCTTATCAGAATCTGGAAGCCCCCTTTAACAAGGGGACCCCCAGATCCAGGCCCCCCTATGTGAATTGGTAACAGGGTACATTGTACCCCTACCATTTCACAAAAAAAAGTGTCAAACATGGTAAAAAAAATAAGAGACAGCTTGGGACAAGTCCTTTATTAAAAATAAAAAAATAAAAATGTCCAGCGATGTAAATTGAAGCCACCCGACGGACCAAAAAAGGAAAAAAAAAAAGCCGCAACCATTCCGCCTCGATGGGAGGCTCCCGCTGACTGACGCTTCTTCTGGGTGACAGTTCTTAATAGCAGAGGGCGGGGCCACCCGGTGACATAAATGGGTGACCCTGCCCCACCTCTGACGTTCCCTTTACAGGTAAATTAAGGGGACCCCCCAGGTACTATATTAAAATGAATCTTTCTTTTTTATACTATCACTTTAAGGATCAATAAATCACTGCTCATTTAAAAATTATGTTTTTTACAAACTTTTTTTTCATTGATACATGTCCCCCAGGGCAGTATCCGGACCCCATAACCATTGTATGCCCAATTACTTGTATATAAACCTTCAAAATGGGCACTTTAGATTTTTCATGTTCGGGCCCCATAGACTTCAGTGGGTTCGTTATTCGGTTCCTGAAATTTCTCGATGTTCGAAAAGTTCTGGTGCGAACCAAACTGGAGGTTGTTCGGCCCATCGCTACTGATATATAGTATTTGAAAAATATTTTGGGATCGGTTTTACTTGTTGTAGCAAAGTGTTTTGTATATTCTATTTTATCAGCCCTGATTGTTCCCTTGCATTTATTGTTGCATTTCTTGTAAATCTGAAAATGAGATTGTCCTTTCTACTTTATAAAATCATGTTTTTTCTCATTTATTATTTTACACTTATTTTCTTTTTCTTTTTTTTTTTTTTTAATGAAAACTTATATTGAAAGTTCATAGCTTACAAGGTGCATACCAAATGGCATATAAATAAATAAGTAAATAATCAAGAACATACCAATGACAGCCAAAAGACAATATAAATGCACAAAATCAACATAGCCACGTTAACGTGCATTTCTATCAGAAGAACGTTTGTTTTGCCCATAGGTCATACTAAATTCAGAATCTAAATTTTTACCCTTTCCTTTTTATCAGAAAGTATAAACAGGGGAAGAGAGTAGAGGGAGAAGGTGAAGAAAAGGGTAGGGAAAGGGAATTTTTTTTTATTTTTTATGCTTATTGTATTCTATTGGGTAATAACTAATGCACTTTTTAAACTCATCTTTAAAACACTTCACCTTGCCTAGTGTGCGCTTTGTTGCAAATGTTTGGTCCCATTGAGCGTTGTGCAGTAAGGATCTCAGTTTATTGAAGCTAGCTTTTTTGAAATTTAGAAGTGTTGGTATGACAAGAATTACCTGTAACTTACAGCAAATGTGATTACACCATGATCACTATTTCCCAATCTACCTCTAGCTTGCACATCTGTATTAAGCACTGTGTTTTTTCAAGTTTTAAAAAACAAACAAACAATTATACTCACCTAGGAGAACTGAGCAAACAAACACTTCTGATTGCTCAGTTCTCCCCCTCCGCTCTAAGCAGGGAACTGTGACTGTTAGTCAGCGGCTCTCTGCTCTCCTCTCCAGTGCTTACTGGAATGCTGGTCTGTGAAGAGGCTGGTTCAGGCTCTCAGCGGATCTCTGAGAGGCCAAGCTAGCTGCCAGTCCAGGCTTGTAGCCGGATCCCGACCATATGCCCGCTGTTGGCTGAAAACGGATCACAGGAGGGCAGAACAAACTGCCCTCCTGTAATCCATATTAGAAGTATGGACAAAAAAGCTTTAGCCATACTTTTGCTTTAAAATTCATGGATCAAGCAGAGCATTTTTTTTGGGGCTTCCACCATCTGTTCCATAAAATTTTCCAGCAATACAATACAGACCTTTATTGATTGTGCAGTTCAAATTGCCCAATCAATATCAGGATAAAAAAAAATCACCTGTCATAATATCACCCTGCTTCCCAGCCATTTCAGTCTGTGAAAGAGGGTGACACTCCTCTTCTTCTTTTATGTTATGGTGCCTTTAACATAATCCCAAAAATCTTTTATTTGTTGCATGCTTATGCTGATCCCACTACAAGACTAGCCTGTTTAACACTTTTTTTCCTCTATCCAGTCTTCTAACTGTAACCCCATTATCTACCTCTAACCCCATCCATCCATTTCTCCACTCACACCTATACTGGCCCAGCCATCACTTTATGGATGAGGTCCAAGTTCTTTTTCAAGTTGTTAATGCTCTGCAGTGTTGCCAGTTGATTCTTTGAACCGGAATTGGGGATTCCAAACAAACAACTTGCTCACATCTTGCATAACAGTATCTGTTCAAGGGACACACACTGTAGATTCAGATTCAAGAGTTTATTGCTACTGCAATAAAGAGTAGGAAAGGACTGAGTCTTAAATTTCAAGTCATGCAGTTATCTTAATTGAATTATGGGTATATGAGACAAGGGGTTGCATACAGTATATCACAGATCCAAAACCCACATTGAAAAGGGACTGTCCATCAGATGCAATTACATATCACTAAACATAGGTTTTATGGTGCTTTAAGGGTTATTGTAAAGGATTACCATGTAAAACAACCCATTCAGTTGAAAATAGAAATGAAAGGCAAAACATGTGTGTATAGATATTAAAAAACCCATTAAAAATACCCCTTTCCCTTTTTTTAGGTGGTCACATACAGTCAGGTCCATAAATATTGGGACATCGACTCAATTCTAATCCTTTTGGCTCTATAAACCACCACAATGGATTTGAAATGAAACGAACAAGATGTCCTTTAACTGCAGACTTTCAGCTTTAATTTGAGGGTATTTACATCCAAATCAGGTGAACAGTGTAGGAATTACAACAGTTTGTATATGTGCCTCACACTTTTTAAGGGACCAAAAGTAATGGGACAGATTAACAATCATTCATCAAACGTTCACTTTGTAATACTTGGTTGCAAATCCATATTTATGGACCTGACTGTATTCTCTGTTCTAAGTTATCTCTAGCAACCAATCAGTGAGTGGTAATGATGTGCTGTAACCCCTAGCAACCAATCAGTGAGCACTAATGTGCAGTAACCTCTAGCAACCAACCGGCAAGCAGAAATGATGTGTTGGTTGCTAGAGGTTACAACTGGTGAGTGGTAAGGATAGGCTGTAACCTCCTGGCAACCAATTGCAATTGCTGCTTTATCTGCTGCAGTAAGCTGATTCTGAGTCCACCTGCTATTTTTTGGTATATCTCAGAATGGGGGGGGGCTTAGAAAATGTTTGCCCAGGGCCCAATCAATATTAGAGACGGCCCTGACGATGTAGTCTTTCGTTAGCATTAACTGTAGTCTGTTTTTTCTGAGTCCCCTCTATAGCATAGTTGTATTACCTGTTAATTCTGCCAGTAAGTCTATATTTTTCAGCTTTCTTTAACAGACCAAACTGTACAATTGAAATGGCTGTTAGAGGGTTGAGACAAATTACTGAAAAATGATGAGGGTTCTTACAATGGTCAGGGCATACCACACCTGAAGGATCCGACATGAATGTCAGAGGAACATCATACTGTTTTTTAGTTTTTTTTCAGTGGTAGTTATATGGCTATTGGTAGTAAGTATCACTTTAGAGGTTCAACTCCAACACCAATTTAGTTTGGCTGTTTGCTGAACCTCTGAACAAACAAAATTCAGTCCAAACCTGGGTTCAGACTAAGCTGGCAGCTCATCCCTACTGGCAAATCAAGATGGCTAAAGATTTCTGACCCAAAAGAAGAGCACAAAACGATGGCAGCAGAGGTAACAACGAAAACATGGGGGTAAGCAAATAGTGCATTACTAGGGGTGGGCACTTTGTTGGGGAGAGCAAATCATGTCTGCCAAAATGTGCAAATATGTGGTCCATATTTGTAGATTATGGTGAGACCAGTGGGGGCACATATTGCTTTATTTCTACTCTAAAAAGCCTATTTAAAACCTAAATTATGCATTTAAATACTGTTCATTGTGTACACTTGAACTAGAGTAAAGAGCTGAGTGTATGGGATTATAACGGTGCCAAAAATGCAGCAATACAATTTTATAAAAATAATTAAATTTATTACAAAAAGTTAAAAATATAATTCATATAGGGTACAGGGTACAAAATGGAGCATAGGCAGATCATTACAACCAATTGATGGAAATAGTTGAAATATCCCTACTAGTTTCGCCAAAACATTGGCTTCCTCAGGGGATATGATAGGTTGTAGTTCTACAGAAAAAATAATTCATTAGTATAACAAATTGTAAATAACAAATAACACTGTGCATATCACTAAATGACTGTAGAGAGATTAGATAAGTGCAGTCTCCGCCATCCAATTAATCCCAACCAACAAGATGGAAAGCAGTCTGAGGGACATCTTTGTTTCTTTTTTCCCCCTTTTTTTTATTTCTACTTTTTTGCTAATCAACATACAAGTTGGATACATTTATATATACATATATATGATTAGTTTATATCTTTGTTTATATTTTTGTTGCCTTTTTCCGTTTTATATTTGTTTTTGCATCAACGTGCATTATGATTTGATTCATAACATTGTGCATTCTATCACTCGGCGAATGTGCAGTTGATTGAACTGCTCGGCCTTACGAGCACGCCTCGCATTTCTTTGTCCTGCCCTCCCCCTCCCTTTTTTCCTGCCCTTGTCATCTCATTGTTATTTTCCACGTGCCCTGGTCCCCATATGACTCTTGGCTTCCCCGATGTTTTGGGATGGTTTTCTAAGTCATAGCCTGTGGCTGTATGGACACCCAAGGGCTGGCTGTCTACGACAGCCAGCCCGCCTCTTGGCCTGTCTCCGCCCCCTACCCTCCGCTTTTTCCATCCGCCACATTACGATCTTTTCCCCTGGCTTTGGGTTATTCCTGCCCCTTGGGTTGGCCCACAGCTAAGCCACGCCCCTGCTTGATTGCATCAGACGGCCGCCGTCCTCAGACACATCCATTTTGTAGGATGTAGGAATTGTAGGCTGGCACAAGGGCCGCTTTTTGTCCGCTCCTGATTGGCGAATTTTAGTTGCCAATCAAGTGGGGGGCTTTAAATAGGCTAGCTATTTGTCCGTTGTTGCGGACTCACCGGGATGCTCCTGAGTTAAAGTTAATGCACAGGTAAACTTGATTTTCTGGCGACCATATTATTGTCACATGCAGCTATAATTGATCACAGCAACATTTACTACTATGTCAATTTACTGGGGGTTTTCTGTTTATGTCCAATAGGCTTATGCACTGTAACTGGTGTGGATACTTTGTGCACCTACCCCAGTTTGTGTTTCAACTTGAAGCTATCACACTGCTTCTAATCACTTTTTTTTATTGCTGGGCTTGTTTCCCAATTTTCTTCTGGAGGTAGGGTTTTTTTAACTAAGCCTTTTCAATAATTCTTGTTGCATAACAAAAACCATTTGAATTATTGGTAAACTACAATTGTTTCTCTGTTTTTTATCCAGTGGAGCTAGTCTACGTACAACTTATTTGTCCAATATGATCACTTATTATTGATCTTTTCAGCGTCCCGGTTACTTGTTAGTATACCTTGTATTTGGTGAGTATTTAGGATTGTTTTTCCTTTTTATTGTTGATAGTTGAGCTTTTTATAGCCTTACACTTATGTATTTCTACAGCTATTTCCAAGGTTTATTTTATCAAGCCCCCTGCAGCCACACTATAGGCAGTGGAGGACGACCTTTCCCCTCACATTGGATGTTGTCCATCTTGCCCTATTGGGCTCCGTGGGTAGGTTCTGATGATGCGTGATTGATGCTATGTCCCTCAGACTGCTTTCCATCTTGTTGGTTGGGATTAATTGGATGGGGGAGACCGCACTTGTCTAATCTCTCTACATTCGTTTAGTGATATGCACAGTGTTATTTGTTATTTACAATTTGTTATACTAATAAAAGATTCTTTTTTCTGTAGAACTACAACCTATCATATCCCCTGAGGAAGCCAATGTTTTGGCGAAACTAGTAGGGATATTTCAACTATTTCCATCAGCTGGTTGTAATGATCTGCCTATGCTCCATTTTGTACCCTGTACCCTGTATGAATTGTATTTTTAACTTTTTGTAACAAATTTAATTATTTTTATAAAATTGTATTGCTGCATTTTTGGCACCGTAATAACCCCATACACTCAGCTCTTTACTCTAGTTCAATATTATTGCTGGGACGAGGTACCTTATCTATTTAGAGACACACATACCACCAATTTTCTTCATTGTGTACAATTATATAGCTATACTTAATAATTTAATTATACCTTTTGATTAACTTGCTCATTGCACTATACAGAAATTCATTTTAACTGGCCTTTTCCTGGGCATAGATTTTCACTTGGTTAATTTACCTTCTTTATCCTTATTATATCTTATAGTGGCATCATCTGAAATCTAACTTATTTTTGCCAGAATCTAGTGTAAGGGTCTACCCAATTAATTAAAAATTAAAGGGACTTTTCAGAGAAGCCTTGAGTCACATAGTTCTTGTTACATCCAAAGGAGATATTATAGAGATTGGCCAATTAGACTGTAATGTATCTGGACACTGCTTTAGATGATGGGAGGTCCAGTTTGAAGTTTAATTCATTTTAGTTTGTAAATGTAGCAATCTCCCCTGGGGCCACTAAGGATATGCCCAGGTCTCCCTTATCTGTCCAGAGGCTGCCAGGTCCAATCACCAGCTCCAAGCACACTGACTAACACAGACTCAGTCTAGCAAATGTGTTTTGTAGATTTATTGCAGCACTTTAAACAGGAGAGAGGGATGAGGGTGCTGAATACACCAAAATGTAAAGCAGATCCAGTAGCATAGCCTCTTAAACAGCAGCAGCCTTTGTTTGAGGTACAGGGGGGCAGCCAGTTAATCTGAAAGCCTATGTGAGCAGTTCCAGTCCTCGCAGTAATTTCTGGCATTCAACCCCTAAAGCACATGCGCACCAAGGACCACTCACGCCTGCAAGCCTATATGCAACACTCTTCTGTGATAAAAGGATCCCTCTCTATGCCGACTTCCAAAGGTGATGCCCTGCAGCAAATATCTTTCGATACAGATTCTTTCAGGCCCTTAGACAAACAAATGCTGAGGCCTAACATCAGCTCCTCAGTACACTGGATGCATCTCAGGAGAATTCGCCCCAAGTGAAAGACAATGTGAGCAAGCCTCCCAAGCATGTACCTTCTTCCTCAGCCACCTTTGTTGTGCCCCTCCCAGGGATTGGCTGAGGTCATATAAATATTCACAACTTTCAGTGGTTGGTCCTCCTACTCTATCTCTGGAAGTTTTCTCCAGAGGCAGGCTGGAGCAATCAACCACCAAGCTTAGGGAAACCTGATTGGTCATAGAAACAGATTGCTGCTTGACTGATTAGCCAAACCAGGGCAGGGCATTACATAAATATCTAATACATCTGATAAAATTTGTACAAACAGAAAAGAAGCACCTGTTGTTAGCCTTTATAATGTAACAGTTTGCACTCATTTACAACTATTTCTGAAACAGAAGCAAGTTGTAAACCAACTTTATTGAACCCCAGCCGTTCTATTCCTAAACTGTTTTGAAGTGTCAAAGGAACTCAAGAATTACTAAAACACAGTAGCATGCCATAGACCTACCAATCTGACAAATACAGAAATAAATTAAGAACGACAATCCTGTAATACCCACCAAACAGGGAATTATTTTGTGACATCCACCCAGGCAAGGAGCCTAAACCAAAAAAACAAGGTGGACAATGCAAAACTTACCGCGGAGCCCGATGTGCCCTTCTGGAACAAATACAAGAGGGAACAAATTCACTGCGGAATACCTGAACCCAATTGTCTCAGACCTGGCAGTGCTTGTAGAAGATCTAACAGTAGTCAGAAATAGGGATGAGCTTCGAGTTCGAGTCAAACATGAGTTCGACTCGAACATTGGCTTTTTCGCCAGTTCGCCGAACAGCGAACAATTTGGGGTGTTCGCGGCAAATTCGAAAGCCACTGAACATCCTTGAAAAGTCTATGGGAGAAATTAAAAGTGCTAATTTTAAAGGCTTATATGCACGGTATTGTCATAAAAAGTGTTTGGGGACCTGGGTCCTGCCCCAGGGGACATGTATCAATGCAAAAAGAAGTTTTAAAAACGGCCGTTTTTTCGGGAGCAGTGATTTTAATAATGCTTAAAGTGAAACAATAAAAGTGTAATATTCCTTTAAATTTCACTAAATTTCCTTTAAATAATTTAAAATACACATAAAAGTTAATTGATAAAAGTGGCATGGGATTTCCCCACAGGGGAACCCCGAATCAAAATTTTTTTAAAAAAAGGCGTGGAGGGTCCCCCCAAGAATCCATACCAGACCCTTATCTGAGCACGCAACCTGGCAGGCCGCAGGAAAAGAGGGGGGGACGAGAGAGCGCCCCTCCTGAACTGTACCAGGCCACATGCCCTCAACATTGGGAGGGTGCTTTGAGGTAGCCCCCCAAAGCGCCTTGTCCCCATGTTGATGAGGACAAGGGCCTCATCCCCACAACCTTTGGCCGGTGGTTGTGGGGGTTTGCAGGCGGGGGACCCCTAGATCCCGCCCCCCGTGTGAAATGGTAATGGGGTACAAAAGTACCCCTACCATTTCACAAAAAAGTGTCAAAAATTTTAAAAATGACAAGAGACAGTTTTTGACAATTCCTTTATTTAAAGTCTTCTTCTTTCCATCTTCTTCGGGTCTTCTTCCTTCCTTCTTCCTTTGGTTTCTTTCTCCATCTTCTTCTTCCTCCGATCCTCTGCTTCTTGCTCCGGTGTTCTCGTCCGGCATCCTCCTCCGCAGCGTCTTCTTCCCTGCCGCAGCGTCTTCTTCCCTGCTTCGTTCTCTGGCCGCTCAGCATCCATGGGAGGTTCCCGCTGTGTGACGCTTCTCTTCTTCTGACACTTCTTAAATAACGGAGGCCCCGCCCCCCTCTGATGCACGGGGACTTGACAGGGACGTCCCCTAAGGCTTTCCCCATGACGTCAGAAGGGGCGGGGTCACCCATTATGAATTAGAACACATTTTTTGCCTGTTTGCATGTTCTGGTGCGAATCAAACACGGGGGTGTTTGGCTCATCCCTAGTCAGAAATTAGGTTCCATAAATTGGTTGAACAAGGAAGATTCTCTAGGCATGCCGACTGAGCTAGAGAATGAAAGCATTCAAGCTGGGAATGAGAAAGGGTCGTTAGATATTTCAGCGACATGCCAACAGGAACGACCATTGTACGACTGGAGAAAGAATAACCAGACCTCCAAGTCATCATTCATAGGCCTTGTTATGCCTGCACAATGATGGGGGCCGCCATGCCCTTCATAGCCCAGTATAGGTGTCTACAGAAAGCCCTCCCCATGGGAATGACCCTGCAAGTGAAAACTAGATGACCTAACAGGGACTGGAGCTGTTTCAACTGGAGTTTTTTAGTGCCTTTGGCCAAATGAACAGGGTACAGAAGCCTGGCCAACTTATCACTGGGCAAACAAAATACCATCTCAACCGCATTGATTTCTACACCCAAGAGGGATTGAACCATTATTGGGCCCTCCGTCTTGTCAGCGGAATGCCAAGCTGCTCACAGGTAGGCTGAAAAGTGGAAAGGAGCCTTTGACACTGGCCACTGTCAGACTGGCCAAGGAATAAGAAATCATCCATATAATGCAACAGAGAATGCATACCAGATGATTGGCAAACCACCCATAGGCAGGTGCATGTCAGTTGGCGAAACTGCCCACAGGGGCCTCCTGCGACGGCCCCGGAACCAGCTGTGGGCACTGGAGATACACCCATGCAGGACAAAACGGATTTAATGAATTCAAATAAGCGGTCTTCTGGCAAACCCGATACAGTAGTGTCATGAGACCTACCCCAATAGCCATAGTCATACTCACTGATATGTGGAGGCGGAGAAGGGGAAGGACAGAAGTCATCAGATCCAAGAAGCCTGGCTGCATCCTCAGCCATGTTGGCAGTGGAAGGGGCGGAAGTTGCTCATGGCATCCAGCTGCAAAGGGGACAGAAGGACTCATGGAAGCAGGCAGACGGTGTGTAGAGAGGTCCGGGGGGAGGACCAGCCACCAGCAATGATGAGCGCAGGTGGCAGTTTGCAGCAGTAGAGCAGTTACAGGAACAGACAGAGTCCATGGCAGAAGCCCCCTGGTGGACCATAGGGGTAGGAGCAGTAAGTCCAGTACAAAGGGGGGGCGAGAAGGCAGGTACCTGAGCAGAGGCAGCCATGTATGCTGGGATGGCTGCAGAGTAGACAGCTGTTGAACCTCCATCCCAGCCAGGTGTTGGGAGATGCACGTGGAGCAGGCAGAGCCATGCTGACGATAGCTGCTGTCACCGGTTTTGGATGGCAGGAGGAGGGGGACACAGGGCGGTGAGCGGAGCAGGCTGAACTGTTCACAGGAAGAGTGACAGCTATTCAAAAAGTTCAAGTGTTTAATAGTTCAAGTGTGATTCCACCTTCGAGAAAACAGAAAATGTTTATTATATGTTTTCTTTCACACAGTATAATTTAAAAAAAATATTTTTTATCTTTTTAGATGTTTCTCAGGAAAAAGCCTCATGGCTGACTGCAAGCATTTATGAACAATTTCACAGTGAATCTGTTAAACACAGATTGGGGACACACGCTATCCCTCATTAACATACAATGCAAGAAGACCCAGTTTCTACATGTTTAATCCTTTGTTAGGACAATGTTCAAATTTAGTTTACAATTGGTAAAGGAGAAGCTTTATTAGCCATACTTCTCTTGTGGGTCATAGGAGTACACTTATTTCTGTACTCCTGTGACCCAGACTTAGCCAGCAGTGGGCTAAAGCCCAGTGCCAGCTGGTGTCCCAGAGTCAGTCCAGGATCTGTGGGGAACCCGACAATAGCGACTGGCAACTTACTTAGCCTCTCAACACGCTGCTGAGAGCCTGAGATGGCCTATTCTGTCTCCTCCACAGCCTGAAGCTTCAGTGAGCGCTGGAGGGGCAGAACAGAGAGAGAGGTAACTGACAGTCTACTATATCTGCTCAGTGAAGACTGAGTACTGAGCGACCAGTGGTCATGCGATTGCTCAGTTCTCTGTTTTTGAGCCAGTGGAGGATAACTGCAGCATCGGATCGATAGGTGATCAACCACAAAGGTGAGTATTATGCCGCGTACACACGGGCGGACTTTTCGACGGACTAGGTCTGGCGGACTTTTCGATGGACTTTCCGAATGAACGGACTTGTGTACACACGATCAACCAAAGTCCGACGGATTCGTACATGATGACTGGACTAAAACAAGGAAGTTGATAGCCAGTAGCCAATAGCTGCCTTAGCATCGTTTTTTTGTCCGTCGGACTAGCATACAGACGAGCGGACTTTTTGACCGGACTCGAGTCCGTCGGAAAGATTTGAAACATGTTTCATTTCTAGATCCGTCAAACTTTTGGGAAAAAAAAATCCACTGGAGCCCACACACGATCGAATTATCCGACGGATTCCGGTACTCCAGACCAAGTCTGTCGTAAAGTCTGCTCGTGTGTATGCGGCATAATTGTTTTTTTTTTTTTAAATCCCACACTTCTCTTTTAATGAGAATCATCTAGCACAAGAAGCAAGCAATGCGGATTAAAAAATTGTGCATGGCTCAGTGCCAAAATCTGGTACATGTACTTACTACTTTGGCATGTTTTTTGGAGCTGAGAGGGGCTCATACATTTGAATGGTGCCACTCCAAAAATGTGACACAAAAATGCACAAATTGTGAAAAATGCAACGTGGTAGTGTTGCTCAGGTGTGAAAGGGGCCTAATGATGAAACTTTTTTCTGACTTTCATTTGCTGCATGCTTGTTTCAGATTTTGTTTTTTTTAGTATTCAAGCACTAAACCACATATGGTCAGGCCACCAGCAATTTTAAGAAGACACCTGCAACGGTTCTAATGTATTTGAAGTAATTGCAGATGTACAGTATTTCTCTATCAACAGCTTACATACATAGCAATTATCTACACAGATAATTTTTTTATCACCTACTGTAAAATAGTGTTATACCAAATCTTTTTTAATGTTTCATGAAATTTCACAACACATTTCCTCTCATTCAATGCACCCAGAGGATGTGGACACATGTCAAAGCACCATTTATTGGATTTCATCATAGTCCAATTTGCTAACCAGCAATTAAGCATTTATCAGGCTCTACGCAAGAAACTGATGACTACTCAGTATTTCAGTAGAGTGTTTTGTTTTTTTCAAGGGAACTATAGCATTTTTTATTTTTTTTTACAAAAAGGTTTCTGATATATGTATGAAAGAGATCAGCTTGACATAGATAATCTTATCAGTGTTTGTTAAAAACTTGTTTCTGTCACTGTGTAAACACCATGTAATCTTTTCTTCCTGGGCTTAGGTAATATAAGGAAGTTGCAATCAGTGTTCTTTATCTATGAAAAGATAGTTCAGTCTGTTCAGCACTAGCCAAATGTCATATATAGCAGCAGTTGTTCTAACACTACTATACAGTACAGTATATGACAGCTTCCTTTTTCACCTGTCATTGGCTGTTATGGAAGCAGTGGGCGCCAGAACCAGCTACCAGTGATGTTAATTGGCCCATTCATTTGCTGGCTGGGAAACCTCAGACATGTAAACAAAGGGGCAGGGATAGTAGAAGAAATCTTTCCCCAAATACAGCCACATGGCCATAGGGACTTTGGCATGGCATGAGACTTTGACCAATAGTCAATGATGCCAGCTAGTATCGCTGCCCCCTTGTTTACATCCTAGATGAAAGCTTAAAGCGGAGTTCCACACAAAAATGGAACTTCCAATTTTCTGAACCCTCCCCCCCTCCGGTGTCACATTTGGCACCTTTCAGGGGGGGGGGGGGGGGATGCAGATACCTGTCTAAGACAGGTTTTTGCACCCACTTCCGGGCATAGACTCCCGCGGACTCTACGCCTCATCCTGTCCCCCAACGCTGTCTGCTGGGACACACACGGGTCCCAGAGACAACAGGGACCATTCAGACTTGCGCATGTGCAGTAAGCAACCAAGAAGTGAAACCGCAAGGCTTCACTTCCTGATTCCCTACTGAAGATGGCGGCTGCAGCACCCAAGAGCCATGGGAGAGATCGGCTTCGGGTGAGGACATCGAGGGCACCCAGGACAGGTAAGTGTCCTTATTTTAAAAGTCAGCAGCTGCAGTATTTGTAGCTGCTGACTTTAAAAATAAAAAATTTGGCGGACCTCCGCTTTAAGGAGCTATCACTAGCATACAGTAGTCAGCAGGTGTGGTGGGGTTGGCAAGTTATTTGTTTTGGCAGGTCAGCGGTGTTGTTCATCATTACTGACCTAGATCTACACCACCATATGTCACGATTGATGAATGTACAATGAGCGACATTTTTTGGTTGTTGGAGTTCGCAGATTCCCATAGCCGCCAGGTCAGGGTTGTGGGGAACAGATTTTTGTCCTCCTCTCCCCTGGCACCTCCCCATGTTAAGGGCGCGTGGCCTGCCATAGTCCAGGAGGGAAAGGCCATGCATTCATTCCTCCTTTTCCTGGCAAGCTAGGCTACATGCTCAGATAAAGGTCCAGTATGAATGTTTGAGAACTCCATGCCTTTTTTGTCTTGCTTCTTTGCATGGGGTTTTCCAGGCTTTGGGAAGACCCTGCACACTTTTTTTTTGTGGGGGGTCCTCCATTAGCATTTACTGTATAAAAGACCCTCATCTAAGATCACAGTCTGGAATAAACAAAGGTAATCCCTAATCACTTTGTTTACAAACAGAGCAAAGCTCTTTGAAGCTGCCATTTACTGGCAATTTAAAGTGGTTGTTAAGCCATGCAACAACCTTGCAACAATCCCCTCTGCTATGTTAAATAATGTCCCCAGTGCATTTGTTTTAAAAAAAATGCCAACGTGTACCTGATTTCAGAGCACCAATTGGCGCTCTCTCCTTTCTTGAGTTGACAGCAAAGCAGGCGGAGCTGAGAAACCCCCGATGACATCAGCCAGGAGGAGGGGAGGAGAGGAGGAGGAGAGAGGAGACCGGTCACGTGAGTGCCGATCGGCGCTCTGAAATCAGGAACACTGTGGCCTTTTTTTTTTTTAAACAAATGCACTGGGTATATTTAACATAACAGAGGGGATTATTGCAAGGTTATTGTATTATGAGAGCAGCAGGAGGGGAGGATCATGGGGTGGACAAAGCTAACAGGCAGGGAGGGGAGGGGGGAGAGCAGGGAGGTGGGGCGAGAGAATGGGGGAGAAAGGACAGAACAGGGCTGTGGATGACAGAGGCACATACACTGACCACAGTGTCAGGGCTCAACAGCCATGATAAACCATGGTCAGTTTACAGGGGGAGGGCCAGGTATTTCAGGTAATACAGGGGACCAAATTACACAGCACAAGCACTGTGCTGTATAACATGCTTTAAGGGAACAGGATCCAATTTTTTTTTTAAGGTAACAAATAATTTAAACTGCATTTTTTTTTTTTGGTCGGTTTTTGCTTTAGTAAGTTGTATACTTCACAGGCAAGTTTAGGGAATCCCTCATGCATGTTATTTAAAATAATTGTGCCTTTTAATGTTTCTTTTTAAGCATTATTAACATAGTCAATCCCCACCAAATAATATTTTTTTCTTTGATACATGTTCCCCAAGGCAGTGCCCAACACACCCCCCCCCCCCCCAACCAAATTTCTAAGCCTATTAGCTTTGCAAAATAGCCTGATTTCTAAGATTCATCACCGTTTCATTTCAGTGGGGTTCAGTTTTGGCACCCGAACTTTAGTAACGTTCAGCAAACCCGCCCTCAATTAAACCCAAGTACGTTTGACTCATCACCCCTGAAAACATTGCAAGCGTTGATGAGACTGAGACATTATTGATTACATGTATCAGCCTAGATTTCAGAGTAATTTCAGAGTCAATGCAAAGGCCCCTTCACCAGTGATTTCTTTTACCTGATAATAGAGCCTTTGCAGCAGCTCCAAAATGTTGCATCAACTTTTTTAGTACTGGTGACATATTTTGATGATGGGATTGAGATGGCATCATTCATCAGTGGTCATTCCAACAATCTACAATTCAAGGTTGTTTATGGAGTTTGCCTGAATCGTCTTCTCTATTTCTAATGTATTAAATAAACCTTATTATTTCCTTATTTTGACGGATGGTCATACAGTTTCCACAATATCAGCAATATGACTTGAAGTCTCTACAATTTAAATATGTTTCATTTTGTAATATGTAAATATTTGTAATAACCATTAATTAGCCAATCTCTACAATGAATTTCATGCCTCTATAAAGCTCATCCTAATGCCTCATCTGATTTCCCAGTGGAAGAATCAGCCTAATTCCCAGTGCTACAGCTGACACATATTGCTACGTATAAAAATATCACTTCATTCTACTAATTACTCTCTAGTATTAGGTGCCATACATTTATTTCCCAGAGATGTAGCATAGGAAGCATGGATCACGCACTGCATGTTTATCAAATCCTCACTAGTATTTACCTTAATAAGACTTTATTGGAACCCAACATCTCCCCATAACCCATGTCGTACTGTCACTTGCCTTTTAAGCTCACTAACATTCTATAAATCTTATACTTTGATTACACAGTGCTCCCTGTTATTGGTGTACAGACCCCCCCCCCCCAACATACATAAAGTATGACTGTTAAATACATTATATTGAACTATTCCACAAGATTTTTTTTTTTACTTTATTACTAAATGTTGAATTTTGTAGCTAGTGTCTGAATGCATTCATTTTCCTGGCTGTAATTATTAAGGGGGATTTGCATATTAAATAGAAATTAGCCATCTGTTTCTGACCCATCTGTGTACTAACACACAGAGGTTATGTATCTACAGCTCCCTCATTTTACAGGCACAAGGAGCTGCAATTTCAGATTTTACATATAGAAATGGAGTTATTTAGATGTTTTCATACTGTGTTTCATTGGGTTTAAATTGTGTCTTTACGCTAGAGTGAAGAGATGTAAGCAACAGTAACAGAAATACAGTGATGGGTTATGAACAGTATCATCACCAGCATTTAGTGCAAAATTCTATATGTAAGGGGGCCTTAAGGTGTGAATGTTATCTGGCTGGGTGATTCCATTAATGACAAGGTTTGAATAGGTTCAGTATGGAAATGGGGAAAGGTCTGATTCACACTAAACATGTTGCCATGCATTTTGCTGCATTTTCCAATTACAGAAAAATCCATAAACGAGAGAAAATAATTGTACTCAGTAAAATGGTATACCCCAAGGGATAATAAAATTGGGTTTAAATCTATAGCATCTATTGTGAATTGTAGCAGAGTTTAGGTGACCATGTTGGTTGGTAATGTGATTCAGTCTACGCTCTTCTATATGTACTGTATCTATGGTGGACTAGCCAGATGAGTGATACATTTACAATTTCATGAAACCAGTCCTCTAATCTCAGCAAATTTTTTTCTTGCTGTCTCTCCTCTGCATGTTCATTTCCATCATCTCCCTTTTGCAGTCCCTTTTTTAATAACCATATTTATATTATAAAGGAGTAATAGTCTTTGTCACTAAGCCCCTCATTAGGTGATAGAAAAGGAAGTAGAAAGGTCGTCTTATTTACATTTGCGTCTAAAAACCCTTATGCGTTATACAGTGTGTTTCTTTTCCAACAAATCTGTAAAATAACTATATTTCTGCAATGGTACAGCTAATGGAAGTGTCCCAAACATTTCCCAGCGTCACTGGTTTCTTATCTCTTATTGTGATGCAGTGAACATTTGGCTGTATAATAAGTTTTATTATAGCTAGAACTAGGCTATAACTGAAATACCTGAACAGAAATCTCCTAATATGACTAACCCGAATACACTGAATATAATCAATAAACCAGAAAGAAACCTTTCTTCAAAATGTATTTTCATATAGCTAATCATGGAACTATGTATTGAAAAACAGAAATAACAATTCTGTTTATTGTAAGGTCAGTTTTTTTTTTTTTTAAATGAAAATCCAAA
This sequence comes from Lithobates clamitans, assembly GCA_037952925.1. Classification (NCBI taxonomy): domain Eukaryota; kingdom Metazoa; phylum Chordata; class Amphibia; order Anura; family Ranidae; genus Lithobates; species Lithobates clamitans. The sequence goes on along the minus strand of JBBGZY010000856.1, from coordinate 1,950,959 downwards.
CACCACTCTGTTTTGCAGATTTTATTTGTCAGAAATTATTTGATAGTTATTTTTAGCCCGTTACTTTGACTGTGCTGACTACAGCAAAGCCAGTAAATCATTCAGCACTGTCCTCAAGAAAGTCTTCCAGGCTGCAAAAAATGTTTAGCTCTTTTCAAAAATGTTTCATTTGAAATATTTTGGTTGGTTGCTCTGGGAAACAGCTTTACTTTTGTTCCATTTATTTTATGTATCCCCTAGGCTTTCTTCAGCTAGAATGAAAACACAACTGTTCTTTGGTGATTGCATTGTTAGGTTTCAACCCATGTAGTGTGTTGTAGGTCAGAATGTACTGTATGTATCTACTGTACTGCAAATGGCTTCAGGCTTCTAATGAGGTTGGAGTTGTGGATTCTGGTTAGAGAGGGCCAAAGAGTCACTAAAACTATCATGAATATAGCTCCTTTACTGAGGACTTCAAAGTGGAACAGGGATACTGTTAGAAATTCTGTACATAGCCCTAGAAAACAGTGCACAATCCACATGGGGTTTGCTTCTTCACTGCAGACAGGAAACAGGAGCTTTTATTATACAGACAAAATGCAGAGTTTTACCACAGCGATCATCTACAATCATTACAATCTACTAGCTAATGTAGTTGTTGCACAAAATACATGAACATTGTATTCCAGCACCACCACTCAACAACTACTCCTTATATTAGTCCCATTTCAGAACTCAGCTCTTTAACCACTAGCCGACCGACGGCGTCAAACGGCTGCCATTCTGCCGCTGTTTGATAGCGGCACAATGGCTCCCCTGTGCGAATCGCTATAGCTGTACAACGGCCGCTTTAAGGGGTATGGGGCGCACGACCCGCCACGGTACGGAGAAGCCGATGCGCGTGCCCAGCAGCCGCTCCTGACAGAGCCAGAAGGAGGATCTGTGTGTGTAAACACACAAATCCACTTTCTGACAGGGGAGAGGAGACAGAGTGTGTATTCCTACTATATAGGAACACCGATCAGTCTCCTCCCTCAGGCAGTCCCATCCCCCCACAGTTAGAACACACTGAGGGAACACAGTTAACCCCTTGATCTCCCCCTAGTGTTAACCCCTTCCCTGCCAGTGACATTTATAGAGTAATCAGTGGCTATTTTTAGTTCTGATCGCTGTATAAATGTCAGTGGTCCCAAAAAAGTGTCAGAAGTGTCCAATCTATCCGCCGCAATAAAAATCGCAGATCACCGCCATTACTAGTAAAAAAAAAATAATAATAAAAATGCCATAAATGTATCCCCTATTTTGTAGACGCTATAACTTTTGCACAAACCAATCAATATTTTACCAATATTTTACCAAAAAATATGTAGAAGATTACATATCGGCCTAAATTGAGGGAAAAAAATTTGAACACACTGAAGTTTTGTCAACAATTACACTTCTACTGATGGTTACCTTGTTTGTGTCTTGGTGTAGAATTCTGTATGTCTTTTGGAATGTGCACATAGGCTTTGCTTCCAAAAATGTTTAGCTGATTCCAATTTTGGGGCCCTTCCATTACACGTTTCATATGGAGTTTTCCTTGTAGTTGATTTTCAAGATAGCATGCAGTCATAATTGCCTCCTCCCAGTATATGGTTGGCATATCTGCATCAAACAACATGGTTCTTTCATTTTCACATAGAGTATGGTTCTATCTGCAACCCTGTTTTGCTCTGGGTTGTAAGGTACAGTAGGGACGAGCTGATCACCCCCCCCCCCGGTTCGGTTCACGCCAGAACATGCGAACAGGCAAAAAGTTTGAGCGAACATGCAAACCCTATTAAAGTCTATGGGACCCAAACATGAAAAACTAAAAGTGCTCATTTTAAAGGCTTATATGCAAGTCATTGCCATAAAAAGTGTATAGGGACTCGGGTACTGCCCTAGGGGACATGTATCAATGCAAGAAAAAGTTTTTAAAACAACTGTTTTTTTTAGGAGCAATGATTTTAATAATGCTTAAAGTGGAGCTCCGCCGAAATTTTTTTTTTAAAAGTCAGCAGCTACAAATACTGCAGCTGCTGGCTTTTAAAACACGGACACTTACCTGTCCAGGGCGCCCGCGATGTCGGCACCCGAGGCCGAACCATCTCTCGGTCCTCGGGTGCTGCCGCCTCCATCTTCGGTAAGGGAATCAGGAAGTGAAGCCGTGCGGCTTCACTTCCCGGTTCCCTACTGCGCATGCGCGAGTCTCGCAGCGCAATACGGCTGGTCCCTGCTGTCTCTGGGACCCGTGTGTTTCCCAGCAGACAGCGGGGGGGGAACAGGAAGTGGCGTAAATAACCGCAGATTCTGTGGCTATCTATGCCGGAAGTGGGTACAGATACCTGTAATATACAGGTATCTGCACCCCCCTCCCCCCTGAAAGGTGCCAACTGTGACACCGGAGGGGGGGAGGAATCCGATGAGTGGAAGTTCCACTTTTGGGTGGAACTCCACTTTAAAGTAAAACAATAAAAATTAAATATTCCTTTAAATTTCGTTCCTGGGGGTCCCCTTAGTCTGCCTGAAAAGTGGCGCATCTGTGTGATGTGTAGAACAGTGCTGCAGCAGAATGAAATTTCTAAAGGAAAAAATGTAATTTAAACTTGCTTGTGGCTGTAATGTATTGCTGGCTCCCGGCAATATAGATGAAAAATCAAGGAAAAAATTGGCGTGGGTTCCCCCCTCTCAGTCAATACAGGGCCCTACGGGTCTGGTATGGTTTTAAGGGGAACTCCATGCCAGAATTTAAAAAAAAAACAGCGTGGGGTTGCCCCAAAATCCATACCAGACCCTTATCTGAGCAAACAGCCTGGCAGGCCATGAGGGTTGGCCGGCAAGCTTCCCCCCTCCTAAACCGTACCAGGCGGCTTGCCCTCAACATGGGGAGGGTGCTTTGGGGTCCCCCCCAAAGCACCTTGTCCCCATGTTGATGGAGACAAGAGCATCATCTCCACAAACCTGGCTCGGTGGTTGTGGGGGTCTGCGAGTGGTACCCATTTACCAAAAGTGTTAAAAATTAAAAACCACAATAGACAGTTTTTTTTACAATTCCTTTATTAAAAAATAATAAAAAGTGTCCCGCGATGTACATCCATCATCAGTCACGCTGCCGGGCAGACACGAAAAATAGGAGAAAAAAAGGAAAAAACTCCTACTGTCTTTTGACTGTGATAGCTGTTATGTAGGCAAGTGCGGGGCCACCCGCTGACCTAACCGGATGACCCCACCCCCTCTACTACACATGACGTCAAAAGGGGATGGAGTCCCTCAGTTATGTCACCAGGTGACCCCACCCTTGCCTATATAACACCTGTCACAGCCAAGAGATAGCAGTCGGCGGAAGGCCTTCCATCAAGGCTGAGCTTTTTTTTCAGGTTTGTCTGGCGGTGTGATTAAAGATGGACCCATTCACAAAGGGGGGCGGGATCTGGGGGCCCCCTTGTTAAAGGGGGCTTCCAGATTATGATAAGCTCCTCACCCACAGACCCCCACAACCCCCAGGCCAGGCTTGTGGGGATGAGGCCCTTATGTTGAGGGCAAGTGGCCTGGTATGATTTAGGAGGGGGGGCTCACTTGACCTCCTCTTTCCTGGCCTGCCAGGCTGCTTGCTCAGATAAGGGTCTGGCATGCATTTTGGGGGGGACCCCTCAGCAATTTTTTTCTAATCTTGGCGTGGAGTTCCCCTTAAAAATCTATGCCAGACCCAAAGTGCCTCATATGGATTTTAGGGCGACCCCACGCTATTTTTCTTTTTTTTTTTTGGCGTGGAGTTCCCCTTAAAATCTATACCAGATTCAAAGGGCCTGGTATGGATTTTCAGGGTGACCCCCTTGCAGTTTTTTTTCTTATCTCTGTCATAGGGTTCCCCTTAAATGCTTCAATATACTATTATATACTCAGCACTGAATGCAGTGTGTGTGTGTGTGTGTGTATGTGTATGTATGTATGTATGTATATATATATATATATATATATATATATATATATATATACACACACATATATATATACACACACATATATATATATATATATATATATATATATATATATACACACACACACACTAAACTGCCTGCACACCACTGACTAACCTGACTAATATAGCTCAAGTTACCAATCTCTCTCCATTAATGCACATGGCACACTATACATGGCCGCCGTGTAAGCAGCCTTATATAGTGTGGGGCGTAGACATAGTCCCCTGAGCCATGATCATCCTGCCTTTAGCCAATCATGGCGCTCACAGCAGATTGAACTTTGATAGGCTAAAGCATGCAGGTCAGGTGCATGCTTTGGCCATTCAGCAGCTGTCAATGCACTGCGATCTCGCAGTGCATTATGGGGCACTCCATGTTCAACTCGAACATTGGGACAATCCATATGGTACAGTAGTTTGAAATATTATGCCATGCTTTCTGAGAATCACCTGCGTGTAGGGATGAGCTTTGTGTTCGAGTCGAACCCATGTTCGACTCGAACATCGGCTGTTTGGTCGTTCGCCGAATTGCGAACGATATGGGCCGTTCGCGCCAAATTCGTGTGGCGCGTCACGGCCCGTAATTCACTGCGGCATCGCAGTGCATTGCTTGCTGATGATTGGCCAAGCATGCACTATGACCCGCATGCTTGGCCAATCACAGCGCCGCCTTAACAGAGAGCCGTAATTGGCCAAAGCCAAGGAGGCTTTGGCCAATTATGGCTCAGGGGATTTAGTACACGCCCCACACTATATAAGGCCGCCTGCACGGCGGCCCTGTGCAGTGTGTTCCGGTGTGCTGAGAAATAGAGAGAGAGAGAGACAGTGTCATTTCATTTGAGTTAGCTAGATTAGGCTGGGCAGTCAGTCAGTTAGCTGTACTTAAAGTGTATTGTATATATATTTGCATCCCAGGTGTTGCATATATATATATATACACTGTATTCCGTTTAGCTAGATCCGTTCCTGTTATCTTCTAGACTATTTACATTTAGTGCAGTGCGTCCTGCTCACAGTGTTCAGCTAGATCCGTTCCTGTTATCTTCCTACTGACAGGCAGGCTTGTCTTGTTACAGTATTTTGAAGAAAATTACTGGTGTTCTTTTGATCCTATTAGTACCACAGTCAGGCAGCTAGACTATTTACATTTAGTGCAGTGCATCCTGCTCACAGTGTTCAGCTAGATCCGTTCCTGTTATCTTCTTACTGACAGGCAGGCTTGTCTTGTTACAGTATTTTGAAGAAAATTACTGGTGTTCTTTTGATCCTATTAGTACCACAGTCAGGCAGCTAGACTATTTACATTTAGTGCAGTGCGTCCTGCTCACAGTGTTCAGCTAGATCCGTTCCTGTTATCTTCCTACTGACAGGCAGGCTTGTCTTGTTACAGTATATAAAGCTACCTGAAGAAAATTACTGGTGTTCTTTTGATCCTATTAGTACCACAGTCAGGCAGCTAGACTATTTACATTTAGTGCAGTGCGTCCTGCTCACAGTGTTCAGCTAGATCCGTTCCTGTTATCTTCTTACTGACAGGCAGGCTTGTCTTGTTACAGTATTTTGAAGAAAATTACTGGTGTTCTTTTGATCCTATTAGTACCACAGTCAGGGAGCTAGACTATTTACATTTAGTGCAGTGCGTCCTGCTCACAGTGTTCAGCTAGATCCGTTCCTGTTATTTTCCTACTGACAGGCATGCTTGTCTTGTTACAGTATATAAAGCTACCTGAAGAAAATTGCTGGTGTTCTTTTGATCCTATTAGTACCACAGTCAGGCAGCTAGACTATTTACAGTTAGTGCAGTGCGTCCTGCTCACAGTGTTCAGCTAGATCCATTCCTGTTATCTTCTTACTGACAGACAGGCTTGTCTTGTTACAGTATTTTGAAGAAATATACTGGTGTTCTTTTGATCCTATTAGTACCACAGTCAGGCAGCTAGACTATTTACAGTTAGTGCAGTGCATCCTGCTCACAGTGTTCTGCTAAACCTACAAGTTAGTGGGGTGCGTCCTGCTCACAGTGTTCAGCTAGATCCGTTCCTGTTATCTTCTTACTGACAGGCAGGCATGTTTTGTTACAGTATTTACAGCTACCTGAAGAAAATTACTGGTGTTCTTTTGATCCTATTAGTACCACAGTCAGGCAGCTAGACTATTTACATTTAGTGCAGTGTGTCCTGCTCACAGTGTTCAGCTAGATCCGTTCCTGTTATCTTCCTACTGACAGGCAGGCTTGTCTTGTTACAGTATATAAAGCTACCTGAAGAAAATTACTGGTGTTCTTTTGATTCTATTAGTACCACAGTCAGGCAGCTAGACTATTTAGAGTTAGTGCAGTGCGTCCTGCTCACAGTGTTCTGCTAAACCTACAAGTTAGTGGGGTGCATCCTACTCACAGTGTTCAGCTAAACCTACAAGTTAGTGGGGTGCGTCCACCTCACAGTGTTCAGCTAAACCTACAAGCTAGTGGGGTGCGTCCTGCTCACAGTGTTCAGCTAGATCCGTTCCTGTTATCTTCTTACTGACAGGCAGGCATGTTTTGTTACAGTATTTACAGCTACCTGAAGAAAATTACTGGTGTTCTTTTGATCCTATTAGTACCACAGTCAGGCAGCTAGACTATTTACATTTAGTGCAGTGTGTCCTGCTCACAGTGTTCAGCTAGATCCGTTCCTGTTATCTTCCTACTGACAGGCAGGCTTGTCTTGTTACAGTATATAAAGCTACCTGAAGAAAATTACTGGTGTTCTTTTGATTCTATTAGTACCACAGTCAGGCAGCTAGACTATTTAGAGTTAGTGCAGTGCGTCCTGCTCACAGTGTTCTGCTAAACCTACAAGTTAGTGGGGTGCATCCTACTCACAGTGTTCAGCTAAACCTACAAGTTAGTGGGGTGCGTCCACCTCACAGTGTTCAGCTAAACCTACAAGCTAGTGGGGTGCGTCCTGCTCACAGTGTTCAGCTAGATCCGTTTCTGTTATCTTCTTACTGACAGGCAGGCTTGTCTTGTTACAGTAAATACAGCTACCTGAAGAAAATTGCTGGTGTTCTTTTGATCCTATTAGTACCACAGTCAGGCAGCTAGACTATTTACAGTTAGTGCAGTGCGTCCTGCTCACAGAGTTCTGCTAAACCTACAAGTTAGTGGGGTGCGTCCTGCTCACAGTGTTCAGCTAAACCTACAAGTTAGTGGGGTGCGTCCACCTCACAGTGTTCAGCTAAAGCTACCTGTAGAAGGTTGGTGGTGTTCTCATACTACAGGCAGGCAGTTGATTTTGCTAGCTGCAGTATCAGTACATATATATATATATATATATATATATCCCAGCTTAGTGCAGCTACAGGCCATTAGTATGTCTGGAAGGCCAAGAAGGAGAGGCAGACAGTCACAAGCCAATAAGAGAGGGCAAGCAGGCTCTGTGTCTAGTGCTGGTGGTGGAGACGGTGCATCCTCATCAGCACGTGGCCATGGGACACGCTTGGCCTTTTTTTCGGCAGCTGGCCATGTTGAGACGCAACATGCAGAAGACTTGGTCGAGTGGATGACCAAGCCGTCTTCATCCTCCTCATCCTCTCTCACCCATGCCCAGGGTACTTTGTCTGGCAAAGCAGCGGCCACTTCCCTCGGCTCAATGTCATCAGTGACTCCTTTCCTAGCCCCACCATGTCCTCCTGAGGAATCCCTCGAACTGTTTGACCACAGTGTTGGGTACATGCTCCAGGAGGATGCCCAGCGTTTGGAAGGCTCTGATGATGATACTGAGCTCAATGAAGGCAGTAACATGAGCACGAACAGAGGGGGTGCCCAAGAAGGACAGCAATCTGGCAGTCATGCTCCCCCTGCTGCAGCATACTGCCAGGTTTGCTCCAGTGATGAGGAGGGAGGGGATGATGAGGTCACTGACTCAACGTGGGTGCCTGATAGGAGAGAGGAGGAGGAGGAGGAGGCGGCACATCACCAACGAGGCAGGATGCCCTCCAGGGGCCAGCCTAAGGGCAGCACATTGACTGCATCACACCTCAAAGCTCCACATGTGCAGGGCGCTGCAGTCTCTGCGCGTTATTCAAAAAGTTCTTTGGTGTGGGCCTTTTTTGAGACGAGTGCATCAGATCGCACCGCTGCTATTTGCAACATATGTCTCAAGCGTATCTCACGTGGCCAAAACATCTCCCGCTTGGGTACCACATGCTTGACCAGACATATGTTGACCTGCCATGCAGTTCGTTGGCAAGCGTATCTAAAAGACCCACATCAAGAACAAAGAGGACCTCTCCTTGCTCCTCATCAGCTGAGATTTCCAACCCCACTAGACCTTCAGTCCTCTCTGAGACCTGCACTGAGAGGAATGAAGGTGTAGAATTAGGTGTGTCACAGCCAAGTACTTGTGGGCAATCTGCTTTTGGTACACCGACGTCAGATTGTACCAGGCAAATTTCCCAGCCCCAGCTGCTGCACTGCCGAAAGAAGTTTGCTCCCAGCCATCCACATGCCCAGCGGTTGAATGCTAGCTTGGCAAAATAGCTAGCACTTCAACTGCTGCCTTTTCAGTTGGTAGACTCTGCCCCCTTCCGTGAGTTTGTGGAATGTGCGGTTCCTCAGTGGCAGGTACCCAAACGCCACTTTTTCTCATGGAAGGCGATTCCGGCTCTCTACCGGCATGTGGAAGGCAATATCCATGCCTCGCTGGACAGGGCGGTCAGCGGTAAGGTGCATATTACCGCTGACTCATGGTCCAGCAGGCATAGACAGGGACGTTACCTAAGTTTCACGGCGCATTGGGTGACTCTGCTGGCAGCTGGGAAGGATGCAGGACAAGGTGCAGTAGTGTTGGAGGTTGTTCCGCCACCACGCCTCCAAAATGCTAATGATTGTGACACTCCTCTCTCCTCCACCCCCTCCTCTTCTTCTTCCTCCATGGCCTCTTCCTCGGAACCAGCGGTGCTCCGTAGTCGTTCAAGGGGCTACGCAAGTACGCAGGCCAAAAGATGCCATGCGGTGCTTGAGCTGGTGTGCTTGGGGGACAGGAGCCACACTGGGGCAGAGGTTCTGTCAGCTCTGCAGGGGCAGGTTCAGAGGTGGTTGACGCCACGCCAACTTAAGGCAGGAATGGTGGTTTGCGACAATGGCACCAACCTCCTCTCTGCCCTCCGACAGGGACAAATGACCCATGTGCCCTGTTTGGCTCACGTCCTTAACTTGGTGGTGCAGCGGTTCTTGGGCAGGTACCCGGGCTTACAGGATGTCCTGAGGCAGGCCAGGAAAGTCTGTGTGCATTTCCGCCGGTCATATAATGCCAGTGCTCGGCTGACGGACCTCCAAAAGGAGTTTAACCTGCCCAAGAACCGCCTAATCTGTGACATGCACACCAGGTGGAACTCAACGTTGGCCATGCTGCAGCGGCTGCACACGCAGCAGAGGGCCATCAATGAGTACCTGTGCGACTATGGCACCAGGACAGGGTCAGGGGAGCTTGTTTTTTTTTCCCCACGCCAGTGGGCCATGATCAGGGATGCATGCACTGTCCTGTCACCATTTGAGGAGGCCACGAGGATGGTGAGCAGTGACAGTGCATGCATCAGTGACACTGTCCCCCTTGTCCACCTGTTGGAGCACACGCTGCGTGGAATAATGGACAGGGCACTTGAGGCAGAACAGAGGCAGGAAGAGGAGGACTTCCTTAGCTCTCAAGGCCCCCTTTATCCAGACAGTGTTCCTGCATGCCCGCCGATCACACAGGAAGAGGACGAGGAGGAGGAGGAGGAGGAAGATTGTGTCAGTATGGAGGTGGAGCCTGGCACTCAGCATCAGCAGCAGTCTTTAAGGGATCAGTCCCAAGAAACACATGGACTTGTACGTGGCTGGGAGGAGGTGGCTGCGGACCATGTCGTCCTTAGTGACCCAGAGGACTCCGGACCGAATGCCTCAGCAAACCTACGCTGCATGGCCTCCCTGATCCTGCAAAGCCTGCGTAAGGATCCTCGTATTCGTGGTATCAAGGAGAAGGACCAATACTGGCTGGCAACCCTCCTTGATCCACGTTACAAGGGTAAGGTTGCGGACCTTATCTTGCCATCGCAGAGGGAGCAGAGGATGAAACATCTTCGGGAGGCCTTGCAGAAAGGTCTGTGCAACGCGTTCCCAGAGACTGGGAGGTTACAAATCAGACTTGGACACCTTTCCCACCGAAAATCCTCTGGGTTACTGGGTCTTGAGGATGGATCACTGGCCAGAGCTTGCACAGTATGCAATTGAGCTACTGGCCTGTCCTGCATCCAGCATTCTTTCGGAAGGCACATTCAGTGCTGCTGGAGGCGTGGTAACCGATCACAGGGTGCGTCTGTCCACTGACTCGGTCGATCGACTGACCTTCATAAAAATGAATCAGTCTTGGATCACCACCAGCTACCAAGCACCTGATGCTGATGTAACCGAATAATTTTTTTTGAAATCTCAGATCCCTTCAAAGACTGCCTATGCTGATGCTGAGTGACTAACCCTGAGTAATTATCCTCTTCCTCCTCAATCATCACGCTGATAGCTTGTAAGAACTTTTTTGGTTCTGGGCGCCACCACCAGTGCCTAAGGCACAATTTTTCAGCCCCTGTTTAACAGGGGCGTGTAATTACAATTTTTGATGTAATACTTTGCAGCAGGGCTCGTTCCTGCATTCCAACTAGAGTGTCTGTGAGGGGTTGCAGTGTTGTGGCACCAGCACCAGTGCTTAAGGCCCATTTTTTCTGCCCCTGTTTAACAGGGGCATGTAATTACAATTTTTGTTGCAATACTTTGCAGCAGGGCTTGTTCCTGCGTTCCAACTAGAGTGTCTGTGAGGGGTTTCAGTGTTGTGGCACCAGCACCAGTGCCTAAGGCCTAATTTTTCAGCTCCTGTTCAACAAAGGCATGTAATTACAATTCTTGATCTAATATTTCACAGCAGGGCCCTGTGAGGGCTTACAGTGTTGTGGCCACAGCAACACCTAAGGCCCAAATTTCTGCTGAGTATATAGGACAGGACCCTACTTTCAAACATCTAACTTACAAACGACTCCTACTTGCAAACGGAAGGAGACAACAGGAAGTGAGATGAAATCTACCCCTAGGAAGGGAAATTCTCTCCTGTAAGAGTTAATATGGGAGAAACATTTCTCCTTTCCACTGATGCTTTCCAATCCTTGTTCCACAAAAAAACCCAAATTTTCAAAAAACATTTTTCATTGGGACAAAAAGTGAGGTGAAATCTTCTGAAGAGGAGGAAAGACAACAAAACAAATGTCACAGGGGTGATAACCCTTCCCTATGTTTTCCAAAAAGCTTAAAAAAGATTTTTTGGCTGGAGCTAAACACGTTAAAAATGTACCCGTTCAAAATTACAAAGAGATTCTACTTAACAACAAACCTACAGTCCCTGTCTTGTTTGCACCGCCTGTATACGGCTGTTCAGAGTATATAGGGCCTGGTGGCCCCACACCTTTCCTTATTTTAATTTGGGTGCGGGGTTCCCCTTAATATCCATACAAGACCCAAAGGGCCTGGTAATGGACTGGGGGGTACCCATGCCGTTTGTCTCACTGATTTTTATCCATATTGCCAGGACCCGACATTACATTAAACCCGCCAGCAGTTTTAAATGAGATTTTTTTCCTTTAAAAATGACATTTGGTGCAGGGACTGTTCTAAACACGGGAAACACGCGTCACTTTACAGGCATACTATAGACACCCCCAAGGTACGATATTTAAAGGAATATTTCACTTTTTTTTTTTTTTTTACTTTAAGCATCATTAAAATCACTGCTCCCGAAAAAACGGCCGTTTTTAAAAGTTTTTTTTGCATTGATACATGTCCCCTGGGGTAGGACCCGGGTCCCCAAACCCTTTTTAGGACAATACCATGCAAATTAGCCTTTCAAATGAGCGCTTTTGATTTCGAACGTTCGAGTCCCATAGACGTCAATGGGGTTCTAACGTTCGTGCAAACTTTCGGTCCGTTCGCAGGTTCTGGTGCGAACCGAACCGGGGGGTGTTCGGCTCATCCCTACCTGTGTGTTATCAGCTGTATATTCAGTTCCATTGTCTGTGCGCATTTTGCCAAATTTTGTTGCTCGCTTGAGCCAAATATTATTTAAGTTTCTCTGGTACTTCACTTTTGTTGTGTAACATATATAGTGTAGTTAGAGTCGCCACCTCATCCCTTTAAACCCGAACACACATGAATTACACGGATTCTGTGGCTAATTTAATGCAGATAAGGCACCAAGTGAGTTTAATTACCTTAATCAGCCACAGAATTACAGAACTAATATGTGTTCGGTTTTAAAGGGATGAGGTGGCAACCCTGAGTGTAGTATACCTGGAGTAATCATCTATAATGCCCCGTACACACAGTCGGACATTCCGACAACAAAATCCTAGGATTTTTCCGACGGATGTTGGCTCAAACTTGTCTTGCATACACACGGTCACACAAAGTTGTCGGAAATTCCGATCATTCTGAACGCGGTGACGTAAAACACGTATGTCGGGACTATAAACGGGGCAGTAGCCAAAAGCTTTCACCTCTTTATTTATTCTGAGCATGCGTGGCACTTTGTGCGTCGGATTTGTGTACACACGATCGGAAATTCCGACAACGCATTTTGTTGTCGGAAAATTTTATAGCCTGCTCTCAAACTTTGTGTGTCGGAAAATCCGATGCAAAATGTGTGATGGAGCCTACACATGGTCGAAATTTCCGACAACAAGGTCCTATCACACATTTTCCGTCGGAAAATCTGACAGTGTGTATGGGGCATAAGAGTGAGAAAATATGTCTTTTTTACTAAAGGAAAATTTTTAGACTGCAAAGATCTGCATGAATTAAGTCCAGAGGTTTTTTGTAGCTCTGATGTTACTCTGCTTTGGAAAGGCTTTTCTTGTCATTTGTCCCTTTTATACAGCTGGTGCATTTCATTGTATGTAATTTTTATTCCTCTTGCATTCTCAGTTCATTTCTTCATTATGTCAGGACTTCTGTGCCATGTGTGAGTTCAGTTTGAATGTTTTTCCTCCGTGGCAGGATTAACCGCCTCATTGCAGTTCAGCTGATATAGTTCATCTGTAATTTTAGCCTTTTTGTGATGGCACAACTGTCATCTTGGCAGGTCACTACATTGCCTTATTTTGTGAGCTTCTTCACTGACAAAAGATTTGTTTTGAGAGCAGGGACATAGAGGACATTTTTAACAGGTATTGTCAGGTTCCACACTTACCAGACAGGTGAGTCCACGTGGGCAGAGGGTAGGCTCCCTTACGTGTCCGATTCGGGGCCCCTGGTAGAGCAGACAGGAGGCCCGCGAGTGCGGAGTGGTATGAGAGCCTGAGGTAAAGTCCTGGAGCACAATGGTCTGGCAAGCAACCGGTAGAGCTTGAGACTTGGTGGAGCAGATGCAGAGCAGGAGTTGGTCAGACTTGGTCATACACAGGCAAGGTCGGTAACGGGCTGGCAGCAACGGTACAAGGGAGCAGGCAGAAGAGAAGTCAGACAAGCCGGGGTCGGGTACAGGCAGCAATCAAGGGAGGTCCAAAGGTAGCCGGGTCACAACAGGTAAACACTACGGAAGCACAGGAACGCGGGATGATCACGGGACAAGACACGGAGCTGTTTGATCAGGCAGCACTGGGTCAGTGCAGAGGCAGGATTCAAACAGGCAGGTTGGCGCCAAAACGCCGCGCACGTGCACGCGCCGATTCGCCAAAGCGCGCCGCGCACCCGCGCGCGCCCGAGCGCGCCCCCGGAACCAGCACGCACGCCCACACCACCAGACATGTCAAAGGCAGCGCCCACAGGCGGACGCGCGCTAACGCGGACGCGCGCTAGCGCGAACGCGCGTACGCACAAACGCCCGGACGCCACCCCGCACGCCACGGCCGGTGAGCCCAGGCACGCCGGTGCCCACAGGGACACGCGCCCCAGCACGCACAGGGACACGAGCGCCAACGCGCCCCGGCGCGCACCGGCGCCCAACCAGGTAACCTCTCTGACAGTGCCCCCTCCTCAAGGGCAGACTCCGGATGCCCAACTGGGCCATCTTCGAGGCGTGAGAGGTTTTGAAGGACTGCAGGAGTTCTCTAGCGTGTAAGTTGCTTTCCGGCTCCCACGAATTATCTTCGGGTCCATAGCCTTTCCATTTTACTAGATATTGCACCTGATTGTGCTTCCTTCTACAATCTAAAATTGCTTCCACTTCAAACTCTTCTTCGCCATTCACCACAATAGGTTTGGGTGGGCCAATGTTGCGCCCAGAAAAGAAATTAGGAGTGACTGGCTTCAGGAGAGATACGTGGAACACTGGGTGTATCCTCAGAGAATTAGGAAGGTCAAGTTCGTAGGCCACGTTGTTGATCTTCCTTTTTACCCGGAAGGGGCCCAGGTATTTGGGGCCCAGTTTCTTGGATGGGCAGGCCAACTTGAGGTTAGTGGTAGACAGCCAGACAGAATTGCCAGGTTCAAGAACAAGTTCCCCCCGTCTCTTCCTATCAAAGATTTTCTTATAATCTTCCTGAGCCTTGGTCATGGTCTCCTGCAGCAATTTATTGTTGCTAGAGAAAAAGTCCAAAGTTTGGGATACTGCAGGAACAGGGCATTCAGGGACTGATCCGGGCAAGAAGGATGGATGGAAACCGTAGTTGGCAAAAAACGGAGACTGGTTTGTAGCTGAATGTAGGGAGTTATTGTAGGAGAACTCCGCGATGGGAAGCAGGGAGGCCCAATCGTCCTGGGAAAAGGCAGAAAAACAGCGGATGTATTGCTCCAAAGTCTGGTTCGTCCTCTCGGTTTGCCCATTTGACTGAGGATGGTAAGCCGAAGAGAATGACAGCTCGATCTCGAGCGCGCCACAGAGGGCCTTCCAGAATCTGGAGGTGAACTGAACGCCCCTGTCCGAGACTATGTTGGTCGGGACTCCATGCAGCCTGACGATCTCCTTTATAAAGATGGAAGCGGTCTCCATGGCCGAAGGGGTACCCTTCATGGGGAGGAAGTGAGCCATCTTAGACAGCCTGTCAACCACTACAAAAATGGCCGAAAAAACTTCTGATGGTGGAAGCTCAACAATGAAGTCCATTGATATCATGGTCCATGGCCTCTCTGGGACTGGCAATGGCCTCAACAAGCCCCAAGCTCTTGTCCGGCTAGTCTTGTTTCTGGCACACGTGTTACAGGACTCCACGTAGTCCTTGCAATCCTTAGTAAGACAAGGCCACCAAAAGGTGCGTTGGACGAGGTCGGTTGTTTTTCGAGTACCAAAGTGGCCGGCCAGTTTATGATCATGACATAAACTTAACACCTGTACCTTTAACTCCTCAGGGACCACAATCTTATTTTTGAACCAAAACAGACCATCTTTGGTACAAGACTCGGCAGGTGGAGACATTCCCATGGAAGCGCGTCTGATTCGGGAAATTAAATCCTCCTGAAGGATTAGGAAATTCCCAGAGGGAAGAATAGTATCCGGGGACACGGTTCTTTCGGAATCGAGGAACATCCTGGAGAGAGCATCAGGTTTAACATTCTTGGATCCGGGCCTGAACGTAATGTGGAAAATAAATCTGGAAAAAAAAAGTGCCCATCTGGCCTGCCGGGGTCTCAATCTTTTGGCTGTCCTTAGATATTCCAAGTTCTTATGATCTGTGTAGATCAATATGGGGTGTGCTGCGCCTTCCAGAAGGTAACGCCATTCTTCCAGAGCCGCTTTAATGGCCAAAAGCTCCCGATCACCCACGTCGTAGTTTTTCTCGGAAAGAGAAAGTTTACGTGAGAAGAATCCCACAGGGTACAGCAGTGATTTGGCACCCTGTCTCTGTGAAAGCACAGCTCCGACTGCAACCTCAGACGCATCCACCTCCAGGACGAAGGGCAAGGCAGGATTGGGATGCTTAAGGATAGTGGCTGAGGTGAATAGTGCCTTGAGTTTTTCAAAGGCCCTTTGTGCCTCAGGTGTCCAGCGGAATCGGCATCCTTGTTTGGTAAGCTCCGTGATGGGAGTTATGATCGCAGAAAATCCTTTAATAAATTTCCTATAGAAATTGGCGAAGCCAATAAAGCGTTGTACTCCTTTTTTGTCGGTCGGTGCAGGCCAATCCAGAATAGCGGCTACTTTTTGTGGATCCATTTTGATGCCATCGGGGGAAATAATCAGGCCCAGGAACTGGATAGATTGGAGCTCGAATTCACATTTCTCAAGTTTGGCGTATAGTCCGTGCTGTCTGAGCCGGGAGAGTACATTTCGCACATGTTTACGGTGTTCCATCAGGGAGGCCGAGAAAACCAAGATATCATCCAGGTAGACGATGACATAAAGATCCAATAAGTCGTGAAAGACATCGTTGATGAAATGCTGGAATGTCGCCGGTGCATTGCACAGACCAAAAGGCATGACGAGGTACTCGTAATGTCCGAATCGAGTACGAAAAGCCGTCTTCCACTCGTCTCCTTCTCTTATGCGGATCAAATTATAGGCTCCACGGAGGTCAAGCTTGGTAAAAACGGTAGCCGATCCCAGTCTCTGGAATAGTTCAGGAACCAAGGGTAGCGGGTATCTGTTTTTAATAGTAATTTTATTGAGCTCCCGATAGTCAATGCAAGGACGTAAGGAGTGATCCTTCTTTTCCACGAAGAAGATACCTGCCCCAGCTGGAGACGTGGAAGGACGGATGAACCCCTTCTTCAGGTTCTCGTCTATATAAGACTTCAGGGTGCCTAACTCCTGCTCCGTTAGAGGGAAGATCCTCCCAAAGGGAACTTCGGTACCTGGTAGGAGTTCAATTGGACAGTCATAAGGCCTATGAACTGGAAGGGTTTCTGCCCCTTTTTTACTGAAGACGTCCAGGAATTCCCGGTAGGGTTCGGGAAGATCTTGGCAGGGCTTAGCTTCAGAGTCCATGCGCAGGCATTGGGAGGGGGTTAATGGGGTCCCCCGTAAACAATGTTGTCTGCAGTATTCCGAGGAAAACTGAATCTTGCCTGTAGACCAGTCGATACTGGGATTATGGGCCTGTAGCCAAGGTATTCCTAGGATGACTGGGAAGAGAGGCGAGGCAATGACATCTAGGCGTAAAAGTTCCTGATGTTCCGGGCCAATGGTGGCCAACAGAGGAACCGTTTCTTGGATGACGGGTCCGGAGCGGAGGGTGGAGCCGTCCGCTAAGTAAACTGCCAGTCCTTGAGCTTTAGTCTGAGTGGGGATATGATGGGTTTCGACAAAGGTCCGGTCAATGAAACCACTACAAGCTCCAGAGTCAATGATGACCGGTACTGGGATGCTCCTTCCAGGTAACTGCAATACAATGGAAAAAGTTAGATGATTACCGGCACTAGGTAGGACAGGTGCACACAGAGAAGAAGATGGCAGACACTTACGTCTCTTGTTTGGGCATACTCTTGCAAAGTGACCAGACTCCCCACAGTACAGGCACAAATTGAGTGTGCGCCTGCGTGTCTTCTCCTCAGAAGTCAGAGAGGGACGGAGCAGACCCAACTGCATGGGCTCTGGGGCCTCCGGGCCCGGGGAAGAAGAGACCAGCGGAGCTTGGTTTGGGGCACAAGGAGCCCTAGGCAGCATCCAGGTAAGACGTGGGTGACCTTGACTAGCAGACCTCTCAGAGCGTCTCTCCCTGAGGCGACGGTCTATCTGGATGGATAAGTTAATTAACTCTTCCAGTGTCTGCGGTATCCCCACTCGTGCCAGTTCGTCCTTTAGCGGATCTGACAACCCCAGCCGATATTGGTGACGCAAGGCTGCGTCGTTCCAGTTTGTATCCGAGCTCCAACGCCTAAACTCCACGGCGTAGTCTTCAGCAGCTCTGCGACCCTGTTGAAGGGCATGTAAGGCGGTTTCAGCCGTGGTTGTTAGCTGGGGGTCCTCATACAGCTGAGACATAGCTTGGAAGAAGGCATCTAAGGAATCAAGAGATTGGGCCTTCTGCTGCAATAGGCGGTGGGCCCAGGTTTGGGGCTCACCGATCAAAAGGGATATGACGAACCCCACTTTCGTAGCTTCCAGGGAGAATGTCCGAGGCTGCAAAGCGAAGTAGAGCTCACATGCGCTGCGAAACGCTCGGAACTTACTGCGTGCTCCGGAGAATTTTTCGGGTGTGGGCACCCTGGGCTCTGGTGGTAACATTACTACGGAGGGTGCTGAGGCAGGGTTGGCAGAAACTGCCCCTGGTGAAGAAGCTGAAAGAGCCTGGACTTGTCCTTCCAATCTGGTATAGCCTTCCTGTAGGCTCTTAACGGCTTGAGTAAGGCCCGCTAGGTGCCTACACAGTTCATCCATGGGGGAGGCCCCCTGCCCGGACTCAGTCATGGCTGCCTGATACTGTCAGGTTCCACACTTACCAGACAGGTGAGTCCACGTGGGCAGAGGGTAGGCTCCCTTACGTGTCCGATTCGGGGCCCCTGGTAGAGCAGACAGGAGGCCCGCGAGTGCGGAGTGGTATGAGAGCCTGAGGTAAAGTCCTGGAGCACAATGGTCTGGCAAGCAACCGGTAGAGCTTGAGACTTGGTGGAGCAGATGCAGAGCAGGAGTTGGTCAGACTTGGTCATACACAGGCAAGGTCGGTAACGGGCTGGCAGCAACGGTACAAGGGAGCAGGCAGAAGAGAAGTCAGACAAGCCGGGGTCGGGTACAGGCAGCAATCAAGGGAGGTCCAAAGGTAGCCGGGTCACAACAGGTAAACACTACGGAAGCACAGGAACGCGGGATGATCACGGGACAAGACACGGAGCTGTTTGATCAGGCAGCACTGGGTCAGTGCAGAGGCAGGATTCAAACAGGCAGGTTGGCGCCAAAACGCCGCGCACGTGCACGCGCCGATTCGCCAAAGCGCGCCGCGCACCCGCGCGCGCCCGAGCGCGCCCCCGGAACCAGCACGCACGCCCACACCACCAGACATGTCAAAGGCAGCGCCCACAGGCGGACGCGCGCTAACGCGGACGCGCGCTAGCGCGAACGCGCGTACGCACAAACGCCCGGACGCCACCCCGCACGCCACGGCCGGTGAGCCCAGGCACGCCGGTGCCCACAGGGACACGCGCCCCAGCACGCACAGGGACACGAGCGCCAACGCGCCCCGGCGCGCACCGGCGCCCAACCAGGTAACCTCTCTGACAGGTATCTTTCTGGTGACACTCTGGAAATAGGACAGTAAAGGAAACTGTCTCCTATTCCTTCCTATTCCTTCCATTATTTGCCCATTAGTTGTGGTGATTTTTTCTGTTTTACTCAAGGTCAGGTCAACCTTTAGGTTAAGGTGAGCAAAGAATGTTCTGTCATGTGACTTTTAGCTCTTGAATCAACACACCATGCCTGCAAAGATGAGGTGCAACTTTTGGGTTGAAAAACATATTCATTATCTGAAGCAAAATCAATTTTTTCCTTTACATTTTTGGCCTTTTGTAGTTAGTTTTGTTTTTGCATGCTAGCTTTCCAGATTTTGCAATCTTTTAAATTATCTTGTTTCTTGCACACATGGACCTTGTTCCTTGCCTCTTTATGGAGAGAGCTGAGGTCAATAAGACCCCACATCTCTCCTCTATATTGGAAAGCATCAGTTAAAAAAAAACTAACCCTATTGATCTAATGCTGTCCAAGAAAAAAAAATATGATCTTGTTTTCATTGGCCGTGAACTGGAAGTGACATCATGATGTCACTCCAGGCCTCATAGGCCATCTTTCCTTTGCTAATTTCTATGACCCTCTGCCAGTTCTGAACGTGATCCAGCGGCTAATCAGCTGCTCGGATCACTTTTAGCAGAAAGAGCAGCGGCTGCTGAAAATTTGAATACTGTAGTTATGGCATCTAACTGCAACCATGACCCCAGTATTTAAAAAAATTAGCAGCTGGGTCATGGCATCTAGCTGCAGCCATAACCCCAGTATTAAACTGTTCAAGACCAAGGGTGGCCATAGATGGATCAAAATTCGACCAGTTCAGAGGGGATGTATGGGCACTGTGGTTGTTGAACAGAAGTTGATTTACCAATTAACTTCTGTTCAACCACCCTGTTGGAATACTTCAGCTCTAACTACATAGTATTCTGTTACATAGTTACATAGTTAGTAAGGTTGAATAAAGACACCAGTCCATCCAGTTCAACCTGAGTAAGTGTGGATGCGTGTCTACAATTATCCCTATTTATTTAAGGTACCCATATAGTGCCATTAATTTACGCAGCGCGTCACACATACATCGGTCCCTACCCTCAAGGAGCCCACAATCCAAGGCCCCCAACTCACATTAATATACTAGGGCCAATTTTGGACAGAAGCCAATTAACCTACCAGCATGTCTTTGGAGTATGGGAGGAAACCGGAGTACTTGGAAGAAACCCACGCAGACACAGGGAGAACATACCAACTCCAGGCAGGTAGTGTTCTGGTTGGGATTCGAACCAGCAACCCTTTTTACTGCTAGGCGAGAGTGCTACCCACTACACCACTGTGCCGCCCTGTTGGTGGGGAAGTCTCCCCTGCTGTCAGAATACAATGACATGGTGGGGAAATTCCCTCATCTACTTTATATGTGTGGATGGGGGAATCAGGTCATCTATACAACTTCAAATTTGCACCGTGATATAAAAAGAACAGGAAGAAACTGAACATTATGAAATTGGGCAGAATCTGAAAGTTTTCTTAAACTTGCTAATAATTAAGTTGGGGCTTTACTATTCTGAGTGTATTTGAATCTCACATTACATCTTCATGCAGAACTTCCCTTAATAAAAAACAAAATCTCCAGATTTCTGGGTAATGGCGAAATATATAATTATTATTTGCCCAATTAGCCAGGCCACCATGCACTAATACTTGTACATACCCTAAGATCAACCCAGCTTTTTTTTTAATTGCAGAAACTATCATTAGTTTTCATGTCATAAAAGAAAAGTATGCGATTCTTAAAAAATATATACTATACTCCCCTAGGTGGATGCATCAGTCTAATGGTGCATCTGTCCCCCTGAGCTATCTAAGACAAGTGTCTCTCAGTTCTCTGTCTTCAGTGAGCAGAGAGTGGTGACTGCCAGCCACCAGCTCTGTGTTCTGTCCCTCCAGCGCTCACTTAAGAACCAGACCATGAAGGGGGATGGGAGCAGCTGGCTTAGGCTCTCAGCTGCTCACTGAGAGCCTGAACCAGCTGCCAGTCCAGGCATCTGGGTGGATCCCAACTGTAAAACAAGTCATAGGAGCACAGAACAAACTGCATTTCTCAGATCCATAGGAGAAGTAGGGCCAAAAAAGCTTTAACTAGCTAACTAAAAAAACATCATCATCATAGGATACATTGACATCACCTGGTCAAGGTGCTCAAGACTGGCTGTCATGGAATGTCGAAATGAAAAAACAATGGGAATAGTCTGAATTATGTGGCAGTCTTGCCTAGGGTATTAAAGTGGTTGTAAACTCTGTTACACCACTTGTACCTACAGGTAACCCTATAATAAGGCTTACCTGTGGGTACTGTGAATATCTCCTAAACTTGCCCAGTTTAGGAGATATTCACTATATGCACTGCTGCCGACGTCATCGGCGAATGCGCACTTAAGAAACGGCCCGCTGGTGCAGTTTTTTAGGGCCCGTGCCATGACCGGTGGCTCCCACGCGCATGAGCTGGAGTGACATAATCACGGCTCCGGTGATCACAGAGCCAAAGCCATATAACTCAGGTGAAAGATGTCGGCCGTGAAAGCGGAGTGTGGGCGGCACTGCAGGGCATCGTTCTAAGGTAAGTATTTCATAATGAGCTAGTATGCGATGCATACTAGCTCATTATGTCTTTGTCTTTCAGGTTTTTGGGGGGTTTTTTTTCGAAGGTTTACAACCTCTTTAAATAGTGTACACTGATGAAAACAAAAACAAAGACAGGGAAGTCAGTTGTAACCAGAGAATTAAATAGCAAAAAGGAAACTAAAAGCAGACAGACAGGACAAGAGAAAGGGAGGGGAGAAATTAGAATTCAGAGTAGTGCAATAGACAAATCATTTAATTAGAAATCAATTAATCAGCAGGAGAAATTCAGTGATCTTTTAACCCAGTAATTTGTCATCCCACCATACTGCCACAATGTCATTATGTAAACTATAGAAGGCATCAAGAGGCTAAATAGTGGGACTTTGAGGGCACAACCATAATAAACTAACAAAAAATATATAAAAAACTTAATTTTTATTAATAGTGTAAAAAACACATAGAACAGACATGAAGGTTAAAAACACATCAGATATAGGCATACAACTCAGTTACATACACCATAATGAATCCTATCCTGCAGTCTCCTAGATAATTCTCTATAATTGTGTATAAACTGTATAACCAGTAATTACGGGTAGAATAAAGGGTACACTTCCCCTGTAAAGTTGAATTTGAGAGAATGCTGCAGGTCTGGTGTTCCAAAAGTGGTGTAGTCTCTAATTGCTCTACATGTTTCACGTTGACAAGGAACGCTTCTTCAGGAGCTAGAGGTTCTATTAAAAATACATACAAACAAAAAGGACAAACATCATAATCACAATACTAAAGAACTATTCACACTATATAAGCTATAACAAGATATGGGTAACAGCTGGGTCGGAAATTCCGCCCTACCCAAGGTGAGGTACGGCAGAGGCCCTATAAAAGACTAAGGTCTCGAATGGAAGGACAGCACAGCCTGGTAGTTTAGGGAGGCCCCCACAAGTGAGGCCAGTGCGAACATAGAATAACATAATTAAGGGTAAGTAATTAAGTGGGTAAATTTGAGGTAAGACCCACTTAATTACTTACCCTTAATTATGTTATTCTATGTTCGCACTGGCCTCACTTGTGGGGGCCTCCCTAAACTACCAGGCTGTGCTGTCCTTCCATTCGAGACCTTAGTCTTTTATAGGGCCTCTGCCGTACCTCACCTTGGGTAGGGCGGAATTTCCGACCCAGCTGTTACCCATATCTTGTTATAGCTTATATAGTGTGAATAGTTCTTTAGTATTGTGATTATGATGTTTGTCCTTTTTGTTTGTATGTATTTTTAATAGAACCTCTAGCTCCTGAAGAAGCGTTCCTTGTCAACGTGAAACATGTAGAGCAATTAGAGACTACACCACTTTTGGAACACCAGACCTGCAGCATTCTCTCAAATTCAACTTTACAGGGGAAGTGTACCCTTTATTCTACCCGTAATTACTGGTTATACAGTTTATACACAATTATAGAGAATTATCTAGGAGACTGCAGGATAGGATTCATTATGGTGTATGTAACTGAGTTGTATGCCTATATCTGATGTGTTTTTAACCTTCATGTCTGTTCTATGTGTTTTTTACACTATTAATAAAAATTAAGTTTTTTATATATTTTTTGTTAGTTTATTATGGTTGTGCCCTCAAAGTCCCACTATTTAGCCTCTTGATGCCTTCTATAGATTATCGGGGACGTTGGCACAAATATTATCCAAAGTACCTACAGAGTCACCCTGTATATTAGGTACTCCAACACTAGGATTTTTCTGTTGCCATTATGTAAACTAATTACAGTGTGTCTCAATTTCTTTTTCTCCGGTATGCAACACTGCCACAGTCTTTCTGTAATTCACCTTGTTTAAAGCATTCTTGCTCTTTACTGTTAACCTCTCTCCCCTTCTTTAACTAGGCTCTCTTCCAGTGTCTCTCTGCCCTGTCTAGAGGTGCACATTAATATTTCATGAACACTCTTGTACAATTCCATTAGAGGGCAGAGATTATCACAGAGACAGTATACAGGCTAATGGAAGAAACATGTCTTACAAGTAATTTAGAATAACTCTTTGCATGGTCACACAACAGTGCAGGAACGAGTATACATTTGCATCAAAAAACATTCTACATCACTAATCTTCTATGTCTATTTTTAATCTGTGCGTAAAAAAATTATGTCCATTCTGATATTACTGTATTTCTCGTGTCTACATCATAAATCTTTACCGATGAGATGTACTGAGACACAGGAAAAGGCATTGCTTACAGCCGCCATTGTAAGCAGTGGTGAAACCATGACATTATAGTGGTCTTGACGCTACAGCTGCACCTGTGCACAAAGCTTGAAGCCTTGTTTTCTGCACTCTTGCTAAACTTGTGGTGGCTTCTGATGCCCCGAGAATAATTAGGCATTATTAGAGGCCATGTAACTATAGGTGTAGACACTGCTAATGTAAATACACAATGCTGTCATCATGCGTGCCAAAATATAATAATGGGGCTACTGAAAGTAAAGCATGAACTCACTGATGAAATTACATAAGGGACAGAAATAGATTACATGAATTAAAATCTTCAATCACTCTAAGTGTTCTATTAACAGCAGCTTTGACAATATGATATTTCATGCCATTGGTGCAGATGAAAGGTGTTCTGGCAACTCAAAGAGTTCAGGAATGTGTCAGAAATTGGGCATAGATTACGCTGAAAATTATAGGCTCGGAAAATGTTGTTTGTGCCCTTAGTTGTGAGGCCAAAGCAATTGGCAGCAGGGAAAAAAAATAATTTTCAGGTTGACAGTTGCTATTATAAATGCTTGAATAAACTTTTTAGACTGCATTTTCTCTTGAAGAGTCCTGTCTAATCATTCATGGAAAGTCCATACAACCCATGTATTTTTTTTTCAATACTTGAAGGCAGGGGCGTTGCTAGGTCTGCAAAAGACCTGGGGCTAGAGCCCATAGCAGCGGTCACCAACCTTTTTGCATGCCCGCGGGGGGGGGGGGGGGGAGACCGGTGGTAAGCAATTTTTCACGGGCGATGGCTGGTGTTGGCGCTTCAATCATCACGGCACCATGGTTGATATGGTGTCAGGGTGATTGAAGTGCATTATTTCTATTGTTACATTCTAATATATAATGAAGTGGTTCAACTCACCATACTGCAGAATCAGTGGGAGCCCTGAGCGTGTCACTTGCCACATCTCCTGCCACCAGATGCAGCATGTCACTTGCCACCGCCAACTGTCACCAGATGCAGCGTGTTACTTGCCACCGTCACTTGCCACTAGATGTCACTAGATGTGGATTGTCACTTGCCACTTTCACTTGGCAGCAGATGTGGATTGTCACTTGCCACGTCACCTGCCACCATTTCCAGATTGCCACTTACCACGTCACCTGCCACCATTTGCAGATTGCCACGTCTCCTGCCACCATCTGCAGATTGTCACTTGCCACGTCTCTTGCCACCATTTGCAGATTGTCACTTGCCACGTCTCCTGTCATCATTTGCAGATTGCCACATCTCCTGCCTCATGTCACCGGCCACCAGATGTGGGTTGTCTCTTGTCAAGTGATGTGGATTGTCACTTGCCATGCCAGCCAGTGGCACCAAATGTGCATTGGCACTGCATTGGCGGCAGGCTGACAGCACTGGTCCATTTAGGGAGAGCGGTGATGCGGGGCGGGCACTAAGAGATGATGTCATCTTGCTGCTCCCCACTGACCTCTGACATTGACGCAAGGGGTCTGGCTGCAAAGTGGAGCTCCACGATGACAGGAAGCATGTGACCTCCACTCCACCATGCTGTGAGGGCGAAAGAGCGCTGATTTGTGGTGGGCAGTGAGAGATGATGTCATTTCTCTGTTGCTCGCCGCATCTCGCTGCCAAATTGAAGAGGCCCGGCTGTGAAGATTGCTGATGTGGATCGGGTGAAGAGAGATGTCATCTCTGCTTGTCCACCCGCTCACTTATCTCCTCTCCTCCGCCTCTCTCATGCAGCCGGCCCGCCCGCCGCAGCAGCCGCAACCCCGCTATTTAGGCAGGGACCCTGCAGCAAGAGACTCGGGGCTATGGGCCCCAGATTTGGGGCTATAGCCCCAATAGCCGCCCCTAGCAACGCCCCTGCTTGAAGGTGTTGCTGTTTAACCGCTTCCAGACTCGTGCACAACGATGTACGTTGGCACAATGGCACTGGTGGGCAAAAGGGCGTAATGTCCCTCCAGCAGAGCGGCATGGCGGGCGCGTGTGCCCGAGGGTCAAGCAGTCTCAATGTCCACCAGTGGCCCATGACTGCGGCGAAGAGAGGAAGAATGGGGAAATGCCCATGTAAACAAGTCATTTCCCTGTTCTGCCTAGTGACATGACAGGATTCTACTGCTCCCTGTCATCGGGAGCAGTGATCTCTGTCATGTCCTAGCTAGCCCATCCCCCTACAGTTAGAACACACTGAGGGAACACAGTTAACCCCTTACTCGCCCCCTAGTGTTTAACCCCTTCCCTGCCAGTTACATTTATACAGTAATCAGTGGCAATTTTTAGCTCTGATTGCTGTATAAATGACAATGGTCCCAAAATAGTGTCAAAAGTGTCCGATCTGTCAGATCACCACCATTAGTAGTAAAAAAAAATAATAATAAAAATGCCATAAATCTATCCCCTACTTTGTAGGCACTATAACTTTTGCGCAAACCAATCAATATACGCTTATTGCGATTTTCTTTTTACCAAAAATATGTAGTAGAATATATATCGGCCAAAAGTGAGGTAGAATTTTTGGGTTTTTTTATATACTTTTCGGGGATATTTATTATAGCAAAAAGTCAAAAATATAGCTTTTTTTGCAAAATTGTCGGTCTTATCTTGTTTATAGCGCAAAAAATAAAAACCGCAGAGGTGATTAAATACCACCAAAGAAAGCTCTATTTGTGCGAAAAAAAGGACGTCAATTTTGTTTGGGTACAATGTCGCACGGCCACGCAATTGTCAGTTAAAGCGACGCAGTGCCGTATTGCAAAAAATGCTCTGGTCATTAAGGGGGTAAAATCTTCCGGGGCTGAAGTGGTTAATAATTTGGTTTGTTCCTCCTCTGCTCCTTATAGGGAAGTGTCACAGATGTGCAGCTTTACTGATGATTTTTCACCTCTATTCCCACAGATCAGCAGGCATTCTTGTACATGTTGTTCCACAGCTTTAAGCCACATTTCACACATACGGACCGGACCGTTCCTCCGTTTTTCATCTATCCGTTGACGGATGAAAAACGGACATCAATGCATTCCTATGGAAAAACACATGATCATCTATTTTCATCCTTTTCATCGGCTTCCATCAACATCCGTTTTTTTGAACGAATGAAAACCCGTTCATCCATTTAAAAAAATGGATCAGACGAAAAATGGATGTAAAAGGACGAACAGTCTGTTTTTGCATGAAAAAATGACTCAAGTGGTTAAAGCGGAGTTCCACCCAAAATTTTTTATTTTTTTTGTTCAACCTGTTTTTGCAAGACTGCAATAAATACTTTAATGCATGTGAATAATTAAATCACCGTTCAATTCCCGTTTTTTATTTACTCAAGTTTGATTTCTTCACTGCAGAGTGCTTCCATCTTCACTATGGGCATATGAAGCCCACTAGGAGTTTGTTCCGGCATAAGGTGCTACTGGCTATCCAGCATGTACCTCCCGACCTCGTGCTGGCGCAGTCTACACATGGCGTAGCGCAGGAAGATTATCTTGTTGCCATAACAACGGGTGGCGACAGAGGAAGTGCTTCTGATCAGAAGTCCTGGTGAAGAATTGGACATAAAAGTGCTGTAATCTTGTTTTAATTCTTCACTAACATCGCCACTATTGCCGCTCTGCACCCCTCGGCACCTCTGCTGCATGCTCTGTATACCAGCAAGTTAGTAATGGCAAACAATGACCTGTTTTCCCTGTTTAAAAATGTTGCTTAGATCCGTCTTTCATCGCCTCATTTCCTGTTTGGAAATAACACGATGATATCCTGCGATGATGACTCCTGGCAATGATGACAAACATCACCCAGGAGCCAAGGTGCGGCAGGATATGACGTGTGGCACCCTGGCCGAGAAAGAGGCAGATTACAAGGGACACCATAGCAACAAGGCAGACACAGCAAGTAAAAAAAAAATGCCAAATGTTGTTAGACTTGCTGCAAGGGACTTGCATAAAGTATAAGGACTCTAGCTGGCAGATTAAAAAAAAAAAAAAAGGATTAAAAACGGATAAACTGATGTAAATTTCTTCCATTTTTGTCTTTGAAAAAAAGTGACTGAACTGATCAAACAAATGATCCGCATGTGTGAAAGGGGCCTGAAGCTGCCTGTTCAGGCCTGGTAGTCACCTGCGCTTAATTCAATTAGCTACACACCCAGCCCGGCCAACTCCCTTTCTATTTAAGCTGGGCTCATTCCCTTAAGCATGGCCTAAGCAACAGCTAGTGTTAGGTCCCCAGTTCAGAAATGTCCTATTTTCCCACAGTGTTTTCTAGTGGAGTCGATTCTTAGATTTCTTGAGTGCTTCCTAGTCTTTCTGTCTTCCTGTAAAGATTTTGATTGCCCCCCCAAGACTCTTATGCCGCGTACACACGATCAGACTTTACGGCATACTTGGTTCGGCGGACCGGAGTCCGTCAGACAATTCGATCATGTGCGGGCTCCAGCAGACTTTTTTCCCCCAAAAGTTTGATGGACCTAGAAATGAAACATGTTTCAAATCTTTTTGACGGACTCGAGTCCGGTCGAAAAGTCCGCTCGTCTGTATGCTAGTCCGACGGACAAAAACCGACGCTAGGGCAGCTATTGGCTACTGGCTATGAACTTCCTTGTTTTAGTCCGGTCGTACGTCATCACGTACGAATCCGTCTGACTTTGGTTGATCGTGTGTAGGCAAGTCCGTTCATTCGGAAAGTCCGTCGTAAAGTCAGTCGAAAAGTCTGCAGGACAAAGATTGCCGTAAAGTCCGCTCGTGTGTACGCGGCATTAGTGTTCTAACGTTGTAACAGATTCCTTGTGACCCTGAGATTCTTAGATATGTTTAGCTGGAACTCCATTTTCCTAGCGGCTGACTGAAGGCTTTTCCCAGTGCCTTCCAGTGTGATCCCCACAAAATAGTATAAAAATAATAAACAGTGAAAAATAAAATCCAAATGTGTCATTTAATTGAGCAGTAGCACATTTGGACTTTATATTTCACTTTTTTATTTGTATACTATTTTTTTTTTCACAATTGCATTGTTTTCAGCATAACATGTGGGAGACAACAATAAATCAATATACGCTTAAGGCGATTTATTTATTTTTTTTACCAAAAATATGTAGAAGAATACACATTGGCCTAAACTGTGGAAGAGATTTGTTTTTTTTTATATAGAGGATATTTTATATAGCAAAATATAAAATATATTGCTTTTTTTTTTCAAAATTGTCGCTCTTTTTTTGTTTATAGAGGAAAAATTAAAAACCACAGAGGTGATCAAATACTACCAAAAGAAAGCTCTATTTGTGGGAAAAAAAGGACGTAAATTTTGTTTGGGTATAACGTCGCATGACCGCGCAATTCTCAGTTAAATCGACACAGTGCCGTATCGCAAAAAAGGGCTTGGTCAGGAAGGGGGTAAATCCTTGTGGGGCTGAAGTGGTGAAGGGCATGTGTTACTGGCTTTTTTTTTTTTTTTCACTTCAAATGTGTTTTACACTAGGGGAGTGCAAAACCCACTTGAAGGAAAAAAGGAGAACAAACATTGGGGCTTTTCAAGTGAATCATTACACATATCACAGAATACGTTCAAATGATCCCTTTTACTCATGTAGAGTCGGCCTGAGGCATAGTCAAGAGCGGCTTAACCACTTGACCACCAGGATATTTCCCCCCTTTATGACCAAGCCAAGAACTGTGTTACTTTAACTGACAATTGTGCGGTCATACAACGCTGTACACAAATACAATTTATGTCATTTTCCCCCACAAATAGAGCTTTCTTTTGGTGGTATTTGATCACCTCTCCTCTTGAATATAGAAAATCATGAAAAGATTCACATACACACAATACTAAATATCAATTAAAAACATGTATTCATTAAAAAAAAAAAAAAATTCTTGTATCTTGTGTATATTTAAAAAAACTGGCCAGAAAAGACCAGATACTTTCAATCTATTAAAGTTGTTACGTAGCATTGAGTACATGAACACATGAACCCCAGTGCGTCAATGCATTTCCCTGATCTGCTTCCTCCGGACACATAAAAAGGGGATAAAAGAGGGGAGAAACAGGTTTCAATGTATAAAGAAATAAATCATGTTTCATTACATCTTTTGTTGTTATATAAAAAAAACAAAGTATTTGTTGTTTATACATCATACATGAAGTGCCTTGAAAAAGTATTCATAACCCTTGAAATTTTCTACATTTTCTCATGTCACAACCAAAAATGTAAATGTATTTTATTGTGAAGTGGAAGGAAAATGATAAATGGCTTTCATATGTAGCGCTTGTAACTTTTGTTTTTAGCCATATGTGTGTTATACAGGACATAAGTTGGTATAGTGCCATCTTGTGGACAATTGAAAAGGTACAACACTTTTATGTTTCATGCTTAAGAGAAGTGACATGGAAGTGATTGATTGTTTACTTCTGAACATTAAATATGACCTACCCACAATGCTCCTGGACAAGAGAAGAACTGAACTGCATTGTGGGAGGATATAAAAGGGCTGGGAGCAGCCATCTTAGGTCTCTTGTTCCTGGGACGCGTGGCCTGCTAGCAGAACTCTGTGGGTGTGTGTGTCCCACGGGGTTGCAGCCTACCTTGTGAAGGAGCGGAGCAGCAGCCATTGTATCACAGTGTGCTGGAGCAGCAGAAGTGATCGTTCCGGAGACTCGTGGAGGAGGTATCCAAGGACTCCTGGTCGTTAGTGAATGGAACAGTGTGATGGCGCAGTGGTGGCTCCATACTGACTGAGAACTGCTGAAACTGAGACATCTACCTGCCCGGATCCCGTGTGGTGAGAGGGTTAACACCCAGAAGTTTGTTTAATACTACACACACATTTAGAATGGTTACAGAGTGTTGCTGGGACTGATAGTCCCACGGAACCAGTTAAGTTGGAGAACCTTACATCTGAATAGACTTCAGTATTCAAGATGGATGCTAGATGTTTGTCTTCTTCATATAAGAACACTTAGTCAATCTGCTGGATTATAATTGCCTTAGTGTATTACATTACACTGCGTAATACTCAGGAGGAATCCTTTGTGGATTATAATTGCAAAAGCTAGCGAAGACTGAAGATGTCAGGACTATCATTTTTATTGCAGGGCCCTGCATTTAGTTACCAAGGATAGTGACTTTACAGTTTAGAGCAGGGGGAGCTCCCTGGTAGAGCAGGGGGAGCTCCCTGGTATATACAATTAGGTATATTTGTGTATGTTACCAATTGTCATAACTATTTACTATACTATTGCACTACGTTGGTGTGATAGTGTGGTCATTGTAATAACTCTTTACATAAATATATTATTTACACAAAGAAATAAGTAATTTTTTGGTTATTACTGAAGTTTGTGTGCAGTATTGTTATTTCTCCTGCAGGTGGAGCTACAGACACCCAGGTAGAGGTAAATATAAACATAAGTGTATATTGTGGGTTAAAGTCAATACTCATACCATTACAACACTGCATTTCAGCTGTGCCCAGGGGATTGAACAATTTAAGAGGGGTAAAGAGATAAGAGGACAGGCCCGCTTTAAACCAGCGGCTCCACCGAGAGTTATTGCTACATGTGGGGGCTCGTCCGGGATAACTGTCACTCTGAAATCAAGCACCCCTTTAAGAACCATAGAATGGATCCCCCCACTGTGGCACAGTGGTGTGAGGCGGAAGGCACCCGCTCAAAAGCGAGCGTGGCCATGGAACTCTGGGGAGATATCTGGGAGAAAGAACACATTAACCGAGTGGTAAAAACACTATCCCCAGAACAAAGAGCCAAGGTGGTCGCAGTAAGACCCAATCATGAGACATTCTGTACTTATGCATTATTGGAGTGGAGGAAGGGAGTTCTGGAAATTTCAAGGGTGCAAGTGTTGAACTCGCTGACAAGACCAAATTTTATCTTACCCACCCAAGGGAAGAAGGGGAGAATCATGCCACCTTCCCCTAGATGAGTTCAGCAGAAACCAAGGTTCCATCACAGTCAGCACCGGCTGCAATTGAGCCAGAACTCTTTAAAGCCCTGGGAGATTTGGTGTCCCAATGTCAAAAAGGGAACCCAACATATTCAGGGACTGGGTACCGAAAACTGGGCATTTTCTCCGGCCAACAGCCTGTACCCAAAGGAGAAGACACCTTTGAAGAGTGGTTGGAACAGGCCAAGCAAGTGTTGGATGAGTGGGACATCCCTGAAACGCAAAAAAACTGCGGATTACTGAATGTCTGAAAGGGCCTGCTTCTGAGGCTATTCGAAATCTGAAGCTTAGCAAACAAAACTGTGTAGCCCAAGACTACTTAGATATCCTGCAAGAGGTGTTCAGACGTACCGAGAAGATTTCTGATCTAATTTACCAATTAGAACACACCTATCAAGAAACAGGAGAGAAGCTGTCAGAATATATGAGACAGTTAGACAAGGTCATTCACCAAATATTGTTAAAGAAGGGATTAAATCCTAGTAAGGTGGATGAAGTTCGAGCCAAACAAGTTTTAAGAGGTGCCCAGCCTTTGGATCCCATCACCCTCCAGTTAAGAACTCGTCAAGATGGAGGCATTTTGAAGTACCCAGATCTAATTTGGGTTGTACGAGAGGAAGAAGCTATTCTAGAAAGGAAGAAGGAGAGCATTCTAGAGCCAAAGCACACTGTTGGAGTCCGAACAGTTAGTGTGATGGAGGATGATCCCCAGATTGAGCTTCTTAAGACTCAGGTGGCTCAGTTAATGGAAATGATTGCTTTGCTGACCACGAGACCCCCAATTCCGCCCAATGGAGGAAAAAAAAAATTGAAGAGAGTATCAGATTCCACCTTCAGAAGCTAATCTGGACTTTGTTTTAACTGTGGAGGGGTTGGACATTTCGGGAACGTGTGCCCAAGTCCAAGGGCAGCAGTACAACGTCAAAAGCCGGGGGAAAACTTCAAAGGGCCCCAGTGAAGGAGTCAACTGGGTGCCCTTTAACTGTCATCAACTCCAACGAAACCCAAGTTCCCAAAGTTTTGAGAGTGAGAGGAGGAATGAAGTTGAGTGAGAGTCCATGGAAACGAGGAGTCAAGATGCGCACTAACAAGCAGAAGAAGCCGAACACTCATGGGGAATTTCCCTGCAACTTAGTGGGACCATCTCCAATCATCCCCATCCAGGTAGAAGGAATATACGCCACGGCCTTGCTGGATACCGGAGCCCAAGTAACCTTATTGTATAAAGATTTCTATATGAAGCATCTCAAGCATCTCCCTCTGCAAAAGTTGGAAGAGTTGGAGATATGGGGTCTAGGTACCCAGAACTTCCCTTATGAGGGGTATATCCCTATCAAACTTACCTTTCACCCAAGTGTGGCTGGAAAGGCGGAGACTTTCGACACCTTGGCGGTTGTGTGTCCTCGGCCCCCTGGGGCTCATAAAAGTTCCCTTATCATTGGAACAAATACTGATCTGGTCAGAAGACTCCTGACACCGCTTGCACAGAAGGAAAGTGCCCCGGCCATGAAGGTACATCCTATGCTAACCCAAGTATACAAGAATATAGTACAAGAATAGGAGGCTCCACCAGAAGGGGTGGGAAAGGTTTGACGTTTAGACCGAGGTGAAGAACTGCTACAACCGGGTGAAGTGGTATGCATGTGAGCCTCTGTCAAGTTGAGTTGGAGACAACCTGGTCCTTTCGTTGTCTTGGAGATGAACACTCAGGAAGAGGATGTGGGTCTGGAAATACTCCCAAAAGTGTTATCTACTAAGGCGCTTAAGAGAAGCAGGGGGAGAGTTTCCGTCAGTGTTCGGAACACGACAGCCCTGCCGGTGAAGATACCAGCAAGAATGCTGCTGGGGCAGGCAAGTCAAGCAACACCGGTCTCGCCAAGTGATGTCAAAAGAGGACCCGAAGAGGAGATTCCCATAGAGAACTTTTACGAATACCTCCCTTACTCCTGTTTGGATGGAGAGGGCCAAAGCTCAGCTCATAAAATGGAAAGAGGTTTTCTCGAAGAGTGGGTTTGATGTGGGGTATGCCAAGAGTGCAGAACACAAGATCCGGCTGGAGGAAGACAAACCTTTTCGAGAAAGGATTAGGAGAATCCCACTGGGAGATCTTGAGGACCTTCGGGAACAGCTGGCTGAGCTGAAAAGGACTGGGATTATCAAGGAGTCCAGGATTCCATACGCCTCTCTGATATTGGTGGTGAGGAAGAAAAATGGGTCACTCCGGCTGTGTATCGACTACAGGACTCTGAACCGACGGACCATTCCTGATCAATACACTACCCCTCGTATAGAAGATGCCATACAGAGCCTGTCAGGGGCGAAGTGGTTCGGTGTATTAGATTTGAAGAGTGGTTATTATCAGATCCCCATGAGTCCTGAGGACAAGGTGAAGACTGCTTTCATTACCCCTGTGGGATTCTATGAATTTAACCAGATGGCACAAGGTTTGTCTGGGGCCCCAGCAACTTTCCAGCGGCTTATGGAGAAGACAGTAGGTGATATGAACTTGATTCAGGTCTTAGTATACTTAGACGATGTCATAGTCTTTGGCCGAACTATTGAAGAGCATGAAGAGCGACTGAAAAAGGTTCTGAGGAGATTACATGATGAGGGCTTGAAACTCTCCATGGAGAAATGTCAGTTCTATCAATCTGCAGTGAACTATTTGGGGCACATTGTGTCTGAAGAAGGGATAGCCGCTGACCCTGAGAAATTGGAAGCTGTTACCTCTTGGCCAAGGCCCACGAATGTGACTGAGTTCAGGTCATTCCTAGGATTCTGCTCCTACTACCGGAGGTTTGTGGAGGGGTTCGCAAAGATAGCCCACCCACTCACAGAACTACTGAAGAATCAGGAAGAGGCTGATGTGGTTTCGGAGAAACCTGGGAGGCAAAAAGAAGGGCCCCGGAAGAAAAAGGAATCTATCCTGGATCAGTGGACTCAGGAATGTGAAGAGACATTCAGTCAATTGAAGAAGAGTTTTACAACTGCTCCGGTGTTAGCTTATGCGGATCCTACCAAGCCCTATGAACTGCATGTGGATGCCAGCCGAGATGGGTTGGGCGGAGTGCTCTATCAGGATCATAATGGACATGTAAGGCCTGTTGCTTATGTGAGCCAGAGCCTGTCTCCTGCTGAGAAGAACTACCCTACTCATAAACTTGAGTTTCTGAAGAGATTGGAGTGACTACAGCAGGAGTACCCAGGTATTACTCTAATGTCTCTCAGATTGCTGCAGAGGGTTTACCTAAGTTATCAAGGAAAGATCTTAAGAAAGATCAACAAGAAGATCCACTCTGCAGCTTGGTATTGGAAGCTCTGGAGCGTAAACACCCTGATTTACTTTTGAGAAGTGCCCGAAAAGAAGCTTCGTTGTTACATAAAGAGTGGGATCGGTTGCAGTTGTTGCAAGGGGTGGTCTACCGAAGGGGCCCCTTTGAAGATCTGGAGAAGAAGTGGCAACTACTTCTGCCAGAGAAGCATAGAGAGACAGTGTTAACCGCTCTACATGATTGTCATGGACATCTGGAGTCAGGAAGAACTCTTCAATTAATACGAGATAGATTCTACTGGCCTTATATGAGGAAAGAAGTGGAGAATTATTGTCACTCTTGCTATAGGTGCATCCAGAGAAAGACCCTACCACAACGGGCAGCCCCGATGGGTCATTTGTCAAGCCAAGGTCCCATGGATTTAGTTTGCATTAATTTCCTGTGTCTAGAATCTGACTTGAGTGGGCAAGGAAATATTCTGGTAGTCACAGACCATTTTACCAGATATGCTCAAGCTTTCTCCACGAAAGATCAGAAGGCATTCACAGTGGCAAAGACACTAGTGCAGAAGTTCTTTGTCCATTATGGCTTACCACAGAGGATTCACTCAGATCAGGGAAGAGACTTTGAGAATACGCTCATCAGGAGATTATTGGATCTGTTGGGAATTCAGAAGTCTAGAACTACACCTTATCATCCGCAAGGAGACCCTCAGCCGGAGAGGTTTAATAGAACTCTTCTTAATATGTTGGGGACACTAACCTCTAAACAAAAGCCCAACTGGAGTAAGCATATTGCCGCTTTAGTACATGCATATAACAGCACCAAGAGTGATGTAACAGGGTATTCACCTTATTGGCTGATGTTTGGGCGAGAGGCTAGATTACCAGTAGACTTGGCTTTTGGAACTTCTCTGGATCACACCTCAGAGGCTTCTCATCGAGGATATACAAATAGGCTGAGGAAGAGTCTGAAGATTGCTTACGAGAAGGCTCGGACTATGTCAGACAGGAGAGGGAGCAGAAATAAGAGAAATTTTGATCTCAAAGTAAGAATTCAAGATCTGAAACCTGGTGACCGAGTCCTATTGATGAATTTGGGCATTCCTGGGAAACACAAGCTGGCAAATCGCTGGAGGTCACAGCCACACATTGCATGTAAACAGCTTCCAGGACTTCCAGTCTTCGAAATCAGACCAGAAGGAAGTGCTGGACCAATTAAGACTTGGCATCAGAATCACCTTTTGCCCCTTACTGATGCAGTCAGGATAATCCCTGAGGAGGAGTTATCATCTACTTCAGAAGTTGCACAACGGCCTGTAACTAGGTCCCAGTCTGGGCCTTTGACAACTGCAGACAGTGAGGAGAGAGAGATGGACATTAGCTGGTTGTGGTCATCTAATATACCTGAAGCTGAAGCGAGTGTTTCATCACCAACAACCAAAGAGGGTAGTGAGGCCCTTTGGCCAGAAGCTTCAGAGTTTGTGCCATTGTCCGAAAGAGCTGAGAAGTGTTAATCTCCCACTGAAGTAGAAGAGAATAGTGTCCATCCAGAAATAGAGGACACACCAGAAGAACAAAGTGGAAAGAGGAACATTCGCCCACCTAAGAGACTAACCTATGATACTTTGGGCGAGTGTTCTGAGACAAGAAAGGTTAACAGCAAAAGGAATGTTGATGAGCCTAGTTCCTCCTCAGTCAATCTGGACAATGAGAGCCCTGTTTCGCCCCTTGGCACATCTGTTTTTAATACTAAGGTGACAGTTGTGGGTACACAGAATAGCTTTCCAACACCTGAGAATTGGTGGGAGGCTCCTCTGTCGGTCCCGTGCACTCGTTTAGAGGCTAAGATGTGTAACAGGAACAAGGTATTACATATCTTTGAGGACCAAAGATTTAAAGCAGGGGGAGTATGTAGCACTTGTAACTTTTGTTTTTAGCCATATGTGTGTTATACAGGACATAAGTTGTTATAGTGCCATCTTGTGGACAATTGAAAAGGTACAACACTTTTATGTTTCATGCTTAAGAGAAGTGACATGGAAGTGATTGATTGTTTACTTCTGAACATTAACTATGACCTACCCACAATGCTCCTGGACAAGAGAAGAACTGAACTGCATTGTGGGAGGATATAAAAGGGCTGGGAGCAGCCATCTTAGGTCTCTTGTTCCTGGGATGCGTGGCCTGCTAGCAGAAGTCTGTGGGTGTGTGTGTCCCACGGGGTTGCGGCCTACCCTGTGAAGGAGCGGAGCAGCAGAGAGGATCCTGCCATCGTATCACAGTGTGCTGGAGCAGCAGAAGTGATCTTTCCGGAGACCCGTGGAGGAGGTAACCAAGGACTCCTGGTCGTTAGTGAACGGAACAGTGTGACGGTGCGGTGGTGGCTCCATACTGACTGAGAATTGGTGAAACGAAGACATCTACCTGCCCGGATCCCGTGTGGTGAGAGGGTTAACACCGGAAATTTGTTTAATACTACACACACATTTAGAATGGTTACAGAGTGTTGCTGGGACTGATAGTCCCACGGAACCAGTTAAGTTGGAAAACCTTACATCTGAATAGACTTCAGTATTCAAGACGGATGCTAGATGTTTGTCTTCTTCATATAGGAACTCTTATGCCGCGTACACACGAGCGGACTTTACGGCAGACTTTGCGCAGCGGACGGGATTTCGTCGGACAATTTGATCGTGTGTGGGCTCCAGCTGACTTTGTTTGCTCAAAAGTTGGACGGACTTAGATTTGAAACATGTTTTAAATCTATCCGTCGAACTCGAGTCCGGTCGAAAAGTCCGCTCGTCTGTATGCTAGTTCGACGGACAAAAAGCCACGCTAGGGCAGCTATTGGCTACTGGCTATAAACTTCCTTATTTTAGTCCGGTCGTACGTCATCACGTACGAATTCGACAGACTTTGGTGGATTGTGTGTAGGCAAGTCCGTTCATTCAGAAAGTCCGTCGTAAAGTACATCGAAAAGTCCACCGGGCAAAGTCTGCCGTAAAGTCCGACTGTGTGTACGCGGCATTAGTCAATCTGCTGGATTATAATTGATTTAGTGTATTACATTACACTGCGTAATACTCAGGAGGAACCCTTTGTGGATTATAATTACAAAAGCTAGCGAAGACTGAAGACATCAGGACTATCTTTTTTATTGCAGGGCCCTGCATTTAGTTACCAAGGATAGTGACTTTACAGTTTAGAGCAGGGGGAGCTCCCTGGTATAGATATATACAATTAGGTATATTTGTGTATGTTACCAATTGTCATTACTATTTACTATACTATTGCACTACGTTGGTGTGATAGTGTGGTCATTGTAATAACCCTTTACATAAATATATTATTTACACAAAGAAATAAGTTATTTTTTGGTTATTACTGAAGTTTGTGTGCAGTGTTGTTATTTCTCCTGCAGGTGGAGCTACAGACACCCAGGTAGAGGTAAATATAAACATAAGTGTATATTGTGGGTTAAAGTCAATACTCATACCATTACAACACTGCATTACAGCTGTGCCCAGGGGATTGAACAATTTAAGAGGGGTAAAGAGATAAGAGGACAGGCCCGCTTTAAACCAGCAGCTCCACCGAGAGTTATTGCTACACATAATTTTTACAAATAAATAAGTAAAAAGTGTGGCGTGCATTTGTATTCAGCCCCCCTGAGTCAATACTTTGTAAAACCGTCTTTCGCTGCAATTACAGCTGCAAGTCTTTTTGGGGATGTCTCTACCAGCTTTGCACATCTAGAGTGAAATTTGTGCCCATTCTTCTTTGCAAAATAGCTCAAGCTCTGTCAGATTGGATGGAGAGTATTAGGGATGAGCTTCGAGTTCGAGTCGAACTCATGTTCTACTCGAACATTGGCTGTTCGCAAGTTCGCCGAACAGCGAACAATTTGGGGTGTTCGCGGCAAATTCGAATGCCGCGGAACACCCTTTAAAAGTCTATGGGAGAAATCAAAAGTGCTAATTTTAAAGGCTTATATGCAAGTTATTGTCATAAAAAGTGTTTGGGGACCCGGGTCCTGCCCCAGGGGACATGGATCAATGCAAAAAAAAGTTTTAAAAACGGACGTTTTTTCAGGAGCAGTGATTTTATTAATGCTTAAAGTCAAACAATAAAAGTGTAATATCCCTTTAAATTTCGTACCTGGGGGGTGTCTATAGTATGCCTGTAAAGGGGCGCATGTTTCCTGTGTTTAGAACAGTCTGACAGCAAAATGACATTTGGAAGGAAAAAACTCATTTAAAACTACCTGCGGCTATTGCATTGCCGACAATACACATAGAAGTTCATTGATAAAAACGGCATGGGAATTCCCCACAGGGGAACCCCGAACCAAAATAAAAAAAAAAAAAAATGATGTGGGGGTCCCCCTAAATTCCATACAAGGCCCTTCAGGTCTGGTATGGATATTAAGGGGAACCCCAGCCAAAATGTAAAAAAAAAATTGACGTGGGGTTCCCCCTAAATTCCATACCAGACCCTTCAGGTCTGGTATGGATTTTAAGGGGAACCCCGCGCCAAAAAAAAAAAAAAAAACGGCGTGGGGTCCCCCTAAAAATCCATACCAGACCCTTATCCGAGCATGCAACCTGGCAGGCCGCAGGAAAAGAGGGGGGGATGAGAGTGCGGCCCCCCCCCCTCCTGAACCGTACCAGGCCACATGCCCTCAACATTGGGAGGGTGCTTTGGGGTAGCCCCCCAAAACACCTTGTCCCCATGTTGATGAGGACAAGGGCCTCATCCTCACAACCGTGGCCGGTGGTTGTGGGGGTCTGCGGGCGGGGGGCTTATCGGAATCTGGAAGCCCCCTTTAACAAGGGGACCCCCAGATCCCGCCCCCCCCCCTGTGTGAAATGGTAAGGGGGTACTTACCCCTACCATTTCACTAAAAAACTGTCAAAAATGTTAAAAATGACAAGAGACAGTTTTTGACAATTCCTTTATTTAAATGCTTCTTCTTTCTTCCTTCATCTTCTTCTTCTTCTGGTTCTTCTGGCTCTTCTGGTTCTTCCTCCGGCGTTCTCGTCCAGCATCTTCTCCGCGGCGTCTTCTATCTTCTTCTCCTCGGGCCGCTCCGCACCCATGGCATGGGGGGGAGGCTCCCGCTCTTCTCTTCATCTTCTTCTCTTCTTCATCTTCTTCTTCATCTTCTTCTTCTTCTTCTCTTCTTCCTTCTTCTCTTCTTCATGTCTTCTGCGGGCCGCTCCGCAGCCATGCTGGCATGGTGGGAGGCTCCCGCTGTGTGACGGCGTCTCTTCGTCTGACGGTTCTTAAATAACGGGGGGCGGGGCCACACGGTGACCCCGCCCCCCTCTGACGCACGGTGACATGACGGGACTTCCCTGTGACGTCACGGGGAATGCCACAGGGAAGTCCCGTCATGTCACCGTGCATCAGAGGGGGGCGGGGTCACCGGGTGGCCCCGCCCCCCGTTATTTAAGAACCGTCAGACGAAGAGACGCCGTCACACAGCGGGAGCCTCCCACCATGCCAGCATGGCTGCGGAGCGGCCCGGAGAAGACAGGAAGAAGAGAAGAAGGAAGAAGAAGAAGAAGAAGAAGATGAAGAAGAAGATGAAGAAGAGAAGAAGATGAAGAGAAGAGCGGGAGCCTCCCCCCTCATGCCATGGGTGCGGAGCGGCCCGAGGAGAAGAAGATAGAAGACGCCTCGGAGAAGATGCTGGACGAGAACGCTGGAGGAAGAACCAGAAGAGCCAGAAGAACCAGAAGAAGAAGAAGATGAAGGAAGAAAGAAGAAGCATTTAAATAAAGGAATTGTCAAAAACTGTCTCTTGTCATTTTTAACATTTTTGACAGTTTTTTAGTGAAATGGTAGGGGTAAGTACCCCCTTACCATTTCACACAGGGGGGGGCCGGGATCTGGGGGTCCCCTTGTTAAAGGGGGCTTCCAGATTCCGATAAGCCCCCCGCCCGCAGACCCCCACAACCACCGGCCACGGTTGTGAGGATGAGGCCCTTGTCCTCATCAACATGGGGACAAGGTGTTTTGGGGGGCTACCCCAAAGCACCCTCCCAATGTTGAGGGCATGTGGCCTGGTACGGTTCAGGAGGGGGGGGGGGCCGCACTCTCGTCCCCCCCTCTTTTCCTGCGGCCTGCCAGGTTGCGTGCTCGGATAAGGGTCTGGTATGGATTTTTAGGGGGACCCCACGCCGTTTTTTATTTTTTTTTTTGGCGCGGGGTTCCCCTTAAAATCCATACCAGACCTGAAGGGTCTGGTATGGAATTTAGGGGGAACCCCACGTCAATTTTTTTTTAAAATTTTGGCTGGGGTTCCCCTTAATATCCATACCAGACCTGAAGGGCCTTGTATGGAATTTAGGGGGACCCCCACATCATTTTTTTTTTTTTTTTTTTGGTTCGGGGTTCCCCTGTGGGGAATTCCCATGCCGTTTTTATCAATGAACTTCTATGTGTATTGTCGGCAATGCAATAGCCGCGGTAGTTTTAAATGTGTTTTTTCCTTCAAAATGTCATTTTGCTGTCAGACTGTTCTAAACACAGGAAACATGCGCCCCTTTACAGGCATACTATAGACACCCCCCAGGTATGAAATTTAAAGGGATATTACACTTTTATTGTTTGACTTTAAGCATTATTAAAATCACTGTTCCTGAAAAAACGGCCGTTTTTAAAACTTTTTTTTGCATTGATTCATGTCCCCTGGGGCAGGACCCAGGTCCCCAAACACTTTTATTGACAATAACTTGCATATAAGCCTTTAAAATTAGCACTTTTGATTATTCATGTTCGTATCCCATAGACTTTAACGGTGTTCGCGTGTTCGAACGAATTTTTTTCCTGTTCGCATGTTCTGGTGCGAACCGAACAGGGGGGTGTTCGGCTCATCCCTAGAGAGTATCCGTGAACAGCAATTTTCAAGTCTTGCCACAGATTCTCAATTGGATTTAGGTCTGCACTTTGACTGGGCCATTCTAACACGTGAATATGCTTTTATCTAAACCATTCCATTGTAGCTCTGGCAGTATGTTTAGGGTCATTGTCCTGCTGGAAGGTGAACCTCCACCGCAGTCTCAAGTCTTTTGCAGACTCTAACAGGTTTTCTTCTAAAGCCGCGTACACATGAGCGGAATGTCCGACAGAAAAAGTCAGACGGAAGCTTTTCATCGTCTATTCTGATTGTGTGTAGGCCTCATCTGACTTTTTTTTTTGAAAATTCTGACGGACCTAGAAATGGAACATGTTCTAAATATTTCAGATGGAACCAATTCCGATCGGGAAAACCGATCGTCTGTAT
This sequence comes from Lithobates clamitans, assembly GCA_037952925.1. Lineage (NCBI taxonomy): Eukaryota > Metazoa > Chordata > Amphibia > Anura > Ranidae > Lithobates > Lithobates clamitans. The sequence continues at coordinate 1,908,453 of JBBGZY010000856.1, read as the reverse complement.
GCTGTTCCGACTGACCAAAAACGACGCATGCTCTGAAGCAAGTACGAGACGGAAGCTATTGGCTACTGGCTCTTGAACTTCCTTTTTCTAGTCCCGGCGTAAGTGTGTAAGTCACAGCGTTCTGGATGGTCGGACTTTGGTCGGACTTTGGATTGACCGTGTGCAAGACCGCTTAAATGGAATTCCGTCGGAGTAACCTTCGGAGTTTATTCCGACGGCAAAACTGGTCGTGTGTACGCGGAATAAGATTGCCCTGTATTTGGTTCCATCCATCCTCCCATCAACTCTGACCAGCTTCCCCATCCCTGATGAAGAAAAGCATCCCCACAACATGATGCTGCCACCATGTTTCATGGTGGGGATGATGTGTTCAGGGTGATGTGCAGTGTTCGTTTTCCGCCATACATAGCGTTTTGCTTTTAGGCCAAAAAGGTCAAATTGGGGCTCATCTGACCAGAGCACCCTCTTCCATACATTTGCTGTGTCCCCCACATGGCTTCTCGCAAACTGCAAAGGGGACTTCTAATGGCTTTCTTCTTGCCACTCTTCCATAAAGGCCAGATTTACGGAGTGCACAACTAATAGTTGTCCTGTGGACAGAGTCTCCCCCCTGAGCTGTGGATCTCTGTATCTCCTCCAGAGTTACCGTGGGCCTCTTGGTTGCTTATCTGATTAATGCTCTCCTTGCCGTCCTGTCAGTTTAGGTGGATGGCCATGTTTTGGTAGGTTTGCAGTTGTGCCATACTCTTTCCATTTTCAGATGATGGATTGAACAGTGCTCCGTGAGTGAGTGTGAGTGTGTTCAAAGCTTGGGATATTTTTTTTAACCTAACCCTGCTTTAAACATCTCCACAACTTTATCTGTGACCAGTCTGGTGTGTTCCTTGGCCTTCATGATGCTGTTTGTTTATTAAGGTTCTCTAACAAACCTCAGAGGGCTTCACAGAACAGCTGTATTTATACTGAGATTAAATTTCACACAGGTGGACTCTATTTACTAATTGGGTGACTTCTGAATGCAATTGGTTCCCCTTGAATTTAGTTAGGGGTATCAGAGTAAAGGGAGCTGAATACAAATGCACACCACATTTTTCACATAATTTTTTGTAAAACATTTGGAAAACCATTTATCATTTTCCTTCCACTTCACAATTATGTGCCACTTTGCGTTGGTCTATCACATAAAATGCCAAAAAAATATATAAAATTTTATAAATGACTAAAATAAAAAATGATTGTGCAAGTTATAGATCTGTGTCAATTTTGTATTTTTTGCTAATCATTTGTTTTTGTCTTTTTTACACATCTAAGGTTGAACATATCATGTGCTTGTTTATTTATTAATCAAATATCATCGTCCTTTTACTGATGAAGCCACTTCGGCGAAACATGTTGAAATTTTTGGACGTGATTATGTTATAATTATATGTGATTACAGTTCTTTCATTTGTTAATGTTGGGTAATGTGTGTATACCCTTGACTGCAAACTGTATTACCTCCTTTTTAAATTGTTTTTTCTAATAAATATCGGTATAGTTTTATCTAATTGAGTTTTCATTTATATGATGTACCCTTAAAGTCCCATATCCTACATACCTTTGTTTACCATTCTTCAGGGATGCTGGTACAAACACTATTTTTCTTGTGTTTTTGGAGCTGACCCCTACCCTACCTTTTGCCAATAAAATACATTTATGCTTTTGGTTGTAACATGACAAAATGTGGACAATTTCAAGGGGTATGAATACTTTTTCAAGGCACTGTAATATACTGTTATTCACCTTGCCTGGAAATAGGTATACATGCATCAGGGTCCCCCTGGGCGGGCACCGGAGTAGAAAAGGGGGACCAGACAGTGACTGACCCACATCTGGTAAGCTCAAAGGGCTGTGGGACAAGAAAAACCAAAAGTATTGGGACGTCTGCCTTTACACGCACATGAACTTTAAGGGTATCCCGGTCTTAGTCTGTAGGGTTCAATATTGAGTTGGCCCACCCTTTGCAGCTTCAACTCTTCTGGGAAGACTGTCTACAAGGTTTAGGAGTGTGTCTATGGGAATGTTTGATCATTCTTCTAGAAGCGCATTTGTGAGGTCAGACACCGATGTGGAACAGTAGGCCTGGCTCAAAATCTCCGCTTTAATTCATCTCAAAGTTCTATCAGGTTGAGGTCAGGACTCTGTGCAGGCCAGACAAGTTCCTCCACCCCAAATTCGCTCATCAATGTCTTTATGGACCTTACTTTGTGCACTGGTGTGCAGTCATGTTAGAACAGGAAGGGGCCATCCCCAAACTGTTCCCACAATTTTGGGAGCATGTAATTGTCCAAAATGTCTTGGTATGCTGACACCTTAAGAGTCCTCTTTACTGGAACTAAGGGGCCAAGCCCAACCCCTGAAAAGCAACCCCACACCATAATCCCCCCTCCACCAAATGATTTGGAGCAGTGCACAAAGCAAGGTCCATAAAGACATGGATGAGCGAGTTTGGGGTGGAGGAACTTGACTGGCCTGCATAGAGTCCTGACCTCAACCCAATAAAATGCCTTTGGGATGAATTAGAGCAGACTTTCTCCTCCACATCAGTGCCTGACCTCACAAATGCGCTTCTGGAAGAATGGTCAAACATTCGCATAGACACACTTCTAGACCTTGTGGACAGCCTTCCCAGAAGAGTTGAAGCTGTTATAGCTGCAAAGGGTGGGCCAACTCAATATTGAACCCTACAGAATAAGACTGGGATGCCATTAAAGTTCATGTGTGCAGTGTGAAAGTACTTGGGCTTTCACATGGGGATTGTAGATGAGGATTCTATCAGGGACTTTTTTTAATGCTAAAGCGCCTGAAAAATGCCCCAGTGTGAAAGGGGTCTAAAGGCAGGCATCCCAAAACTTTCGGTAATATAGTGTTTACTGCTATTGGGCGGACTTGAAGCGGTTATCAGTGGTGCGGAGACCTGAAAGCTGTCTGAAAGGCTCCATAAGTGGATTTTGACCTGCTGGGTAAGCTGGCCTGTAAAAGAGACTTTAGTTATTGCATCTACTGTGGCTAGAACACTGAAAGTTAGCCCTATAAGCCTATGTTGTGCTAAATGGAAGTTTACCTGCTGTGTGTGGGAACTGTATTTGAAGACAAAACTGTAATTTTTTAGTTCCATGTTGAATAATGTGGATTTTAAGTTGATCGAACTCCCAGCTGCCTGTTTACCCCTCTGATCCTGACACTCATTAACATAATATTATCTTAAAAACAATATTTTGTTCCATATAAAACTTTTTTGTATAGTCATATTGTGTGTGTGTGTGTGTGTGAGTGTGTGTGTATGTATGTGTGTATATATATATATATATATATATATATATATATATATATATACACACACACACACACACACACACAGGCAGTCTCCAGGTTACAAACAAGTTACAAACCAAGTGCAATTGCTCCAGAGCTTAGTAAATGAGGTAAGGCTTCACTTTGCCAAGAGTACCCAATCCTGTGCAAGGAAAATTAAAAAAAACGTTTTTGCTTGCACATGATTGGATGATGGAAGTCAGCAGAGCTTCTGCTCATTTACCAAGCTCTGGAGCAACTGCTCTTGAAGAGGGCAACTGCACTTTGCAAAGTGCACAGTCTTTTTCCCTTTAGTAAATCAACCCCTATGCGTGGCAGAAAACTAACACTGCACATCACCCTGAACACATCATCCCTATCGTACAACATGGTGGTGGCAGCATTATGTTGTGGGGATGCTTTGCCTCTGCAAGGACAAGGAAGCTGGTCAGAGTTAATAGATAATTATATAAATATTAATGGATGGAGCCAAATAGAGGGCAATCTTACAAGAAAACCTGTTAGAGTCTGCAAAAGACTTGAGACTGGGGTGGAGGTTCACCTTTCAGTAGGACAATGGCCCTAAACATACTGCCAGACCTACAATGGAATGGTTTAGATCAAAGCATATTCAAGTGCTATGCCGCGTACACACGGTCAGATTTCCGATGGGAAATGTTCGATGGAAGCTTGTTGTCGGAAATTCCGACCGTGTGTAGGATCCATCGGACATTTTCCGTCGGAATTAACGACAAACAAAATTTGAGATCTGGATCTCAAATTTTCCAATCAACAAAATCCGTTGTCATAAATTCCGATCGTGTGTACACAATTCCGACACACAAAGTTCCACGCATGCTCTGAATCAAGCAGAAGAGCCACACTGGCTATTGAACTTCATTTTTCTCAGCTCGTCATACGTGTTGTATGTCACCGCGTTCTTGGCGATCGGAATTTCCATCAAGATTTGTGTGACCGTGTGTATGCAAGACAAGTTTGAGCCAACATCCATTGGAAAAAAACATGGATTTTGTTGTCGGAATGTGCGATCGTGTGTATGCGGCATTGGAATGGTACAGTGATAGTCCAGACCTAAATCCAATTGAGAATCTGTGGAAAGACTTGAAAATTGCTTTTCACAGACGCTCTCCATCCAATCTGACAGAGCTTGAGCTATTTTGCAAAGAAGAATGGGCACAAATGTCACTCTCTAGATGTGCAAAGCTGGTAGAGACATACCCAAAAAGACTTGCAGCTGTAATTGCAGCAAAAGGTGGTTCTACAAAGTATTGACTCAGGGGGGCTGAATACAAATGCACACCACACTTTTCACTTATTTATTTGTAAAAAAAATTGAAATCTATTTATCATTTTCCTTCTACTTCACAATTATGTGCCACTTTGTGTTTGTCTATCACATAAAATCCCAATAAAATACATTTACATTTTTGGTTGTTACATGAGAAAATGTGTAATATTTCAAAGAGTAATAATACTTTTTCAAGGCACTGTATACACATATTGGCATTGTAATTATACAATATAGTTTCTTGTATGTTGAAATATAAGCTATTTTTATATGGGAGGAAAAAATATTTTTTAATATTATGTCAATGAAAAAAGGCATACTGTTAATACCTTCTGTCAGACATGTAATAAAACTAAGTAGCACCTGAAAAATTTCAGTGGTCATTCTCCTTTTTTAATTCAAAATGCCAGGATGTGGTGCACTCTGATTTATTGTAGCCACTCTTAGCTATTATAATCCTTGCTTGAAGAAGGTCAGAAGGAAGTCAAGTTTCCCAGAAGCATTGCAAAATGATGTCATTGACACAAGCCCAAAGTCCCTCGACACAGACTTAAAGAGTAGATAACGACCAAATCCTCCATCAGCATTGATTACTTCAGAAATGAATTGCCTCAGTTACCATCTATTGTTATAGAGTACTACAGGTTACACATGAATTTAGATTTTGGGTATGCTTAAAGTTAGAAAGCCCTCTGTATTTTTTTTTACACGTGAAAAAGAAGTCTTGATCACACTTATGGTAAACAATGCCACTGAGGTTGACATCTATGAAAGTAGCTTTGATTTGAACGTCTCCTTAACTTCTTGTACCATTCTTACATTTCTCATTATTCCCATTATACAACACATAAGCATATTTTGCAGTGAGGTAGATTTTCAAAACAGAGAAGAGGAAAAAAGGGTTGGATGGGAGAGGGCCGGTCCAAATTCAAATGTCTTTACCACCACAGCTATGCTACTATACTACTACTGTAATTAATTGTACCGTAATTAATATCAATGAATTCAAGGAAGCCACATGTTATACAAAAAAAATGAATTTTACATATGTACAGTCATATTTGGTATTTTTTATTTGGCAAATCACGTTACAGTGAAAGAGTACACCTTTGAGAAGAACCAAAGTAAGTAGACAGTGACTGGTTTTAAACTATGCAGTATACTGTAGGTACTTTGCCCAGCCAGTTGGATTCAGTTTTCTTAGGATTGTTTCACATTAGGGCTAAAATATATTCTGGTAGATTTTTACTAAATGTTATATATTGTATAAATTATACCCATCCTCTTTTTGTTTTTGTACATTGATTTTTTTTTTGTTTACAAAAGTTTTATTTGGAAGTTTAGGAAAATATACAAAAAGTATAGTTATAAAAGATATATAACATTAATATACAGTAATATTTATATATGGGGTATGATATTAGGTCAAAAGCGTGGAAGCAACATTTGTCATACAATTATGCACGTACAACTGTAATTACACATTAAGATCAGTTAGGTTAGATTCCAGTAAGACCATTTCTTTTTGTGGATGTGTATTGAATCATTGAGGGTATGGTATATCCATTCTGAAATTTTAAGTGATTCCATTCTGGTGGTTACTTGTTGCCAAGGTAGATTGTTTGTTTTCCAGTTATATGCAATCATCCAATGGATAGAACTGTACAGTGAGTGGAAAAGTCTAATACATGGTGTGGGAATATTTGGTATTTTTGCATATAACAGACATATTTGGGGAGTAGATATAATTTTTTGTTTGGAAGAGCATTCAATAAGGTCAATGGCTTTGAGCCAAATTTGTTTGAGATGTTTACATTCCCAGAATGTGTGCAAAAGGGTGCCAGGCTCTAAGCATCCCCTAAAACAATTTGGGGAAATAGAGGGGTAATATGTATGGAGTTTAGAAGGGGTTAGGTTCCATCTGGAGAATATTTTAATTGGGGTCTCTCTGAAAGAGATGGCTTTATTGCATTTACGGAGATTTTCAAACATGGAAGTTCACTCTTCGACACTGAGTGAGACCGCAATGTCCAATTCCCATTTGAGCATCTGTGTTGATTTATCTGGAACCTCAGAATTATTGAGGTAATGGTATATTCTTGAAATGAGACCTCTGTCATTGGATAAAGAGATGCAGATTTGTTCAAATGTGGTGTTGGTGTGAGGTGTTGTGAGTGCGAATAATTTAGCATAAAAGGATTTGATAAGATGGTAGTTATAGAGTTCAGAGGAAGGAAGGCCATGGGTAGATTGCAAAGAGGAAAATGGGGTAAACTCCCATTTTAATTGAAGGGATCTGAGGGTGGTTAAATTCTTAGTGATCCAAAGAGAAAAGGAGAGCCTATTACTATAGACATTAATGAATCTAGGGCCTCCCAAAAAGGAGGCTAAGGGGGGAGTATTTGAGGAGAGTTTGAAAGTGTCTTTGTATTTGTTCCATAATTGGAAAAACTGAGCAACTATGATGTTATATTTAACAAGTCTACTGTAGGAAGAGATGTTGGACCATATTATTCCTTGGAGATGTAGTGGGAAAATAGAAATGGATTCAAATTTTTTCCATGGGGTTTCTTGGGAGGGGGTGAACCATTGAGTGAGCTGGGTTAATCTGGCTGCTAGGTAATATAGCCAGATGTTAATATAGCCAGATGTTGGGGAGGCCGAAGCCACCTGAGGATTGGGGTCTGTGCACAAGAGCGTAGCTGCATCTTGATTTTTATTTTTATCTCCCCCTTTGGCAGACTGTTTGTTACCACAGATCTGGTAGCCATGTGGACCCTATACCTATCTAAAAAATAAACATTAAAAAAAAGTAACTTAAAGTTGTTCTAAAGCCTGAGGGGGGGGGGGGCTCAGGAGCGAACCCACACTAGCACCCCAATAGAAGAAGAGGAGCCTTGAGCACCCCCGGAGGACCCTAAAAGCACAGAGCAGGTAAGCATTGGTTTATTATTATATTTAAAAAAAAAAGATCTACAATCAGTCTAAAAGAATGATGAACACCACACAACATAAAAGAACAATACATTTGAATACAGAGAAAATTTAAGAATGCCAATGCTTTATAATTGCTTTGGGTCATTGTTATTTTATAATTTTTTGCAGTTGTAAACTGATGTTTTATACCTTGCACTGTTTGACAGTTTACCATTTATATAGTATTTAATAAATTGCTTTGCATGTAAACCCTTGTCAGTTAATTGATGACAAAGCGTTCCCAGAGTACAATGGGTTAACTCTAAAGAGGCAGCCCAACAGTTACTGCCTCTTTTCGGGCAAAGCTATCACTCATTGAAACATGGAACTGAGCTATACTGTAAGAGATCAGTTTCTGCAATGTGTCAAACAAGTAAAGGCCACTCAGTATCAAACTGAATGTTAAATTTGCATAGTATGGTTTTTCTTTTATCTTAAAAAATGTGAACCTTGTGAATGAGTGAATTGGTCTGGGTTTGGTTCACAGGCCACTCATCAAACCCATCTGAAAATTAAGAACTTTAATATGAACTCTATTGACGTCTATTCTTAAACATGAATTCTGGGCATTTTCAAGGTGAATAGACAAGAATGTATAAAACAAAAGGCATTAGGGAGCTGAGAATTAATGGGTGGGCCAATGTAAAAATAAATAAATATATAAATGTACAGTGAGGCAAGGGTTGTCCTTTTTATGCAAGTTCCTTTTACATGCTTGGGAGATATCTTTTTTTTTTTTTTTAATCCAACAAGATTTTTATTGAATTTGCAGGAAAAACATTACACACATTGTAATCAGGACCATATGGCTCCTCTTGTACAGTACACAATCCAGTGAATAATCATCAGCCTCAGTTTAACATTTATAACACATCATCCCAGTTATAGCCAAACCTAATCTGTACCTCACCCGGCATTGATTCCCAGTAACCTGTCAGCCACCAGCTCCATAGGGGCCAATCCCGGCACATCCAGCCATGGTGCCCATATTTTTTCAAATTTGCGGTGATGTAAAACATCAGGACTATAAACAGGGCAGTAGCCAATAGCTTTCGTCTCTTAATTTATTCTGAGCATGCGTGGCACTTTGTGCAACGGATTTGTGTACACACGACTGGAATTTCTGACAACGGATTTTGTTGTCGAAAAATTTTATAGCAAGCTCTCAAACTTTGTGTGTCGGAAATTCCTATGGAAAATGTGTGATGGAGCCTACACACGGTCGGAATTTCTGACAACAAGGTCCTATCACACATTTTCCATCGAAAAATACTATCGTGTGTACAGGGCATACGATTCTTATGGACACCATATCCTGACATCACACATTTTGCATATGTAAGTTTTTTCTTTTTATGTGACATTATTGTTTGACCTAAATACAGCAGTAGCCCCCCATTGAGACTCATTAGAACTTGAAAAGAAGGGTTTTTCTGTTAGGTAGTACTGGATTCAAAACCTGTTTTATCCAGAGATTATAGACCTGAATTGTCTGGCCACAATAGATCTAAACACTATAAGACAGTTTACAAAAAATAAATCTAAAGCACTCAACTTTTTTCACAGTACCACACTGCATTGTCTTAAAATGTATTTAAATGTCCAGAGTACACAAAAAAAATCAAAACCACAGCTTCACATTATCCCATCCCTGTATTCCTAATTGCTCTCAAAAATTAAAAATGTACACTTTAGGTATGTGTTTGGTAAAACTGTTAGTATGCCAGTAAGTCCAATAGAAAAAGCTTTGCAGTATTAGCTAATTTATAATCTTCCCTCTACAGCAGTGGTCATAAACCCTGTCCTCAGGGCCCATTAACAGGCCGAGTTTGCAAGATAACTGAAATACATCACAGGTGATATAATTTGCTGCTCAGTGATTGCAGTATTCTAGTCTGCATCTCCCCAAGGTAATACATAAAACCAGGCCTGTTAGTGGGCCCTGAGGACAGAGTTGATGACGACTGCTCTACAGCACTATTGTGGTATGTAGTTTCTGCAGCATGTCAGCCCTGGTAAAAGTACCAGCCAGTTGGCTACTACATGCATAAGGAAACACATGATTTGGCACCAAAGGACTTGGTGAAAGCAATATATAAATAACACAAGTTGGAAGCAAAATGGCACATACTTTTCCTCCTCAAGAGTACATAGCAATCACTTTCCTTTAGAGTGTTGCTAATGTACCTTTTTCTTCCCCCTCAAGCTGCATAGCAGTCATATTTATTGGGCCTGCCAAGTTTTTTTTGTGCTGCAACCCCTTCCATATGAAAAGTTTTGGCTTCCTCTATTTCAAGAGCACATAGCAACCATTTAGTATGGGTCTGTTAATGTGCCCTTTTTCACCTCCTCAAAGGCATAGAGTAAACCCTTGCTTTTCTAGTGCTGCCCCTGCACCTTTTTCCATCGCCTCCTCTGCTAATCCTACCATATTCCTGACAATTAACTAGTATGCCCTGTAAGCACGATAGGATTTTCCAATGGAAAATGTTTGATAGGAGCTTGTTGTTGGAAATTCCGGCTATGTGTAGGCTAAATGTAAACTTTAACCATATACTACAGGATACCTCCAGTCCAGCAACCACTTAAAGGCAACAAAGAGGGTGGGAGAAAGATCCATCCTCCACCAGGCGCATAAAAATATTATCCACCTTTTCCTGATGAAGCAGGTCACTGAACCAGAGAATCACATTGAAGAACAGTGTCCTTGCCCTCTCCCTCTCCAACTAACCTGCAGCTGATCCTCCTGATATGGTTATGCAAGATTTATCCTGTAACAAATTATATATATTGTAGATGTAGGAGGCAGAAAGATGTAATACAGTGCCTTGAAAAAGTATTCACACCTAGGGATGAGCTTCGAGTTCGAGTCGAACTCATGTTCGACTCGAACATTGGCTGTTCGCAAGTTCGCCGAACAGCGAACAATTTGGGGTGTTCGCAGCAAATTCGAATGCCGCAGAACACCCTTTAAAAGTCTATGGGAGAAATCAAAAGTGCTAATTTTAAAGGCTTATATGCAAGTTATTGTCATAAAAAGTGTTTGGGGACCCGGGTCCTGCCCCAGGGGACATGGATCAATGCAAAAAAAAGTTTTAAAAATGGCCGTTTTTTCAGGAGCAGTGATTTTAATAATGCTTAAAGTCAAACAATAAAAGTGTAATATCCCTTTAAATTTCGTACCTGGGGGGTGTCTATTGTATGCCTGTAAAGGGGCGCATGTTTCCCGTGTTTAGAACAGTCTGACAACAAAATGACATTTGGAAGGAAAAAACCCATTTAAACCTACCCGCGGCTATTGCATTGCCGACAATACACATAGAAGTTCATTGATATAAACGGCATGGGAATTCCCCACAGGGAAACCCCGAACCAAAATTAAAAAAAAAAATGATGTGGGAGTCCCCCTAAATTCCATACTAGGCCCTTCAGGTCTGGTATGGATATTAAGGGGAACCCCGGCCAAAAATTTTAAAAAAATGACGTGGGGTTCCCCGTAAATTCCATACCAGACCTGAAGGGTCTGGTATGGATTTTAAGGGGAACCCCGCGCCAAAAAAAAAAAAAAACAGCGTGGGGTCCCCCCAAGAATCCATACCAGATCCTTATCCGAGCACGCAACCTGGCAGGCCGCAGGAAAAGAGGGGGGGACGAAAGTGTGGCCCCCCCTCCTGAACCGTACCAGGCCACATGCCCTCAACATTGGGAGGGTGCTTTGGGGGAGCCCCCCAAAACACCTTGTCCCCATGTTGATGAGGACAAGGGACTCATCCCCACAACCCTGGCTGGTGGTTGTGGGGGTCTGCGGGCGGGGGGATTATCGGAATCTGGAAGCCCCCTTTAACAGGGGGACCCCCAGATCCCGCCCCCCCCTGTGTGAAATGGTAAGGGGGTACTTACCCCTACCATTTTACTAAAAAACTGTCAAAAATGTTAAAAATGACAAGAGACAGTTTTTGACAATTCCTTTATTTAAATGCTTCTTCTTTCTTCTATCTTCCTTCATCTTCTTCTGGTTCTGCTGGCTCTTCTGGTTCTTCCTCCGGCGTTCTCGTCCAGCATCTCCTCTGCGGCGTCTTCTATCTTCTTCTCCTCGGGCCGCTCCGCACCCATGGCATGGGGGGAGGCTCCCGCTCTTCTCTTCATCTTCTTCTTCATCCTCTTCTCTTCTTCCTTCTTCTCTACTTCATTTTCTTCTCCGGGCCGTTCCCCATCCATGCTGGCATGCAGGGAGGCTCCCGCTGTGTGACGGCGTCTCCTCGTCTGCCGGTTCTTAAATAACAGGGGGCGGGGCCACCCGGTGACCACGCCCCCCTTTGACGCACGGGACATGACGGGACTTCCCTGTGGCATTCCCCGTGACGTCACAGGGAAGTCAAGTCACCATGCGTCAGAGGGGGGCGGGGCCCGTTATTTAAGAACCGTCAGACGAGGAGACTCTGTCACACAGCGGGAGCCTCCCTCCATGCCAGCATGGGTGCGGAGCGGGCCAGAGAAGAAAATGAAGAAGAGAAGAAGGAAGAAGAGAAGAGGATGAAGAAGAAGATGAAGAGAAGAGCGGGAGCCTCCCCCAATGCCATGGGTGCGGAGCGGCCCGAGGAGAAGAAGATAGAAGATGCCGCGGAGGAGATGCTGGACGAGAACGCCGGAGGAAGAACCAGAAGAGCCAGAAGAACCAGAAGAAGAAGAAGATGAAGGAAGATAGAAGAAAGAAGAAGCATTTAAATAAAGGAATTGTCAAAAACTGTCTCTTGTCATTTTTAACATTTTTGACAGTTTTTTAGTGAAATGGTAGGGGTAAGTACCCCCTTACCATTTCACACAGGGGGGGCCGGGATCTGGGGGTCCCCTTGTTAAAGGGGGCTTCCAGATTCCGATAAGCCCCCCGCCCGCAGACCCCCACAACCACCGGCCAGGGTTGTGGGGATGAGGCCCTTGTCCTCATCAACATGGGGACAAGGTGTTTTGGGGGGCTCCCCCAAAGCACCCTCCCAATGTTGAGGGCATGTGGCCTGGTACGGTTCAGAAGGGGGGGCACACTCTCAACAACATGGGGAAAGCCACAGGGAAGTCCCTGTGAAGTTCTCGTGCGTCAGAGGAGGGCGGGGGGTCACAGGGTGGCCCCGCCCTCCGTTATATAAGAAGTGTCAGAAGAACCGAAGCGTCACATGGCGGAAGACTCCTACTGAGGCAGATCGTGCGGACGGAGCGGAGAAGAAGCCGGAGGAAGATGCGGGACGAGATAAGCGGAGGAAGAAGAAGATGGAGAAGAAGAAGATGGAGGCAGAAGAACACCGAAGGAAGACTAGAAGAAAGAAGATGGAAGAAGAAGGAATTAATAAAGGACGTGTCAAAAACCATCTCTTGTGTTTTTTAACCTTTTTGACACTTTTTTTGTGAAATGGTAGGTGTACATTTGTACCCCATTACCAATTCACATGGGGGGCTGGGATCTGGGGGTCCCCTTGTTAAAGGGGGCTTCCAGATTCCAATAAGCTCCCCGCCCGCAGACCCCCACAACCACCGGCCAGGGTTGTGAGGATGAGGCCATTGTCCTCATCAACATGGGGACAAGTTGTTTTGGGGGGCTACCCCAAAGCACCCTCCCAATGTTGAGGGAATGTGGCCTGGTATGGTTCAGGAGGGGGGGGCGCATTCTAGTCCCCCCCTCTTTTCCTGGGGCCTGCCAGGTTGCGTGCTCGGATAAGGGTCTGGTATGGATTTTTGGGGGGACCCCACGCCATTTTTTTTTAAGTTTTGGTTCGGGGTTTCCCTGTGGGGAATTCCCATACCGTTTTTATCAATGAACTTCTATGTGTATTGTCGGCAATGCAATAGCCGCGGGTAGTTTTAAATGGGTTTTTTCCTTCCAAATGTCATTTTGCTGTCAGACTGTTCTAAACACGGGAAGCATGCGCCCCTTTACAGGCATACTATAGACACCCCCCAGGTATGAAATTTAAAGGGATATTACACTTTTATTGTTTGACTTCAAGCATTATTAAAATCACTGCTCCTGAAAAAACGTCCGTTTTTAAAACTTTTTTTTGCATTGATCCATGTCCCCTGGGGCAGGACCCGGGTCCCCAAACACTTTTTATGACAATAACTTGCATATAAGCCTTTAAAATTAGCACTTTTGATTATTCATGTTCGTGTCCCATAGACTTTAACGGTGTTCGCGTGTTCGAGCGAACTTTTTTCCTGTTCGCATGTTATGGTGCGAACCGAACAGGGGGGTGTTCGGCTCATCCCTATTCACACCCCTTGAAATTTTCCACATTTTACCATGTTACAACCAATTTTTTAGATTGTATGTGATAGACCAACACAAAATTGTGAAGTAGAAATAAAATGATAAATGGTTTTCAATTTTTTTTTACAAATAAATATGTGAAAAGTGTGGCATGCATTTGTATTCAGCCCCCTTTACACTGATACTCCTAACTAAAAGTTAGTTGAACCAATTACCTTCAGAAGTCACTTACCTAGTAAATAGTCCACCTGTGGGAAATGTCATCTCAGTATAAATACAGCTGTTCTGTGAAGCCCTCAGAGGTTTGTTAGAGAACCTTAGTGAACAAACAACATCATGAAGGCCAAGGAACACACCAGACAGGTCGGGGATAAAGTGGCGGAGAAATTTAAAGCAGGGTTAGGTTATAAAAAAATTCCAAGCTTTGAACATCTCATGGAGCACTGTTCAATCTGAAAATGGAAAGAGTATGGCACAACTGCAAATCTACCAAGACATGGCTGTCTACCTAAACGGACAGGCTGTGCAAGGAGAGCATTAATCAGAGAAGCAGCAAAGAGGCCCATGTTAAGCCCATTGTTGAAAGAAAGCCATTAGAAGTCCCATTTGCAATTTGTGAGAAGCCATGTGGGGGACACAGCAAATAAGTGGAAGAAGGGGCTTGTTTTGGCCTAAAAGCAAAATGCTATGGGGTTTACTAAAGGCAAAAAAACTGTGCACTTTGCAGAGGGCAGTTGCCCTCTGCAAGTGCAATTGCTCCAGAGCTTAGTAAATGAAGTAAGGCTTCACTTTGTAAAGAGTACCCAATCCTGTGCAAGGAAAATTAAAAAAACGTTTTTGCTTGCACATGATTGGATGATGGAAGTCAGCAGAGCTTCTGCTCATTTACCAAGCTCTGGATCAACTGCTCTTGAAGAGGGCAACTGCACTTTGCAAAGTGCACAGTCTTTTTCCCTTTAGTAAATCAACCTCTATGTATGGCAGAAAACTAACACTGCACATCACCCTGAACACATCATCCCTGTCGTACAACATGGTGGTGGCAGCATCATGTTGTGGGGATGCTTTGCCTCTGCAAGGACAAGGAAGCTGGTCAGAGTTAATAGATAATTATATAAATATTAATGGATGGAGCCAAATAGAGGGCAATCTTACAAGAAAACCTGTTAGAGTCTGCAAAAGACTTCAGACTGGGGTGGAGGTTCACCTTTCAGCAGGACAACAACCCTAAACATACTGCCAGACCTACAATGGAATGGTTTAGATCAAAGCATATTCAAGTGTTATGCCGCGTACACACGGTCTGATTTTCCGATGGGAAATGTTCGATGGGAGCTTGTTGTCGGAAATTCCGACCGTGTGTAGGCTCCATCGGACATTTTCCATCGGAATTTCCGTCACACAAAATTTGAGAGCTGGTTATCAAATTTTCCGACAACAAAATCCGTTGCCGTAAATTCCGATCGCGTGTACACAATTCCGACGCACAAAGTGCCACGCACGCTCGGAATCAAGCAAAAGAGCAGCACTGGCTATCGAACTTTATTTTTCTCGGCTCGTCGTACGTGTTGTACGTCACTGCGTTCTTGACATTCGGAATTTCCGACCAACTTTGTGTGACCGTGTGTATGCAAGACAAGTTTGAGCCAACATCCATCCGAAAAAAACATGGATTTTGTTGTCAGAAAATCCTATCGTGTGTACAGGGCATAAGGAGAAAGCAGATTTTTTGTGGCTCATGGCAGATCTACAGACCACTGGAAAAAAAAATCCTCAAATCACCCCTATGCCTAAAGCCCTTATGCCAGCTGTGTCTAACAAACGCTTTATGCCCTTTTTGTGGCCTATGCTACACCACAATGTCAAGTATTAAACTACTATTATATTACCCAAAAGGCCACATGCCAGCTGTCATTACTTTGCACAGAAAGCAATCCCTGCCCTCCCAAGCATGTGTAATGAAATAAGGTAAAGGAGGAATATGCAGAGAAAGAACAGGGATGAGGTGCTGGTTGTAAAAAGAAAGAAGAAGCTTGGGGTGCTGGCAGAAAGAAGCCGGGGGGGTTGGAGTACTGATGGTGAGGAGGAGAAGGAATCTTGGTGTGGCTTTAAGGGTAGGTCTCACCCCTATCTGATACAAGGGGAAAATCTTGTAGGATCTACTGCAACAATCAAAGAAGAAACATAAAATGTTCCACTGTGAGAAAAGAAACTCTTTGCTAGGAGGGAGGAAGAGTATTTTTTTGGGAAGGCTTCAAGAGGGATGTTTCACCCCTCCCTGATAAAAAGGCAAAATCATATGGGATGAAGGAGGTAAAACCTAATGGGATGAGGCTGAGTGCACCTCCAAAAGGTGACATTGGTTTGACATTTGTTGCTGAAATAGACAAAGGTTCCCTTTGTATGCAGCATGTAACACTTATGTGGAATAGTGGAGTGTTCCAAAGCCCCTCCCCCTTTTCCCCCTCATTCGCTCTAACATTTATTAAATGATGTCTTGAGCCACTGGACTGGAAGCAAATCTGCAGGGGGAAAGGCAAAGAGTGTAGGTTGGCCTCTATCACACAAGGTGACAGGAAGGATTTTTTCCCCCTGCTGTAGCAAATTGGATCATGCTTTGCTGGGGTTTTGTGCCTTCCTCTGTTTTTTTTTTAATTGATTGAACTAGATGGACTTGTGTCTTTTTTTGCAACCTAATTATGTAACTAAGTTTGTGGGCAACAGCGGTGTGTACTAAAACAATACATTTTCGTAATGATTTGAATTCGAATCAGTTGAAAAATGATTGACCGATTCAAATTCTGCCTGAAGAATAAATGGTTGTTAACCACTAGCCTACCGCCCACCGTCATATGACGGCCGGACGGTAAGCCTATTGTTCTGACTGGGCGTCATATGACGTCCTCGCCCTCCCGAGCCGCTAGGGGGCGCGCGCACGCCGCCGGCGGCGCGCGCGCGCGCCCGCTGCGTCACTCGGGACCCGGTGCGCGTGCCCGGCGGCCGCGATGTCCGCCGGGCACCCGCGATTGCCGGGTAACAGAGCAGGAGCGTGGATCTGTGAATGTAAACACAGATCCACGTCCTGTCAGAGAGGAGAGGAGACCGATGGCGTGTCCCTTGTACATAGGGACAGCGATCGGTCACCTCCCCCAGTCAGTCCCCTCCCCCCACAGTTAGAATCACCTCCTTAGGTCATACATTAACCCCTCGAGCGCCCCCTAGTGTTAACCCCTTCCCTGCCAGTCACATTTACACAGTAATCAATGCAATTTTATAGCATTGATCGCTGTATAAATGTGAATGGTCCCAAAAATGTGTCAAAAGTGTCCGATGTGTCCGCCGCAATATCGTAGTCACAATAAAAATTGCAGATCGCCGCCATTACTAGTAAAAAATAAATAAATAATAAAAATGCTATAAATCTATCCCGTATTTTGTAGACGCTATAACTTTTGCGCAAACCAATCAATATACGCTTATCGCAATTTTTTTTTACCAAAAATATGTAGAAGAATACGTATCGGCCTAAACTGAGGAAAAAATTTGTTAAAAAAAAAAAAAAAAATGGATATTTATTATAGCAAAAAGTAAAAAATATTGTGTTTTTTCAAAATTGTCCCTCTTCTTTTGTTTATAGCGCAATAAATAAAAACCGCAGAGGTGATCAAATACCACCAAAAGAAAGCTCTATTTGTGGGGGAAAAAAATGCAAAAAATTTAATTAAGGTGCAGTGTAACATGACCGCGCAATTGTCATTCAAAGTGCGACAGCGCTGAAAACTGAAAAATGGCTTGGACAGGAAGGGGGTGTAAGTGCCCTGTATTGAGGTGGTTAAGGAGCAGGCCGGGAAGCTGGCTGCCATGTCTTTAACAACCGATGACTTATCATCTTTCAGCGGTCTTCCCTACTTGATGACACTGAAGGTCTTTTTTCGAGTCCAGCGGTGCGGTGGGCGTCTTGATTGATGATGAATCTTTGCTTCGGGGACATTGTTTTTGATTTTATTAAGGAATTGTCAGAAACTTGTGTTGTATCTTTATACACATTTTACACTTTTTTGGTGAGTGAGTAGGGGTACTATGTACTATGTACCCCATACTCATTCATATGGGGGGCAGAATCTAGGGGCCCCCTTGTTAAATGGGGCTTCCAGATTCTGATAAGTCCCCCGCCCACAGACCCCCATAACCAACTCCCAGGGTTGGGGGGAAGAGGTCATTGTCCCCCATCAACACGGGGACAAGGTGCTTTGGGGTGAGGGGCAGAGCCCCCCTCACCCCAAAGCAGCCCCCATGTTGAAGGCATGTGGCCTGGTATGCTTCAGGAGGGGGGGCACTCGCTCGTCCCCCTCCCTTTCCTGGCCTGCTAGGCTGCATGCTCGGATTAGGATCTGGTATGGATTTTGGGGGCCACGCAGTACTTTTTTTACATTTTGGCATGGGGTTCCCCTTAGAATGCATACCAGACACGAAGGGCCTAGTATGGATTGGGGGAGAGACCCCACGCTGTTTTCTTTTCTGAATTTTCTATTGCCGGAATTCTTTTGTTTACATTTCAGCTCTCAGTGGGGAAGCTGACAGCTGATAAGTCAACGGTTGTTAAAGGCACGGTGGCCGGATTCCCAGCCCACTGCTTATCAACCAGCTAATCTTCATACAGGATTCAAGTCAGTCGATCATTTTTTAACTGATCCAAATTTGAATCGTCTTGAGAATTTGGACTACGTTAGAGAATGAACAAACAAAACAAAATTAAACAAAACTAAACAAATTAGGAAAGTAATCAACAAAACTAAATTAGTACCATAACAAGTCTATCTGAAACAAAACAAAGCAAATGTTTCCTTTCTGCACATATCTACTGATGCTGGATCATTGGCAGAAGAGCGTTTTCAGTTTGTCAGGGTAACTCCTCTTTTTTCTCAGCACCTTTCTGGCCTGGTTGTACAGGATTGTGTCCCCACTTCTGTAGGCTGCCTCCTTACCTTGTCTGAACTTTCCTGAGCATTTTAGTTTTGATGTACACCAGGGCCTGTTACATAGTTACATAGTAGGTGAGGTTGAAAAAAGACACAAGTCCATCAAGTCCAACCTATGTGTGTGATTATATATCAGTATTACATTGTATATGTTGTGGTCATTCAGGTGCTTATCTAATAGTTTCTTGAAACTATCGATGCCCCCCCACTGAGACACCGCCTGTCGAAGGGAATTCCTCATCCTTGCCGCTCTTACAGTAAAGAGCCCTCTACGTAGTTTAAGGTTAAACCTCTTTTCTTCTAATTGTAATGAGTGGCCACGAGTCTTGTTAAACTCCCTTATGCGTAAAAGTTTCATCCCTATCTTGGAGTCACCAGTATGGTATTTGTATATTGAAATAATATCCCCTCTCAAGCGTCTCTTCTCCAGAGAGAATAGGTTCAGTGCTTGCAACCTTTCCTCATAAATAATATCCTCCAGACCCTTTATTAGCTTTGTTGCCCTTCTTTGTACTCTCTTTATTTCCAGTACATCCTTCCTGAGGACTGGTGCCCAGAACTGGACATCATACTCTAGGTGCGGCTGGACCAGAGTCTTGTAGAGCGGGAGAATTATTGTTTTATCTCTGGAATTAATCCCTTTTTTAATTTGTTCCAATATTCTGTTTGGTTTGTTAGCAGCAGCTTGGCATTGCATGCCATTGCTTAGCCTATCATCTACTAGGACCCCCAGGTCCTTTTCCATCCTAGATTCCCCCCAGAGGTTCTCCCCCCAGTGTATAGATTGCATTCACATTTTTGCCACCCAAATGCATTATTTTAATTTTTTCTACATTGAACCTCATTTTCCATGTAGTTGCCCACCCCATTAAATTGTTCAGCTCTTTTTGCAAGGTTTCCACATCCTGCGGAGAAGTTATTGCCCTGCTTAGCTTAGTATCGTCTGCAAATACAGAGGTTGAACTGTTTACCCCATCCTCCAGGTCGTTTATAAATAAATTAAACAGGATTGGTCCCAGCACAGAACCCTGGGGGACCCCACTACCCACCCCTGACCATTCTGAGTACTCCCCATTTATCATCACCCTCTGAACTCGCCCTTGTAGCCAGTTTTCAATCCATGTACTCACCCTATGGTCCATGCCAACGGACCTTATTTTGTACAGTAAACATTTATGGTGAACTGTGTCAAATGCTTTTGCAAAATTCAGATACACCACGTCTACAGGTCTTTCTTTATCTAGAAGGTAGCTCACCTCCTCATAGAAGGTTAATAGATTGGTTTGGCAAGAATAATTCTTCATGAATCCATGCTGATTACTGCTAATGATACTGTTCTGATGTTAAGCTAACTGGTCTGTAATGTCCAGGGATGTATTTTGGGCCCTTTTTAAATATTGGTGCTACATTGGCTTTTCTCCAAGTCAGCTTTTCTCCATTCCAGTCAGTAGACTGTAGAACAATGGTCTGGCAATTGACTGAGTTCCCCCAGGGCCCTCTGGTGCAAGCCATCTGGTCCTGCTGATTTATTAATGTTACGTTTCCCAAGTCTAATTTTAATTCTGTCTTCTGTTAACCATGAAGGTGCTTCCTGTGATGTGTCATGAGGATAAACACTGCAGTTTTGGTTACTGAAGCCCCTCGATTCCCTCGTGAAGACTGAGGAGAAGAATAAATTCAATACCTTTGCCATCTCCCCATCCTTTGTAACCAGATGTCTTTCCTCATTTTTTATGGGGCCAATATGGTCTGTCGTCCCTTTTTTACTGTTTAAACTTAAAGAATTCCTTGGGATCTTTTTTGCTCTCCTCTGCTATGTGTCTTTCATGTTCTATATTAGCCGTCCTTATTGCACCCTTACATTTCTTGTTGCATTCTTTATAAAGTCTGAATGTTGATGATGATCCCTCAACCTTGTATATTTTGAAGGCCTTCTCCTTTGCTTTTATATGCATTTTTACATTGGGGTTAAGCCATCCAGGACTTTTGTTTGCTCTTTTAAAAATATTACCCAATCAGATGCCCTTATTTAATATGCTCTTAAAGCAAACCCATCTCTCTTCCGTGTTCTTTGTTCCTAAGATTTTATCCCAGTTTATGCCTTATAGCAAGGTTTGTAGTTTAGGGAAGTTGGCTCTTTTGAAATTCAGTGTTTTTGTATTCCCCTTATGTTTCCTATTTGTGTCATTTATACTGAAGCCAATTGACCTGTGATCGCTGTTACCTAAATTGCTCCGTATTTCCACATCTGTGATCAGGTCTGTATTTTTGGTAATCAATAGATCCAGTAACGCTTTATTTCTAGTTGGTGCGTCTACCATCTGACCCATAAAATTGTCCTGCAAGACATTTAGGAACTGGTGAGCCTTAGCTGAATGCATGGTTCCCTCCGCCCAGTCTGAATAATTCAAATCCCCCATTATGATAACACTTCTCATCCTTGCTACTAATCCAAATTGTGATAGGAGATCTGTCTCCCCTTCCTCCTTCAGGTTAGGGGGCCTATAGCATACTCCCAATATTATTTTCCCCCTAGCTTCATCCCTTTGGAGCTCTACCCATAAGGATTCTACCTCCTCCCTAGCTCCCTTAGTGATGTCATCTCTCACATTCACTTGTACATTATTTTTGATAAATAGGCATACCCCTCCCCCTTTTTTACCCTCTCTATCCTTGCGATAAAGGATATACCCTTGAATGGTTGCCAGCCAATCATTAGAGCTTTTGAACCAGGTCTCTGAATTTCCCACAAAATCCAAATCCTCCAAATCCTCTGTACACCAGTATCTCTAGTTCACTCATCTTGTCCGCCAGGCTCCTGGCATTGGTGAACATGCCACGTAGTTTAGACCGGTCGCATATTATCCTCTTATTCGGTGTTCCGAGATTGCAACTAGGACTTGCTACTATACTTACCTTGGGTTTATGTGCTTTGGTCAACCTACCACTAATGTCCCCAATAATACCCTATGGAATATGTTCCGCGCTGACTATCTCTACCCCTGGACCCTCCCCCCCATCGCCTGTTATTACTGAGTTATCAAATAGTACTAGCATGGGGAATTAGTTTGGGACTTTATATGAAGCATGCGGTCGTATTGGCAACATGAACAAGGAGTGTCTAGCAGATGTACAGTATCTCACAAAAGTGAGTACACCCCTCACATTTTTGTAAATATTTTCTTCTATCTTTTCATGTGACAACACTGAAGAAATTACACTTTGCTACAATGTAAAGTGAGTGTGAGTGTGCAGCTTGTATAACAGTGTAAATTTGCTGTTCCCTCAAAATAACTCAACACACAGTCATTAATGTTTAAACTGCTGACAAATAAAGTGAGTACACCCCTAAGTGAAAATGTCCAAATTGGGCCCAAAGTGTCAATATTTTGTGTGGCCACCATTATTTTCCAGCACTTCCTTAACCCTCTTGGGCATGGAGTTCACCAGAGCTTCACAGGTTGCCACTGAAGTCTTCTTCCACTCCTCCATGACGACATCACAGAGCTGGTGGATGTAAGAGACCTTGCGCTCCTCCACCTTCCATTTTGAGAATGCCCCACAGATGCTCAATAGGGTTTAGGTCTGGAGACATGCTTGGCCAGTCCATCACCTTTACCCTCAGCTTCTTTAGCAAGGCAGTGGTCATCTTGGAGGTGTGTTTGGAGTCATTATCATGTTGGAATACTGCCTTGCTGCCCAGTCTCCGAAGGGAGGGGATCATGCTCTGCTTCAGTATGTCACAGTAGATGTTGGCATTCATGGTTCCCTCAATGAACTGTAGCTCCCTAGTGTCGGCAACACTCATGCAGCCCCAAACCATGACACTCCCACCACCATGCTTGACTGTAGGCTAGAGACACTTGTCTTTGTACTCCTCACCTGGTTGCCGCCACACCCGCTTGACACCATCTAAACCAAACTAGTTTATCTTGATCTCATGTCCCTAGCATGCTTGTCTTCAGCAAACTGTTTGCGGTCTTTCTTGTGCATCATCTTTAGAAGCGGCTACCTTCTGGAAGCCATGCAGACCAATTTTATGCAGTGTGCGGTTCTTATAGCCTAGGCCATCTTTATGTAGAGCAACAATTCTTTTTTTTCAGATCCTCAGAGAGTTCTTTGCCATGAGGTGCCATGTTGAACTTCCAGTGACCAGTATGAGAGAGTGAGAGCGATAACACAAAATTCAACACAGCCGCTCCCCATTCACACCTGGGACCTTGTAACACTAACAAAACACATGACATCGGGGATAGAAAATGGCTAATTGGGCCCAATTTGGACATTTTCACTTAGAGGTGTACTCACTTTTGATCCCAGTGCTTTAGACATTAATGGCTGTGTGTTGAGTTATTTTGAGGGGACAGCAAATTTACACTGTTATGCCCTGTACACACAGTCGGATTTTCCGACGGAAAATGTGTGATAGGACCTTGTTGTCGGAAATTCCGACCGTGTGTGGGCTCCATCACACATTTTCCATCGGAATTTCCGGCACACAAAGTTTGAGAGCTTGCTATAAAATTTTCCGACAACAAAATCCGTTGCTGGAAATTCCGATCGTGTGTACACAAATCCGACACACAAAGTGCCACGCATGCTCAGAATAAATTAAGAGACGAAATCTATTGGCTACTGCCCCGTTTATAGTCCCATCGTACGTGTTTTATGTCACTGCCTTCAGAACGATCGGATTTTCCGACAACTTTGTGTGACCGTGTGTATGCAAGACAAGTTTGAGCCAACATCCGACGGAAAAAATCCATGGATTTTGTTGTCGAAATGTCTGATCAATGTCCGACCGTGTGTACAGGGCATTATCCAAGCTGTACACTCACTACTTTACATTGTAGCAAAGTGTCATTTCTTCAGTGTTGTCACATAAAAGGATATAATAAAATATTTACAAAAATGTGAGGGGTGTACTCACTTTTGTGAGATACTGTATATTACAGGGTATCATCATCACATTCTGTCAAGTCATAGCATTGTATCATAACATAGACAAAGTATATAAATAAATATAATTTATTGCATAGATATCACAGCGTAACAAAGTAGCATAACAGCACATGAATTGATGAAATTGACATTGTAAAAACACTAGACTCTAGAATCCATATTCATATTGTTGTAACAGAACCATACTACCTTGGTACTACCTTTAGCTTATAATCATCATGTCAGAAAACGTAGTGCAACATTTTTGAACCTTTGTGGGTCCCTTCTTCAGGTGTCTTTTTGCCTGTTAACGACCCATAGAGGTTCTAAATGTTTTCTTATCATTTTTACATGCTGATCACACACTATGGTGTTGTCTATAATGCACATGTGAATGTGCTTTGAGTAAAATGTTTTCTACTCAACAATGTGTGGCTTCTTATTTCAATGCACAATACCAGTTTTTGGAGTAAGTTGGTGTTTACAGTGACAATGGGGGTTATTTACTAAAGGCAAATCCACTTTGCACTACAAGTGCACTTTCAGTGCAGTTTCAGTGCACTTGTAGTGCAAAGTGGATTTTTCTTTAGTAAATAACCCCCACAGTGCTGTGAAATTTGCCCCAATCAGGACATTTTCGGGACTCAAAACAATTAATTCATGGTGCTGAAAAGGATGATTTTTTTTATCATTAGTGCATTACATACATTAACAACAAAAACAATGTGTGTGTGTGTGTGTAGCAGACCCACAACATAATAGTTAGCTAAAGAAGAGATTGTCACCTCATGTATCAAATAAATTACTTTTAAACTATTGAAAATGGCCAAAAAGAAAAGCCCATTGGAGAACCTAGGAGACAGCTAAAAGAAACACAAGCAGTAAATCAAACAAAATATTAGTTCTGTTTCAAAAATAGATTTATTTAAAAAATGTCTCAGACATTTGCTGGAATATCAATGGCCCCCCTACCCGCAAAGTATTCCATATATTTTTGCCGCACTTTCCGTGCGCTTTGGGGGGGCAAGCCAGGAGGGCCAGGTTCAAGTGCCGTCAGGGTTGACTGATCTGGAAATCCGGCCTCAGGCCCAACTGAGGCCACATAGTTTGTAGCATTTTTCCTTTAAAAGTTGGGCATAATGCAGCATGCAAGTACGATATGGTTTAGTTTATATTCCACCATGTGAATTGGCATCAGGAATAGGCGGAACCAGATGGCCATTATGCCGAAAGCATTCTCCACCACTCTTCTGGCTCTGGCCAGCCAGTAGTTTAAAACTCTCTGGCCTGGGGTAAGGGTCATCATGGGGAATGGCCGCATCAGGTGTTCTCCAAGCCCAAACCAATCCCAAGCCACCACTCTGGAGCCGTCTATAGAACTCGGTCTGGGCGATGACTCCACCATCCGACATCCGGCCATTCTTCCCCACGTCCACATACAAAAACTCATATGTCACCGGCACCACCACTAACATCACTATACTATTAAACCTCTTATAGTTATATTAGTAAGACCCCGAGTTGGGGGGTGGGATGATGTGGACGTGTTTCCCATCGATTGCCTCTTCGCAGTTGGGGAAGTCCTACCGCTGGGCAAATTGGGAAGCCACAGTCTGCCATTCCTGTGGTGTTGAAGGAAACAATAGTCAAACAATAAAAAAAAGAAATTAGTACTTTTGCACATAACATTGCAAGCAGATTAGACACAAACATTCTTGGCCAACATCAGTTTAAATTTATTTTAAGGAGTATTTAAAGACAAAAGTATAAGGTTCCCCATTGTCACTGTAAACACCAACTTACTCCAAAAACTGGTATTGAGATTGAAAGAAGAAGCCACGCATTGTTGAGTAGAAAACATTTTACTCAAAGCACATTCACATGTGCGTTATAAAAGGGTTTTTGAACAAACCAACATCTTTGGTGTATAACCTTTTTTTTTTACATTAGAAATATTCTTTTTTTGGTTAAACAGGCATGTTTCAAACCATAACATACACAGCTCAGGAACTTACAAAGTTCAACTTTGATAAAGTGAAGGCAATATGAGACATTAGTATGTCAAAACTGTGTTGATCTTGCCTTCATCAGATGGGGTGATGTCACCCCTGTAAAAGCCAAATTTTGAAGATGAACACAAATTGGGACTCAAAATGGGGATTTCCCTCCTGATCCCATGCCTAATGTCATCATGTGCTAGCTCCCATCATGGGGGATCAAGGGACGTGTTTCGGGGGTGCAACCCCTTCCTTTCACCTACTTGAGTTGCGAGGAAGGGGTTGCACCCACAAAAGGCGTACCTTGATATCCCGTGATGGCAGATAGCACATGTTGACACACTGAAGGAGATTTACTAAAACTGGAGCGCTCACAATCTGGTGCAGCTGTGCATGGTAGCCAATCAGCTTCTAACCTCAGTTTGTTCAATGAAGCTTTGGCAATATAACCTGAAAGCTGATTGGTTTCTCTGCAGAAGAGAGCCTAATTTTGCACTCTCCAGCTTTAGTAAATAAACCCCACTGTGTGCATCTTCAAAATTTGGCTTTTAAAATATTTTAAAACTTGATTTAAAATACAAAATTAGACAAAACGTTACAATTTTTGTGTGTTTTAGATTATGCCTAAAACATCAATGATGTTCTTCATTTTTTGTTAAACATCATTGATGTTTTCCTTGTCATTTACTTGTCTAAATCCCGATTGCACCCCATTATCTCCCCGATGAGGATCTGGGCACTTGTACTTGTGAAATGAGATTCTCCTTCAACAACATCCACATCACCTAAAAAAAAAAATACACCATGTATTATAAATATGCAGGCATACATCTATTACCTGAAGCAGTGGTCACCTGTTGTGGTCACTATTTCGCCCACTTCATAAACGTCTCCCTCCTCATCCTCAGGTTCTGGTGTGGGGAGTTCCCCATCTTTATGAGGTTGGGGGTCCCTGGTGTCCTCAGATGCCCCGAGTCTTTTCTCCCCTATGTGAATAAAAAAAAAGGTATACTTAGCACACAGATATTTGATGCCAGAAATAGGAATATGAAACATTGCTTGGAAGTGTCGTACAATTGTGTGTTTTGGCAGAGTTCCAAGCTGAAGACATTATTTTTTCCCTTTCTAAAGCTGGAATACTTACTTTTTTTGTACAATTTTCACACATGGAGACACCCCTAGTATCCACTGGAGCACCCGTGTGGGACACCCTAAAAAGGGTGTTCTGGTGTCCCACACTAGTGCTCCTGCGTCCAGATGTGTAAACAGTTACTGAGTGTCTTCTCCTTACACTGAATCAAGTTAGCATTTCATTCCAATTACAAACTCATCTAGACAACAATGTGATAAACTTATTTTAATACAAATAGGCGTGACCAAATGTAGTTAACCTGCATCCGCCAAAATATTGTATTAGTGGGCGAACGAACAATGTTTACTATAACCGATTACTGTGCCCATGAACCTGAAAGTTGCCATTTTAAAC
Organism: Lithobates clamitans; assembly: GCA_037952925.1. Lineage (NCBI taxonomy): Eukaryota > Metazoa > Chordata > Amphibia > Anura > Ranidae > Lithobates > Lithobates clamitans. The sequence goes on along the minus strand of JBBGZY010000856.1, from coordinate 1,881,176 downwards.
TGTAAAACAGTAAAGAAAAGCACATGGAGCAGCATGCAAGTAATAATAATAATTGGAATACACGACAACTACTTACTTTTTTGCAGCACTCTCTTGATCCTTCTGTACTGATCTTGCTCCATCAATTTAAGGTCTGACCAGCATTTCCTCAGTTGCTCCTTGGATCATCGTACCCCAAAATTCATGTGCAGACTTTTCACAACTTTAGTCATGATCTTGGCCTTTCTCACATTTGGGTTGTTGTACGGTCCATACTTCCCATCATAGTCGGCCCTCTTCAAGGTGTCCACCATCTCTACAAAGGACATATTTGAAGCCTTATATCTCCTCCTAGAGCAGGACGTTTGTGGCTCCGGGTTTTTGTCGTTGCTGCTACTTTAAAGCACCTGTTGTCTCTCCTCCATGTGCTCTCCCACTGCGCTGAAAGAGAAGGGGCGGGGTATGCACTAAAAAGAAGGTCAGGGACGGGTGGAGTTTCACGCATGCGCAGTGTATATAAAGCGTAACACGCTTGCGTCGTATGTATGATCTGTGAGCGGGGGACGGAGTAGCGGATGCGCCGATCGTGATAACGAAGGTACAATTTTAACTTGGTGCATTAGTGGCCTATACTGCTTATAGATTGAGGCCTATATTGGGACAAGATTAGGAGAGTTTAGCCTGACATTAGGGTTTGCCTTGTGTTGTGTCTTGCAGATAAAATGGATCGCTTCAACGATCATGACTTCCTCCCCCTATTCATCGATAAGTACAGGTAGCTGCCCTGTGTGTGGCAGGTGAAACACCCCTTTTACACTAATAGAAGAAAGAGGAAGGAAGCGCTGGATCATTTGCTGGAATTGGTGAAACCGCAGATCCCCACGACAACCATCCCCTATTTGAAGGCCAAAATTGGTGGCCCGAGGAGAACATATAATAGGGAGCGCAAGAAGGTCCAGGATTCCCAGAGATCAGGAGCAGCAGCAGATGATGTTTATGTCCCCAGGCTGTGTTTTCTGTCAGACCAGACTGAAGTCAGGCCATCACTCTCCACTCTTCCTTTGACGTTTCCTTCTATCCCAGCTGAGAATTCTGACGTCCAACCTGGGCCTTCCAGCCAGGAAGTTGTGGAGGAACCCAGCTTGAGTCAGGTATAGCATTGTATAACATATTTATTGTCAAAAAATTAATGATGTTAACTAGATATTATTATTATTATTGATCACTAATTTCTGATTTAACAAAGTGTTTTACATATCAATAGACAGTAGTAGCCAAAAATGATTGGGATAAGAATGAAAAATGCTGGGGTCAGATTGATAGTCTTTTCTATTTGTTAACATTCAATTTGCAACAGTCATGATCTATAAATTGTGTGTGATTGATGACCAAAAAACTAAAACTATGTCCCTTTTTCATACACAGGAAAGCCTCAGCTAGGAAGAGGCTGTGGAATGTGGCAGCCAGGAGGAGGCTGTGGAATGTGGCAGCCAGGAGGAGGCTGTGGAAAGTGGCAGCCAGGAGATGGCGGGGGCAAGTGGCAGCCAGGAGGTGGCTGGGCCCAGTAGCCTGACTGAATACCAGGTTCATCCCCTCTGCCTTCCAACAAAAAGGCCCAAGAAGGGGAGGGACGTGGAGGAGGCAGCGCTTGTGTTAATTCGGTAGGCTAATGTGGCCTTCAGAATGCCCCCCAATCTTCAAGAGGCCTATGCCTGCATGGCAACCTGCAAAATGCAGGAAACGGAAGAGGGCCAACGCCTCTTCTGTAAGGAAGTGATCCATCTGGCCCTAAATAAGGGGTTGAGGGGCAAACTCACAAGCAAAAGCCATGTTTGTGAGTTCGACCATCCTCCTCCTCCTCCACCTCCTGCCACAACTCCAACACCAGAGCCACAGCCTGGAAGGAAGCGTGGAAGTAAGACAAGAAAGTGATGGCCTGGGTTCAGTCCTGGACCAGATTGTGCTCACTATTATATGGACTCCTCAGGCTACCAATTTTGCCTGTCAAATATTTGATGTGTGCCCTGGGGTACAAAGGCTTCACCAATTTCACCAGTTTATCCAGCATTGCCTTCCTCTTTATTTTGTTATGACCCATAATAAATGTCTATTTTTTTCACAAATACTTGGCTATGTGTTTTAGTTCAAAAAGGACAGTTTGTGAGTAGGCAGGTACATTTCAAAAATACTATGTCAAATTAACAAGGGACACCAACACCAACCAATCTCCTTGAGGTTAAAAAATACAGTCAGGTCCATAAATATTGGGACATTTAATCTTTTTGGCTCTATACACCACCACAATGGATTTGAAATGAAACAAACAAGATGTGCTTTAACTGCAGACTTTCAGCTTTAATTTGAGGGTATTTACATCCAAATCAGGTGAACAGTGTAGGAATTACAACAGTTTGTATATGTGCCGCCCACTTTTTAAGGGACCAAAAGTAATGGGACAGATTAACAATCATCCATCAAACTTTCACTTTTTAATACTTGGTTGCAAATCCTTTGCAGTCAATTACAGCCTGAAGTCTGGAACGCATAGACATCATCAGACGCTGGGTTTCATCCCTGGTGATGCTTTGCCAGGCCTCTACTGCAACTGTCTTCAGTTCCTGCTTGTTCCTGGGGCATTTTCCCTTCAGTTTTGTCTTCAGCAAGTGAACTGCATGCTCCATCGGATTCAGGTCAGGTGATTTACTTGGCCATTGCATAACATTCCACTTAAAAAACTCTTTGGTTGCTTTCAAAGTATGCTTCGGGTCATTGTCCATCTGCACTATGAAGCGCCGTCCAATGAGTTCTGGAGCATTTTGCTGAATATGAGCAGATAATATTGCCCAAAACACTTCAGAATTCATCCTGCTGCTTTTGTCAGCAGTCACATCATCAATAAATACAAGAAAACCAGTTCCATTGGCAGCCATACATGCCCACGCCATGACACTACCACCACTATGCTTCACTGATGAGGTGGTATGCTTTGGATCATGAGCAGTTCCTTTCCTTCTCCATACTCTTCTCTTCCCATCACTCTGGTACAAGTTGATCTTGGTCTCATCTGTCCATAGGATGTTGTTCCAGAACTGTGAAGGTTTTTTTTAGATGTTGTTTGGCAAACTCTAATCTGGCCTTCCTGTTTTTTGAGGCTCACCAATGGTTTACATCTTGTGGTGAACTCTCTGTATTCACTCTGGTGAAGTCTTCTCTTGATTGTTGACTTTGACACACATACACCTACCTCCTGGAGAATGTTCTTGATCTGGCCAACTGTTGTGAAGGGTGTTTTCTTCACTGGGGAAATAATTCTTCGGTCATCCACCACAGTTGTTTTCAGTGGTCTTCTGGGTCTTTTGGTGTTGCTGAGCTCACCGGGGTGTTCTTTCTTTTTAAGGATGTTCCAAACAGTTGATTTGGCCACACCTAATGTTTTTGCTATAGCTTTGATGGGTTTGTTTTGTTTTTTCAGCCTAATGATGGCTTGCTTCACTGATAGTGACAGCTCTTTGGATCTCATATTGAGAGTTGACAGCAACAGATTCCAAATGCAAATAGCACACTTGAAATTAACTCTGGACCTTTTATCTGCTCCTTGTAAATGGGATAATAAGTGAATAACACACACCTGTCCATGGAACAGCTGAGCAGACAATTGTCCCATTACTTTTGGTCCCTTAAAAAGTGGGAGGCACATATACAAACTGTTGTAATTCCTACACCATTCACCTGATTTGGATGTAAATACCCTCAAATTAAAGCTGAAAGTCTGCAGTTAAAGCACATCTTGTTTCTTTCATTTCAAATTCATTGCGGTGGTGTATAGAACCCAAAAAGTTAGAATTGTGTCGATGTCCCAATATTTATGGACCTGACCGTACAAGATAATAATGGTGTTGTGGTAACTTGACACACAAAATGACAAAAAATATTAGGGAGATCACTAGAAAAAAAATAAGAAAATAAAAAAACAGGAGATCTTGATAAAAAAAAGAATAAAAGATCACTATAAAAATAAATTCTAAACATTATTATGGAGATCTGGCAAAAAAAAAAAAGAAAGCTTATTCATGAGATCACGAGAAATAATAAAGAAATCAGTTTGTCGGAACTCTGTGTAAATATCAGCAGCAAAACAACTTCATTATTCTAGCATTATAAAGAAGAAGAGAATGCGCTGCATTAAAAGATTAAAAACTTTGCAGCGTGACGAATGTGCTATCTTCATTATGAACGCTAGTTTTACCAGACCGAGCGCTTCCATCTCGTACTTGATTCAGAGCATGCATAGAATTCAATCGATCAATTGATTTTGTTGTCTGAAAATGTAAGAACCCCAGCTCTCAAATTTTGTTTGTTGCAAATTCCGATAAAAAATGTCCGATGGAGCCTACGCGCGGTTGGAATTTCTGACAATAAGCTCACATCAAACATTTGTTGTTGGAAATTCCGAACGTGTGTACGCGGCATTAGACATCTGTATATCAATCTCTGTTTAGGTAGAAATAGATTCCACCTTTTTGTGCTTTCCCCAGTAGCTCTGTTATATGGTCCGCACTGTAGAGTTAATGGGCCAGTAGATGTAGCACTTTGTTGGGGATGGGAAGAACAGTGCAGTAGATTTTTTAAAACTCAATATTTGCATTATTGAGGAGTAGTAGTTCACCCATTTTCGTAGCCATTGAGCGGAGATTTGCCAGATGTATCATGTGAAGTACATGCTTTCCCTGACCGCCATCTGCTGCATTTCCTCTGACATATAAAGGACTGCAGTTCCTCCTGTTAAGATCTCCATAAAAATAAACAGGCAAAGTTTGTGGGGTGAACTGTTATATGCTTAACAGTTCTTTTCTGGTATACTTGATCAGAAAATAAGTGCTGGAAATTGGATGTACAAACAAAAAAAGGTCAATACAAAAAAATATTTTACATTAGATGCACAGTATGTAAGAAGCGTTATTAGGCCACAATTTCAAAGGTAGAGTTGAGGCAGGTTTTATCACGAAATAAAAATGAAAGTGTATTGTTCACAACATTAGCAAGAAATATTGTGCAGTCAATGCACAGTATGTAGACAGATTTATTAGGCTGCAATTTAGAAGGGTAAATATGTAGGTTTTATTGTGAAGCAAAATAGTAATAATAAAATAGGTAATAGTCAGAAATATTGTATATACTCAATGGAAACTATGTTAGCAGCTTTAGTGGGCTGAAATTTAAAGTGTCACTGTCACGTACCTGGTGGAGATCGAGCTGTAGAGATAACAGGGAGTGTAGGACACAGAAAGGCACGAGGGCCGGTATAGCAGGTGACACCAGCTGAGGCTTGACAGGGAACTTATGGCTGTAGTTTACCAGACAGGAACCCGGAACGGGAACTTTATGACACTGGATCAGTAGGAGGGAGGGTAGCCGGAACATAAGCCAAGGGGTCATCAACAGCCGGGCAATACAGGTACAGGAACGTGAGAATAAAGCAGGTACAGGAGACAAGCCAGAGTTGGTACACAATCGGGCAGCAAGGTACAAGAGCATGAGACAGGAGCAGAGTCAAACACAGGCCCAGGTCACAGGTAGGCAGACAAAAGTCCAGAGGGGGGTTGAGATCAAGCTGGGTCAAACACAGATAGGCAGGAAGCGGATCAGTGCACAGGCAAACAGGAATGAGCTGAAAGACCACTCAGCAATGTGTTCATGTCATTGCTTGGTTTAAATAGGCGGTTTAGCACCAGTGAGTGCATGTGTGAACGCTCGCGCATGCGCAAATGCGTATATCTTCTTGTGCACATGCTAGTGTGCCCCGCGCATGTGCACCAATGTGCATTGGTTAACTGGATTTCTCTTACAGTCACTAAACCACATCATAAAAAACTATCAATAAATGGTGTATTACATGCTGTTCATTCTCGCTCAGTCACTATGAGATTCATTTTCTGTATTCTGCAAAAAACCTGGTTGATCCTGCTGCTCTCTATCTTCACCTTCTGTTCATGTCCCCAATTCAGCTAGGGGGTTTTCAGCTGTTGTGACAACTGTAGCAACACATGCTCAGTTCTTAGTGATTTTCTATGCTGAGCATTTCCTTCCCCGAGCAGCCCATGTGACCATAGAGTCACATCTGGGGGTGTATACACAGTGGTAAATGACAGCTCACTCTCTCCCTCCCTCTCCATGTCCACTAAATGGCTAAACGCAATGGGGTGGGATATTACATGTGGATTAATCATGGCTTCTCCTCCCTCTTATTCTAAGACACAGGACGGAGGGGTGTGACTGGGAGAAATCCGCCCACACCATGCTATTGCCAAAAAATAATAAAGATTTGACTTCAAATATTTATTTTTATGCCAAATTAGGCATCATCCACATACATAAATAGAAGGGACAATGTAAATAAAGAGCGTGTGTTTAGTTTAACTTTAAAAAAGAAAGACCAGGCAGTTTTCATAGTTTGTTATAAAATGTTGCAAACAGGTAATTTTTCTCCTTCATTGATGTGCGCTGATGAGGCTGCACTGAAGGGCATTGATGGGCTGCACTGATGGGTTGCACTGATGGGCACTTATAGGCAGCACTGATAAGGTGACACTGATGAGCAGGCACTGGTGGGCACTGATGAGGCTGCACTGATAGGTGGCACTGATGGACACTGGTAGGTGACACTGATAGGTGACACTGTTGATAATGCATTGATGGACACTGATAGGCACTGATAGGTGGCACTGGTGGGCATTGATAGGTGGCACTTGTGGGGACTGGTAGGTGGCACTGGTGGGAACTGCTTAGCAATGCTAATAAGCACTAGTGGGCATTGGTATGTGGCATTGGTGGGCACTGCTTAGCAGCAGTGGGTCTGGATTGTGCGGGACCAATGTCCCATTTACTCCAGATGGTAATCGGTCTTTTTTTACACGCTGTTAGCGCGAGGGGAAAAAAAAGCTGGTTACTGGCTCTTTTTACATCCCGTGATCAGCTGTCATTGGCTGACAGCTGATCACGTGGTAAGGGGCCAGAATATTACTAACCTGCAGGGGGAACGCAGGCAGCTCATGCACAGGAGGATGTACATAGACGCCCTCCCGGCAATTTGGGTCCGCACTGTAGCTGTCTTTCGGCTATGGCGCGGGCAGGAAGAGGTTAAGAGGGGCAAACCAGGAAGGTTTGAAATAAAAATTAGAATGAATTTCACATACAACAGCCAGACATATTGTACAGACTCACTGCACTGTATGTAAGCAACTTTACTAGATCAAAGTCTAGTAGGGGAAAAAACAAGGCAGATTTGACCCCTTCGGATACGCGCTACAGCCGAATGACGGCTACAGCGCTGACCTACTTTCCCGGGAGGTTGTCAATAGACATCCTCCCCTTTGCACGCTCCCCGCGCACCCCCTGCAGAGCGCACGTGACGTGTGCTGTGATCACCAAGTCAATGAGAATCGGGTGATCACAGATCGGAATAAGGGGCTGATCCCGGCCCCTTACCAAGTGATCAGCTGTCAGCCAATGACAGCTGATCACGTGATGTAAACAGAAGATCTGTAATCATTTTTTTCTCACGCTGACAGCTAAGGAGAAAAAAGGTCGATCACTGGCTTCTGTGCAAGGGACATCGGACCTGAAGAGGAGGATGCACAGCCATCTCATCTGTGCCCACCAGTGCCGCCTGCCAGTGCCACCTGCCAGTGCCCACAGTGCATAACAGTGCCACGAATCAGTGCCCATCAGTGCATAACAGTGCCACCAATCCCACCTATCAGTGACCATCAGTGCCACCTCATCAGTGCCCACCAGTGCCGCCTATTAGTGCCCATCAGTGCCCATCAATGCAGCCTATCAGAGCCCATCAGTACAGCCTATCAGTGCCCATCAGTGCAGCCTCATCAGTGTACATCAATGAAGGAGAAAAATTACCTGTTTGCAAAATTTAATAACAAAATATAAAACGGTTTTGTATTTTTTTTTTATATATTGGTCTTTTTAAAAAAAAATGTACAAAAAATAAAAAACCCAGAGGTTATCAAATACCACCAAAATAAAGCTCTATTTGTGGGAAAAAAAATGATAAAAATTAAATTTGGATACAGTGTTGTATGACCATGCAATTGTCGTTCAAAGAGTGAGAGTGCTAAAAGCTGAAAATTGGTTTGGGTAGGAGGGGGGTTTAAATGCCCAGTAAGCAAGTGGTTAAATTGGGAAATAAACATTTTAGTGTATTATTTCACAGGAAAAAAGCTACATAATTGTACAGACTTGATGCAGACCATGTAAGTTGCCTTACTAGGCTGCAGTTATAGAGGGAAGAGACTAGGCAAATTTTTAATCAAGGAACCAAATTTAAAGTTTATTATTTTACAGAAAAAGCAATAAATATGTGAGCATCTTTAGCAGGCTGCCGTTTCGGAGCTGATGCACACTTTTTAAGCAGCTTTAGTAGGCTGCTTTAGGTACACAGCAGGCAGGTTGTAATTAAGAAATCAAAATTAAAGTGTATTATTTCAAAGACAAACACACAAAAACGGTAAAGTCAGTGTTCACTATATAAGTGGTTTTAGTATGCTTAAGTTTCAAAGGAGACACCAGCTAGCTTTTAAGCAATAGACTTAAATTAGAGTGTATTATTTTACAGAAAAAAAGGCAGTAAAGTAGTACAGTCAATGTACACTATGGGGTCTATTTACAAAAAATGCATAGCAATTCACCTAGTGAAAGTACATATACATTCATTCTGTGCAAACGGGGCAAAAAAACCCCCAATGCTATTAGGCTCTTTACAACGCTGGTCAAATGTTTTTAACACCTTCCTGCCTGGCCTATAGCAGAACGACGGCCAGGCGGGGGCTTTATTGTTCTGACTGGATGTCATACAGTATGTAGTACTTCAGAACGGGCTGCTGGTGCGCGTTGATCCATGGGGCGGTGTGTACCTCAGACACATCTCATCACCGATCTCGGTAAAGAGCCTATGACGTAGGCTCTTTACCATGTGATCAGCTGTGTCCAATCACAGCTGCTCACAGTGTAAATAAGAAAGAGAGAAGGAGAGAGCCCCTCGGTACATGGGTGTTTGGAGGAGAAGGAGAGGGCCCCCAAGGTGGTTGAGGGAGGAGGAGAGGGCTCTGGGTAGTTGGTTGTATATTCACTGTCTGCTACCTGCTAACTAATCATACAGCATCCACTTTATTTTGTTTTTAATGCAGATATGACAACATGTTCCCCAGCTGGCCTTCAAACTGCCTGATGTCTCAAAATGCTCCCGGTCACTAACCCCAGATCACGCAAACTTCACATCAGACGGACATGGCTCCCAGTCCATTCATCTTCCACCTCCCTATTCAAACCAATGGCCACTGCATAGCCACCACCCTCACCCACCCCATATCCATTCACAGTCTCCAACCCCCACCCCATGCAACCCTGAAGGTCCCATCCATTCTTATATCTGGACCCCTCCATCCTTCAGTTCCTGTCACCCCTCCCCCCCAGACTCCTCTTTTAAATAATATTCCTGCACTCTTCCAGCCTTCCATTCCTATCTTCCAATTCTTCAATCCTTTCTTTAGGTTCCTCCTTTCCTATTTCCAGACTCTTCCACTCTCTATCCATGGATTTCTCCATTTTTCAATTCATATCCCTTGACCCCTCCATCCTTCAGTTCTATCCCTGGACTCTTCCATCCTTTAGTTCCTATCTCCAAACTCCTCCATCCTTCCTTTCCTATTCATGGATTCCTCCTTGCCTATTCCCAGACTCCTCCATCCTTTCTCTCCTCTTCAAGCATTCCTCCTTCCCTATCCCCAGACTCCTCCATCCTTCCATCCTTCAGTTCTCCTGACTGCTTGAATTTGTTGATGAAAATCATGGGCAGTAATCGTGATGCATTGCGGAATCGAATCGTTGCCATGATAATCGTAATCGAATGGAATCATTAGACCACTGAAGATGCGCACTTCTAAAGACCACCTACTTGTCATTGAAAGTGCAACAGCACTGAAATCTGAAAATTGGGCTGGGGAGGAAGGGGGTGAAAGTGCCCTGTACTGAAGTGGTTAAAATGGAAAATGCCATAGAGGAAATTATACTTCAAGTCATCTAGTTGTCAAATGTGGTGTTTTTTATTTTAAATCAATAGAAAACATTCATGAAACACAGGAAATAATCCACAATGCCTTGAAAAAGTATTCACACCCCTTGAAATTTTCCACTTGTCATTGAAAGTGCAACAGCACTGAAATCTGAAAATTGGGCTGGGGAGGAAGGGGGTGAAAGTGCCCTGTACTGAAGTGGTTGAAATGGAAAATGCCATATAGGAAATTATACATCAAGTCATCTAGTGGTCAAATGTGGTGTTTTTTATTTGAAATCAATAGAAAACATTCATGAAACACAGGAAATAATCTACAGTGCCTTGAAAAAGTATTCATACCCCTTGACATTTTCCACATTTTGTCATGTTAGAACCAAAAACATAAATGTATTTTATTGTGATTTTATTTGATAGACCAACACAAAGTGGCATATAACTGTGAAGTGGAAGGAAAATGATAAATGGTTTTCCAAATTTTTTACAAATAATTGTGTGAAAAGTGTGGTGTGTATTTGCATTCTTATGCCGCATACACACAGGCGGACTTTCCGACCAGACTAGTCCGACCGTGTGTGGGCTGCATCGGACTTCCGACGGACCGTTTCGGTCGGAAATCCAACAGACTTTAGATTTGAAACTAGCTTCAAATCTTTCTGTCTTAACTCCGCCGGACTCCGTTCCTGACAGAGAGCCTGTTCGTCTGTATGCTGGTCCGACGGACCAGATACGATGCAAGGGCAAGGTACTACATCTTGCGCTCGCTGCAATAGGAAAAACAAATTTTCCTATTGCGACGAGCGCTGGGAATACCAGGCCCTTAGGTCTGGTATGGATTTTAAGGAAAAAACGGTGAGGGGTCTCCCCCAAAATCCATACCAGACCCAGATCCGAGCATGCAGCCCGGCCGGTTAGGAAAGGGGGTGGGGACGAGCGAGCGCCCCCCCCCCTGAACCATACCAAGCCACATGCCCTCAACATGGGGGGGTGGGTGCTTTGGGGGAGGGGGGTTCCCTGCGGCTCCCCACCCTAAAGCACCTTGTCCCCATGTTGATGAGGACAAGGGCCTCTTCCTGACAACCCTGGCCGTTGGTTGTCGGGGTCTGCGGGCGGGGGGCTTATCGGAAGTCAGGAGCCCCCTTTAAAAAGGGGGCCCCCAGATCCCGGCCCCCCACCCTATGTAAATGAGTATGGGGTACATCGTACCCCTACCCATTCACCTAGGGAAAAAGTATCAATAAAAAAACACACTACACAGTTTTTTAAAGTAATTTATTAGACAGCTCTGGGGGTCTTCTTCCGGCTCTGGGGGTTTTCTTCCGACTTCAGGGGTCTCTCCGGCCTCTTCTCCCAGCGTCCGGTTCTTCTCTGCTCTCTCCAGCCTCTTCTCCCGGTGTTCGACCTCTTCTCCCGTTGTCCGGTTCTTCTGTCGGCTCCTCCGCTATCTTCTTTTGCTAGCGGTGGCCCAGACTTCTGCGTCGCCTTCTTCCCTCTTCTCTTCTTCCGATGTTGACACGACGCGCTCTCTGACTGTAATGCTGTCTGAGCGCTCCGCTATGACTTATATAGGCGGTGACCCTGCCCTCTTATTCCGTCACAGTCCCTGGGCATGCTGGGACTGTGACGGTGATTTTAATGAAGCTTAAGGTGAAAAAATAAAAGTGAAATATTCCTTTAAATATTGTACCTGGGGGGTGTCTATAGTATGCCTGTAAAGTGGCGCGTGTTTCCCGTGTTTAGAACAGTCCCTGCACAAAAATACATTCCTAAAGGAATAAAAATCATTTAAAACTGCTTGCGGCTGTAATGTAATGTCGGGTCCCGGCAATATGGATGAAAATTATTGAGAAAAACGGCATGGGTAACCCCCCCCCAGCCCATTACCAGGCCCTTTGGGTCTTTATGAATATTAAGGGGAACCGTGTGCCCAAATTAAAAAAAGAAAAGTCGTGGGGCCCCCAGGCCCTATATACTCTGAACACCAGTATACAGGCGGTCCCAAGAAAAACAGGGACTGTAGGTTTGTTCTTAAGTTGAATCTGTTTGTAATTGGCAACAGGTACATTTTGTAAGTGTAGCTCCAGCCAAAAAATCTATTTTTAAGCTTTTTGGAAAACATAGGGAAGGGTTATCACCCCTGTAACATTCGTTTTGCTGTCTGTGCCCCTATTCAGAAGATTTTATCTCACTTTCTGTCCCAATGACAATTGGATTTTGAAAATTTGGGTTTTTTAGGGAAAAAAGGATTAGTGATAAAGCATCAGTGGAGGTGACACCTTTTTCCCATATTAACTCTTACAGGAGAGAATTTCCCTTCCTAGGGGTAGATTTCCTCTCACTTCTTGTTGTCTCCCTCTGTTTGTAAGTAGGAGTCATTTGTAAGTCGGATGTTTGAAAGTGGGGGTCTGCCCTATATACTCTGCAGAATTTTGGGCCTTAGGTGTTGGTGGTACCAGAACACTGTAAGCCTTTGGTGGTGGTGTTGCCACAACACTGTAAGCCCTCACAGTTACTCTTGGTGGGCACAGGAACGGGCCCTGCTGTAAAATATTAGATCAAAAATTGAAATTACATGCCCCTGTTGAACAGGGGCAGAAAAATTGGGCCTTATGCCGCGTACACACGAGCGGACTTTACGGCACACTTTGCCCGGCGGACTTTTCGACGGACTTTACGACAGACTTTCTGAATGAACGGACTTGCCTACACAAAATCAACCAAAGTCCGTCGAATTTGTACGTGATGACGTACAACCGGACTAAAATAAGGAAGTTCATAGCCAGTAGCCAATAGCTGCCCTAGCGTGGCTTTTGTCCGTCGAACTAGCATACAGACGAGCGGACTTTTCGACCGGACTCGAGTCCGTCGGATAGATTTGAAACATGTTTCAAATCTAAGTCTGTCCAACTTTTGAGAAAACAAAGTCTGCTGGAGCCCACACACGATTGAATTGTCTGATGAAATCCCGTCCGCCGGGCAAAGTCTGCCGTAAAGTCTGCTCGTGTGTACGCGGCATTAGGCACTGGTGGTGGTGCCACAACACTGCAACCCCTCACAGATACTCTACTTTAGCGCAGGAACAAGCCCTGCTGCAAAATATTACAGCAAAAATTGTACTTACATGCGCCTGTTGAACAGGGGCAGAAAATTTGGGCCTTAGGCACTGGTGGTGGTGGTGCCACAACACTGCAACCCCTCACAGATACTCTACTTTAGCGCAGGAACAAGCCCTGCTGCAAAATATCACAGCAAAAATTGTAATTACATGCCCCTGTTGAACAGTTGCAGAAAAATTGGTCCTTAGGCACTGGTGGTGGTGCCACAACACTGCAACCCCTCACAGATACTCTACTTTAGCGCAGGAACAAGCCCTGCTGCAAAATATTACAGCAAAAATTGTAATTACACGCTCCTGTTGAACAGGGGCAGACAAATTGGGCTTTAGGCACTGGTGCTGGTGCCACAACACTGCAACCCCTCACAGATACCCTAGTTTAGCACAGGAACAAGCCCTGCTGCAAATTATTACAGCAAAAATTGTAATTACACGCTCCTGTTGAACAGGGGCAGACAAATTGGGCCTTAGGCACTGGTGGTAGTGCCACAACACTGAAACCCCTCACAGATACTCTAGTTGAGCGCAGGAACAAGCCTTGTTGCAAAATATTACAGCAAAAATTGTAATTACACGCCCCTGTTGAACAGGGGCAGAAAATTGGGCTTTAGGCACTGGTGCTGGTGCCACAACACTGCAAACCCTCACAGATACTCTACTTTAGCACAGGAACAATCCCTGCTGCAAAATATTACAACAAAAATTGTAATTACACGCTCTTGTTGAACAGGGGCAAACAAATTGGGCCTTAGGCACTGGTGGTGGTGCTACAACACTGCAACCCCTCACAGATACTGTAGTTGAGCGCAGGAACAAGCCCTGCTGCAAAATATTATAGCACAAATTGTAATTACATGCCCCTGTTGAACAGGGGCAGAAAAATTGGGCCTTAGGCACTGGTGGTGGTGCCACAATACTGCAACCCCTCACAGATACTCTAGTTTAGCGCAGGAACAAGCCCTGCTGCAAAATATTACAGCAAAAATTGTAATTACACGCCCCTGTTCAACAGGGGCAGAAAAATTGGGCTTTAGGCACTGGTGTTGGTGCCACAACACTGCAAACCCTCACAGATACTCTACTTTAGCACAGGAACAAGCCCTGCTCCAAAATATTACAGCAAAAATTGTAATTACATGCCCCTGTTGAACAGGGGCAGAAACATTGGACCTTAGACACTGGTGGTGGTGCCACAACACTGCAACCCCTCACAGATACTCTAGCTGAGCGCAGGAACAAGCCCTGCTGCAAAATATTACAGCAAAAATTGTAATTACATTCCCCCGTTGAACAGGGGCAGAAAAATTGGGCTTTAGGCACTGGTGCTGGTGCCACAACACTTCAACCCCTCACAGATAATCTACTTTTGCGCAGGAACAAGCCCTGTTGCAAAATATTACAAGCTATTAACATGAACATTGAGGAGGAATAGGATAGTCACTCAGCATAACAGAGTAGTCACTGAGCATCAGCATAGGCAGTCTTCAAGGGATCTCACATTCATAAAAAAATTAGTCAGTTACTGATTTATTAGACTGATTTATTTTTATGAAGGTGAGCCGATCACCCGAGTCGGTGGACAGGCGCACCCTGTGATCGGTTACCAAGCCTCCGGGAGCACTGAATGTGCGTTCCGAAAGAACGCTGGATGCAGGACAGGCCAGTAGCTCAATTGCATACTGTGCAAGCTCTGGCCAGTGATCCATCCTCAAGACCCAGTAACCCAGAGGATTTTTGGTTGGAAAGGTCTCCAAGTCTAATCTTGCCCCTAGGTATTCCTGCACCATGTAAATCAGACACTGGCGATGGTTGCTGGAACTGATCAGACCTTGGAGCTGCGGACTAAAAAATTGTCTGAACGCATCAGTCAGACGGCCACCTTCTCCACTGCTCCTTCTGTGACTGACCGAAGCCTCAGCAACACGTTGTCCTGGAAACGTGTTAGACAAACCTTTCTGCAAGGCCTCCCGAAGATGTTTCATCCTCTGCTCCCTCTGCGACGGCTGGATAAGTTCCACAACCTTACCTTTGTAACAGGGATCAAGGAGGGTTGCCAGCCAGTACTGATCCCTCTCCATGATACCACGAATCTGAGAGTCCTTTTGCAGGCTTTGCAGGATCAGGAAGGCCATGCAGCATAGGTTTGCTGAGGCATTCGGTCCAGAGTCCTCTGGGTCACTAAAGACAACCTGATCCGCAGCTACTTCCTCCCAGCCACGTACAAGTCCATGGGTTTCTGGGGACTGTAAACGATCCCTTGAAGACTGCTGCTGATGCTGAGTGCTAGGCTCCACCTCCATGCTGACACAATCCTCCTCCTCCTCCTCTTCCTGTGTAATTGGCGGGCCCGCAGGAACACTGTCTGGATAAAGGATGCCTTGAAAGGTAAGGAGTGTGCTCCAACACGTAGACAAGAGGGACAGTATCACTGAGGCATGCACTGTCACTGCTCACCATCCTCGTGGCCTCCTCAAATGGTGACAGGATAGTGCATGCATCCTTGATCATGAGCCACTGGCGTGGCGAAAAAAAGCCAAGACCCCCTGACCCTGTCCTGGTGCCATAGTCGCACAGGTACTCATTAATGGCCCCTCTGCTGAGTGTGCAGCCACTGCAGCATGGCCAACGTTGAGTTCCATCTGGTGGGCATGTCACAGATTAGACGGTTCTTGGGCAGGTTGTATTCCTTTTGGAGGTCATCCAGCCAAGCACTGGAATTATATGACCAGCGGAAATGCACACACACTTTCCTGGCCTGCCTCAGAAGATCCTGTAAACCTGGGTACCTGCACAAGAACCACTGCACCACCAAATTAAAGACGTGAGCCAAACAGGGAACATGAGTGAAGTGTCCCTGTCGGTGGGTGGAGAGGAGGTTGGTGCCATTGTCACAAACCACCATTCCTGCCTGAAGCTGGCGTGGCGACAACCACCTCTGGGCCTGCCCCTTCAGAGCTGACAGAATCTCTGCTCCAGTGTGGCTCCTGTCCCCTAAGCACACCAGCTCAAGCACCACATGGCATCTTTTTGCCTGAGTGCTTGCGTAGCCCCTTGAACGCCTACAGAGCACCGCTGGTTCCCAGGACAAATCTATAGAGGAAGAGGCCATGGAGGAAGAAGAAGAGAAGGGGGTGGAGGAGAGAGGTATGTCAGAATCACCACTAGTAGCATTGTGGAGGCGTGATGGCGGAACAAGCTCCAACAATACTGCACCCTATCCTGCATGCTTCCCAGCTGCCAGCAGGGTCACACAGTGAGCCGTGAAAGATAGGTAATGTCCCTGTTCATGCCTGCTGGACCATGAGTCAGCGGTAATATGCACCTTACCGCTGACCGCCCTGTCCAGCGAGGCCAAGACATTGCCTTCCATATGCCGGTAGAGAGCCGGAATCGCCTTCCGTGAAAAAAAGTGGCGTTTGGGAACCTGCCACTGAGGTACCACACATTCCACAAATTCACGAAAGGGGGCAGAGTCTACCAGCTGAAAAGGCAGCAGTTGGAGTGCTAGCAATTTAGCCAAGCTAGCATTCAGCCGCTGGGCATGTGGATGGCTGGGACCGAATTTCTTTTGCCAGTTTAGCAACTGAGGTAGAGAAATTTGCCTGCTACAATCAGACGTTGGTGTAGCAATAGCAGATTGCCCACAAGTACTTGGCACACCTAATTCTATACCTTCATTCCTTTCAGTGCAGGTTTCTGAGAGAACTGAAGGTATAGTGGGGTTGGAGATCCCTGCTGATGAGGAGCAAGGAGAGGTCCGCCTTGTTCTTTGGTGTGGGTCTTTTAAGTACGCTTGCCAAAGTACTGCATGGGAGTTCGACATATGTCTGGTCAAGCATGTGGTGCCCAGGCGGTTGGCTGTCCTTAAGCTGGCCCCTGAAGGGCATCCTGTCCCATAGAAGATGTGCCTCCTCCTCTCTCCTATCAGGCACCCATGTAGAGTCAGTGACCCCATCATCCCCTCCCTCCTCGTCACTGGAGCAAACTTGGCAGTATGCTGAAGCTGGGGGAACATGACTGCCAGTTTGTTGTCCTTCTTGGGCACCCCCTCTCTCTGGGCTCATGTTACTGCCTTCCCCAATCTGGGTACCATCATCGGAGCCTTCAAAACGCTGCGCATCCTCCTGCAGCATGTACCCAACACTGTGGCCGAACAGTTCGGGGGACTCCTCAGGGCATGATGGTGGGACTAGGGAAGTGACTGATGACATTGAGCTGATGGAAGAGACCGCTTTGGCAGCTGAATTGGCAGCCAAAGTACTCTGAGCCTGGGTGACAGAGGATGAGGAGGATGAGGACGGCTTGGTCATCCACTCTACCAACTCTTCTGCATGTGGCTCAACACGGCCAGCTGCCAAAAAAAAGACAAGCGTGCCCCACGGCCACGTGCCGAGAATGCACCGTGTCTATGACCAGCAATGTTGGCTGTAGACACAGAGCCTGCTTGCCCTCTTTTAGTGGCCTGTGAGCATCTGCATCTCCTTGTTGGCCTTCCAGACATACTGTATTTGTAATGTTTTTGAATAGGTACACCAGGAATGGCTTGCAGTGAGATGTAGCTGCACAAAGCTGGGATGTATATAAAATCATTTAAGCTCATTTTTTTCCTCATTAATGTACATACAGCACCCCATATTGACAGAAAAACACAGAATTGTTGACATTTTTGCAGATTTATTAAAAAAGAAAAACTGAAATATCTCATGGTCCTAAGTATTTAGACCCTTTGCTCAGTATTTAGTAGAAGCACCCTTTTTATCTAATACAACCATGAGTCTTTTTGGGAAAGATGCAACAAGTTTTTCACACCTGGATTTGGGGATCCTCTGCCATTCCTCCTTGCAGATCCTCTCCAGTTATGTCAGGTTGGATGGTAAACGTTGGTGGACAGCCATTTTTAGGCCTCTCCAGAGATGCTCAATTGGGTTTAAGTCAGGGCTCTGGCTGGGCCATTCAAGAACAGTCACGGAGTTGTTGTGAAGCCACTCCTTTGTTATTTAAGCTGTGTGCTTAGGATCATTGTCTTGTTGGAAGGTAAACCTTCGGCCCAGTCTGAGGCCCTGAGCACTCTGGAGAAGGTTTTCGTCCAGGGTATCCCTGTACTTGGCCGCATTCATCTTTCCCTCAATTGCAACCATTCATCCTGTCCCTGCAGCTGAAAACACCCCCACAGCATGATGCTGCCTCCACCATGCTTCACTGTTGGGACTGTATTGGATAGGTGATGAGCAGTGCCTGGTTTTCTCCACACATACCACTTAGAATTAAGGCCAAAAAGTTCTATCTTGGTCTCATCAGACCAAAGAATCTTATTTCTCACCATCTTGGAGTCCTTCAGGTTTTTTTTAGCAAACTCCATGCAGGCTTTCATGTGTCTTGCACTGAGGAGAGGCTTCCGTTGGGCTACTCTGCCATAAAGCCCCGACTGGTGGAGGGCTGCAGTGATGGTTGACTTTCTACAACTTTCTCCCATCTCCCGACTGCATCTCTGGAGCTCAGCCACGGTGATCTTTGGGTTCTTCTTTACCTCTCCCACCAAGGCTCTTCTCCCCCGATAGCTCAGTTTGGAACAGAACAACAGGAACGGTCTGCAGTGAGATCTAGCTAACCTGGATACAGTATATATATGTATATATATATATATATATATATATATATATATATAATTATATACAAAGCCTGGAATGTATATATATATATATATATATATATATATATATATATATATATATATACTAAATATACTGGAGCTAACTGAATCAATTCTCTGCTCAATCTATCTAAATTAAATTAAATGACACTCTCTCTCTCTCTCTCTCTGAACACCGGAACACACTACACACGGCCGACGTGCAGGCGGCCTTATATAGTGTGGGGCATGTACTTAATCCCCTGAGCCATAATTGGCCAAAAGCACCCTGCCTTTGGCCAATTATGGCTCTGTTTGCTTACAGCGTTGTGATTGGCCAAAGCATGCAGGTCATAGTGCATGCTTGGCCAATCATCAGCCAGCAAACCACTGCGATGACGCAGTGCATTATGGGCCAAGACGTGGCGCTCGAATTTGGTGCGAACGGCCCATAATGTTCGATCTTCGTCGAACAATCAAACAGACGATGTTCGATTTGAACTCGTGTTTGAATCGAACCTGAAGCTCATCCCTAGTTACCACCATTGTAATTATTAGTTAATCCACCATAACTGGCATTTCACCAGGGACTCCATACCTTAGATGGGTCCCTAATAACACAATCACAGCAGGTTATTTTAAAATGCCTCCAAAGACCCCAACCGCACTGGGCTGAAAAAACATACATATAATGAACCAAACCGATGGCGGGAAGGCAGGAAATCTTCTCCTCCTCGTGTCTGCCCCCCCTCGGAATATCATGCTGCACATATACCCAAAGGAATAACCCCTGCAGATACTCGCACCCCCCCTCTCCCCCAATGACCTGATGATAGCTAACTAGGAATGTTAACCCCTGGCTTACCGGATTGCTCTGTGAACACTTCTCATGTTAGCCCTACGCTTTTTTTTTTGCTGCCGGCTATACTTTCTCACTGCTACAAATGTGTCACTATGTTTGGGTCTGTCAGCCTTGCACGGTACCTTCATTCCTAGTTTAGGAAACACTTTGTTTATCTGAACAGCTGGAATTCTAAATGGTGATTTAATACAAAAATATTACAAATATTAGAAAAAAGATAGCAATAAAAAGACAGGATATAAAAAAGAAATGAAAAAAAAACCCGTTGGATTTGCTTTGAACTTCAATGCATGACTATAGGATTCATCAACTTACGGTCTTTAACTTATAATAACAACACAACGCTGCGTGACATGGGTTTAAATGGCCACAACAGCCCTTTTATTAAACAAATTAATAACAACAAACAGAACAATTTAATACCAGGAGGGAGTCTTTGGGTGTCCTTAAATCCCATTTTGATTATTACCAACTATGTCCTCAGCTGTGCCCCAGCCGGCTCGACGACGTTGCGACTTACAAATTTTACTTTCCCCCAAGGGACCTAGGTCCTGGGAGAACCACCAACAACCAACCAAGGTGGGAGCGCCATACGCTGTATGGGCCCCAATACTTCTACAATCAGTTTAATTCTTGACCCCCCAAAGACCCCCTGACCCGCCAGCTGCTGTTACAAATGCAAAAGATTAAAAACCCCTCTTTCATTTTTTTTTTTTTTATATTTATTAATTTTTTATACTTTTTTTTTTTTTTAAACATCCCAAATTGTCCCCCCCCCCCCCCATACCACCTCCTAACCAGAATATAGGGCAGGAGGGAGGGAACTCTTCAATCAAGGAAACTTTCCGGAGTGATTACCCATCAGTCTTTGCATGTACCAAAAATCCCCCCTGCGGCTCCACCCTGACCACCTGACCCTTGATGCTCCAATAAGGTAAGCTACACCCCTACCCCACTAACTTACTTAAATATTTAACCCTTCCCAGACCTGTTCCTCCCTTAGTCATGACGACTCCTCCGGGTCGCACTTGACTATAGGATTCGTCAACTTACGGTCTTTAACTTATAATAACAACACAATGCTGCGTGACATGGGTTTAAAAGGCCACAACAGCCCTTTTATTAAACAAATTAATAACAACAAACAGAACAATTTAACACCAGGAGGGGGTCTTTGGGTGTCCTTAAATCCCATTTTGATTATTACCAACTATGTCCTCAGCTGTGCCCTAGCCGGCTCGAAGACGTTGCGACTTCCAAATTTTACTTTCCCCCATGGGACCCCAATACTTCTACAATCTGTTTAATTCTTGACCCCCCAAAGACCCCCTGACCCGCCACGCGAGCCTGAGTGACACCTTACTCAAGCGAGTCCCTCCACATCTGAAGAGCCCCCTGAACCCCTTCTTGTAATCCCAAAAACCAGAAATCTGTTCCCACCGCATTCAAATGCACTCCATCCCTCCAATATCGAATAGACAGGTCCTCCAGGTCCTGATGGTGAACCACCATGCCCCCTAGACGAGACAAAAAGCGTCCTATCTCACTGTTGGCTTTTATCCTGGCCTTATTCAAGTGCTCAACAGAGCGAGCATGACGCCAATTGTGTCGTGCCACTATGTCCGACCACACTATGACAATACCAGGGAAATCACTCATCAAGCGCAAAATGTCAAATTTAACATCCCGGACAATGTCCCTAGTGGCCCGAACCCCCATGTCATTCCCTCCCACAGAGAGCACCAGAACATGAGGAGGCCTATCAACTCTGGAATAATAATGAAAGTCAGGAAGAACCCAGGCCCACATCATGCCTCTAATTCCCAGCCATTTGCAGACTGCTTCATTCCAGGAAAGCTGAGTTTTCCCCCTTTCGGGTCGTGCATCCGCTCTGATCGCCCCCCAGAAGACGTAAGAGTCTCCCAAAATCCACACCAGGCCCTGAGGAGCCACACAAACAAAAACACCAGAAAACAAGTAAATATCAATGAACAACATCAAAGCATGTGCGGGCGAACATAAATTTAAAAAAATGGTCAGATTCCCACCTCCCTATACGCTTCACTACCTGTGGAATCAATCCCCAGCGAGCCGCCTCAGTAGCTGCCCCCACTCTGAATGAATGAGTATTAAATTGAGAAGCTGTCTTGCCAACCGCAACCAAACAGCGTTTAAAAATCACCACAAACTGAAAACACGACAAGGATGAACCATCCTCATGCTGCAAAAACGTCCCTTGCACACCCTCCCGAATCTGCGCAAAACGCTGTACAGCGAGCACCGGACACACCGTCTCTGGAAGCACCTTGAACAACGTCACGTAAACACCCTTGCCCAGCTGATCAGTTTTTGATCTGCTGATATGAAGCTGGACACTGTGCAGCGATCTGTACATCTGAAAACATCAACCCGCCCGTACCACGTTTGTTTTTACTCACTGACTCCCCAATCCGCAGGGCCCCAAAAAAGGCCAAAGAAAAAGCCGCCGTAAACAGTTGTACCTCATAAAGTGAGGAACAAACCCTGGGCAAGATTCCTACCAGGTCCTGAAGCAGCTCAAAAGACACCGGGCGCCTGGTATCTCGTACCACACGTCCAAAATCCTTTCATGGCCTGTCGCACCATGAAACCTTCGTAACATCACGCAGGCCTTCTAGCTTGAAAAGGAAAAACTGCATCCCAATCATATACAACAACAGGGAAAGTCTGTCTCGATCTGAAGAACAACCCCCCATAGAACTTACCAATCCGTCCCAGTCCCGCCAAACAGAGAAGTAGGCTGCCCATGTACCCTCACTCACCGAGCGCTGCACTAAGGCACCAGCTTTTCCAATGCCAGTCTCCACAGATGGACAAGTAACCGATCTCTGCTCCGACACCGGCGCCAGCTTCCGGAACCTGTCCCTCTGAAAACGAGACAAGGCATCAGCAATGGAATTCTCTACTCCTGGTACATGTACAGCTTTCACAAAACAGTTCAAACTTAAACAACGACGAATCAGAAAACGCAATAAGTGCACTACTGGCGGAGATGAAGCGGACAGACTAGAAAGGACCGCAACCACTCCCATGTTATCGCAATGAAAGTAAACCCGACGATTTCGAAATTAAGGCCCCCAAATATCTACAGCCACCACGATCGGGAAAAGCTTCAATAACATCAAATTGCTCAAGAATCCCGCGGCACGCCAGTCCTCCGGCCACGCCTCCATGCACCATGCCCCTTGATAATAAGCCCCCAAACGTAAGCTGCCAGCAGCATCGGTATACAGGTCAAAATCAAAGGCCGACACCACCGGAGCCATCCACAAGGACCTTCCGTTATAAGAGGCCAGAAACTCATACCACACCCGCAAATCAGCCTTGTGTTCGCCCGAAAGCCGAATGTAATGATGCGGCAATCGCACCCCAGAAGTAGCGGCACTAAGGCGACGACAAAAAATGCGCCCCATAGGCATGATGCGGCAGGCGAAATTAAGCTTCCCCAACAAAGACTGCAACTGTTTCAACCTAATTTTCTTTGCCTGCAGGGCCGCACCAACCATCAATTGCAGGTCCTCTAATTTTGCAAGCGGCAAGCGCCTGCGTGTCAATGATGATGCCCAGGAATTGGATCTCAGTGGAAGGACCTTCCGTTTTTTCCGGCGCAAGAGGAATCCCGAAACGCCTTCCAACGTCCGTAACAGGACCGAACAAACCGTGGACTTTGGGGGGCCGATACAAAGAAAATCATCAAGGTAATGCAGACCCGAGCGCACTTGCGATTCCTCCCGTACCACCCATTCAACAAAAGTACTAAACGTCTCAAAATAGGAACAGGAAATAGAACAACCCATGGGAAGACAACGGTCAACAAAAAAACCGGAGCACTTATGGCGGAAACGACAGGCCGCGCCAAAATGGCACGTTCCCTCGTTGAACTGCCAACAGTAGTTTTTTCGGTGTGTGGCCGACTGTCCAGCGACACCTGAGCCGCAGCCCCCCCCAGAAAGGGCTGTCCCGAAGCCCGCACCTGCACCATAAGCTTTATCCAAAGCCCAATATCCTTATGGTCCCAGCGTAGCTGAGGCCTAACGCCTTTCCGCTGACGAAACTGTTCGTCAAAGCGAAGCCACGCCAATCCTCCATATACCCTATAAACTTCCCCGATAGCGTCTAAGTAGCAAAAGAGCGGAGAACAATTCTCCGGTTCCTTTTCACCAATGATGCTGGCCAATACAGCAAAGGCCTGCAGCCAATTGGAAAAAGTCCTAGGGATAAGCCGCCAGCGACGTCTCTCCTCCTCCTCCGTCTTACGCTCACTTGCCTTCCCTTTGTCTATGTTAAACTTCTTTAAGGGCAAGACAGAGAATATTTCCACGTATTCTCCACGCCAAATCTTTTCCTTGATTTCGGGCTTAAGATGCACCCCCAATGGACCTTCGAAGCATACAAAGACCTAGCCTTGCGCCTTATCCCCCAAATGAACCCCATCGTCTCCAGACTCCTTGGCCTTCCACGACTCCGAGCCGCTGGCCTTCACCATCTGGGAACCGAACTCGACTACCGCCGGGAATAACGCAACCTCGGTACCCACTGCTGCGTCCTTCTGCCCCAGCCCTTCACACTGTGATGCTGTGCCCGCCGCCGTTGGCAGCCCAGAACTAGGTATGACGGAGACATCACGGCCTAAGCCAGCAGACGTGGCCACGGCAGGGACCCACGCCCCCGTTGGCCCCAAAACGGGTCCAGTAGGCCTGGGCGGAGCACAACGGTCCAATAAATCATGAAAAACCTGCAAAAAATTCAGCCAAGCCCAACACACCTCCAGAGTCCCTTCCTGGCTGACCTACTGTAACCCTGCCCTGTGACCCACCCTGCTCACCAGCAACAATCCCAACACCCTGAGCTAAAGAAACAGATACAAAATGCGACTTACCAGGCTGCCTGCATGCCGAATCTGAGGGGGGGGGGGGCTCGTTCTGAGGAGACAGCAGAGGAACGAAGGGACCGGAGCTCACAGCAAGCTCCGGATCCACCAGCCGACATCCCAGCTCCAGAAGGGACAGGGCTCCCGCCCCTCCCTGCACCTGAATGGGTCCCGCGCCAAGCCAGCCCCCTGCTAGGCACATCAGCAGGAGAGCCGGCCGCCATGTCCTGGGATAGAAGAGAGGGAGAGGAAGGGGGAAGAGAGCGTGGTGTCCCCTCCTCCTGCAGGTCCCGCCATTGGTGGGGATTCCTCCCAGGAGCCAGAGGCAATTGGCACAGCAGGGGACACTGAAGGATTCCTTATGGAGCTCCCATGCGGCAGCCGGACCCGGGGGGTGTGAGAAGGGCTCAAACGCTCAGGAGGGCGAACCCTCCTAGCACGTTTTGAGGAAGGGGGGACCCAGGAGGAGACGGATCAACCCCCAACCCCCCTAGCATGCCCATCAGCTGTTGCTGGAGCCACTGCGGACTCCGTGCAGAAGCTGCGGCCCTGCCCTGGTCCCATAAGGCCTCCAAGTCGCTCATCCTGTCCTGTCTTCTCTCCGCAGGGGAACAGCAGAACTCTTCAATCAACAAAACTTTCCAGGGTGATTAGCCATCAGTCTTTGCACGTACCAAAAACCCCCCTGCGGCTCCACCCTGACCACCTGACCCTTGATGCTCCAATAAGGTTAGCTACACCCCTACCCCACTAACTTACTTAATTATTTAACCCTTCCCAGACCTGTTCCTCCCTTAGTCATGACGACCCTGCGTTTATTTCTTCTCCTCCGGGTCGCACTATACCAGCGTACTTTTAAATTTAATTAACAATGGCTTCTTTGAAATATGGGCAAGAGATTAATAGTAATTGAAAAAAAAAGGATTGACAACAAAGATGGCTATATTTTAGAGTAAGGGGAACAGGGATTAAAAAGAAAAAATAGAGAACAAACAAGCATTCTATTAAAATTCTGCATCAAATGCAGTGGCCACCAGTAGAGTAAACACAAAATATTTCTAGAACAAACATTTGATTTCCCAAGAGAATGACCAGAGACAGATAACTTCATTCATATGGGATGAGAATGGATAGCAATCAAACGCATATGAGTAAATCTAACATCGCCAATGACTATACCTGGACATTACTGTCAGGTAGCCCGCCAGAGACCTGCACAAACAATGCGATGCTCTCATAATTTGAATATCAAAAGCCACCACAGTGAAAAAAATATGAAACTGCTTTGGTATGCACACATGAAATAAAAGTGAATTATGCACATAAGACAGGTAGAAACTGTATCAACA
The DNA here is from genome assembly GCA_037952925.1 of Lithobates clamitans. Taxonomy (NCBI): domain Eukaryota; kingdom Metazoa; phylum Chordata; class Amphibia; order Anura; family Ranidae; genus Lithobates; species Lithobates clamitans. The sequence goes on along the minus strand of JBBGZY010000856.1, from coordinate 1,855,249 downwards.
TTAATTCTAATAATTTGCTACAGACATACTCCAGCATTTTCACAACAGATCTGTGACAAAATCATCCTATTCTTCTTTGTAGTTCAAGTTCTGTACACTTACAAACTTTGCAGATTGTTTGGAACACTATTTTTACTGAACCCATGCAGCAAAATGAGCAAATGTGTGTGTGCATAAAAAGTTGCAAAGAAAATGAGTTATGCCGCGTACAGACGATCGGAATTTCCCACAACAAATGTTCGATGTGAGCTTCTTGTCGGAAGTTCCGACCATGTGTATGCTCCATCGGACATTTCGTGTCGGAATTTCCGACAACAGGTGTTTGAGAGCTGGATTTCAAATTTACCGACAACAAAATCCATTTTCGTAACTTCCGAGCGTGTGTACACAATTCTGATGTACAAAATTCCACGCATGCTCTGAATCAAGTATGAGACGGAAGCGCTCGGTCTGGTAAAACTAGTGTTCGTAATAGAGATAGCACATTCGTCACGCTGCAAATTTTTAAATCTTTTAATGTAGCGCATTCTCTTCTTCTGTATAATGCTAGAATAATGAAGTTTGTTTTGATGCTGATATTTACACAGTAGATAATCAAAAAACGAATAGTCAGTGCAAAAACCATCAAAACAAAACCAAGCTGCTGAACACTAAAGGCAAATATATAAATCCTTTCCTGTAATGCAATAAAAATATATAGTGCAGCGCTAAATATCGCAATCAATAATTAGAAATGTCCATAGATGGAAAAGACCAATAGATAACAACGGTGATGCAGGGTGCTTCATGCAAATCCAAAGTGCTCTTCAAACTGCGCTCCCCCTTTTGCCAGTCAAACCGCTCACCTTGTTAAAGGGACCCCTGAACTAACAGGAAGGTCTCATACGCTTTCACCACTTTTTAGTGGTCAGGGTGGTAACTTGACTGGAAAGCTGGAACTCTCTTTAACTGCTTGCCGACCGCTGGCCGTCAATTGACGGCCAGGCGGCGCAGCTCTCGTTGCGGGCGGGCGTCATATGACGTCCTCGCTTTCCTAGGCCACCAGGGGGCACCGCCGGCGATCGCGCGCGCCCGCCGTGTCACTAGGCACCCGGTGCGCGTGCCTGGCGGCCGCGATGTCCGCCGGGTGGCCACGATGTCCGCCGGGCATCCGCGATTACCAGTAACACAGCAGGACCATGGATCTGTGTGTGTAAACACACAGATCCACGGTCCTGTCAGAGGAGAGGAGACCGATGGTGTGTTCCCAGTACAGCGGAACACCGATCGGTCTCCTCCCCTAGTGAGTCCCCGCCCCCTACAATTAGAATCACTCCCTAGCAACACAGTTAACCCCTCGATCACCACCTAGTGTTAACCCCTTCACTGCCTGTCACATTTATACAGTAATCAATGCATTTTTATAGCACGGATCGCTGTATAAATGTGAATGGTCCCAAATATGTGTCAAAAGTGTCCGATGTGTCCGCCGCAATATCGCAGTCATGATAAAAATCGCAGATCGCCGCCATTACTAGTAAAAAAAGAAAATAAAATAAAAATGTTATAAAACTAACTCCTATTTTGTAGACGCTATAACTTTTGCGCAAACCAATCTATATACGCTTATTGCGAAATTTTTTTTACCAAAAATATGTACAAGAATACATATCAGCCTAAACTGAGAAAAAATTTGTTTTAAAGAAAAAAAAATTGGATATTTATTATCGCAAAAGGTAAAAATTATTGTGTTTTTTTTTAAACTTGTCACTCTTCTTTTGTGTATAGCGCAAAAAATAAAAACCGCAGAGGTGATCAAATACCACTAAAAGAAAGCTCTATTTGTGGGCAAAAAATGATAACAATTTCATTTGGGTACAGTGCTGTATGACCGCGCAATTGTCATTCAAAGTGCGACAGCGCTGAAAGCTGAAAAATGGCTTGGGCAGGAAGGGGGCGAAAATGCCCAGTATTGAGGTGGTTAATAGGGCTCAACAATTTTCTTCCAAGTTTGCATGGTATAAACAAAGAAAATACATAGTGCTCTCTGTATAGCTTAAAAAGTAATTTCTTTTATTAAAAAGACAGGCACTCACATATATAGCACTATGACCAGTGCTAGGCATTAAGGAGCATGTAAATTACAGATGACAATGATAAGGCGGTTGCAGCGACGTCTAAACCGGAATAAAACCAATCCGCACGCATATCATCCTATAGGACTTTCTCAGCGGTCTTAGGGTCCCCTAGGTCTAGTCAGTAATTTATATAAAACCCCCTCATTTGGTCATCTGTTGCTAATTAATTCCCGAGTGGTGGCCGTCCAATCGGAACGCACCACTCAGGAATAGGAAGTGTACAAAGCTCTATGCTATTGCCGGTTGCCATAGTGATCAGCGTCGCGATGACACGACGCCAGATCACATGACTTCCTGCTTAAACAGACACCCTCCTCCTGAGTGTACATATGAGGCTTCCATCCACTCCTATAGGTTAACACTCAGGAGTGGGGCGTGATTCAGTATGTAAATGAGGTGCAATCGCGTCATCGCGATGACGCGACGTCCGGTCATGTGACCAACTGCGTCAGTGGTTGTCTCCTTCCTTTATTCAAGACTGGCTGTGATAGGGTAAGGCTGGGTCACATGCTGCTGCCAGCCGCCCTTCAGCTAAGAAAAGTGTAAGCAAAGGACGTGTGATGTTGTTTCGCCAGCGGTAGGAAGTGTAAACAGAGGAGGAACACAATGCACCTATGCTTTCTGTATAACACTGGGACGCTGGACTAACTATCACCACAGTACTAAAATGTGATGTTATTTCATCAGCAGTAGGAAGTGTAAACAGAGGAGGAAAACACTGCACCTATGCTTTCTGTATAACACTGGGACACTGGACTAATTATTACCACAGTATTAAATTGATCACTGTCGACGAACATAATTAAAAAATAGTATTACTAAGTTTAATTAATCCCAAATCGAATCATATTTGGAAAGTTTTTTTAAAAAACTACTCTAACATAATAAAAATAAAACTATTTAAAAATATGTACTTAGCAGACACTTCCCTGCAGCCAACTTTAACAATAAAATCATCATCCGTTATTCAAATAGACGATTGGCAATCCTATACTCCCCAAAATAAAACCAAAAAACTTTACAATCATTAATAACTAATTATCGATCGGAAATGAAACAGTTCAAATGAACTCGACATTAAGCCTCGTGGGTACTCCAACATGTGTCTCATACACCCAGAAAGACTCACGGCGGCTTAATTGTCTGTTGAAATTGCCTCCTCTCCAGTGGGGTATAACCTTTTCTACTCCCCAAAATTTTAGTTTTGCAGGACTGCGTTTGTGACATATTTTGAAATGTTTAGAGACACTGTGTGAGTCTAATCCTTTTTTAATATTGGTGATATGTTCGCCAATGCGGACATGCAAGGGTCGGGACGTTCTCCCCACGTATTGCAAGCCGCATTCGCATTCCATAATGTATATCACCCCTGCCATGGAACATGTAATGAAGTCTTTGATCTGGTAGGTCCTCTTAGTTGCTGTAGCAATGAACTCTTTAGAGATTTAGATACACTAAAAATCTGGAAAGTCAATGATCCTTTATATATTAAGAGAGGTATTGAGTCTTTGACAGAACGAAAAGATCTGATAATACGTCCAGCCGACAAGGGCGGGGGCTTGGTTGTCTTGAGAATAACATACTACAATAATGAAATGGAGAACATGTTGTCGGATTATAATACTTATGTTCTACTCACTAAGGACCCGATGCTCCAATTTAGAGGAGTTACACTTCCTTATAGCAAGAGGAAAACATATTGGTGTCCTCAGCTTAAAAGAAGCCTCTTATTTGGATCCTTTTTTCTGTCGTACCCCCATTATTTATTTTTTGCCCAAAATTCATAAAAATAGTACCCATCCCCCCGGCCGCCCCATAGTCAATGGGATCGACTCAGTCTCTTCTAGACTGGGTCAATACATTGACTATTTTCTTCAGCCCATGGTTACGAAAACCCGTTCTTTTGTAAAAGACACCAAACATATTATCCATATTCTAGAGTCTCTCCCACTTACATCTTCATGTGTACTAATCACAGCGGACGTTAGTTCCTTATATACAATCATTAGCCATGAAGATGCGTTAACCTCAGTACAGTGGGCTTTCGGTTCAGCAGATCTGACTAAAAGACATAAAAATTACATCTTAGATTGCTTGAGATTTTGTTTGGCCAAAAATTACTTTTGGTACAATAGACGTTTTTTTCTTCAAACAAGGAGTGTGGCAATGGGGGCTCGCTTTGCTCCCAGTGTTGCCAACCTTTTTATGGCACACTGGGAGGAAGAAGTGATTTATAAGAATACACCCTCTGAACTCATCTGTTACCAACGGTACATCGATGATATTATTATGATTTGGGATGGTGATCGATTGAACTTAGATACTTTCATGAAAAAATTGGATGAGAACAATAGAAATATTGTCCTCTCCTGGAATGTGGGTATTGACCATGTCACGTACTTGGATCTTGATATCCATATAAAAGACAACGGGTTAGAGTTGAAAAATCACTTTAAACCCACGGACCGCAATGCGTACATTCCCTTCGGAAGTTGCCACCATTTACAATGGTTGTGCAACATTCCGAAGGGACAGTTTGTACGCATTAGGCGGAATTGCACACACAAGCAGGAATATCTTGTGCAGTCGGAAGTTCTATCGACTCGTTTTGTGCAAAAGGGATACAATAAATTGGATATTATGAAACATATCGAGACCATCCGTAATATGGTAGACATGTGCATTTCGTTTAGTTCCGAATCGAAATTCGTACGAATTTTTCATTATTCGGAAATTCGGATGCATCCGAATTTCCGAATTAGAAAAGTAAAGAATTTAAACGAATCTGAAAAAAAAACGAACGAATTTGAAAACATATTCGAATCGAATTCGAAAACATATTCGAATCGAATTCAAAAACAAATTCGAATCGAATTCGAAAAAAATAGAAAACGTTTTTCTAAAAAAAACAATAAGATAGAATATAAAATAATAAAGCAATAGAATGAATATATATATACATATATTTATATATATATTTTTTTTATTATTCTCTTCTATTTTTTATGCTTTTCTTTTCTATTATTTTATATTCTATAATAGTCTTTTCAATTCAAATTCAAATTCATTCTATACGAAATACGAATTTTGGAACATGGCTTCTGAAGTTTGAATTTGAATAATAGAAAAGAAGACTAGAAAAACAATAGAACAGAATAGAATAAAATATAATATATATATTTTATTCTATTCTGTTCTATTGTTTTTCTAGTCTTTTCTCTTGTACTCTATTGTAATCTTTTCTATTCAAATTCATTTTATAAGAAATTCTAATTTCGGAAGATGGTTTTATATATATATGGTTATACAGAAACAGAATGAAATAGAATGAAATCGAATTCTAATAGAAAAGACTAGAACAGAAAAACAATAGAACAGAATAGAAAAAAAAAATATATAAAAAAATATATAAAACCATCTTCCGAAATTGGAATTTGGTACAGAATGAATGCAAATACAAAAAATTAGAATAGAACAGAAAATAATATAAAAGAATAGCATAGAAAAACAATAGAACAGAATAGAAAAAAAAAATATTCTATTCTAATCTTTTCTATTCAAATTCATTCTGTACCAAATTCCAATTTCAGAAGATGGTTTTATATATATATATATATATATATATAATATTTCTTTCTATTCTGTTCTACGGTTCTATTGTTTTTCTATTCTATTCTTTTCTATTAGAGCCCTTTCACACTGGGGCGGGGGGCGGTGTCGGCGGTAAAACACCGCTATTATTAGCGGCGTTTTACTGTCGGTATGCGGCCGCTAGCGGGACGGTTTTACCCCCCGCTAGCGGCCGAGAAAGGGTTAAATACCACCGCAAAGCGCCTCTGCAGAGGCGCTTTGCCGGCGGTATAGCCGCGCCGATCGATTGATTTCAATGGGCAGGAGCGGTAAAGGAGCGGTGTACACACTGCTCCTTCACCGCTCCGAAGATGCGGATAGCAGGACTTTTTTTACCATCCTGCCAGCGCATCGCTCCAGTGTGAAAGCCCTCGGGGCTTTCACACTGGAATGCAAGGAGCGGCACTTTCGGGTCATTTTGCAGGCCCTATTATTAGCGCAATAGCGCCTGCAAACCGCCCCAGTGTGAAAGGGCTCTAAGAATTGGATTTCATTCTATTTCTATATAACCATTTTCCGAAATTCGAATTCCGTATAGAATGAATTTGAATTCAAATAGAAAAGATTAGAATATAATAGAAAATAATAGAAAAACAATAGAACAGAATAGAAAAAAAAATAATATATATATATATATATATATATATATATATATATATATATATATATATATATATAACCATCTTCCGAAATTCGAATTTCGTATAAAATGAATTTGAATAGAAAAGATTAGAATAGAGTAGAAAGAATAGACTAGAAAAACAATAGAACAGAATAGAATAAGATATAATATATATATTATATTTTATTCTGTTCTGTTCTATTGTTTTTCTAGTCTATTCTTTTCTATTATTTTCTATTCAAATTCAAATTCATTCTATACGAAATTTGAATTTCAGAAGCCATCTTCCGAAATTTGAATTTCGTATAGAATGAATTCAAATTCGAATAGAAAAGTTTAGAATAAAATAAAAAAGAATAGCCTAGAAAAACAATGAAACAGAATAGAAAAAAATATAATATATATATATATATGATATTTTATTCTCTTCTGTTCTTTTGTTTTTCTAGTCTATTCTATTTCTATTATTTTCTATTCTAATCTTTTCTATTCAAATTCGAATTCATTCTATACGAAAATCTCATTTTAGAAGCCATCTTCCGAAATTCGAATTTGGCATAGAATTCATTCAAATTCGAATAGAAAAGTTTAGAATAGAATAGAAAAGAATAGCATAGAAAAATAATGGAACAGGATAGAAAAAAAAATAGAATATATATATAACCATCTTCCGAAATTGGAATTTGGTACAGAATTAATTTGAATTCGAATAGAAAAGATTAGAATAGAATATATTATATTTTTTTCTGTTCTATTGTTTTTCTATGCTATTCTTTTATATTTTCTATTCTATCCTAATCTTTTCTATTGGAATTCGATTTCATTCTATATGAATTTCGAATTTCGCAAAATGGTTATATATAGTTTACTTTTTCAAATTCAGTTTTTTTTTTTTTCGAATGTGGTAGAATATTTTCAAATTTGACAGTTTTTTTCGAATGTGATAGAATTTTTTCGAATTTGACAGTTTTTTTCGAATGTGGTAGAGTTTTTTGAATTTGACAGTTTTTTTTCGAATGTGGTAGAATTTTTTCGAATTTGATAGTTTTTTTCGAATGTGGTAGAATTTTTTCGAATTTGATAGTTTTTTTTGAATGTGGTAGAATTTTTTCGAATTTGACAGTTTTTTTCGAATGTGGTAGAATTTTTTCGAATTTGATAGTTTTTTTTTCGAATGTGGTAGAATATTTTCGAATTTGATCGTTTTTTTTCGAATACGGTCAAATTTTTTCGAATGCGGTCGAATTTTTTCGAATTTGAATACAAAACGAAACGAATTCCGAAAACGAATGTAACGAATGCAACAAATTTAACTAAACGAATTTAGTTAAATAACGAATCGAAACTAAACTAAATTAAACAAATTTTTTCATCCTGCACATGTCTATAATATGGACAGAACGACATTGATTTCCAATGGTCCTAGGGTCAAACAGGATAAAACAGGGAATATTAGAATTGTTTTGGACTATAAAGTCCAATACAAAAAATTTGAAAAGATAGTCCGTAAATACTGGCCTATCTTGAAGCAGGATAAAACACTCGGCCCTGTTCTCCCTGAACATCCTCAGTTTGTTTATAAAAGGGCATCGTCCCTAAGAGATAAGCTAGCCCCGGGGGTTATCAATCCACCCCGTGTGTCTGAAAATAGGATATCCAACACCTGACAGGCTTCTATGCTTGTGGACGTTGCCCAGCTTGTAAACAAGCTAGGGGGAACATTAAAAAACGGAAAGAGTTCATTGCTACAGCAACTAAGAGGACCTACCAGATCAAAGACTTCATTACATGTTCCACGGCAGGGGTGGTATACATTATGGAATGCAAATGCAGCTTGCAATACGTGGGGAGAACGTCCCGACCCTTGCATGTCCGCATTGGCGAACATATCACCAATATTAAAAAAGGATTAGACTCACATAGTGTCTCTAAACATTTCAAAATATGTCACAAACGCAGTCCTGCAAAACTAAAATTTTGGGGAGTAGAAAAGGTTATACCCCACTGGAGAGGAGGCAATTTCATCAGACAATTAAGCAGCCGTGAGTCTTTCTGGGTGTATGAGACACATGTTGGAGTACCCACGGGGCTTAATGTCGAGTTCGATCTGAACTGTTTCATTTCCGATCGATAATTAGCTATTAATGATTGTAAAGTTTTTTGGTTTTATTTTGGGGAGTATAGGACTGCCAATCGTCTATTTGAATACCAGATGATGATTTTATTGTTAAAGGTGGCTGCAGGGAAGTGTCTACTAAGTACATATTTTTAAATAGTTTTATTTTTATTATGTTAGAGTAGTTTTTTAAAAAAACTTTCCAAATATGATTCGGTTTGGGATTAATTAAACTTAGTAATACTATTTTTTAATTATGTTCGTCGACAGTGATCAATTTAATACTGTGGTAATAATTAGTCCAGTGTCCCAGTGTTATACAGAAAGCATAGGTGCAGTGTTTTCCTCCTCTGTTTACACTTCCTACTGCTGATGAAATAACATCACATTTTAGTACTGTGGTGATAGTTAGTTCAGTGTCCCAGTGTTATACAGAAAGCATAGGTGCATTGTGTTCCTCCTCTGTTTACACTTCCTACTGCTGGCGAAACAACATCACACCTCCTTTGCTTACACTTTTCTCAGCTGAAGGGCGGCTGGCAGCAGCATGTGACCCAGCCTTACCCTATCACAGCCAGTCTTAAATAAAGGAAGGAGACAACCACTGACGCAGTTGGTCACATGACTGGACGTCGCGTCATCGCGATGACGCGATTGCACCTCATTTACATACTGGATCACACCCTACTCCTGAGTGTTAACCTATAGGAGTGGATGGAAGCCTCATATGTACACTCAGGAGGAGGGTGTCTGTTTAAGCAGGAAGTCATGTGATCTGGCGTCGTGTCATCACGACGCTGATCACTATGGCAACCGGGCAATAGCATAGAGCTTTGTACACTTCCTATTCCTGAGTGGTGCGTTCCGATTGGACGGCCACCACTCGGGAATTAATTAGCAACAGATGACCAAATGAGGGGGTTTTATATAAATTACTGACTAGACCTAGGGGACCCTAAGACCGCTGAGGAAGTCCTATAGGACGATATGCGTGCGGATTGGTTTTATCTCGTTTTAGACGTCGCTGCAGCCGCCTTATCATTGTCATCTGTAATTTACATGCTCCTTAATGCCTAGCACTGGTCATAGTGCTATATATGTGAGTACCTGTCTTTTTAATAAAATAAATTACTTTTTAAGCTATACAGAGAGCACTATGTATTTTCTTTGTTTATTCCATGCAAACTTGGAAGAAAATTGTTGAGCCCTATTAAAGAGAGTTCCAGCTTTCCAGTCAAGTTACCACCCTGACCACTAAAAAGTGGTGAAAGCGTATGAGACCTTCCTGTTAGTTCATGGGTCCCTTTAAGAAGGTGAGCGGTTTGACTGGCGGTTTGACTGGCAAAAGGGGGAGCACAGTTAGAAGAGCACTTTGGATTTGCATGAAGCACCCTGCATCACCGTTGTTATCTATTGGTCTTTTCCATTTATGGACATTTCTAATTATTGATTGCGATATTTAGCGCTGCACTATATATTTTTATGATATTTACACAGTGAATAAGAAGTGAATAATAAGAAGACAAACTGATTTCTTTATTATTTCTCGTGATCTCCTGAATAATCTTTATATTTTTTTTTCGCCAGATCTCCAGAATAATGTTTAGAATTTTTTTTTTATAGTGATCTACTTTTTTTTTTTTTATCAAGATCTCCCGATTTTTTTTTTAATGTTTTTTTCCTAGTGATCTCCATAATTTTTTGTTGTTGTTTTGTGTGTCAAGTTACCACAACAGTGTTGGAAGAGAGTGCACGTTTTTAACCTAATAAACTGATTTATATACGGGATCACGCTATGTGCACTCTCTTCCAACACTCCACATATATTCATCCCATTGTGACGAGCATTGAGGAAACGGGGATGGTTTGAAGACACCCTTTTGAGGTATACGAACTCGGCGTTCATTGGATTGACGCCCACACTCATTTTACAAAAGTGAGTGCATCCCCCTTCGGTGTCCTGTCCCCTTTTTCCACTGTGGCCGCCACGGAGTTATACTATATACTGTCTGCTTATGTTTTTTATATACCATCCTGCACACCCACCACCCGAATCGCCTGAACTACTGGATGGGACCCTTGCCTGCTGGTGATTTGTTACTGGATTAAAAGCTGTTGTCTTGCAGCAGTAAGGTGAGTTGCTTGCGAGCACAGAGGTGTCCCCACTGAAGACCTTTTTCCCTTCCCTGTGGCTTGTGGACTTGCCTTTTTGGAACTGATGACTCATTGTTCGAGCACTTTGTACTACAAGGTGGTGGGACTGTTCACCATTTATTTATTTTCTTGGAGTCACTAATAAGAATTTGCTGAGTTACCACATATGTGCTAGTATAATACTAGCCCTTTTGCACTGAGATTTTTTCTTTTCTTTTGTTTCAGTATTTACAATATTTTTTATGTGCTAGTATGATACTAGCCCTCATGCACATGGACTTTGTTTGATTTATATATTTTTATTAGGTTCAATTTTTTTTTGTACCCACACTGTATTTAAGAATTTGTAAAATAAGTATTTGCTGAGTTACCACATATGTGCTAGTATGATACTAGCCCTTTTGCACTGAGATTTTTCTTTTCTTCTGTTTCAGTATTTACAATATTTTTATGTGCTAGTATGATACTAGCCCTTATGCTCATTATACCTTTATATTTTGTATAATTTTTTCATTTTTCATTCACCTCTCTATACATTTGAGCTAGCCCCTTCCCCTTCTTCTTCCTTCCTTCCCCTTTTATCACAGCGCAATCACCACTTACTTTATTCACACCACTTTTGTCTGTTTGGATCAGCCATTTAGGTGTTGCAGCAGTGCCCCTTAGCATAGGTATTTCTGAAAGCGCAGGAGTTTCTTCATTATTTATCCAGGAGGTGGAGGAGGTGGAGGAGGAGTATGGTCCAACTCACATACGTGACTTTTTTTTTGTGAGTTCGCCCATCACCCCCTTATTTAGGGCCTGATAGATGACTTCCTCACAAATGAGGCATTCTCCCACCTCCATTTCCTGCATTTTGCTGGCTTTTATGCAGGCATAGGCCTCTTGAAGATTGGGGGTGGTTCTGAGGGCTGCAGTAGCCTGCCGAATCAAAGAAAGCGCTGACTCCTCCACGTTACTCCCCTTCCTGGTCCTTTTTGTTGGAAGGCGGAGGGGAGGAGCCTGCGATTCGGTCAGGCTACTGGGCACAGCCACCTCCTGGCTGCCACTTTCCCCCGCCTCCTCCTGGCTGAGACATTCCACGGCCTCCTTCTGGCTGAGACTTTCCTATGTATAAAAATGGGACATAGTTTTAGCTTTTTCAATCACACACAATTTTGAGCTCATGACTGTTGCAAATTCAATGTTAACAAATAGAAAAGACTATCATTCTGACCCCAGCATTTTTCATACTTGTCTTAATCATTTTTAGCTACTACTGTCTAGTGATATGTAAACTACTTTGTTAAATTAAAAATTAGTGATCAATAATAGCATCTCGTTAACATCATTAATTTTGTGACAAGAAATATGTTCAACAATGCTATACCTGACTCAAGCTGGGCTCCTGCACATCTTCCTGGGTGGAAGGCCCAGGTCATATGTCGGAAGCCTCATCTGAGGTGGAAGGAAGAGTGGAAAGAAGAGTGGAAGGAAGGGTTGAGAGTGATGGCCTGATTTCAGTCTGGTCTGACAAACACCGCATTCTGCCATAGTACCAGAGCCTGGGGACATAAACGTCATCTGTTACTGGTCCTGATCTCATGGAATCCTGGACCTTCTTGCGCTCCCTATAATATGTGCTCCTCAGGCCACCAATTTTGCACCTCAAATAGGGGATGGCTGGCGTGGGAATCACTGGCTTCACCAATTCCAGCAATTGATCCAGCGCTGCCTTCCTCTTTATTTTGTTATTATAAAATGGGTTTTTCACCTGCCACAGACAGGGTAGCTCCCTGTATATATCAATGAAGCTAGGGAGGAAGTTGTGATTGTTGAATTTATTAATTTTATCTGCAAAACACAACACAAGACAAACCCTAATGTCAGGCTAAACTCTCCTAATCTTGTCCCAATATAGGCCTCAATCTATAAGCAGTATAGTCCACTGATGCCCCAAGTTAAAATTGTACCTTCGCTAGCACGATCGGCGCTTACGCTACTCCGTCCTCCGCTCACAGATCGTACGTACAACGCATGCGTTTTACGCTTTATATACACTGCGCATGTGTGAAACTCCGCCCACCCCTGACCTTCTTTCTAGTATATTCCCTGCCCCTTCTCTTTCGGCGCAGTGGGAGAGCACATGGCGGAGACAGAGCAGGTGCATGCAGAGGAGAGCAGCAACGACGAGGAAAGCCCGGAGCCACAAACGTCCCGATCCAGGAGATTTAAGGCGTCAAATATGGCCTTTGTTGAGATGGTGGAGATGGTGGACATCTTGAAGAGGGCCGACTATGACGAGAAATATGGACCGTACAGAAACCCAAATGTGAGAAAGGCCAAAATCATGAGTAAAGTTGTGAAAAGTCTGCAGAAGATTTTTGGGGTACGGCGATCCAAGGATCAACTGAGGAAACGATGGTCAGACCTCAAATTGAGGGAGCATGATCAGTACAGAAGAATCAAGAGAGTGCTGCAAAAAGGTAAGTATTTTGTCGTGTGTTCCTATTATTAGTATTATTACTTTTGTGCTGCTCCATGTGCTTTTCTTTACTGTTGTACAGTTTAAAATGGTGTTTAAAATGGCAAGTTTCAGGTTCGTGGGCACAGTAACTGTCCGCAGTAAACATTGTTTGTTCACTCACTAAACAATGTTTTTAGCAGATGCAGGTTAACTACATTTGTTCATGCCTATTTGTATTAAAAGAAGTTTGTTGTTACATAGTTACATAGTAGGTGAGGTTGAAAAAAGACACAAGTTCATCAAGTCCAACCTATGTGTGTGATTACCGTATATGTCAGTACTACATTGTATATCCCTGTATGTTGTGGTCATTCAGGTGCTTATCTAACAGTTTCTTGAAACTATCGATGCCCCCCCGCTGAGACCTCAGCCTGTGGAAGGGAATTCCACATCCTTGCCGCTCTTACAGTAAAGAACCCTCTACGTAGTTTAAGGTTAAACCTCTTTTCTTCTAATTTTAATGAGTGGCCACGAGTCTTGTTAAACTCCCTTCTGCGAAAAAGTTTTATTCCTATTGTGGGGTCACCAGTATGGTATTTGTATATTGAAATCAAATCCCCTCTCAAGCGTCTCTTCTCCAGAGAGAATAGGTTCAGTGCTCGCAACCTTTCCTCATAACTAATATCCTCCAGACCCTTTATTAGCTTTGTTGCCCTTCTTTGTACTCGCTCCATTTCCAGTACATCCTTCCTGAGGACTGGTGCCCAGAACTGGACAGCATACTCTTGGTGCAGCCGGACCAGAGTCTTGTAGAGCGGGAGAATTATCGTTTTATCTCTGGAGTTGATCCCCTTTTTAATGCATGCCAATATTCTGTTTGCTTTGTTAGCTGAGCCTATCATCTACTAGGACCCCCAGGTCCTTTTCCAGCCTAGATTCCCCCAGAGGTTCTCCCCCCAATGTATAGATTGCATTCATAATTATTAGAGTATTGCTGTGTGACCAGTTGGTTGAAGCTAAATTCTAGGCAAATATTAAGAAACAAAAATGAAAGCCGTATTAGAGGAAAAGGAAACAGTTATTAAATTGCAGCTTACAAATTCTTAGATGTGCTGGACACATTTGTTTTCTTTTTTAGGCTTTCTTTTCTTATCTTTTTTTTTTTTTTTTAGTCACATCAGTCAACCGTTTTGAGAGGTATAAATCAACTTTGTAGTTCATTTAAGTTCCGCTCCCTCTCTCCTTTGTCTCATCATCGTGACACTTTGCCATATCAAAAAAAAAGCGTAATTTATAAAAACCAGACGTGGATCCAGTCTAATGAAACTACAATAACCACTCGAGAGGTCACACGTGTCCTGTTTAACAGTGTTACGTTTTCTTTAAATCCCCCCCACCACCCCCTAAACCCCCCCCACCTCCCCCCCTATCACCCTAACCCCATCTCTCCAAGGTCTAATGTGTCCAGTGTGTCCATCTCTCCTATTCCACTATGAGACTTTCAGATCTTTGGCGTAGGGCCACGTTTTTTAAAATTTTTTCCAGCGTTGCCACTCCCCCGAGCTCACATTTCTCGTATCCTCTATTGAGCTAACCCCTATGTCCATACTATATGTTTCCTCTACAGCATCTATCCACTCCCATATTTCAGGGCACTCCCTCCTCTGCCAGTTTTTCGGTATTATTCGCTTTGCGGCGTTCAATAGGTGGGGGACTAATGACTGCTTATATTTGTTTATGTCTCCTTCCCCCCCATGAAACAAAACCTCCCACGGGTCTTCTAACACTTCTTTTCCTGTTATTTTCCTGACCAGGGTAAGTATCTTCCTCCAAAAGTTTTTTATTTTTGGGCATAACCACCAGAGGTGTGCCATTGTTCCTATCTCCTGGCATCCTCGCCAGCAGTATGCCGACCCTTTTTGGAATTTACTAGTTATTTCTGGGGTTAAATAGCTTCTGCTTATGCATTTATAGCTCATTTCTGCCGTTCGTGCATCTATTGTTGAGTTACCAATCATTCTCAAAACTCTTCTAATTGTGTTTACATCTTTTTTAGTGCCTAATTCCCTCTCCCATTTACTTATATATGGGGGGATCTCCAGCTGATCCATCTTCATAAGCATTTTATAAATCTTGGAGACTAAGTTTCTTGGATCTTCTGTGTCACACAACTTCTCGAAGTCCGTAAGTTTGTCTCCTGCCCTTATCGGACTTGGTAATTTGCTCACGAAGTGACACAGCTGGAGGTACCGCCACTCATCTATCCCCCATGCCACTCTCCCAGATCTTAGTTCATGTAGTGTCATAATTTTGCCCTCTTTGATAATGTGTCTTAATTGTGTCTTACCCCATAATGCTTCTTTTCCACCCATATCCTTTAACCCTGGTGAGAAAAAATTGCTCTCTGTTAGTGATAATAAAGGTGAATTATATTCTCCATTAACTTTCTTGTGAACCCCATCCCAGATTTTAAAAACATTGCGTGTTATTACATGTGTACTTTTATCTAAATTTCTAGTGTGTGGAGGGTTCCATATCATTCTGCCAAGTGATACTTTACTGAGGTTTCCCTCTATTCATACCCACCTTTTTTCATTCTCTATCTTTGCCCATTCAACCATTCTAGACAGAACTATGGCCTTATAATACATCTGGATGTCTGGTACTGCTAGACCACCGTTTATTTTCTTTTGTTTTAGGATTCTAAAGGAGACTCTTGGTTTTTTGTTTTTGCATATGAAACTCATTATTATTTTATTTAACTTTCTTAGATAGTATAGAGGCAGGGGAAGCGGGACCATCTGGAACAAGTATGTGATTTTAGGGAGAAGGACCATTTTAATAACGTTTATACGACCTATCCAAGAAAGGGCCTTACTGGCGTAATTTTTACAGTCAGATCTGACTGTGTCTAACAAGGGTAGGTAGTTTATGGTGAACATCTTCTCACTTGAATTAGCCAGCTTGATTCCTAAATATTTTAGTTCTTTAGTCCATCTAAAACTATACTCTCCTTTCAATTTCTCTCTTTCTATTTTATTTAAATTTATATTTAATATCTCTGATTTTGCCATGTTGATTTGAAAGTTAGAAACCTCTCCGTATTCCCTGAGGGCTTTCACTAATTTGGGCATAGTAGTTTCTGGGTCTGATATGTAAAATAACACATCGTCGGTATAAGCTGCGATTTTATGTTCATCTTCACCGATCTTGATGTCTCTAATGTCTGGATCTGCGCGTATTGTTGCAAGGAGAGGTTCCATGGTAAGAACAAAGAGTAGCGGGGATAGGGGACAACCCTGTCTCGTACCCCTTTCCATTTCGAATGGCAGAGACATTGCTCCGTTTACACCCACCGTTGCCATAGGGTGGTGGTACAGGGTTTTAATCCTCTGGATCATTCTGGGTCCAAGACCCATGATCCCTAAGGTCTGGAACATGAACCCCCAATCCACCCTGTCAAAGGCCTTTTCGGCGTCGACCGACAGTAGGAGGCTTGGGGGCTCATTCCCCCTCATTTTATGCAGCAGGAGCAATGTCCTCACCCCGTTGTCTTTCCCCTCTCTTTTCGGGACAAACCCCACCTGGTTGGGTTTGACCAGGGCGTTCATTGATCCCTTTAACCTTTCAGCAAGTATCTTTGCGTAGAGTTTTGTGTCGGTATTAAGGAGGGAGATGGGGCGATAACTTGAGCATAGTGTTTTCTCTTTACTGTCTTTCGGTATGATCGTAATGGAAGCCTTTAATGCCTCTCTGCTCATCTCGTACTCCTCTCCCAGTCCATTAAAATACCGGCACAATCTCGGGATCAACAATTCCTTGAACGTTTTGTAATAGGTTAGAGTGAATCCGTCTGGGTCAGGACTTTTCCCGGATGCCATTCCTTCTATTGCTTTCCTAACTTCCTCTTCAGAGATTAGAGTTTCCATCGCTTCTCTTTCCATATCTGTAACTTTAGGCAATGCTGCCTTCTTTAAAGTGGGGTTCCACCCAGGGGGGCCGTCCAAAAAAAAAAAAATTAAAAGTCAGCAGCTACAAATACTGCAGCTACTGACTTTTAATTGGACACTCACCTGTCCCTGGGTCCAGCGATGCGGGGGATCGAGGCCCCGCTCGTCTCCCCCCTCCGCTCGTCGGCGCCGGCATTTCAACTGTGGGCGCCGGGCTGTGGCTTCACAGCCTGGCACCCACTGCGCATGCGCGAGCGGCGCCGTGCGCCGTGATTGGCCGCTCAATCACCTGGGACCTGAATTGGGTCCCAGATGATTGACAGGAGGGAGGGAGCAGAGCGGAGCCCTTCCTGTGCCGAGGAGGAAGTGATGTCACCAGCCCAGGCTAAGGGACAGGCAGACTACGATGGACCACCTAGCAACAGGCATTTAGAGGTAAGTAAAAAAAAAAAAAATATCCAAATGTTTTTTTGGTTTTTTTTTTAGAATTTTTTAGATAGGTTTGTTTTTTTGGGTGGAACCCCACTTTAAGTATTTGTTGTTTCTCTCACTCTTATTGTTTACCTGGGTATCTTGTTTGGGAGCTGAGTATAGCTCTTGGTAGTAGTTCTTAAAGACCTCTGCTACTTTTCTAGAGGAATACTCTAAATTACCGTCTTTAGTCTGAATTTTTTCTATAAAATTTCTGTTTTTACCCTTTTGTACTACTTTTGCTAAATGTTTACTTAGCTTGTTGGCCCAGCGGTATTTCTCCTGTGATATCCTGCCATGTCTTATTCTAACTTCTTGTTCCATTGATGTTTTCAGCTCCGCCCTTTTAATTACTATTTGTTTGTATGTCTCTTGAATGAGGTGTCCCGGTTGTCTCTTATGTTTCTGTTCTAGACTTTCTAGCTCCTCTGTTAATTTTTGTATTTCCTCGCGTCTTTCTCTTTTCTTCCTTGCTCCAATCTCAATAAAAACTCCTCTTATGTAGGCTTTGTGGGCCTCCCATAAGGTAGACCCAGATACCTCTCCAGAATCATTACCGCAAAGTACTCCTCTAGTTCTTTACTAATTCTATTGGGTCCTTCCTTCCCTCTTATCATATATATTAGACACCAATGCCCTAGATGTCTTCCCTCTTCTCCTATTATTATTTCCATGGACATTGGTGCATGATCTGAATAAGTTATGTTTCCTATCCAAGAGTCCACCACCTTGTCAATGTCCCTGTGCTCAATCAGTACATAATTAATGCGGGAGTATGACCCGTGCACAGGGGAGTAAAAGGTATAGTCCCTTTTTCGAGGGTGTTGCACTCTCCATATGTCTACCATCTGAAGGCTAACAAGTTTCTGCTTGATCTTTCTTGCTTGTATACTCTTCTTCCCCTGTGCCAAGGCCGTACTATCTAAATCCGGGTCCATGCAAAAGTTAAAGTCCCCCATTAATATCATGTGTCCTTTCCTAAACTCCATTAGTTTTTCCAAAATTTTTGCCACGTACTTCATCGGGTTTTTATTTGGAGCGTAGATATTCGCCAATGTATACTCTCTTATATTCAGTCTACCTCGCAGAAATAAATATCTACCTTCTACATCCGCTAGGCGCTCCTCCAATACAAACCTAGTTCTTTTTGCCAGTCCAATAGCAACCCCCTGTGTTCTACTTGAGATAGTGTCTGCTTGATACCAGACCGGGTACTCCCCCGAATATAGTCTCAATCTTGTTTGATATGAGATATGCGTTTCCTGGAGGAATACCACCTCCGGTCCAAGCAGTCTGAGCTCATTGAAGATGCTTCTTCTTTTATTGGCCATGTTTAGGCCTTTAACATTATATGTTATGCATTTTATTGTGTCAGGGCTCATTTTTCAAACTTCGTTCTACCGCCCTTTACCTTAGACCTTGGAGAGATGCCCCACGTTTTCATTTTTAAGATTAAGATGTGGACCCCCTTCCTATCCCCCCCCTTTTTCCCCCCACCCCCCCCCAGTTCCCCCCCTTCCTCAACTCAACTCTTTTCTTATCTGATGATCTGGCCAGTTATGCCGTGTACACACGGGCGGACTTTTCGACGGACTAGGTCTGGCTGACTTTTCGACTGACTTTCCGACAGACTTTCAGAATGAACGGACTTGCCTACACACAATCAACCAAAGTCCGACGAATTCGTACGTGATGACGTATGACTGAACTAAACAAGGAAGTTCATAGCCAGTAGCCAATAACTGCCCCAACGTCGGTTTTTGTCCGTCGGACTAACATACAGACGAGCAGACTTTTCGACCGGACTTGAGTCCGTCGGAAAGATTTGAAACATGTTTCATTTCTAGGTCCATTGAACTTTTGGGAAAAAAAAGACCGCTGGAGCCCACACACGATCAAATTATCTGACGGACTCCGGTCCGCCAGACCAAGTCTGCCGTAAATCCGCTCGTGTGTACGCGGCATTAGTCTGTTGCTTTTGCAACAGAAAAGTAGTTGCAGATGTATCAGGTATAAGGTTGAGACAAACCATTCACTACTGACTGGTCAGCTTTTATTCATTTATGTAAAACCTTTTTCCCAAAGGAAAAAAAAATTCTTTGCTGTGCTTTCACACTGAGGCTTCGGCGGTAAAGCGCTGCTATTTTTATCAGCACTTTACCGTCGTTTTTGCAGAGGTTTTGGGCCGCTAGTGGGGCACTTTTAACCCCCGCTAGCAGCTGAGAAAGGGTTAAAACCACCCTGCAGCCGCACTTTGCCACCAGTTCAGAGGCACTGCCCAGTCATTTCAATGGGCAGGAGTGGTGGAGAACCAGTGTATACACCGCTCCTTCACCACTCCAAAGATGCTACTTGCAGGAGTTTTTTTAAAGTCCTGCCAGCACATCGCCTCAGTGTGAAAGCCCTAGGTATTTCATACTGAGACTGCAGGGGAGTCGTTTTTCAGGTGCTTTACAAGTCGTTATTTTTAGCCCACATATGCCTGAAAAACGCCTCAGTGTGAAAGGGGTCTAACTGCTTATAATGTGCATATACTATACTATATGTGCATAACTGCTTATAATGTGCATGTAGAATTCAACTCCGTAACATCTCTAAAATTCGCCCTTTTTAACAAATTAAACCACCAAGCTCCTCATTCATTCCTTCGTTATCTCTCGCCTTGACTATTGCAACTCCCTTCTCATTGACCGGCCTCTCCATAGGCTATCCCCTCTTCAGTCTATCATGAATGCTGCTGCCAGATTTATCCACCTTACCAACCGCTCAGTGTCTGCCTACCCTCTCCTCCAATCCCTACACTGGCTCCCAATCGCCCAGTGAATTTAATTCAAAATACTAACCACAACATACAAAGCCATTCACAAGTCTGCCCCGAGCTACATCGCCAATCTTGTTTCCAAATATCACCCAAATCGTCCTCTCCGCTCTTCTCAAGACCTCCTACTCTTAAGCTCTCTCATCTAAACTGTAAACTGTCGGCGCTATATAAATCCTGTATAATAATGATAATAATAATATACCTTTAATACTCCCCTCCCCCCAGACTTACAATGCTGCTGTCCAAAGGTGCCCCTGTGCTCCTGTATCCAGAATGTAGGCATTCTTAGGCTCGGTTTGCATACTAATGCAGAACGGTAAACACTACGATCCGTGCGTGTTTCTCACACCGCATTCGCATTGCACTGACCTTGCAATCCACAGGGGGTGTCAGTGTCATCTTAACGACACCCCGAATGCAGGTCACAAATGCAGTGCATTTGCCGACACCGGATAGCGTGGTACAAAACGACCATGCAATCCAGTTGCAGTGCAGTTCCAAAACTGCTGCATGCTCGTCTTTGATGCGATGCAGTGCGATTTGAAATGAATGGGCTCAAATTGCACCACAATGAATCACGTGAATTGAATAGGAATGTGTTGGGGTTCCTGTGAATTTCACATGCAGTTCATAGTGTGAACCAATACTAATACAGGAGGTAACACAGGTGAAAACAGAGGGAAAAAAAAAAGTCTAATATAAAAGAAAACAAATACAGCCATCACATCTAAGGACTGGACAACTGTTGTTGGTGTACTGCTAGCAGATTGGCTGTAAGTACTTGGGACACCTATTGCTATACCTTCATTCCTCTCAGTGCATGTTTTTGAGAGGACTGGAGGTATAGTAGGGTTGGAGCTCCCAGATGAAGAGCAAGGAGAAGTCTGCCTTTTTCTTTGATGTGAGTCATTCAAGTGCTGTTGCCAATGGACTGCATGGCAGGTCGTCATATGTCTGGTCAAGCATGTGGTTCCCAAGCGGCTGCTGTTCTGGCCACGCTTGATCTGCTTCAGACATAGGTTGCAAACAGCAATGGTGCGATCTGCTGCACACGTGTCGAAGTCAAAAAAGGCCCAAACCAAGGAACCTTTAAAAGTCAGCGGGGAGTCAACAGCGCCCTCCACCTGCAGAGCTCTATGTTGTGATGCAATAAGCTGCCCCCTAGAGGACATCCTGTCTCGTTGGAGTTGTGCCTCCTCCTCCTTTCTTCTCTCAGGCACCCAAGTACAGTCAGTGACCTCCTCATCCCCTCCCTCCTCGTCACTGGAGCAAACTTGGCAGTATGCAGCAGCTGGGGGGAACATCACTGCCAGTTTCCTGTCCTTCTTGGGCACCCCCTCTCTCTAAGCTCACGTTACTCCCTTCCTCAACCTGGGAACCAACATTTGAGCCTTCAAATCACTGCGCATCCTCCAGCAGCATGTACCCAACACTGTGGTCGAAAAATTCTGGGGACTCCTCCGTGCATGATGGTGGGGCTACTGAAGGAGTGACTGTGGACAAGGAGACGGTGGAATAGGCCACTTTGGCAGCTGCGTTGGAAGGCAAACTACTCTGAGCCTGGGTGACAGAGGATGAGGAGGATGAGGACGGCTTTGTTATCCACTCTACCAACTCTTCTGCACCATAACATATCCAAAGCTGGGGTTCCTAGCACCAAGTGGCCCTGAGATACAGGGCCCCAAAACTGGTTCAGAAAATGTCATTCTCTGCTGCAGAAGTGCTTGACGTTTTCTGAACTGAATTTTGGGGCCCTGTATCTCGGGGCCACTTAGTGCTAGAAACACCAACTTTGGAAAGTTTATGGTGCTAGTTCCACTGGGTTTGCACACCAAATGTGGGGTTCTTAGCACTAAGTGACCCCGAGATACGGGGCCCCAAATTCGGTCAACTGTGTCAATCTGCAGCAATGTCATTTCGGAACCCTTTGGGTTCAGAGACCCCAAATTTTGGCTGCAGCTAGGGGGTATCTAGGAACCCTTAACTACCGAGTTTGAAGTTCAGGGGACCTATGGCTGCAAATGGGCACAGTGAGGCTGCAAATGGGCACAGTGATGCTGCAAATGGGCATTGTTGACCCTCTTTTCCACTTACAGTAGCTGTGCATTTCTCACCCTCGTCTTATACTTGGGTCAATAAGTTTTTCCCATTTTTTTGTGGTAAATTAGGGCCTCGACTTATACTCGGAATGACTTATACTCGAGTATATACAGTATTTTTTGTTTTGCAACACCACACTACACTGTATTAGATACTGTGTACACCGCCCTGAAGTGTACTAGAAACTGTACACACTGTATTAGATACTGTGTACACCGCCTGCACTGTATTAGCAACTGTACAACGGCTGCACTGTATTGTATACTGTGTAAACCACCAGAAGTGTAGTAGAAACTGTACACACTGTATTAGATGCTGTGTACACCACTAGAAAAGTAGTAGAAACTGTACTACAGCTGCACTGTATTGTGTACCGGGTACACCACCAGAAGTGTAGTAGAAACTGTACACATTGTATTAGATACTGTGTACACCACCTGCACTGTATTAGAAACTGTACTACAGCTGCACTGTTTTGTATACTGTGTACATCACCAGAAGTGTAGTAGAAACTGTACACACTGTATTGTATACTGTGTACACCACCAGATGGAAGAAATCTGCAACCCAGTGTACAGGTCTTGCAGGATACTGGCAGGCTGTAAGTGCAGGTGTACAAAGCCCTTATAATGAAGGACTTGGGCATAACCCGGCTTCTGTTAAGAGACAGGTGTGCTCCACCCAAGAGACAGCACTCCATACTGGAGGAAAGATTCCTTGTCCATAGGACTGAGGAAGTTGAGGCAGCTAAGCGAGTCTGGGAGATGGGGAGTGTCAGGAAGACTAGCGTAGTCCAGGGGACTGAGGGAATCTTGAGGTCTTGGAAGAGTGAGAGAGCCTGGGGTGTCAGGAGAACCCATACCGAGATGACAGGGAGTAGGGTGCAGGGTGCTTCAAGCAAAATGTCTGGAAGAGCCAGGAGTTTTAGAGGAAGCAGGAGAGCTGAGCGAGGACTGCAACTGGGAACACAGTGGTACTGTGTAAGGTGGTCTGGGGGACCAGAAGCCAAGAGCCAAGGTTAAGGTCTAAGCAATGGAGAGAGAGACAGTTCAGCCTTTTGTGGACTCACTACAAACTCTTTTAGCACTGAGCTAACAATCTCCCAATATCGCAATAGCTATTTGCCAAGCTTTGAATCTATGCTGTTTGTGTTTGTTCTTGTCTCTGATTGAATTTTCTGATTTTGATCCATGGCTCGACTGTCTTCCATCATGCAGCTGATTTTGGATAAATAATGATGTTTTCAATACCTCTGTTCTCAATCAGCAGTTCATAACAGCGTCTCAGAAATACACCAGCTTACTGCTGCTCTGAGTAAATCCCACAATGATGGGAATAGTGGTAATGCTTGAACTACTTGGTCAGTAAATAAGGCTTTGGATCATTCTCGCTAGCTCCTGAAATGTATATTTTCAGGCATTTGCCTAGATTTGAAGTTATGGATGCAGTTATTTATGGTTGCTTCAGAGTGCTTTGGAATTAATTAGGAAATAGTTATCCACTGATGATCTTTCTCATCTGTAGCAGGTGGATTGCTTAATACTTATTAGAAGGAAACCTGCCTGGTTGTGTGAACAAATTGTGAAACTGCAATTTTTATGTACAAGCTTTTTTAGGATGCAGACTTCTGGTACGCACGTGGTTCAATTGTAAGGAATTATACCTTACCCAGAAATCTAAAGCTGGTCATACACTATACGAAAAATCGTCCGAAAAATTGTTCATATAGACACTTTGTTCGTTTTTCGGCAAGTTAATGGGCACAAATAGATAATCGTT
The DNA here is from genome assembly GCA_037952925.1 of Lithobates clamitans. Taxonomy (NCBI): domain Eukaryota; kingdom Metazoa; phylum Chordata; class Amphibia; order Anura; family Ranidae; genus Lithobates; species Lithobates clamitans. The sequence goes on along the minus strand of JBBGZY010000856.1, from coordinate 1,831,043 downwards.
TGTGATGTTTTTGTGGAAAAGAAACGAATGACAAGTTTGGAAAATTTCTGACGAACGTACGATAAATTGCAAGGTTAATGTGTTTCCCGTCTGAACTGTCTGCACTAGGTATACCGTATATACTTGAGTATAAGTCGAGTTTTTCAGCACATTTTTTTGTGCTGAAAGTGCCCCCCTCCACTTATACTCGAGTCAAGCACTTTTCTGCAGCAAAAAATTTCATTTTCCGAACCGTATCTCAGGGCCACTTGGTGCTAGGAACCCCAAATTTGGTGAGCAAACCCAGTGGAACCGGTTCCACAACATAACCAAAGATGGAGTTCCTAGCACTAAGTGGCCCCGAGATATGGGGCCCTAAAATCGATTTGGAAAATGTCATACTCTGCTGTAGAAAAGTGCTTGACATTTTCTGAACCGACTTTGGGGCCCCGTATCTCAGGGCCACTTAATGCTAGGAACCCCAAATTTGGTGTGCAAACCCAGTGGAACTGGTACCATAACATATCCGGTTCACAAAATGTCATTCTCTGCTACAGAAAAGTGCTTGACATTTTCTAAACCGATTTTTGGGGCCCTGTATCACGGGGCCATTTGGTGCTAGAAAAGCCAGCTTTGGATATTTTATGGTGCTAGTTCCACTGGGTTTGCACACCAAATTTGGGGTTCTTAGCACTAAGTGGCCCCAAGATACGGGGCCCCAAATTCGGTCAACTGTCCATCTGCAGCAATGTCATTTTGGGACCCTTTGGGTTCAGAGACCCCAAATTTTGGCTGCAGCTGGGGGGCATCTAGGAACCCTAAACTACCAAGTTTGAAGTTCGGGGGACCTATGGCTGCAAATGGGCACAGTGAGGCATGCAAATTGGCACAGTGAGGCTGCAAATGGGCATTGTTGACCCTCTTTTCCACTTACAGTAGCTGTGCATTTCTCACCCTCCTCTTATACTCGGGTCAATAATTTTTTCCCATTTTTTTTGTGGTAAATTAGGGCCTCGACTTATACTCGGAACAACTTATACTCGAGTATATACGGTATGTAAAAAAACGAACAAAAAAAAAATATATTTATGTCCACTGAATGATTTATCGGTCATTACATGATGGCACGATCGTTTGCGGTCACGGTCAAATGTTTGTTTTTCAAAATTGGGTTCGGCCGATTTTTCGTATAGTGTATGGCCAGTATAAGTTTCAGAAGCTCGTATCTTTAAAAACCTGTGTTAACCATAGCTCCCAACTGTCCCTGATTTTGAGGGAATGTCCCTAATTTGGAACAAATTCCATCTTTCCCCCCTTAATTTTCATCTGTCCCTCATTTTGGTCTAATCTATGTAGTTGTTTATAAAATGAACATTTTTGTCTTTCAGTACTAAACCTTCCATCCAATTTCTAAACTGCTGCATTTGTAAATGTCAAAAGCCAGTATAAATGCATCGTAGTGGTAAAAATAAAAGCACTTGTGGGTTTAACTATTTTTTTTTTTTGTATAATTCTCCTTTAGGCTCCATTCACACTAGCGCGTTTTTTGATGCATTTTGCATTTTGCAGAAATGCACAGGAATTTTTTAACATGGGTTCCTGTGGAACATGTTCACATCAATGCCTTTTTGTTTCTCTGCATTTTTGGAAAGGGTCAGGGACTTTTTTTCATGCAAAATGCAGCGTTTTGCATGTAATAGAATTCAATGGACAAGCATCAAAAACGCAAGTGCACCGTTTTTGCAGCCAAAAAAAAAAAAACGCAAAACGCAAATCGCGGCAAAGACGCCGCAAAAACGCTGCTCAAAAACGTGGCAAGCATGAAAAAAAACCTCCAAAAACGCTCAAAAGCAACATGCATAGGTGTGAATCGAGCCTTAAGGGGGACATGACAGGGGGTGTGTCCTATGCCTACATACTTTTGCTAATAGGTGTCCTTTGTTCCCATCTCAAAAAGTTGTGACGTATGGTGTTAACTAATAAAGGATATCATTTAAATTCCACATGGAAAAATAAATATTTTTCTTTTAACCAAGTCATTCTACTGAAACAGCAGTGCTCACAATCCAAACATTAGATCAGTCTGGTGAGCTGCTGCGCTGTGTTTTAGTGGACTGTTGAACTGTGAAAGTCTTGCTATGATCCTTGCTGCTGTAGCCTTTGGGCCTGAAGTGCCTGGAGTCTTAGTCATTAATTTTTGTAAGATGATGTTTATGTAAAATTTCCATTAGCAAATATAATTATTCGTGTGTATACAGTGCCTTGAAAAAGTATTCACACCCCTTGAAATTTTCCACATTTTTTCATATTACAACCAAAAACGTAAATGTATTTTATTGGAATCTTATGTGATAGAGCAACACAAAGTGGCACGTAATTGTGAAGTGGAAGGAAAATGATAAATGGTTTTCAAAATTTTTGTTACAAAATAAATATCTGAAAAGTGTGGCATGCATTTGTATTGAACCCCCAAGTCAATACTCTGCAAATACAGCTGCAAGTCTTTTTGGGTATGTCTCTACCAGCTTTGCACATCTAGAGAGTGACATTTTTGCCCATTCTTCTTAGCTGTTCACAGACACTCCCCATCCAATCTAACAGAGCTTGAGCTATTTTGCAATTTTCAAGTCTTGCCACAGATTCTCAATTGGATTTAGGTCTGGACTTTGACTGTTCCATTCTAAAACATGAATATGCTCTAAATCATTCCATTGTAGCTCTGGCTGTATGTTTAGGGTCGTTGTCCTGCTGGAAGATGAACCTCCATTTCAGTCTCAAGTCTTTTGCAGACTCTAACAGGTTTTCTTCTAAGATTGCCCTGTATTTGGCTCCATCCATCTTCCCATCAACTCTGGCCAGGTTCCCTGTCCCTTTTGAAGGTAAGCATCCCCACAACATGATGCTGCCACCACCATGTTTCACGGTGGGGATGGTGTGTTCAGGGTGATGTGCAGTGTTGGATAGTTAGTGATAGTTGTCCTGTGGACAGATTCTCCCACCTGAGCTGTGGATCTCTGCAGCTCCTTCAGAGTTACCATGGGCCTCTTGGCTGCTTCTCTGAATAATGCTCTCCTTGCCCGGTCTATCAGTTTAGGTGGATGGCCATGTTTTGGTATGGCCATGATGTGCAGTCAGTGCCATCTTAAATTAGTGGGTTATCTGTTTTATACATAGTCAGATTTAGCCTCTGTTCCAGTTTGACTGCGTTGCATGTAGTTTCACACTGTGCCTGTGGGTGTCGTTGTCACCATGGGTCAGTGTTGGAAAGGCAATGCGCTGAAGCGTATGGATGCTCTTCTGTCCCACAGATAATTCGGTGGAGGTGGTCCTCCGAGTTGCATTCTGGGAGAGGGTATTTATGGGACAGACGCCATCTTTTAGGGTTCTTTAGAGGACCACGTTGCTGCAGCGTATGGGTGGGCCCAGAAGCCTGTTTGGGGCCTACCACAGCGGCGAGGGAATGGTCCTGTGCTGTCTGTCCTACGGGAAGAAGCTGGACAACTGAGAAGATCCCAGGGGAGGACCCATCATGGCAGGATCATGCAGAGTGCTGGTCTGGAGAGGGGCCTGGTGACTCAGTTGGAGGACGTATCCTAAAGTTAACCTACCACATAGTACTGCCAGGTCGGCTTAAAGGTTCTAGTGCTATGTGTGCTATTCATCTTAAACCATTACAACCTGTGGCAGAGGATCGTACAGGCTTCTATTCCATTCAAGTCTGTGGCAGAGACTTTTGTTCGTGCTGCGTAATGATTGCTAGGTTAGTGTGAGAAACCTATCCGGGCGGGCAAAGATTCAACTCTAAAAAGAGAGTACATTCATCCACAAGATTCCAATTCATAATACTACATCAAGAAAAGGTATTTGAACTTCCCTGCAACTCTTCTTCTACCTCTTTCCTGCTATTTCCTTCTGTTACTCGTTATTAAAGCATTGGAAAAGATACTCAAGTGTCTGGTGTCTTCACTGTCTGGCATTAAACTCAACGGGACCCTAGACCCGGTTCTGGTGAAATTGAGGTAACGAAGGTAACAACCTGCTTAAAACCAGCAGCTCCACCGTGAGTTAGTGCTACATGTGGGGGCTCGTCCGGGATTGTTAGCTGTCAACCTCCCACAACCCTAAGAAGTATTTCGCCAGGAGTTTATGTTGAGAGAGGCTTCTGAACTTTGTCAATTTTTCCAGGAGAAGAATGGGTTAAATTGCAGGACTTTATTTCTGACTGCGTAGGCTGTGGGTGAAAAGTAAAAGCCCGGGAGCTACGTGATCAGAGGAACAAGTGGGAGGAGCTTAACCTACTTGTTATCGCGTGGGATGCGTGTGTGTGTTGGCGCCAAGGGAGAAGAGAGGCCTTTTCCATTGGTACCGTCGACTGTGGGGCCTAAGATGTTCCCTACAAGTACCGCTGCGGCTGCTATGCTGACTGGAACCCTGCTGACAGATACCGGCATTCGTCTGAAGCCGCAAGGGAGGTTCGTGCTATATACAGTTGGAGATATCGAAGGGCTGGGCATGCTTTGCCACAAGTGTGAAGGACTGGCCATACATCTCCGTCCATTTGTTCGCTGTTTGCAGTGCGGAGAATATTTGTTCACGGTGGAGCAACCTACCATGTCACCCCGTGCTTATCGTGTGGATTGGACTACAGGAATTGCCACAGTGGAAACTACTGCCATTGCTGCTGGAGAGCAACAGGCCGTGATCTTGTCTGCTACCGTGAGTGTTCCCGGGGAAGATGTTGCTGTTACCGCTTCCTCAACGGACATTACTTTTATTTCCATGTCTACTACATCTATCCCCATTGCACCTGTTCCAAGGAAGGTGGGATATGTGAAGGCTTCCCGCGGCCGTGGTCGAGGCCTACCCCAGAGACTACCTGAACCGGAGTCGGAGAAATACATGGATCCGGAGAAGTCCACGTCAGGAGCGGGTGAGAGTTCAAAGAGGAAAATATCTGGGACTCTTTGTAAATATTTGCCATCAGAAGAGTTGAGAGACTCGGAGATAGATTCTATGTCGGATCTCTCCAGTGATGATGATGTGTTTGAAACAATGTCACAGGAACTGTTATGGGCCCAGGGTAAAGATGTTGCTTCTGTTTTAACCTTCTCAGAGTGGACAGCCCTGAATTCTGGGAAGACATCACCTTGTGTGGAGCCGCACAGTACTACCAAAGAGACATTGTCTAAAGTTGCTAGTTTACTTCCGACACCCGTCGGATCTATGGTGAGTAAATCACCAAATTCTTGTGTGCCTTATGGTTTGGGGAAAAATAGATCTTTGCCTAAACTTGCCCATTTACAGAGAGTGCTCACCAAGCGAGTTGCTGCAGAATATGATCTGGAATTTCCCTATGTTACTCAGGACATTATGCAGGAAATTGAGGCCAACCGGGAACAGTGGTACAGTCAAGCTGTTTGGGACTATTTGTCTGTGCCAAAACCTTTCCGGAGAGCTGGGTATTCTGTTGCCATGGACGAACGCTTCAATGGGTGTTTCCTACATTGGAGCTATGGTCGGCACATCTATGCTGACAAAGTGGTCATTTGCAGACCCGGAAAAGATGATGTTGTGTACTTTATCACTACCGTGGATAAACTAGGAAAGAAACTGACATTGCCAGATCCTCAGTTTTATTGGTGATTATGAAAAGGAACTCTGGGGTGTATAGTTAGAAAGTGTCAGTGTCTAGAGATCTCCATGGTCAAGAGACAATATTCATCTCAACGTTTTCAAATTCAGAGTCTTCGCTAGTTGGACTATCTTTATTGAAAGGATGTAATCCACTCAGAGATAGGGATGGACTTTTCAAGTTACTTTAGCTTGTTTCCATTAAAAGGAAAATATGTGGGAGGAGAGTGTCATTCTTCTTCTGGAATGAGGCTTTGCTCCTAAACTGTTTGGTAATAATACTGTACATATCTAGAGTGTGTTTAACTTTTTTTTTTTTTCAGGAACAATTGGATCTCCTATCAAGCTGTTAGGCTTTTCAGCTAGATAGATAGTGGGGTTTGTGACAGTCTTAATGTGATTTCTTTTGTGGATGTGAACATGTTGTTGTATAAATGTTGAAACTGTAATATTTCTATACTGTCTTTTCTTCCTCCTTATCCAAGTTCCAAGTTCAAATACATACTCTCAGGCTTGGGAGTTATTTGACAGACGTTGAGGACAACGTCTATTCTAGTGGGGGGAGTATGTAGCGCTGGTAGATTTTCATCTACCGCTTATAGGTAAATTTAGTGGGTTATCTGTTTTATACATAGTCAGATTTAGCCTCTGTTCCAGTTTGGCTGTGTTGCATGTAGTTTCACACTGTACCTGTGGGTGTCATTGTCACCATGGGTCGTTGTTGGAAAGGCAACGTGCTGAAGCATATAGATGCTCTTCTGTCCCGGAGATAACTCGGTGGAGGTGGTCCTCCGAGTTGCATTCTGGGAGAGGGTATATATGGGACAGACGCCATGTTTTAGGGTTCGTTTCGTTCCACCTGCTGGCCCTCCTGGCCGACAGGTATGTATTAGGAGTACTACCGCGTGGTCCTCCGACCGGGAGCTCAAGTGTCTGGTGTCTACACTGTCTGGCATTAAACTCAACGGGACCCTAGACCCGGTTCTGGTGAAATTGAGGTAACGAAGGTGACGGTAACAACCCGCTTAAAACCAGCAGCTCCACCGTGAGTTAGTGCTGCACAAGGAGCTGGCAAAGGTAATAAAAAAACAGTACCCTAGGACCTGTAAAATATAAAAAAAAGAAAAAAAAAACAGTGCCCCAGGACCAGAATAACCATACAAATTATAATCTGAGCACAATCTACTTTCAACTTACTAACAACTATAGATCTATATAGGGCATGTTTGATACAGATTGATTGGTTTGTTTATGTAGGCCCTCATAATTATATAGTTTTGATCAATCTAAAACTGTATAAAACCAGTACAGTCGGATTGCAAAAATATATGGAGCATCCTATCAAATTAATAAACCAATAGTGGGGATGGGATAATGGGATAATGGAGAAGGAGGCCCAGGAAGTTATTTGCAGGAGAAAAGTGCACTAATATTCAGGGATCCTGGAGGCTGGATTACTGGACAGAAGAACAGAAATGTCAAGTAAGGTTTTTTTTTGTAACTTACCCACTCTTGCCACTGCCACACTATTTGCCCAGTAAAACAACTCCTTTATTTCTTGATTCACCTACCATTTCCTTGGGCAGAGGCAGGCAAAATATCTGACTGTGGCGCGGCGGCAATGGGTGTTGTAGCACGCTGTAGGCTGGCTGCGCTGCTCTCCTCAGAGTGACTGACTCCACCCCCCCGGGAGCAGGGAGCTTGAGCATGCAGCCGCCGTCGCGGACTACAACTCCCATAAGCAACCGCGGCTGCTGCCTTACGTGACGTCACCTGACAGACTGACAGTCAGTCAATAGTGAGTGGTGATTCAGCGGGCGGAAACTCGGACAGCTGCAGCACCGGACGGCGGCCATTGTTTTGGTTATACAAACAGACAGTACAGTGCTTAACTTGGGGGGAGCACATAGTAAAACGGGGGGACGTGGCCCCCTCAGGCCCCACCCTGTTGACACCATTGAGCACTGGCACAATGCAGCAGCAAACTTTGTGACATCTGAATGATCAGGACTCAAAATTTCAAGTACTGAGCTACTAGCCAGGCCTCAAGGTTTACTCACCACCAGTTGCCCTGCCCAACCCCTACCATGCCCCGCCCCTAATCCCACCCCTAATCACTCCCTCATAAATTATCTCATGAAATGACACTTAAATGTTTTATGCAGATTTACGCTATAAAAATAGACATTAACAACTTTATCTGTGTCACCAATGCAGCTATGCGTCCCCAATGCAGCCTGTGTCCCCATTGCAGCTATGTGTCCCCAATGCAGCTATATGTCACCAGTGCAGCCTGTGTCACCAATGCAACCTGTGCCCACCAGTGCTGCCTGTGTCCGCCAGTGCAGCCTGTGTCCGCCAGTGCAGCCTGTGTCCCCATTGCAGCCTGTGTCCCCAATGCAGATATGTGTCCCTATTGCAGCTATGTGTCCCCAATGCAGCTATGTGTCACCAATGCAACCTGTGCCCGCCAGTGCAGCCTGTGTCACCAGTGCAGCCTGTGCCCGCCAGTACAGTCTGTGTCCGCCAGTGCAGCCTGTGTCACTAATGCAACCTGTGCCCGCCAGTGCAGCCTGTGTCACCAATGCAGCCTGTGCCTGCCAGTGCAGCCATGTGTACCCACTGCAGCATGTGCCCGCCAGTGCAACCTGTGCCCGCCAGTGCAGCCTATGTCCACCAGTGCAGCCTGTGTCCACCATTGCAGCCTGTGTCCCCAATGCAGCCATGTATCCCCAATGCAGCCACGTGTCCTCATTGCAGCCATGTGTCCCCAATGCAGCCATGTGTCCCCAGTGCAGCTCTGTGTCCCCAATGCAGCCCTGTGTTCCCATTGCAGCCCTGTGTCCCCAATGCAGCTCTGTGTCCCCAATGCAGCTCTGTGTCCCCATTGCAGCTCTGTGTCCCCAATGCAGCCATGTGTCCCCAATGCAGCTCTGTGTCCCCATTGCAGCCATGTGTCCCCAATGCAGCCCTGTGTCCCCAATGCAGCCCTGTGTCCCCAACGCAGCTCTCTGTCCCCAATGCAGCTCTGTGTCCCCATTGCACCTCTGTGTCCCCAATGCAGCCTACCTGTGTAGGGGAAGGCAGAGGAGAGCTGCCGCCGCCTTGTTGCTTAGAGCGAGGGGAACATAACGGCTTTCATTTCAATAGCTGTGTGTTCCCTGCTGCGTGCCGTCAAATACAGCCCCTCCCCCTTGTCCGGGCACCTTGAAAGATAGATCACCCGTCCAATCCTGGGATGGGTGATCTGTCTATCAAAGTGCCTGGACAAGGGGGAGGGGCTGTATACGACGGCGCGCCGCGGGGAACACAGCTATTGAAATGAAAGCTGTTATGTTCCCCGCGCTCTGATCAACCAGGCGGTGGTGGCTCTCCTCTCCCTTCCCCTACGATTACTGCGACAAACCCAGGCTGCCGGTGGTGTTTGCCCCCCCCCCCACCCCCAGGCAGCCCACACTTTTTTTTGAGGGCTATGAATGATGCTTGACTGGGGTCGCTGGGCAGGTGGGGCCCCCAGGCAAGTGGGGCCCCTGGGCAACTGCCCAGCATGCCCATGCGAAAAGATTGCCCTGTTTGCAGTTGTGCCATACTCTTTCCATTTTCAAGGGGTGGATTAAACAGTTAGATGTTAAAAGCTTAGGATATTTTTTTATAACCTAACCCTGCTTTAAACTTTTCCACAACGTTATTGCTGACCTGTCTGGTGTGTTCCTTGGCCTTAATGATACTGTTTGTTCACTAAGGTTCTCTAACAAACCTCTGGGGGCTTCACAGGATGGCTGTATTTATACTGAGATTAAATTACACACAGGTGGACTCTATTTACTAATAAGGTGCCTTCTAAGGGCAAATGGTTCCACTAGATTTTAGTTAGGGGTATCGGAGTAAAGGGGGCTGAATACAAATGTACACCACACTTTTCACATATTTATTTGTAAAAAAAAAATTAAAAACCATTTTTTATTTTCCTTCCACTTCACAATTATGTGCCACTTTGTGTTGGTCTATCACATACAATCCCAATAAAAAACATTTACGTTTTTGGTTGTAACATGACAAAATGTGGAAAATTTAAAGGGGTATGAATACTTTTTCAAGGCACTGTAAGTTATAGTTCATGATTATCTATCTATCTATCTATCTATCTATCTATCTATCTATCTATCTATCTATCTATCTATCTATCTATCTATCTATCTATCTATCGTTCCTGTTGCTCATTTCTTAAAGTGTTACTAAACCCAGGACCCTATATATAGCTAAATACCTTATCTCATCAGCAGTTAGAGAAGTCTTGTGGCTTATATCAGTGTCTGGTTAAAGCTTTTAGAAGGAGTTTTCATTCTGCACGGTCTGTCCTATGAGGATGCAGGACCCCTAACCCTCTGCCTGGACAGTGCTGATTGGCTGTGCTGATCACATGTACTTTGCCAAAAATTAAAAAAACTCTCTAGCAATGCACACCAAACAGAGCATGTGCAGCTTGTCCCCTAGCTCTGTACTATCAAGAAATATAATGGGGACAGTGGAAGAAGGAGAGGATCAGAGGAGACAGGATTAAACAGCCTTTTTACACAATGCATGATAATTAACCCCTTAGGTTCCACAGTGAGTATAACAAGCATGCTTTACTGCATATACAGACTGATTTTACTGTTGTGGGTCTAGTAACACTTTAAGGTCCTAAAATAATTCTCTTTCTTAGGTCAGTTGCCTCTGGACTCAATGAATCGCTGCTGTGCACAAGCTCATCTCTCCTGAGTCTCTTCCAGTCTGCCTCTCGCAAAACTCCCAAATGGACTCTCCTCAGACTATGTCCCAGTCTACCTCTCCTATGGTTCTCAGTTTAGCAATCTTCTGATCCCTTGTCTTACTCTTTGTCCTATTTGAGTTATATGCAGGTATGCTGAACCTTCAAAGCTCGTGACGTCACCGGCTGCATGCAGTGTGAATATCTCCTAAACAATGCACATTTAGGAAATGTTCACAGTACCTACAGGTAAGCCTTATTATAGGTTTACCTGTAGGTACAAGTGGTAAAACTGAGTATACTAGCACTTTAAGGCAATAATCCACAGGGGGCATTACAAGTTCCTTAGAGTCCATGATTTGTAGTAATCCTTACACCCCCCAAAAGAGGGTGATTCCTCCAGCAGAGTATCCAGCTACATTTAGGCAGAACTTCCCCAGCAGTAACTCAAGGGGCATGGAGGCAGCCCCTTTTATGTTGGTTGACCTGTAAGTGGCGGTAACCTGGCTGAAAATGTCAGGAAAAAGATTAACCCTTACAGCCTAGTTACCTCAGCACACAGGTCACAGCCTAAAAACACAGGAAAACATCAAGACATTGTAACATTTGGCACCTGGCTGGCTCACCTAACAGGAGGAAACAAGCTCAGCCAGGGGAAACAAGGGCATAACACAGAAAACAAGTTAACCTTTTATAGGCACCTGCCTACACTTAGTACTGGTGCATTCTTGTGCGACTCTGGGAAGGGAATTCTAAGGAAGAACCCCTGTGTAAGTGCTAGGAGAATGCTCTAGGATTTGCTTAGGAAAATCTTGGTAATGCTTTGTTGAGTTGTAGACGAATATTGTCCTGTAATTCTTCACTCTGAGAGGATTTACTTTTATTTGTGAATCCTTGTGAAATTTTGTTTAGAACACCATCAATTCCAATGTTCCCATTTAAAATTAAGACAGATATCTGTATACACACATTCAGACATCTTTTATTTGATTTGGCACTCATATCCAGTCATTCTGGCTTTAGGATTTCACCAAACTCATCCCATGTTTAATTATTGTAGTTCTTAACCTACCTAATGTGAATTTCATTATCAGTGCAAACTCTGCTATTTATACTATCAGATTGATGAATTACAGAAGAAAGAACCCAGACAAGAGGAGCTGTTGGCAGGGGAGGGGATTCCTGAGGAATACATAATACAGCCAGTGGAATTTTAGTTATCTTTACTGTATTTAACTGTAGCGATATGATCATATTCAATATAAATCAATTACATGTTCAACCACTTTGTGGATTCCCTGTGTTGGAATTGTGTGGTTTACCACAGGGAATTGCTGAAGTGTGAAAGGGGCCTTAATTTTCATCTGACCTACAAATCTGTTTTGTCAAGCTAACAAATGTAGGATTTTTGTACTCACAGTTAAAGTAATTTTGAAGTACCTTAATACTAAAAAAGTATGAACAGATAAAAATATTCATTTCAATAATGCTTGTATATATAAAAAAAAAACAAAAAAAACATATTTTTCTAGATTCAAATGTGTAGGTGATGTGATTACTGTTCATTCCTGTACGAATCACAGACCTGCAAGTGAGCGTGTACAGAACTGGGCAATACATCATTGCAGGGTATCACATTTGCCCCCGAGAATCAGCGTTTCCAAGGAAATGCAATCATACCCAGTGCCATTACACCACTTCCCCCTTTTCGTTGTGAATCAATGGTGATAGGATGGACGGCATATGGGGCTTTAACATGACTCTTGCACAGTGTGCCTATATCTAGCAGACGGAAGACAGAGGACATAAACTGACTACGCTAACACGGATTGGCTTCCTTGCTTAGCATGGACAGTTTATTACCAGGAAGGGGCAAACTGGCAGGCTCAGCCAGGTATTCAAGAAGCACTTCCACCACAAATACACTAGTGATATCAAATACAAATACCTTAAAGCAGTGATGGTGAGCCTTGGCACCCCAGATGCTTTGAAACTACATTTCCCATGATGCTCAACTACACTGCAGAGTGCATGAGCATCATGGGAAATGTAGTTTCAAAACATCTGGGGTGCCAAGGTTCACCATCACTGCCTTAAAGTGACAAACCTTTTAACCGCTTGCCGCCCGCCGGCTGTCACATTTATACAGTAGTCAATGCATTTTTATAGCACAGATCGCTGTATAAATGTGAATGGTCCCAAAAATGTGTCAAAAGTGTCTGATATGTCCGCCGCAATATTACAGTCACAATAAAAACCGCAGATCGCCGCCATTACTAGTAAAAAAAAAAAAAAAAATAATAAAAATGCTATAAATCTATCCCCTATTTTGTAGACGCTATAACTTTTGCACAAACCAATCAATATACGCTTATTGCTATTTTTTTTTACCAAAAATTTGTAGAAGAATACACATTGGCTTAAACTGAAGAAAAAATTTGTTTAACAAAAAAATTTGGATATTTATTATAGCAAAAAGTAAAAAATATTGCTTCTTTTTTGAAAATTGTCGCTTTTTTTTGTTTTATAGTGCAAAAAATAAAAAACTGCAGAGGTGATCAAATACCACCAAAAGAAAGCTCTATTTGTGGGAAGAAAATGATAACAATTTGATTTGGGTACAGTGTTGCATGACCACGCAATTGTCATTCAAAGTGTGACAGCGCTGAAAGCTGAAAAATGGCTTGGGCAGGAAGGGGGTGAAAGTGCACTGTATTGAGGTGGTTAAATATTTTTCGTGAAGTTCATTGAGGCACACGTGATTCATAGATGTTATAGTGCCATATACAAGAGGATTTGGACACTGGCCAACAAAAGAAAAACAGTCACCAGCCTCCCACTCCCATCATGCCTCAGTTTTGTCCCAAAACAGTGCTGAAAGCAAGGCAATAAACACAGAGGGGTGGGCCTCAATTGAGGTGTTCGTCAATAGGGATGAGCTCGATGTTCGGGGTCAAACATAAGTTCGACTCAAACATCGGATGTTCACCCATCTGCAGAACAGCAAAAATTATGGGGCGTTCACAGGAAATTTGAGCACCCCGGAACACCCCATAATGCACTGCGATCTCACATTGCTGTCTGAGATGATTGGCCAAAGCATACACCAGACCTGCATGCTTTGGCCAATCACAGCACGCTCTGCTGAGAGAGCCATAATTGGCCAAAGGCAAGGTGCATATATACAGGCCTTTTTTTCTCAGAAAATAGGTGTAGGAACTCAACCATAACCCCCTCACACACACACACCCTCCAAACCACATCAAATAGTGGGTATGGTGAAATAATACTAATAGTGGGAGGGTCTTAAAGGGGCATTAAATACCAGGAGTGCATTACGTATAGAGTGCAGAGTTCGGTAGGGTAACACACAGAGTTCAGAGTTTAGGGTTGCGCAACATACAGAGTGCAGAACCTTTTCCACAGCTGCTTACCTCTGCATCCTCCATCCACATCTCACCTTCACCCCTCTTCTTCTCTAGTACTTCCCCGCACACTATAGGTGGCTCTGCCTCGTTCATTTTCAGGGAGATCATCCAGTGGGGTAGTCAGCATCTGCACTGCACCCCAGGCACCTACATCTCCCAGGTTCCCATCCTGCACTCAGTGGGAGCCTCTCAGGAGATCAGATCTATGGGAGCTGTTGGAAGACAAGCTGTCGATTGTAAACACATAAACACAGAAGCCAGACTTCTGTGTTTATAAGTGATAGTGGTGAGCAGGGTGAGGAAAGGTGGTGGAACTGATTTCCACCAAGTTCCAGCTGAAAAAAAGCCATATATATATATATATATATATTATATATATATATAAAAAAATATATTAGGGCTGTTACTGATTAAAATTTTCGTGTTCGATTAATCGATTTTTTTTTAATCGACTAATTTCGATTAAGTATAACGCACATACAGATCCAACTACTTTTAGCTGACATCATGCGTAGCTCCTCCCTCATACGCATTACGTTCCACCAGAACTTCCTCAGCGGGGTTGGGCTATGGTGGTCACCCTACAGTCTATTTAAATAGCACCGTTGTGCATCAGGGGGACCGATGGAGAGCCAGAGACATTCATCACCTGCTGAGACAGCAAAGTATCAGCTCTTTGGAAAAAAAGTTCCCTCATCATAAATGTTTCTTGATTTCTGGATAACCAATCAATGTCAGTTCAGTGTCAAACTGACTTACAGCCAGGAAAGCCCTCAGATATGTTGATTTTCATAGCCAAGTCCAGGATTTACATAGATGTTTATCTGAATACTTTGACCAGTGAGATCAATCAAATCGTTAGGATCTGTCTTCCTCAATTTATGATTTCATGGACATCGACATCACCGGACTCCTCCCCCTTCCCTTCGTTAGCAGACAGAGGCACTTGGGGAAGGGGGGAGGAGTCCAGTGACGATGTCCGTGACGTCACCGGATCTCCGACGAAACTCCCTGAAGACCCAGAAGCCGGCAGAGAGGTGAGTACCGATCAAAAAAATTAATGATTAATTTGGAATTAATCTTAAATTTCCCAGCCCTAAAATATATATATATATATATATATATATATATATATATATATATATATATATATATATATATATATATATATATACTCTGCATCCAGTGTAGCCTATATCTACAGTGCATTTGGTGGTGTACTGTTTCCAACACACTTCAGGCAGTGTACACAGGATCTAATACAGTGTGTATAGATTCTACTACTTTTTTGTTGGTGTACACAGTATCTAATACAGTGTGTACAGTTTCTACTACTTTTCTGGTGGTGTACACTGTATCTAATACAGTGTGTACAGTTTCTACTACACTTCTTGTGGTGTACACAGTACACAATACAGTGCAGCCGTAGTACAGTTTCTAATACAGTGCAGGTGGTGTACACACAGTATCTAATACAGTGTGTACAGTTTCTACTACACTTCTGGTGGTGTACACAGTACACAATACAGTGCAGCCGTAGTACAGTTTCTAATACAGTGCAGGTGGTGTACACAGTATCTAATACAGTGTGTACAGTTTCTACTACACTTCTGGTGGTGTACACAGTACACAATACAGTGCAGCCGTAGTACAGTTTCTAATACAGTGCAGGTGGTGTACACAGTATCTAATATAGTGTGTACAGTTTCTACTACACTTCTGGTGGTGTACACAGTACACAATACAGTGCAGCTGTTGTATAGTTTCTAATACACTTCAGGCGGTGTACACAGTATCTAATACAGTGTAGTGTGATTTTGCTAAACAAAAAATACATAATGTCCGGTAGGCCACCAGGGAAAGGCAGACACTCACAGGCCACTAAAATAGGGCAAGCAGCCTCTGTGTCTACAGTCAACAGTGCTGGTCGTGGACATGGTGCATCTTCTGCAGAGGGCCTTTGGGCACGCATGTCCTTTTTCTCTGCTACTGGCTGTGTTATTGAGCCACAACATGCAGAACAGTTGGTGGAGTGGATAACAAAGCCGTCCTCATCCAGTAGTTTGCCTTCCAACGCAGTTGCCAAAGCAGCCTATTCCACCGGCTCCTTGTCCACAGTCACTCCTTCCGTAGCCCCACCATCATGCACGGAGGAGTCCCCAGAATTATACGACCACAGTGTTGGGTACATGCTGCTGGAGGATGCGCAGCGATTTGAAGGCTCCAATGTTGGTTCCCAGGTTGAGGAAGGGAGTAACGTGAGCCTACAGAGAGGGGGTGCCCAAGAAGGACAAGAAACTGGTAGTCATGTTCCCCCAGCTGCAGCATACTGCCAAGTTTTCTCCAGTGAAGAGAAGGGAGGGGATGAGGAGGTCACTGACTGTACTTGGGTGCCCGAGAGAACAGAGGAGGAGGGGGAGGAGGCACAACTGCAACGAGGCAGGATGTCCTCTAGGGGGTAGCTTACGGGCAGCCACCCTATTGCATCACACCGCAGAGCTGCACAGGTGCAGGGCGCTGCTGACTCCCCGCTGACTTTTAAAAGTTCCCTGGTGTGGGCTTTCGACACGTTGCAGCAGATCACACCATTGCTGTTTGCAACTTATGTCTGAAGTGGATCAAGCGTTGCCAAAACAGCAGCCACTTAGGCACCACATGCTTGACCAGACATATGATGACCTGCCATGCAGTCTTGACAACAGCACTTGAAAGACCCACATCAAAGAAAAAGGCGGACATCTCTTTGCGCCTCATCTGGGATCTCCAACCCTACTATACCTCCAGTCCTCTCAAAAACCTGCACTGAGAGGAATGAAGGTATAGCAATAGGTGTCCCAAGTACTTGCAGCTAATCTGCTAGCAGTACACCACCAATTTATTTTAGCAGGCAAATTCCCCTACCCCAGTTGCTGAACCGTAAAAAAAAATTTGGTCCCAGCCATCCACATTCCCAGAGTCTAAATGCTAGCTTGGCTACATTGCAAGCACTGCAACTGCTGCCTTTTCAGCTGGTAGAATATGCCCCCTTTTGTGAATTTGTGGAATGTGCTATACCTCAGCGGCAGGTTCCAAAATGCCATTTCTTTTTACAGAAGGCCATTCCGGCTCTCTACCGGCATGTGGAAGGCAATGTTTTGGCCTCGTTGGACAGAACAGCCAGCAGTAAGGTTCATATTACCGATGACTCATGGTCAAGCAGGCATGGGCAGGGACGTTACCTTTCCTTCATGGTGCATTGGGTAACTCTGCTGACAGCTGGGAAGGATGCAGGACAGGGTTCAGTCTTGTTGGAGCTTGTTCCGCCACCATGCCTCCAAAATGCTAGTGGTGATTCTGCCACGGCTCTCTCCTCCACCCCCTCCTCTTCTTCTTCTTCTTCTTCATGGCCTCTTCTGCAGATTTGTCCTCTGAACCAGCGGTGCTCCATAAGCATTCAAGGGGCTACACAAGCAGTCAGGCTAAAAGATGCCATGCGGTGCTTGAGTTGGTCTGCCTAGGGGACAAGAGCCACACTGGGGCAGAGATTCTGTCAGCTCTGCAGGGGCAGGCTCAGAGGTGGTTGATGCCACGCCAGCTTGAGCCAGGAATGGTTGTATGCATGCAACAATGGCACCAACCTTCTCTCAGCCCTCGGCAGGGACACTTGACCCATGTTCCATGTTTGGCACACATCCTGAATTTGGTGGTGCAGCGGTTCTTGAGCTGGTACCCAGGCACACAGGATCTCCTGAGGCAGGCCAGAAAAGTCTGTGGTCATTTCTGCCGGTCATACAATGCCAGTGCTCGGCTGGTTAACATTCAAAGGCAATGCAACCTGCCCACCAACCGCCTCATTTATGACATGCCCACCAGGTGGAACTCAACGTTGGCAATGCTGCAGCGGCTGCACACACAACAGAGGGCCATCAATGAGTACCTGTGCGAGTATGGCACCAGGACAGGTTTAGGGGAGCTTGGCTTCTTTTCTTCACACCAGTGGCTACTGATCAAGGATGCATGCACTGTCCTGTCACCATTTGAGAAGGTTACAAGGATGGTGAGCAGCAACAATGCATGCATCAGTGACACTGTCCCTCTAGTCTTCCTGCTGGAGCACACGCTTTGTGGAATCATGGACAGGGCACTTGAGACAGAACAGCGGGAGGAAGAGGAGGACTTCCTTTCCTCTCAAGGTCCCCTGTATCGAGATAGCATACCTGCTGGTCCGCCAAACACAAAGGAAGAAGAGGAGGAGGAGGATTGCGTCAGAATGGATGTAGAGGATAACACTCAGCAGTCTTCAAGGGATGGTTTTCAGTCCCCAGAAACCCAAAGAATTGAACGTGGCTGAGAGGAGGTAGTTACGGATTATGTGATCCTTAGTGACCCAGAGGACTCAGAATCGAATGCCTCTGCAAATTTACGCTGCATGGCCTCCCTGATTCTGCAAAGCCTGCGAAAGGACCCTAGAATTTGTGGTATCAAGAAGAGGGATCATTACTGGCTGGCAACACTTCCTGATCCACAGTACAAGGGTAAGGTTGCAGAACTCATCCTGCCTTTGTAGAGGGAGCAGAGGATGAAACATCTTCAGGAGGCCTTGCGCCCATAACTGTGAGGGCTTACAGTGTTTTGGCGCCACCAAAACCAAAGGCCCAATTTTTTAATATATACTGCTGTTCAGAGTATATAGTGCCTGGGGGACCCCATGCCATTTTGAAAAAAATGTTGGTGCGGGGTTCCCCTTAATATCTAAACCAGACCTGAAGGGCCTACTATGGGTTTTGGGGGGACATTCACGCCATTTTTTTTAGTATTTTTTTCTATATTGCCGGGATCCCATATAAACATGGGAAAGATGTGCTACTTTACAGACATACTAAGGACACCCCCCCCCCAGGCAAGATATTTAAAGGAATATTTAATTCTTATTTTTTCACTTTAAGCATTATTAAAATCATTTCTCTCTAAAAAACGGCTGTTTTTTAAAACTTTTTTTTGCATTGATACATGTCCCTGGGGCAGGACTCGGGTCCCCGAACACTTTTTATGGCAATAACTTGCATATAAGCCTTTAAAATGAGCACTTCTGTCTTTTTCCGTTTGCGACCCATAGATTTTAATGGTGTTCGCGTGTTCACATTAATTTTTTGCCTGTTTGCATGTTCTGCTGCGAACCGGACAGGGGGGTGTTTGGCTCATCCCTATTCCTCAATAAACAACAAGAAATATATTTTAAGGTTAGTACAAACACTCTATTTTCTTTCTTATTTAATGAGGGACACTGGATTCAAAGAGATTTAAGACATTCAAAAAGCAGTCCAAATGAGAGTTGGGCAACACTGCAAACACAATGCTATAAAAACGGGGGCTGCCTGCTGTTCAAGGAACTGTCTGAAGCACCATACACCCAAACCTGAGGTATGGTGGAGTGAGAAACCGGTTCCCATTTATGGGTATCATTTGCAACCATTTGCAATGCTAAAGCAAGAGTGCTCGTTTTCCTAATGGAAGCAGAAGCTGCAGCGAAGATTTATTCAGCACAAACTACATAAAGACAACTAAGGGAAATCTCCTTTTGATGAATTGGATTCAGACAGAGGGATGGAAGAAGATTGTCTCGGTTGAGGGTAAAGGCTGCAACCGCCTTAGATGGTAGCAGGCTCTAGACCTAAACACTAAATTGTCTCTATGTAAATGTAGCACCCTCTACCTTTAGGTAGGTGCTAGAATAGGATTTTTCTGCGTTTAAGAGATCAGTGTAGGCAAATTTAGACAGGCCTGTACTTTAGGTTAGGCCTGTTTGTTTTGATTTCAGGCTGGGAGTGTTTAGTGTAGTAGTGGGTGTGATCACCTGTGCTCTGACTCAGAGGCATCTCCCCTGTCTTCAGGAAGATTGTTCTGGAACAAAGGTTGGACCTGAAGTTTGAGTAGCAGGCAGCTCATGTGAGGAGCTCTGACCAATTCCCATTCAGCGTTGGCAGGGGGCAGGCCTCCCATATAAGCTGAGGTCACATGCTGCTAGGGGAGTTCTGACGGTGCAGGAAAAAGAGAATGGAGTTTTAGGTAGCAGCTGCAGGGCGTCCCCATATGGGGGGAGTGCGGAGAAGGGCCGGGGGAGCCGCTAGGATGGATTCCTGGATAAAGATCCTCACCATGGAGTTAGTGTCAAGCTGCTGTGACTGGGGAACACAGGACTTGTATCTTTGGCCTGTAAAGCACCCTGGTAATATCATCGAAGAGACTGTGTAGCTTCCAAATTCACTGAGCCATTGGGGAGAGGCTTATTGATTTGCTCAAGCAATGCCATTCAGAAACTTTATTACAGTAACAAAGTACAGCCAGCAAGCTGGGGTTATTCAGAGTGATCCCTTCTTGTCTTACTGGAAGTGAAGCAACAGGAATCTAACAGTGTTTCAGTAGAGGATTTGTACAAGAAGAGAAGAATCTAGACGAGTGATACTCTGCAGGAGTTAGTGCAGAGGAGGAGGAGCAATAGTCTGCAGCAGAGATATGCAGAGGAAATAGACTGTGAATGTTAGAGGTGCATCATTTTTCAGGGCTAAAGCTGCTAATCAGTGTTCTACAAATGTGATGACAATTCAATAAGTGCTATGGGCATCGCATAACTTCCTTTACCCCAACCAAGTTGTATCCCGCAATAAACGCAACTATGCAAATGACTGCTCATTGTCTCAGAGGTGATATATGGGGGTCTGGCAGCAGGATGATTTGGTGGATGCTCGTCACTTGGAGCAAGCTACTGCTACATAAGAGAAAATGTTCTTTACAAGATAAGGCTGCCAGTGCAGACATTTGCCTCCAGGGGTGGTGGCAACAAAGAAAGCATCTTTGTGTGTTAGCAAGAAGGGGCAGGTAAAAGTATAGGGGAAGTCATAAGAGAGACACCCTGTACAAATGTTTTAATCAAAAAAATGGAGCTTAGCCAACTCTGGAACAAAATTGCAGGAGCTTACA
The DNA here is from genome assembly GCA_037952925.1 of Lithobates clamitans. Classification (NCBI taxonomy): domain Eukaryota; kingdom Metazoa; phylum Chordata; class Amphibia; order Anura; family Ranidae; genus Lithobates; species Lithobates clamitans. The sequence goes on along the minus strand of JBBGZY010000856.1, from coordinate 1,810,298 downwards.
TTTGACCCTTTCTGCCAAATGCTGCTCCAGATCTCATTGTAAAAAAATTCAGGATACACCCCACAGAATATTTCTTGGGATTAAAATTTTTCCCCACATCAAGCTAAGTAAATCTTCCATGTGTAATGATAGATTTTGTGGAAAGTGGACTTCCTAACTTGACCCTTACAGTCTGGCAGAACCCACAGAGTATCTGCCAGGAGTCTTATAAGGGCAGAGTACCACATCCACCTTGGCCAGGCCAGAGCTATGTGGATCACTGGAATGCTTAAGCACAATTTTGCAACTTTGACATGTGTTAGTAAAATCGTACATATCATCACAACTACTTTGTGCATCCAGGTGGATTATACCTTGTTTTTTCAGGACAAATTGGGCTTTGATTTGGTAGTAGATGGTCATGGATATCTCCTGATTTTCTTTTTATTATCGTAAGAAAACAGCCCAAAAGCAATAGTGCGCAGTTTGCTTTTTTTTTGGTCCTACTTAAAACTTACTGTCATTGATGCTAATTAAAAAAAAAAAAATCTTGGCCAAAATATACTGACCCAGACCTTTGACCTTGACCTAAACACTAACTCTGGCACTAACCTAAATCAAACCTTGATCTAGGTATTTTTTCTTTATTTTTTCTTTTACTTTTTATTATTTTTTTTTATTATTATTTTTTTTTACACACACTAGCGACATCCAAATCATCCAGAGCTCCAGAATGTTGATTGGAAGATAAGATTTCTCCAGCATCCATGTCCCTGCACCCACAAGGTGTCTAGGGCTCCTCCCAAAATTACATGAGATTAGAAAGAAGGATTTTTTTAACTCCTGATCTAAATTTGTAAGCCATCCAGCAGGGGCTGACTGGCAACTTTTGGCCCAGGGGGAAAGTACAACCCATGTACGGCCCATGGTGCAGTAACTTGGCCCTCCTCCCGCTCTCCCTCTTCTCTGTTTCCTCCCGACACCCATCCTCGGCTAAAGCACCGCTCCAGGTATTCTCTGTTCACTGGGTGGGACAGGCTGGACAGTGCCTACTGCACTGACTCCAGGTTCCCAGACTGGCTCGCAGGAGGTGGCCAAGGGCTGCAGGGGGGAGCTGGAACCGCTCAGTCTGGGATGGCGGGGCGGAGGAGAGCCTACGGTGGGGCATGGAGCCAGCCTCTGCCAGGACACGGCATACACCATCCATGCTGTGGGGGGGGCCTGTACTCTGTCCTCGTCCTCATCCCGCACTCAGTACTACACTGGCTGGGACTTTTTGCTTCTCATCACCACAGGGGCATTTTATGAAATCAGTGGGCCTGTGTGCAAGATCATAAGTTGGGCCCCATTGCTTAATAATAAAAAAAAAATGTGATGTGTTTAGTGTACTGTGGCAAAGAGTGGGCATGGTTTTCATTTAAGCTGGGGGTGTAACTATGATTGTAAAAGACCTGGGGTGTGTTTGGGAATATTAAATAGAGAAGGATTGCAGCGTGCTGCAGCAAATGGTGAGGGTGGCCAAATTGCGTTGACAATGGGAGAGGCTTAAAGGGTGTGGTAAACTAAACCAAAAACCTTCTTGTACCCATAAAATATGCTTTGATTTTTGTGCCACAAGCAAGAGTCTCACAAAAAAAAATGTATAAACCTCAGCACAATATTTTTTTTTTAATTGAAATTCTTCCATTACATTTGATTTTGTGTACACTGAATATAGATAGAAGAGCTTTGAGTGAGTTTAAAGAAGATCTTCACTAAAAAAGTTATGGGCTGCTTAACTATCAGCAACTGTTGAGACAATGAATGCTTTAGTCAGACGTAAGTAAAGTACAATATAGTGTATATAGTGCAGGAGCGTGTAATGTACTATATAGTTCAGGAGTGCGTAATATACAATATAGTGTACATAGTGCAGGAGTCCATAAGTCCATAATCTAAACAGTATAGTGTGTATATATATATAATATATATATATATATATATATATATATATATATATATATATGTGTGTGTGTGTGTGTGTGTGTGTGTGTGTGTGTGTGTGTGTGTGTATATATATATATAACCTCCCCCAGTCTGCACAGGGGGGAGAAAAAAATGAGAAAGATAGAAGGAAAAGAAGGGGCAAAGGAAAAGAGGTGAGGGGAGAGAGGGGGATTGTTCAGTGCGTATAAGGCTCACTCACCAATTTTGCTTCCCCTCTCAGGCTGTACTCCCACACGTAGGCTAAGCATAATGCACGCATTGCATACAGGGGGCTGGAGTGTGGGCGGGGTTGGGTGGACACAAATGGAAGGCGGAGTGTCGAACTGAACGGGTGGTGGAGTGAGTGATGAGTTGGTGACAGGATGAAGGGTCGGGTGACAGAGCAGATACAGCCCATATCCTGGACAAGCTAGCTTTCACTGCTCTAACTACTGTAAATCAGAACACCAGGCAGCCGGCGGCCAGAGCTAGAATCCCACTGTCAGGAAAAGTGGCAGTTATTGCCTCTGCTGCCTGAGGTTGAGCAGCCGAAAATAGAAAATAGTGCCATGGCTGCTGCAAGCCATCAGAGCAGGCAATTAGAACAGCCCAGGGGCAATCCTCCCTGCCCCCCAGCCTAGTACGCTCCTGCCATCTGTTCAGAGATGACCTGGTCCTCATTAATAGGTGAATTTGTTCAGGAATTTAACCAACCAGTTTGCTCCATGATCACAGGATGTTGAGTTGGAGTTTAGAGTAGAACTATGAAACTGCTTTGAAGGAGGCTACCATCAGCCTCATGACTCTCATACAAAAGTGAAGAACCAGTCAACTTGGATAGAAGAGATCGAGTCTGGGATCAGAGAGTTTGAAGTTTCTCCTTGGGAAAGAAAAACTTTTGCTTAAGCTGTGTCTAGGATAAGACCCAGATAAGCAATGAGTTAGCTTTGAGGCTAACTTTGAATGTTCAGGATCCAACTGAACCTTTTTAGACTTGAACTGTTCATTTCACATTTTCAGTCATGGTGCCATGGGAGCATAAAAATGTAAGCACAGGGGTTAGGGCCTTGGTGAACGTAAGGTGTGTGGAAGAGAGTATGAATGGTAGGTCAAATAACTGAAAGTGTTGGGGATCCACACCAAAGTAAAGGAATCACTAATGTGCTAGAAAATAAGGACATGCTCTCTTTTGTTATATGCCATATAGGCTGCCCGATGTTTGTTGAAGAACCATGACACAGAATGAGTTTACAAATACCCTGTCACCTGTGTGGTGTACCTTATCTTTCTCCAATGCTAACCTAAGTTGTAATGATGTCTAATCAAGTGCTATGTATTCTACCTATGCTAGTATTTACAAGTGTATTATGCTATTATCTCAATAAACATTCCTTCTGTTAAAAAGAAAATAGGGACATGTAAGTATGTATTATTGATGTCTACAAAAGCCAGAAAATCTCCCTGATGATGGGGCTATGCCAGACCTGGTGGATTCCATGTGGAGTTTTGGGGTCCAAATGAAGACATTTGGGGCATTGACACCCAAGTAGAATAAAATCTAATAAGCTTTTCTGCCACTGGAACTGGGGCAATAACCCTCTCATCTATATCTGCAAGGGTGCATGGAGGTCTGATAACCTGTGTAGTTAGACAGAAAGTTTGTAAGACCAGGAATCTGAGGTACGGCTGTCTGTCTAGATGTCCACAAAGGCAAACCGATATCCTCCACTATGTAAAGTAGGGGCTGGTCTTCATGCTGAAGATGCCTTGTCTGAAGGTTTGGTGGGATTTTGAGGCCCAGGGATTATGGCTGCACTGGGCCTCTGGCTTGGGTTTGGTCTTTGAGGCTGAAGCCTGAAGTAAGAAACTCTTCTTGGCCTCATAAGGGGGGTGGGTCTTCCCAGCTTGCGTTCTAGGTTCTTTTGCTGAAGATGAGTACTCGTACCTCCAGTGACAGCCTTTATGAGGTATCCAAAGCAGCTCCATAGAGATGCTGACCCTCGAAGAGTGTGCGCAGAAGACATTTTTACATGCCTGCTATGCAGATCAACAGTTTAACCAAAGAGTTCTCTGCTTGCACACTGATTGGAGTCTCAGTTGGGAAATAAGACGAGATCTCCACTAGCTGGTCTACACTTTAGTGTAGTGCAGGCAGCATGAGCTCCAAGCACTCTAAAAGTAGGAGATATGTATGGATTAAAATCGGATCCTTTTTTATGAGTTTTGTCCATTACTCAAAAGTTTGACAGACTAACATTACAGCCATGGCAGGCTGCAATGCAGGTCCTGTCAGAGAAAAGAAGGTTTTTGGAGGAATCTGCAAACATTTATCTATAGGAATTATTATCCACAATTATCTATAAGAATGCTTTATTAAAATCTGAAAACAGTGAAAACAGCCCACTTCTTAAAAACTACTATAGATATTAGGCTGCAAAAGATTTGGGATGTGTAAATAGTTTATCAGGAGTTCCCAGTCTCTGTACAGGACAACTGAGGGTAGTGTGTGCATTAGAAAAGTGTTTAAAGTCTTAGGACCTCTAAGGGATCCAAGACTATTTGTTACAGCAAAAGAAGAAGCTACAGTTTTTTTTTAGTTTTTAAGGTGGCAAGCCTGGGAGCTATGGAAGCTGCTCAAAACTCCTCAGTGGCAACATCATACAGCAGGGATTTTGGAAATTCTTCATTAGATAGAGCATCTGAAGCAGAAGGTTCGGAGCCTGCTAAACTGCAGTGAAGTTAGTTAATGATTCTGGAGGGGAAAGGTACATGCAGTCAGCGCCACTTTATTTCATTGGGGCTGTCAGTTCTTCCATTCGCTGCCTGTTCCCTTTATTCCAGCAACAAGTCATGAAAAACTTGGTCCAGCACATGGTGCCAGTAACAGTCCTCAGGCCAGGAAAGCTGCAGTACAGGAGAGTGGACAAATCTATCCCCACTTCCTATTTCTGGCCATATGAAGAAGCCAGAGAAGTATATGATTTGCTTTGAGGCACCCTGGGCAGCGGTCTGAAGAATTTGTGAAGGAGGTAAGAATAAAAAGAGAGCTGGTATGAGTTTCGATGGGGTTAAAGGGAGAGGGGTTGGTTTATGATCTGTAGGGGTAGAAGAGGGAATCTATTTGAAAGCCTGATGGAGTTAAAGAGGGGCCAATCTGAGGTCTGAAGAGGTTTCAGTGGAAAAAGGGCTGGTCTGAGGTCTGAATAGGGTTAAAGTGAAGGGGGGCTGATATTAGGCCTGAAGGTGGTAAAGGAAAGAGGGTAATCTGTGGTCTGACGGGATTAAGGAAGGGTGGGGGGGGGTCTATTGAAGTCTGCTGACACTCATTTCCTCTGTGACAATGATAAATGCTTAAACCCCCGTACACACGGGCCAAATGTCGGGAGACATCAGCCAGTTCAAATTTTAAAAAAACGCCGACATACAGCCCGTGTGTATGCCACCCTGGAAAACCAGCAGCCAACTGACTCCCAATCAGCGCTCCAGCCACTGGGTTCGATGAAAAAAACTCAGTGTGCACCAGGCTTAAGGGTCTCTGCTCAGGCTGTCAAGGTCAAATGATTTGGATGCTGCTGGCTAATGAGGCTGAGGAAATGTCCGTCCAGACCCATAGGCAGTATACTGCAAAAATAGGAAGAGATAGCCCAACCGCCGCACACCTCACCCGGCCCGAGTGCTTAGCAGGTAAAAGCAGCCTCAGCTCGATTCACCCAGACCACAATTTTGGATGAAACGAGCTGAGGCTGCTTTTACCTGCTAACCACTTGGGCCGGGAGTGAAGTGGTCAGGCTATCTCTACCTATTTTTGCAAGGCATTTCCTCTTCCATTGACAATGATGCAAGGGCATTTTCTTTCTCGCCTAAAATCCAGAGCATTTTGTCCAGAAATTTTTTACAACTACTGATGCCATGCCAATTTTCCAACTAACAATTTTTCCTCCCACTGACCATTGGCACCAGGTATTTTTTCTTTCACTGGCCAATAATGCCAGACATTTTTCGTCCCACTGACCGTTGTTGCTGGATATTTTTTCCCACTAACCAACGGGCCATTTTTTTATTGTTTATTTTCAGTGACCAAAATTGGATGGGGCACCATGCTACATAATCCTGTTACCTTGCCAATGCAGAAAAATGTCAGTATTTTTGCAAAGGGACTGCCCTGACCCCCTTATATATTGTGAGTTTTGGTTATCTTAATTGTGTACCAATAGAAAGTTGCTAGAACTTTGCATTATTTTTTTGGTGGCTTCCACCTTCCTGGAAACACAATTGACCCTTTTTTGCTAAATCTGTATTTAATTGTCCTTGATTGTGACTGGGTATTTTTTTCAAAGAGAAATGTTTTCCCCATCTCACGCCTTGTCACCTGTCTATCTGTACATAGAGCCATAAATCTCTTTCTCACCATAGCTTACACCCTCTGTCCTATTTTCTTTCACTTATGCCTTTTACCACATTCACTAAGCTGTGGGGAAAATTATCTTGCAAATTAAACAGCCGATTTTGTTTTAATAAATCAACCCCAATATGTAATATATTCTGCTCTGGCCATGGTTGTGTAATCCAAGCTCTTTAATATGGGAAGATCATTTATATTTAAATATATACCTATTTTATATTTTCTTGCTTGTCCTTTTTAATTTGTAACCAGTTACTTGTGTACTGCATTGTACACACTACGTTACTTTAGTACACTGATCACTAATGTAGATAATTATAGTGCTTCGTTAAGTCAGAAGTGTCACCAGGGTGATTAATGAAACACTTGTTCGGCACTCACGAGGTTACACCCCTTCACCCACACACACCTCCTCCTGTCACTCTCTCCATCCTTTTTTTCTCCTCATTTTTTTCCCCTTGTGATCTCACGCCTTGTCACCTGTCTATCTGTACATAGGGGCATAAATCTCTTTCTCGCCATAGCTTACACCCTCTGTCCTATTTTCTTTCACTTATGCCTTTTATTTGCTGGCTTTATTTTCCTGTTATACTGCCTTGCATGCTATATGTCTCTCAAGCTTCCTGCCTCTCTTTTTTGTCTCTGCTTATGCCGCTTACTGATAAATTAACCCTTTTGATCCCTCCTGTGGTTCTAGCCTATGGCAGCAATCCCCTCCCTAAATCCCACTCATAATAATTATACATAATTAAAATCCTACTCATTATCCCAGACCACAGACTGCAAGCCGTGGTGTAACCCTTTATCAGCTAGGTTTGAGAGACAAATGAGAAAGAGATGGAGGGGGGAAATAAAGAGAACAGACATGAAGTTGAGATGGAAATGAGGGGGGGGGGAGAGACACAGCTAGAGGAGAGAGCTGGAATGTGAAAGAGAGAGAAAAAGACAGGGAACGGAGGGAGAGAGAGAGATGGATAGAGAAGAAGAGGGATTAATGGGGGACAGTAAATAAGCAATGCAAACATGGACTAAAACAGAGAGGTCTAAAGAGAGGGATGAAAGAGACAGTAAGAAAAAAGTAAAGAGACTAGGGACATGTGCAAAAATAGAAGAAGACAGATTGAGACAGAGACATTGAGAGAGATGCTGATAGAGTAAAAAGGCAAAAGGAAGAGAGGACAGTGATGCTGAGACTACCACTTGTCTAACTCCCACCACATGCTCTGTTTGTTTTATAGAACACACATCCAATTACTCTTTTTTACCTTACAGAAAGGGAAGGATTAGCTCTTTTTTTTTTCTCAAACAATCAGTAGATTCCATAGCTGATCATTTTTATCTTTACTTACCATTTACATTTATTAAATAACACTGCAGAACTCTTCCCTCCTTCAACTGCAGAATGTCTAACAGCATTTTTCTAGACCTTCATTGTCTTACACAGTACTGCAGAGCATCAATATTTACAAGGATCCTGCATAGCATCCGTCTTCGCGTCACCTGCAGAACATCACTCAGTCAGTGCAAAAGTATGTTCACATATATAGCAACAAACAGAATATTGCACTCTGAGAGATCAAAGGACAAACCACCATATGCAGCCGATGGCTGCTTTCCAAAGCCAAGGAGATCTATGCAGGCAATCACCATGGATGAATCAGATCATCTTTCCAAGCTGATCAATGGTTCTGCAGAGCATTTTACCTTTGGTGGTTATAACATCTGGCTTAGGTTTCCTGCAGCTGCATACTGTTACCATGGAAACACAGATACAGAAATTGGGGGGGGGGGGAATAGAGGTGAGGGGGAGTGATGAGAATGGACGGGGTGTAATTAAATGCAAAAGTGCTCCCTAAAGATGCTGAATGTAATGATCCTACTGAAGAAAGGAATGAGTCAGAGGGAGAAAAAGATCTGGAGCAAGGCAGAGATGGATAGGTGGAAGAACACAGAACTGAGTGAGAAAAGAAATTACATGAACAGATTTGTAACTATGAAATAGATTTTTTTTCATCTTTATGATACATAATTTTTTGAATGTGCATCCACATCCTTCCCCTAAGCTTAATCACTGTCATTAGTCTATTAAATGACTTGTCTTTTCCTTAAGTGTTATTACTTTTCCTCTAGCTTTCTTTGTGTGTTCTATCCTTTATTTAGTAGAAAGCACTTATTTTCTCGTAGCAATAAAATATTAAAGCATACATCAAGATGTGACAAAATTCACCCCATCAATCCAGTCATCTACATAGGATTCCATAGAATTCTCTTACACCATCCTAAGAAGAGATAGGAAAACAACAGGTGCATATTATCCTACATAGTTTAAAACCCTCAGTATAAGTGAGTGATAAGGAGCTATTAGGTTTTAACATTCTAAAAATGTTTGTGGTGTGTGTCTTATTCCGTCTCTGTTCTGTACTATCGTCTGGACCTCTGCATAATGGCTGCCCTTTGGGGCCAGAGCATTTTTTCCGCAGTATTTAAGAAGTTTCACAAGAGCACTATGAACTATGGCACAAAAGTGACGGGAGGAATATAGAGAAGAAAGCTAGAGTGTATAGGTACAGTTGTGCTCAAAAGTTTGCATCCCCTGGCAGAAATTGTGAAATTTTGGCATTAATATTGCAAATATGACTAATCATGCCAAAAAACTGTCTTTTATTTAGGGATAGCCATCACATGAAGTCATTTATTATCACATAGTTTTTTTTGGATCCTTTTTAAATCATAATGATAACAGAAATCACCCAAATGGCCCTGATATAAAGTTTACACAGACGCAGGTTAAAATGGCAATTAAAGGTTAACCACTTAAGGACCGCCCGCTGTCGTTATACGTCGGCTGTTTGAAGAGGGTTGTTGTTGTTATGGCAGCAGCTAGCTACTGTAACCCCAGTATCCTCTTCCTCAGCGAGTGGTCCGCTTTCAGATAAAAGTGGTTACTGCAGCGGATTCGCCGCAAGATTACTTTAATCGGCAGCGGGAGAGGGCCCCCCCTCCCACAACTTACCGGAGCCGCCAGCAGAAGCCATCATGTCCTGTCTCCTGTTAAGTATGGAGATGAGTGAGGGGAAGATGGACCCCACCCGTCTCCATACCATTGCAGGGCGGAAGCTACGTCAAGATATGTCACTTCAGCCCATAGCTCATAAAGCAACATTTTTTTTTTTTCAAATGACATTTCATTTTTTTTTTAAATTGCATTTTAGTGTAAATATGAGATCTGAGGTCTTTTTGACCCCAGATCTCATATTTAAGAGATTCTGTCATGCTTTTTTCTATTACAAGGGATGTTTACATTACTTGTAACAGGAATAAAAGTGAAACAATTTTTTTTAAAGAACAGTGTAAAATGTAAAAATAAAAGGTGAAATAAATAGGAAAAAAAAAAGTTTTTAAACACGCCCCGTCCTGCCAAACTCGCGTACAGAAGCAAACGCATATGTGAGTAGCGGCCGCATATGAAAACGGTTTTCAAACCACACATGTGAGGTATTGCCGCGATCGTTAGAGTGAGCGCAATAATTCTAGCCCTAGAACTCCTCTGTAACTCAAAACATGCAACTTGTAGAATTTTTTAAAGGTTGCATATGGAGATTTTTTAAGGGTAAAAGTTTGTCGCCGTTCCTCGAGCGGGCGCAACTTTGAAGCATGACATGTTGGGTATCAATTTACTCGGCGTGACATCATCTTTCATACTATAAAAAAAAGGTGCGCTTGTAAGACCACTGAGCAAATACGGTGTGACAAAATGTATTGCAATGACCGCCATTTTATTCTCTAGGGTGTTAGAAAAAATATGTATATAATGTTTGGGGTTCTAAGTAATTTTCTAGCAAAAAAAAATGATTTTAACTAAAAATAGGCCTGGTCCTAAAGTGGTTAATTTCCCACATTTGTGGCTTTTTAAATCACAATTAGTGTCTGTGTATAAATAGTCAATGAGTTTGTTAGCTCTCACATGGATGCACTAAGCAGGCTAGACACTGAGCCATGAGGAGGTAGAAAAGAACAGTCAAAAGACCTGCGCAATAAGGTAATGAAAATTTACAAAGATGGAAAAGGATATAAAAAGATATCCAAAGCCTTGAATAGGGATGAGCTGAACACTCCCCGGTTCGGTTCGCGGCAGAACATGCAAACAGACCAAAAATTTGTGCAAACACACGAACCCCGTTAAAGTCTATGGGACTCGAACGTGAAAAATCAAAAGTGCTAATTTAAAGGCTAATATGCAAGTTAATGTCATAAAAAGTGTTTGGGGACCCGGGTCCTTCCTCAGGGGACATGTATCAATGCAAAAAAAAGTTTTAAAAACTGACGTTTTTTCGGGAGCAGTGATTTTAATAATGCTTAAAGTGAAACAATAAAGCTGTAATATTCCTTTAAATATCGTGCCTGGGGATTGTCTATAGTATGCCTGTAAAGTGGCGCATTTTCCCTGTGTTTAGAACAGTGCCTGCACAAAATGACATTTCTAAAGGAAAAGCAGTCATTTAAAACTGCTTGCGGCTGTAATGTAATGTTGCCCCCCCGCTCATTACCAGGCCCTATATACTCTGAACAGCAGCAGTATACAGGTGGTCTCCGGGTTACAAACAAGATAGGGACTGTAGGTTTGTTGTTAAGTTGAATCTGTTTGTAATTTGGAACAGGTACATTTTTTAAGTGTAGCTCTAGCCCAAAAATCTTTTTTTAAGCTTTTTGGATATATCACATACTACCTACAACAGCTGTGGCTAGTGGTATCAATTTGCGAATGGTAGGACGCCCTTTGTGCCCTGCTGTGATCTGCATGTCCGTGCCGTGTTTCTGGTGCTAGCACTGGACTGGGGGTCATTTTTTCATCGGTGGTCTACTGCGCTTATCTCTGTTTTTAAAGTTGGATGATTTCAAATTGTGGGTTCAGTAGTCAAATGGTGAGCATATCACTTAATAATGTTGAATCAATTTTGACTTTCATGCTACATAAATATATATGATGCAATCATACCATGAATTTGCTTTAAGATGTTTTGTTCTTTTTGTAAATATATAGATAGTCACTCATCTCACCACTAGCCCCTGAAGAAGAGGTCTCAATCAAATTTTAAACCTCGAAATGTGTCGGGCCCATGTGGGTTAGACTCCAGTTTGTATAGTTGATGTGGTTTTATGTTCACAGTGTACCTTTACAAGCATACTGTCATTGTCCACACCTTCTTTGTAGCATCCTTCATGTTTTCTTCAGTATTTATATATGTTGTTCTGTTATATTTTTAATCTTTTTGATACCAAATAAACTATACATGTTTTTGATATTTTTGAAGACTCTTGCCTTATAAAGTCCCATCAGAGGAAAACCAGTTTCTAATATATAGTCTCATAGGGATGTGGGCAAGTTGTCTTCCTCCACAAGGTTATCGTCACCATTCTCATCTTTTATTCAAAATCTCAACACAGGTAGATGTTACCCCACAGGTGTATCCCGTGCTTCCAAAATGGAAAGCACCTGGAGAAAATTAACCCCATATCAATTCACACGTTTTTCCTATCTATTTCCACCAAAGTGGTTCTGACTAGGGATGAGCTTCGCGTTCGAGTCGAACCCCACCCCGAACTTTCATATTCCGGCTATTGAACTTCAGGGACCGGGACCTGATACTCCGCGAGGCACGCAAGATGGCGGACATTCGACACGAAGCGACCCGCCTGATGTTTTTCCCTGACTTCTCGGCGGACACCCAGAGGCAGCGCAAGTCGTTTAATGCAGTGAAGCAGGCCCTGAGAGCTAAAGCAATACGGTACAGTATGCTGTTCCCTGCCCAACTCCGTGTGCAAGATGGAGAGACTGTCCGCTTCTTTACCTCACCTAATGAGGCCTCACACTGGCTGAACACTCTCCCCCGCAATTAGGGGGGTAGATGACCTGCTGATGTTGCTTATTCTCTGCCAATACTCTGCCTCTGGCCCCTGCGGCTTGTCCGCCACATGGACAGTGTCACGATCTGCCTTATGTTAACCCCTTTGCTTCTCCACATAGTCGGACTTCGGGACTTGCCTATGGTGGGGATTGGGCTTGGCGGGATATCAGGCGGCCCTGGCTCGGAGACTCTCCACTGCTTAACCCTTGCTGCTATTGGAGCTGGTGCGTCACCCGTCTCCTATCCTGAAATTATCTTGTCTGCCCTGACTTTCACCATCTGGCTGACTTTATTGAGTCAAGAGGAGCCGATATAACAACAAGAACTATCCTAACACGTCTGACATCTGATGGTGACATTCATGGGGGGGTTTTAGTGTTCTTTTTTTTTTTTTTTTTGATTCTCTGCAAGCTCAGGCTGCCACTTCACCTGCTGGCCGTTTTTTCTACTTTTGCCTACGTGACACTGTCACCTCTGCTCCCTCCTGCTTATACTCTAGGAATGGGGGCTTTCCTTTTTTGTTGTGGGGGAGTTTTTTTAAGAATGTGCCCCCGGTGATAACTGGGAGAAAATAAAGGAGTTCCGTCATATCCCGTTGATTGCGGCATCTTCTACTGACTTAGACCTTTGTAACTTGAGAGGGCGCTAACTGTTTCCGGCCCTCTGGTTCATGTCCCTATTTGATCGTTGATCATGTTTGGTTTTTGGGATCAGGCACGCTCTGGTTTGGGGGGGTGTGCTGGGAGGGGGGGGGCTTTCGGTTAAAGTTTAACAAGATGTGTTATTTAAGTTACACACAGGTATATGGGGTATGCTGGTTTCATGGTGTGTATGGCTGGTTGGTCACATATACAAAGCCAATTGTAGAGTCATGGACAACGAGCTTAACTTCCCTGCCTAGGGATCTGAGTGCACTCCTCCTGTAGGTTGTCGTATATTGCCCCAAATTATTATGGCCCCAGTAACAATCATATCTTGGAACGTCCGAGGGTTAAACTCCCGGGTTAAGCGTTCTTTAGTCTTTAACTTCCTTAAACTCCACCGGCCAGATATTTGCATATTACAGGAGACTCACCTTACCGGGGGTCGAGTCCTTAGTTTAAAGAAACCGTGGGTGGGACACTATTATCATGCCACCTATTCCTCGTATGCCAGAGGGGTTAGTATACTAATTCATAAGAACCTAACCTTTACACTGCTGGACCTGCACTTGGATCCCGAGGGCAGATATGTAGCAATGCATGCAGTTATCGCAAATATGCCTATGGTGATAGTGGGACTTTATATCCCTCCGCCAGCATCGCTGCTACTCTTAAATAAAATTTCTAGATTTATAGCAGGATGCTCCACTGACAATGTAGTCCTAGCGGGCGATTTTAATATGCCTCCCTGCCCTGCTGTAGATAGGCTGACTCCGGATGGGTCTGTGGAATCCCCGCTTTCTAAATGGGCATCCACGTTCGACCTAACGGATGTTTGGCGATGGAAGAATCCCCTCTTGAGATCCTACACCTGCCAATCAGCCTCCTATAGAGCCATGTCCCGCATTGACTTGATCTTTGCCACTAGATCTCTTCTTACTAAGGTACAGGAGATCTCCCATTTGCCTAGAGGTATATCTGACCACTCCCCTATTCTACTAAAATTAAACGTGGGTCCTGCTCCCGCCGACTGCCTTTGGCGATTGTCCAGGTATTGGGTCTCTGATGACCGTATAACTCCGGGGGCAGAGTTGGCTGTGCGGGAGTACTGGGCAGCCAATCCACCTGCTACCACGCCTGCTTCTACATGGGAAAATTTTAAATTTCATGCTAGGGATTACTATCAGAAAGCCATAAGCTCCACCCGGCGCCAGACTGGTGAGGCACTGCTCCAGGCTGAACGCAGGGCTGGTCGATTGGAGGCCCAGTATACTGCCAATAAGGATGAAACCTCTAGAGTTGACTTACAGTGTGCGATGAGGGAGGTGACACTTCTGCGGGTGACAGCCACGAAGAAGATAATGCTGCACCAGTCGCAGCGTATCTTCGAGCAGGGTGAGCGGACCGGGCGTCTCCTGGCATGGTTGTCTCGGGAGCAAGCGGCGACGAATTCTGTAGCTAATATTAAGGAGGCCTCAGGTCGGCTGCTGTCTGATCCTAGAGACATAAACAGGTGCTTTGCCTCATTTTATGAGGACCTTTATTCTTCCAGAGTACAATATTCTGCTGATGAATTACAGACATACATAGAAGCCATTGAGCTGCCCTGCCTGTCGGTAGCAGCTAGGCAGAGACTTGACGCTCCGCTCTCCCTCAAGGAGATCCAAACGGCTATTGGCTCCCTCCAGTCGGGAAAGACCCCGGGTGACGATGGATTCCCTGTGGAATTTTATAAGGAACATGTTGACACCCTTGCCATTAGACTGCTGGAAGTCCTAAATGCCTCCTTCGACTCTGACTCCTTGCCCCCTTCCATGTCTAGAGCTGTTATCATTGTGATTCCCAAGCCTGGAAAGGACCCTGATCTTTGCTCCTCATATAGGCCTATATCGCTCCTTAATGTGGATGCAAAGATCCTTGCAAAGGTTTTGGCTACTAGGCTCAATACAGTTATCTTATCCTTAATCCATGGTGATCAGACTGGGTTTATGCCAGGCAAGGGAACAGATATCAATTTGCGTAGACTGTTTACGGTGATTGCGAGCTCGACTGGTGGGGGGGGGACTGGCGTGGTGGCCTCCTTGGACGCGGAGAAGGCCTTTGACTCGGTGGAGTGGGAATATTTATGGCATATTCTACCTAGATTTGGAGTCGGACCTAAATTTGTAAAATGGGTACGCCTTCTGTACTCAAGTCCGACGGCTAGAGTTCGCACGAACGGTGTTTTGTCTACATCGTTCCCACTCCACCGAGGCACCAGGCAGGGCTGTCCACTTTCTCCGGCTCTCTTCACCCTTGCGATTGAACCATTAGCGGTGATTCTTAGGGCGGCGACGGCGGTGAGAGGCATATCGTTTCCTCCCCTGACTGAAAAAGTTTCGTTATACGCAGACGATATGCTCTTATACCTTCAAGATGACCAGCAATCATTAGGGGCGGCTCTGTTTATTATTAACCATTTTGGTGCATTCTCAGGAGTTCAGGTAAATTGGGATAAGTCGCTCCTGTTCTCCCTGTCGGGAGTCCCTAGGCCGATAGGCTCAACCACCCCCCTGAAAAGGGTAGCGCGGTTCAAGTATCTGGGTATTCAGGTACAATTAGACCAACAGAAGTATTTAGAGGATAATGTCTATCCCATCTTACAGGGCTTTATCCAACGATGCTCAGTGTGGAAAACACTTCCACTGACCCCAGTAGGGAGAATAAACCTAATTAAGATGTCCTTCTTACCAAAATTCCTGTATGCCTTTCGGCACACCCCAGTTCCCATCCCTAACTCTTTCTTTGTCAAATTGGACCAGGCTATCACGTCTTTTGTCTGGGCGGGGGCAGCTCCCAGAATAGCTAAACACACTTTACAGCTGTCGCTTATGGAAGGGGGCCTCTCCCTACCAAATTTCAAGAAGTATTACTGGGCGGCGGTATTAGTGTCTGTGCGTTGGTGGTTCACTCAGGACAGAGCCAACCCAGCGGTTAACTTAGAGGCGGCGATTCTTGGTTCATACTCAGAACTTAGCAATCTAGTGTACAGGGGACCGAGATACAGCCCTCGAGTTACTACGCCGATGAAGACGACGGTGAGGGTTTGGGGTCAAGTATCAGGCTACCTTAATAATCGGAATGCTGTCTCACCATATACACCATTATGGGGTAATCCCAAACTGCCACATTTACAATCTATCCCAGACCCGCAGGTATGGGCCAGATACGAGATCCGGACAATACGCCATATTTTTAAAGACGATCGCCTTATGTCGTTCACAGAATTAAAAAGTAAATATCATCTTCCCTCGTGGATGTTCTTTAGATCTGTACAGCTCAGTCACGCGGCCAGGGCTCAGTTCCCTAACGGGATAGTTATTGCCACACACTCAGTTGAGTCCTTACTTACAGTAACGGATATTGACCGTATACTGTCTTCTATATATATCAGGCTTACCTGTAAAGACACCTCCAAATTGACCCCACTGTTCACTAAATGGTAGCTAGATATTCCTGAACTGACTGAAGAGGACTGGTCTGAAGGCTTGCAGCAGTTCATTCCACTCATGATCTCAGCAAGGGACAGATTTGTCCAGATGAAATTTCTACATAGAGCGTACTATACCCCGCACAGGTTATCCAACATTTACCCAGGAGTAGAAGATGTTTGTCCCAAATGCAGGCAGTCGGTGGGAACTTTCTTCCATGTTGTATGGTCATGCCCGGTCCTTCAGACTTATTGGCGGGCGGTGGTGTCAGATATAAATGGAGTAGCAGGGTTACACCTTGATGTAGACCCGCTTGTGTTTCTACTAGGCATTACAGACAACCTGGCAACTACTAAACACACAAAGCTATTTGTGTTCTATGCAGCCTATTATGCCAGGAAAGAAATCCTGCTCAGATGGAAACTGCCTGACCCCCCTACTACAAAAGCATGGCGGGCGCAGGTGAATGCGATACTACCAATGTATAAACTCACATACATGGGTAGGAACTGTCCTCATAAGTTTGAGAAGATATGGGCGGCATGGGTGGAGGCTAAACATCTGACGGTTTAATTCTACCCCGAAACAATTGATGGGTAACAGATATGCTGTGCTAATAGATGGTAGAGGATACTGGAGTCAGTGGGTGGATATTGGGCCCACCTCTTCTCACTCCCTTGGTTTCTTGGTGGGAGCCTCCCCCCCCCCCCCCATATAGGGAAAGAAAAGGCTTCTTATATGAGCTGAAACTGAAGGGTGAGATTGTGCTTTAACATATATGGTTCATTCTTGCATGGATTATGCTGATTCCCTTGAGGATTGTTTCTTCAGTCTGTCCACGGTGTTAGAAGTTTACATACCAAATGATATAAGCCTTTATAAACATACCAGTATAATTTGTAGACCCTGTTTTGCTGTACTCCTGTCTAAAATGTATGACTTGCATTTTCAAGTGTAATGTATAATACATTTAATAAACATTACCTGTGTTAAAAAATAAAAATAACATTGAACAAAGATCAGCATTGGAAAAAATCCAAACATTAAAGAAAAAAAAAGGCTGAAAATCCAAAAAAAAAAAAAAAAATAATATAAAACTGTATGATGTGACAACTAATAACAATATATTCAGGGAATCCCACTAAAAAAACACAAATAAAAGTTTGTGAGAAGTGTGTGTGAATATGAGCAGCAAAACTACTTAATTCTTGTCACATTATAAAGAAGAAGAGAGTGCGCTGTATTAAACCATTTTTAACATTGCAGCGTGACGAAAGTGCTGTATCCATTGCGAACGCTAAGTTTACCAGAACGAGCTGTTCTGTCTTGGAATTTCTTCTGAGCATGCGTGGCACTTTGTGCGTCGGAACAGGCCACACACGGTCAGGATTGACGCGATCGGATTTTGTTGTCGGAAAATTTTATCTCCTGCTCTCCAACTTTGTGTGTCGGAAAATCCGATGGAAAATGTCCGATGGAGCCCACACACGGTCGGAATTTCCGACAACACGCTCCGATCGGACATTTTCCATCGGAAAATCCGACCGTGTGTACGGGGCATAACAGTGTTGTGGCCACAACAACACCTAAGGCCCAAATTTCTGCTGAGAATATAGGGCAGGACCCTACTTTCAAACATCCAACTTACAAACGACTCCTACTTGCAAACGGAAGGAGACAACAGGAAGTGAGACTAAATCTACACCTAGGAAGGGAAATTCTCTCCTTTAAGCGTTAATATGGGAAAAACATTTCTCCTTTCCACTGATGCTTTATCACCAATCCTTGTTTCACAAAAAAAATTACATTTTCAAAAAACATTTGTCATTGGGACAAAAAGTGAGGTGAAATCTTCTGAAGAGGAGCACAGGCAGCAAAACAAATGTCACAGGGGTGATAACCCTTACCTATGTTTTCCAAAAAGCTTAAAATAGATTTTTTGGCTGGAGCTAAATACGTTAAAAATGTACCAGTTCAAAATTACAAACAGATTCTACTTAACAACAAACCTACAGTCCCTGTCTTGTTTGCACCGCCTGTATACTTATGTTCAGAGTACAGAGCCTGTATACTGCTGTTTCCTTTTTAATTTGGGTGCGGGGTTCCCCTTAATATCCATACAAGACCCAAAGGGCCTGGTAATGGACTGGGGGGTACCCATGCTGTTTGTCTCACTGATTTTCATCCATATTGCCAGGACCCGACATTACATTAAAGCCTAAAGCAGTTTTAAATGACTTTTTTTCCTTTAAAAATGACATTTTGTGCAGGGACTGTTCTAAGCATGGGAAACACGCGCCCCTTTACAGGCATACTATAGACACCCCTAGGTACGATATTTAAAGGAATATTTCACTTTTTTTTAACTTTAAGCATCATTAAAATCACTGCTCCAGAAAAAACGTCCATTTTTAAATTTTTTTTTGCATTGATACATGTCCCCTGGGGCAGGACCTGGGTCCCCAAACCCTTTTTAGGACAATACCATGAAAATTAGCATTTAAAATGATCACTTTTGATTTTGAACTTTCGAGTCCCATTTCGATGATAAACAAAAAAAAATGACCAAACACCTTTTTACAAAAAGGTGCCGAATGATCCCACCTGGCAACTCAGGAAGCAACTTGAAAGTGTTTTAGGGTGGAGGATGTAATACCTATTCAGACATGCAAATTTCTCTTTTTGAGAAAATATTTTAAATCATATTATCAAATAACTATTTCCTGTTTAAGGATCAGTTCTTTGTGCAGCTGAAAGGAGTAATGGGTTTGAATGTTGCCCTGCCATATGCCTGTACATTTATGAATGACTTTGAACAAAGGAATATTTTTCAGAATGATTTATTCAAAAACCATTGCGCCACCTGGTGGCGCTATATAGATGATCTTTTTGCCATATGGCGGGGCAACATTGAATCGCTACTCATGAGATTCAATTTAAAATCAACATTGGGGGGAAATCGGATTTACATTGATAACAATCAGATGGAATCCGATTTGTATATCAAGCCGACAGCAGGAACCAACTACTAGTGTATGATAGTTTTCACCCCCCTCATGTTTTTCGCTCTATTATAAGAAGTCAACTGTTATGGGTCAGGATATTAGTCAGTAATGAACTAGTGAGTAATAAAAGAATGAAGGAAATGTGCTCTAAGTTTCAGGAATGAGGATATCCCAGCTAAGTTATCTCACAAGAAGTAAAGAAGATAGAACAGGAGGAGATGGGTATAGCTCCAGTGAGACATAGACCACAGACGAGACGATTAACGTTTCTGATGCAATTTCATAGTTACAGCGAGCAGGTTTTTAGAGTCATCAAGAAGCATTGGTCCCTTTTAAAACGTTCTTATCCACAGATTGAGGTCTTCCAACAAACACCATTTAAAGCCTTTAGAAGGAATAAAACGCTGCGAGACGCACTGGTGAGATCAGAATATAGACCAAAGGAAACACATATCTAAAATGACATTTCTTGGTAAGAAAAGGAAAGGGTGCTTTCCCTGCTTGAATTGCATTCAGTATAAATTCATATTAAAAGGTGACCATTATGTCCATCCTGAAAATGGGGATGAGGTTGCAATTAAGGGATTTTTTACATGCCAATCCTCCTACGTGATCTATATTCTGACCTGCCCGTGTAAATTGCTATATGTCGGTGAAACCACTCAGAAGATAAGAGATGGAATCGCACAGCATCGCAGCACCATAAGATTGAAACAACCAGGGTTGCCAGTATCAAGACATTTTTTAGAGAAAGGACACCAGGACCCAGATCTAAGATTTATGGTGCTTGAGGAGGTCCCCCAAGATAAAAGAGGGGGTGATAGAATACTGAGACTTAAACAGCGAGAGGTTTGGTGGATCAATAGGTTACGATCCCTATATACAGATGGAATCAATAGGGACTATGATTTGTACCTATTTTTATGATGATCTGGTTAGCGATTTTATTGCATATTCTATTTTCAGATAGAGTCGCATCTTGACACATGGGAAATGTGGGATTTTATCATCGAAAGAAGGATGAAAGTGTCATGAAGTCACGATTAGATTTCATGGACTATATGTTGATTGCATTTTTATGCATGAAATACTTTTATCTGGGTGATTAATGAAAATTTGTTGTATATATTATTGATGCATAATTATGAGTTAAAATATAGTATATATCTCTTTCTCATCTATTTGGTTTATTTAGTTTAACAATGATTATTTTGATTCTTTTATGTCAGAACCACTTTGGTGGAAATAGGTAGAAAAAAAGTGTGAATTAATATGGGGTTAATTTTCTCCAGGTGCTTTCCATTTTGGAAGCATGGGATACACCTGTGGGGTAACAGCCACCTGTGTTGAGATTTTTAATAAAAGAGGGAGGTGTTTGTAGAATGTTCAAAGCCATACAGGCTGAGGAAGAGCAGGGATGCTCGCAACTGTATACAGTAGCTGCTATTGATGTATATGATCTGACAATTTTGATGACCCGAAGATTCAGTAAAGTATATTTGCATTGGAGAACGTGTCCCTTCGTTATGTTTTAATGGATATTAGTGGAAGACAGATATATACATATATATATATATATATATATATATATATATACACACACACACGAGACTATCTGTATATATATATCATAAATACACTGCAGCTAAATGAATCACCTGCCTGCCTGAAGTATATTAGAAACAGTACACCAGGAATGGACTGCAGTGAGATATAGCTAAACTGTATGCAGTGTATATATATATATATATATATATATACAAGACTATCTGTATATATATATATTAAATACACTGCAGCTAACTGAATCACCTGCCTGCCTGAAGTTTTTTATAAACAGTACACCAGGAACGCCTGCAGTCAGATCTAGCTAAACTGGATACAGTGGATATATATATATATATATATATATATATATATATATATATATATATATATATATATATATATATATAAAATTTACTGCAGCTAACTGAATAATCTGCCTGCCTGCCTGCTCAATCTAAATGACACTCTCTTTCCGTCCATGCCAACGACACACTACATGAGGCTGAAGTGCAGGCGGCCTTATATAGTGTGGGGCGTGGACCTGAGCTATGATTGGCAAAAGGCAAAAGGCTGAGGGTGCTGTGATTGGCCAAAGCATGCAGGTCATGCTACATGCTCTGGTCAATCATCATACAGCAGTGCACTGCGCTCCCGCAGTGCATTATGGGCTGTTATGAGCCCCATGAATTTGGCGTGAACGGCCCATAATGTTTGGTTTTCGACAAACAGGTGAACAGCCAATGTTCGAGTCAAACTCATGTTCGACCCGAACAGAAAGCTCATCCCTAGCCTTGAATATGCCAGTCAGTACTGTTCAATCACTTAATAAGAAGCGTAAAATTTGGTGATCTCTTGATACCAAGCCAAGGTCAGGTAGATCAAGAGAGATTTCAGCCACAACTGCCACAGGAACTGTTCGGGATACAAAGAAAACCCACAGGTAACCTCAGGAGAAATACAGGCTGCTCAGGAAAAAGATGGTGTG
Source organism: Lithobates clamitans (assembly GCA_037952925.1). Classification (NCBI taxonomy): domain Eukaryota; kingdom Metazoa; phylum Chordata; class Amphibia; order Anura; family Ranidae; genus Lithobates; species Lithobates clamitans. The sequence goes on along the minus strand of JBBGZY010000856.1, from coordinate 1,788,397 downwards.
GTTGTTTTTAAGGCGCACAATATAATGATACTTGAACAAAAAAGAGCTGCATGGTCAAGTTGCCAGAAAGAAGCCTTTACTGTACAATTTCCACAAAAAAGCCTGGTTACAATATGCCCAACAACACCTTGACATGCCTCATTGGCTTTTTTGTGGCATTAGCGCAGTAAAGGCTTCCTTCTGCCAGCTCAACCATGCATCTTTTTTTTTGTTCAAGTATCGCTGAATTGTGCTCCTTAAAATCAACCACACTGTCTTTTCGGGGAGCAGCCTGTATTTCTCCTGCTGTTACCTGTGGGTTTTTCTTTATATCCTGAGCAATTCTTCTGCCAATTGTGGCTGCAATCTTTCTGAAATCTCAATACCTTTCATCATAGGCCTTGTTGACTCCTCTCCAAATGTAGCATTTATGGTTGTGGCCAAAAAGATCAATTTTATCACTCCAAATGACTTTGTGCCAGAAGGTTTGAGGCTTGTCTCTGTGCTCTTTGGCATATTGTAAGCGTGATACTTTGTGGCGTTTGCATAGTAATGTTTTTTTTCTGGCGACTGGACCATGCAGCCTATCTTTCTTCACGCGCCTCCTTATTGCGCATCTTGAAACAGCCACATCACATGTTTTCAGAGAATCCTCTATTTCACCTGAAGTTATTTGTGGGTTTCTCTTTGCATCCTGAACAATTTTCCTGGCATTTGTTGCTGAAATTTTAGTTGGTCTACCTGACTGTGGTTTGGTTTCAAAAGAACCCCTCATTTTCCACTTCTAGTTAGAGTTTGAACACTGCTGATTGGCATTCTCAATTCCTTGAATATCTTTTTATATCCCTTTCCTGTTTTATATAGTTCAACTACCTTTTCCCGCAGATCCTTTGACAATTCTTTTGCTTTCCCCATGACTCAGAATCCAGAAACGTTAGTGCAGCACTGGATGAAAGATGCAAGGGTCTGTCAGGAGTCCAGAAACACATTGACCTTTTATACAAACACACACGAATTACAAGCAAACAGATCGCAGATGAGAATGGTTACCTTTAATAGCCATTCAAACCCCTTTGTGTCAACTTGTGTGCATGTTATCAGGCCAAAATTGCCAGGGTATGTAAACTTTTGATCAGGGTCATTTGGGTAGTTTCTGTTGCCATTATGATTTAAAAAGAGTAAATGCAGTTAATTGATAATAAATGGCTTCAGTCAAACACTAACCATGAGTGAAAGGAATGTTTTTGTGTTATCATTCATATTCTCTGAAAAATGGCCTTAGAAATCATAAATTCTGCCAGGGTATGTAAACTTATGAGCACAATTGTAAGTTCAGCCCAAAATTTGGCTGTTCACCCATTCAGTGAACACCCGAATTGTCGAAACGTTAGACTGTTTGTTCAGCCTGCCGAACGACCACAATGCACGGATTGGAAGCCCTGATTGGCTGAAGCAATGAAGGCTTTGCCCAGTCAGGGCACAGAACACTGTCAGAGCCACGATTGGAGAAAGTAATAGCTCATTGCTTATAGACCCATCCCACACTATAAAAGGTTATTTTCCAGAGAAGCCATTTGCAGTGTTATATTGGAGTGGAGATAGATAGAACAGAGCTCTGTTCATTGCTACTAGCGAGTTAGTGTGCTATAGTGTGCTATTGTGTTTGTATTGTGAGTGTAGAGTGTCAATGTATTGTGAATAACAAAGTGTTAGTGCAGCGTGAGTGTAGTGTGACCTTCCTTTTCAATGTGTCAGTGCAGGTTTACTGCAGTATATTGAAGTGAATTAGTTTAGTGTGTCAGGGCAGGTTTACTGCGGTATATTGAACACTCGATGTGTCAGGGCAGGTTTATGAAGGTAAAGATGTTACAAATGGCCTTAAATAGTCATCAATTAATTTGCTAGCTTTTTCTGAGATGCATCCTATCCCCAACACTATAGGCGGAACGGGCGGAGAATCCCCGTTCTTATGTACCTTCGGTAAAGAATAAAACGTTGTTATAATTATATATACAACATTAAGAAATTCATATGTATTTTTATTAGACTCGCCATAAATGCTCTAGAGATGATCTCCCTGAATTTCTGCTCGAACATTTGAATCTGTGTTTCCGGTATATGTCTGTACCATTCTTTGTTATTAATGATGTCCATGCACATCTTAATTAGGGATGAGCCGAACACCCCCCGGTTCGGTTCGCACCAGAACCTGCGAACGGACCAAAAATTTGCACGAATGTTAGAACCCCATTGACGTCTATGGGACTCGAACGTTCGAAATCAAAAGTGCTAATTTTAAAGGCTAATTTGCTTGGTATTGTCCTAAAAAGGGTTTGGGGACCCGGGTCCTGCCGCAGGGGACATGTATCAATGCAAAAAAAAGTTTTAAAAACGGCCGTTTTATCGGGAGCAGTGATTTTAACCACTTGACCACTGGGCACTTAAACCCCCTTCCTAACCAGACCAATTTTCAGCTTTCGGTGCTCTCACACTTTGAATGACAATTACTCAGTCATACAACACTTTACCCATATGAAATTTTTATCCTTTTTTTCACACAAATAGAGCTTTCTTTTGGTGGTATTTAATCACCGTTGGGTTTTTTATTTTTTGCGCTATAAAAGAAAAAAGACTGAAAATTTGGTAAAAAAATGAATTTTTCTTTGTTTCTGTTATAAAATTTAGCAAATTAGTAATTTTTCTTCATAAATTTTGGCCAAAATTTATACCGCTACATATCTTTGGTAAAAATAAGTACAACTTGGTGTATATTATTTGGTCTTTGTGAATGTTAGAGAGTCCAAAAGCTACGGTGCCAATATCTGAAAATTGATCACACCTGAATTACTGACGGCCTATCTAACTTCTTGAGACCCTAACATGCCAGAAAAGTACAAATACCCCTCAAATGACCCCTTTTTGGAAAGAAGACATTCCAAGGTATTTAGAAAGATGCATGGTGAGTTTTTTTGAAATTGTCATCTTTTCCCACAATTCTTTGCAAAATCAAGATTTTTTTTTTCTTTTTTTTTTTTCACAAAATTGTCATATTAGAAGGTTATTTCTCACACACAGCATTTGCATACCACAAATTACACCCCATATACAGAGGCCCAACATGCAGGGGAGCACCTCCAGGCGTTCTGGAGCGCCCAGGCCAATTCTGACATTTCTCTCCTACATGTAAAAATCATCATTTATTTGCTAGAAAATTACATAGAACCCCAAAACATTATATATATTTTTTTTAGCAAAGACCCTAGAGAATACAATGGCGGTTGTTGCAACTTTTTATCTCGAACGGTATTTGTGCAGCAATTTTTCGAACGCGTTTTTTTGGGGACAGAAACAGTTCTGTGCTTAAAAAAAAAACAAAACAGTAAAGTTAGCCCAATGTTTTTGCATAATGTGAAAGATGAAGTTACGCCGAGTAAATAGATACCCAACATGTCACCCTTCAAAATTGCACACTCTCGTGGAATGGTGCCAAACGTCGCTACTTAAAAATCTCCATAGGTGACGCTTTAAAATTTTTTCCTGGTTACATGTTTTGAGTTACAGAGGAGGTCTAGGGCCAAAATTATTGCACTCGCTCTACCGATCGCAGCGATACCTCACATGTGTGGTCTGAACACCGTTTTCATATGTGGGCGGGACTTACGTATGTGTTCGCTTCTGCATGCGAGCACACGGACATGGGCGCTTTAATTTTTTTTTTTTTTTTTTTTATTGTTTATTTTACTTTGTTTATTTTAGTTTGACACTTTTTCCCCCCCAAAAAATGTTTTGATCACTTTTATTTCTATTACAAGGAATGTAAACATCCTTGTAATAGGAATATGGCATGACAGGTCCTCTTTACAGTGAGATATGGGGTCAATAAGACCCCACATCTCACCTCTAGGCTGGGAAGCCTGAAATAATACTAAAAAAAAAACGATCTTGGCTTCGATCGTAGCGGTGAGTCGGTAGAAGCACCGGAGGGTGGCGGGAAGAAGGGGGGGGGCGTCCCCTCTCGCCTCCCATAAGAATGATCAAGCAGTGGAACAGCAGCTATGATCATTCCTATGGTGTAGGAAATTGCTGGCTGAAAAAGCTGATATCTGAATGATGCCTGTAGCTGCACCCATCATTCAGATATACCCGCTCAAAGTCAAGGACGTCATATGACTGTGGGCAGGAACTGGTTAAAAATTGCGGAGTATTGCGGGCTATTGCAGAGTATTGCGGGGTATATTGCAGAGTATTGCGGGGTATATTGCAGAGTATTGCGGGGTATATTGCAGAGTAGTGCCGGGTATATTGCAGAGTATTGCGGGGTATATTGCAGAGTATTGCGGGGTATATTGCAGAGTATTGCGGGGTATATTGCAGAGTATTGCGGGGTATATTGCAGAGTATTGTGGGGTATATTGCAGAGTAGTGCCGGGTATATTGCAGAGTAGTGCCGGGTATATTGCAGAGTAGTGCCCGGGTATATTGCAGAGTAGTGCCCGGGTATATTGCAGAGTAGTGCCCGGGTATATTGCAAAGTAGTGCCCGGGTATATTGCAGAGTAGTGCCGGGTATATTGCAGAGTAGTGCCCGGGTATATTGCAGAGTAGTGCCCGGGTATATTGCAGAGTAGTGCCCGGGTATATTGCAGAGTAGTGCCGGGTATAATGCAGAGTATTGCAGGGGGTTATGCAGAGTATTGCAGGGTGTTATGCAGAGTATTGCAGGGTGTTATGCAGAGTATTGCAGGGTATAGTGCAGAGTATTGCAGGGTGTTATGCAGAGTATTGCAGGGTGTTATGCAGAGTATTGCAGGGTGTTATGCAGAGTATTGCAGGGATGGCTGAGCATTGAGGGATGGATGGATGTGACTGCAAATGTCACTGAGCACCGATGTGGGCACTACACATGCAGCCCACAGCGGTGCTGCCATCCGATCCCTCCCCCTCTCCCCTCGCACTGTACCGATCTGGACAGAGAGGGGAGGGAGGAACCGGCGTCATGAGATGACGTCGGTCTGTTGACATGTGATCGCTCCGTCATTTGACGGAGCGATCACATGGTAAACGGCCGCGATTAGCGGCCGTTTACCGTGATCCGTGATGCGCCGGGTCCTCTGGTGTCCTCTGGACCCGGCGGTCACGGAAGTTCTCGGGTGCGCGCCCCAGGGGGCGCGCGAGAGCAGTATTCTGGGAGGACGTCCCACGGACGTCCACCCAGAACTAGCCGACCGCGCTGCAGCCGTCTTTCGGCTATGGCCCGGTCGGCAAGTGGTTAATGATGCTTAAAGTAAAAAAAAAAAAAGTGAAATATTCCCTTAAATATCGTACCTGGGGGGTGTCTATAGTATGCCTGTAAAGTGGCGCGTGTTTCCCGTGCTTAGAAGAGTCCCTGCACAAAATGTCATTTTTAAAGGAAAAAAAGTCATTTAAAACTGCTTGCGGCTTTAATGTAATGTCGGGTCCTGGCAATATGGATGAAAATCAGTGAGACAAACGGCATGGGTACCCCCAGTCCATTACCAGGCCCTTTGGGTCTTGTATGGATATTAAGGGGAACCCCGCACCCAAATTAAAAAAGGAAACAGCAGTATACAGGCTCTTTACTCTGAACAGCAGTATACAGGCGGTGCAAACAAGACAGGGACTGTAGGTTTGTTGTTAAGTAGAATCTGTTTGTAATTTTGAACTGGTACATTTTTAACGTGTTTAGCTCCAGCCAAAAAATCTATTTTAAGCTTTTTGGAAAACATAGGGAAGGGTTATCACCCCTGTGACATTTGTTTTGCTGTCTGTGCTCCTCTTCAGAAGATTTCACCTCACTTTTTGTCCCAATGACAAATGTTTTTTGAAAATGTGTTTTTTTTTTGTGAAACAAAGATTGGTGATAAAGCATTAGTGGAAAGGAGAAATGTTTTTCCCATATCAACTCTTACAGGAGAGAATTTCCCTTCCTAGGGGTAGATTTCATCTCACTTCCTGTTGTCTCCTTCCGTTTGCAAGTAGGAGTTGTTTGTAAGTTGGATGTTTGAAAGTAGGGGCCTGCCCTATATACTCAGCAGAAATTTGGGCCTTAGGTAATGTTGTGGCCACAACACTGTAAGCCCTCACAGGGCCCTGCTGTGAAATATTAGATCAAGAATTGTAATTACATGCCCCTGTTGAACAGGGGCAGAAAAATTGGGCCTTTGGTGGTGGTGGTGGTGCCACAACACTGTAAGTCCTCACTCGCTCTTGGTGGGCGCAGAAACGGGCCCTGCTGTGAAATATTAGATCAAGAATTGTAATTACATGCCCCTGTTAAACAGGGACTGAAAAATTGGGCCTTAGGCACTGGTGCTGGTGCCACAACACTGCAACCCCTCACAGATACTCTAGTTGCAACGCAGGAACGAACTCTGCTGCAAAGTATTGCATCAAAAATTGTAATTACATGCCCCTGTTAAACAGGGGCAGAAAAATTGGGCCTTAGGCACTGGTGCTGGTGCCACAACACTGCAACCCCTCACAGATACTCTAGTTGGAACGCAGGAACGAGCCCTGCTGCAAAGTAATGCATCAAAAATTGTAATTACACGCCCCTGTTAAACAGGGGCTGACAAATTGGGCCTTAGGCACTGGTGGCGGCGCCCAGAACCAAAAATGTTCTTACAAGCTATCAGCGTGATCATTGAGGAGGAAGAGGATAATTACTCAGGATAGTCACTCAGCATCAGCATAGGCAGTCTTTGAAGGGATCTGAGATTTCAAAAAAAATTATTCGGTTACATCAGCATCAGGTGCTTGGTAGCTGGTGGTGATCCAAGACTGATTCATTTTTATGAAGGACAGTCGATCGACCGAGTCAGTGGACAAACGCACCCTGTGATCGGTTACAAAGCCTCCAGCAGCACTGAATGTGCGTTCCGAAAGAACGCTGGATGCAGGACAGGCCAGTAGCTCAATTGCATACTGTGCAAGCTCTGGCCAGTGATCCATCCTCAAGACCCAGTAATCCAGAGGATTTTCGGTGGGAAAGGTGTCCAAGTCAGATCTTGCCCCTAGGTATTCCTGCACCATGTAAAACAGACGCTGGTGATGGTTGCTGGAACCGATCATACCTTGGGGCTGCGGACTAAAAAATTGTCTGAACGCATCGGTCAGATGGCCACCTTCTCCACCGCTCCTTCTTTGACTGACCGAAGCCTCAGCAACACGTTGTCCAGAAACAGGAGTTTGTAACCTCCCAGTCTCTGGGAACGCGTTGCACAGACCTTTCTGCAAGGCCTCCGAAGATGTTTCCTGCTCTGCTCCCTCTGCAATGGCAAGATAAGGTCCGCAACCTTACCCTTGTAACGTGGATCAAGGAGGGTTGCCAGCCAGTATTGGTCCTTCTCCTTGATACCACGAATACGAGGATCCTTACGCAGGTTTTGCAGGATCAGGGAGGCCATGCAGCGTAGGTTTGCTGAGGCATTCGGTCCAGAGTCCTCTGGGTCACTAAGGACGACATGGTCCGCAGCTACCTCCTCCCAGCCACGTACAAGTCCATGTGTTTCTTGGGACTGATCCCTTAAAGAGTGCTGCTGATGCTGAGTGCCAGGCTCCACCTCCATACAGACACAATCCTCCTCCTCTTCCTGTGTGATCGGCGGGCACGCAAGAACACTGTCTGGATAAAGGGGGCCTTGAGAGCTAAGGAAGTCCTCCTCTTCCTGCCTCTGTTCTGCCTCAAATGCCCTGTCCATTATTCCATGCAGCGTGTGCTCCAACAGGTGGACATGGGGGACAGTGTCACTGATGCATGCTGTCACTGCTCACCATCCTCGTGGCCTCCTCAAATGGTGACAGGACAGTGCATGCATCCCTGATCATGGCCCACTGGCATGGGGAAAATAAACCAAGCTCCCCTGGCCCTGTCCTGGTGCCATAGTCGCACAAGTACTCATTGATGGCCCTCTGCTGCATGTGCAGCTGCTGCAGCATGGCCAACATTGAGTTCCACCTGGTGGGCATGTCACAGATTAGGCGTTCTTGGGCAGGTTAAACTCCTTTTGGAGCTCTGCCAGCTGAGCACTGGCATTATATGACCGGTGGAAATGCACACAGACTTTCCTGGCCTGCCTCAGGACATCCTGTAAGCCCGGGTACCTGCCCAAGAACCGCTGCACCACCAAGTTAAGGACGTGGGCCAAGCAGGGCACATGGGTCATTTGTCCCTGTCGGAGGGCAGAGAGGAAGTTGGTGCCATTGTCGCAAACCACTATTCCTGCCTTAAGCTGGCGTGGCATCAACCACCTCTGAACCTGCCCCTGCAGAGCTGACAGAACCTCTGCCCCAGTGTGGCTCCTGTCCCCCAAGCACACCAGCTCAAGCACCGCATGGCATCTTTTGGCCTGCATACTTGCGTAGCCCCTTGAACGGCTACGGAGCACCGCTGGTTCCGAGGACAAAGCACAGAAAGAGGCCATGGAGGAAGAAGAAGAGGAGGGGGTGGAGGAGAGAGGTGCGTCACAATCATTAGTAGTGGCATTTGGGAGGCGTGATGGTGGAACAACCTCCAACACTACTGCACCTTGTCCTGCATCCTTCCCAGCTGCCAGCAGAGTCACCCAATGAGCAGTGAAACTTAGGTAACGTCCCTGTCCATGCCTGCTGGACCATGAGTCAGCGGTAATATGCACCTTACCGCTGACCGCCCTGTCCAGCGAGGCCAAGACATTGCCTTCCACATGCCGGTAGAGAGCCGGAATCGCCTTCTGTGAGAAAAAGTGGCGTTTGGGTACCTGCCACTGAGGAACCGCACATTCCACAAACTCACGGAAGGGGGCAGAGTCTACCTGAAAAGGCAGCAGTTGAAGTGCTAGCAATTTTGCCAAGCTAGCATTCAACCGCTGGGCATGTGGATGGCTGGGAGCGAACTTCTTTCAGCGGTGCAGCAGCTGGGACAGGGAAATTTGCCTGGTACAATCTGACGTCGGTGTACCGAAAGCAGATTGCCCACAAGTACTTGGCTGTGACACACCTAATTCTGTGGGGCTGGAGATCTCAGCTGATGAGGAGCAAGGAGAGGTCCTCTTTGTTCTTTGGTGTGGGTCTTTTAGATACGCTTGCCAACGAACTGCATGGCAGGTCAACATATGTCTGGTCAAGCATGTGGTGCCCAAGCGGGAGATGTTTTGGCCACGCGAGATACGCTTGAGACATATGTTGCAAATAGCAGCGGTGCGATCTGATGCACTCGTCTCAAAAAAGGCCCACACCAAAGAACTTTTGGAATAACGCACAGAGACAGCAGCGCCCTGCACATGCGGAGCTTTGGGGTGTGATGCAGTCAGTGTGCTGCCCTTAGGCTGGCCCCTGGAGGGCATCCTGCCTCGTTGATGATGTGCCTCCTCCTCCTCCTCTCTCCTATCAGGCACCCATGTTGAGTCAGTGACCTCATCATGCCCTCCCTCCTCATCACTGGAGCAAACTTGGCAGTATGCTGCAGCAGGGGGAGCATGACTGCCAGATTGCTGTCGTTCTTGGGCACCCCCTCTGTCCGTGCTCACGTTACTGCCTTCATCTAGCTAAGTATCATCATCAGAGCCTTCTAAACGCTGGGCATCCTCCTGGAGCATGTACCCAACACTGTGGTCAATAGGGATGAGCCGAACACCCCCCTGTTCGGTTCGCACCAGAACATGCGAACAGGAAAAAAGTTTGTTCGAACACGCGAACACCGTTAAAGTCTATGGGACACATGAATAATCAAAAGTGCTAATTTTAAAGGCTTATATGCAAGTTATTGTCATAAAAAGTGTTTGGGGACCTGGGTCCTGCCCCAGGGGACATGGATCAATGCAAAAAAAAGTTTTAAAAACTGATGTTTTTTCAGGAGCAGTGATTTTAATAATGCTTAAAGTCAAACAATAAAAGTGTAATATCCCTTTAAATTTCATAGCTGGGGGGTGTCTATAGTATGCCTGTAAAGGGGCGCATGTTTCCCGTGTTTAGAACAGTCTGACAGCAAAATGACATTTTGAAGGAAAAAACCCATTTAAAACTATTCGCGGCTATTGCATTGATGACAATACACATAGAAGTTAATTGATAAAAACGGCATGGGAATTCCCCACAGGGGAACCCCGAACCAAAATTTAAAAAAAAAATGACGTGGAGGGTCCCCCTAAATTCCATACCAGGCCCTTCAGGTCTGGTATGGATTTTAAGGGGAACCCCGCGCCAAAAAAAAAACGGCGTGGGGTCCCCCCAAAGATCCATACCAGACCCTTATCCGAGCACGCAACCTGGCAGGCCACAGGAAAAGAGGGGGGGACAAGAGTGTGCCCCCCCTCCTGAACCGTACCAGGCCACATGCCCTCAACATTGGGAGGGTGCTTTGGGGGAGCCCCCCAAAACACCTTGTCCCCATGTTGATGAGGACAAGGGCCTCATCCCCACAACCTTGGCCAGTGGTTGTGGGGGTCTGCGGGTGGGGGGCTTATCGGAATCTGGAAGCCCCCTTTAACAAGGGGACCCCCAGATCCTGGCCCCCCCCCTGTGTGAAATGGTAAGGGGGTACTTACCCCTACCATTTCACTAAAAAACTGTTAACAATGTTAAAAATGACAAGAGACAGTTTTTGACAATTCCTTTATTTAAATGCTTCTTTCTTCTATCTTCCTTCATCTTCTTCTTCTGGTTCTTCTGGCTCTTCTGGTTCTTCCTCCGGTGTTCTCGTCCAGCATCTCCTCCGCGGCGTCTTCTATCTTCTTCTCCTCGGGCCACTCCGCACCCATGGCATGGGGGAGGCTCCTGCTCTTCTCTTCATCTTCTTCTTCTCTTCTTCTTTTCTTCTCTTCTTCTCTTCTTCTCTTCTCTTCTTCATTTTCTTCTCCGGGCTGCTCCGCACCCATGATGGCATGGAGGGAGGCTCCCACTGTGTGACGGCGTCTCCTCGTCTGACGGTTCTTAAATAACGGGGGACGGGGCCACCCGGTGACCCCGCCGCCCTCTGACGCACGGTAACTTGACGGGACTTCCCTGTGACGTCACGGGGAATGCCACAGGGAAGTCCCGTCATGTCCCGTGCGTCACAGGGGGGCGGGGTCACCGGGTGGCCCCGCCCCCCATTATTTAAGAACCGTCAGACGAGGAGACGCCGTCACACAGCGGGAGCTTCCCTCCATGCCAGCATGGATGCGGAGCGGCCCGGAGAAGAAAATGAAGAAGAGAAGAAGAGAAGAAGGAAAAAGAGAAGAAGATGAAGAAGAAGATGAAGAGAAGAACGGGAGCCTCCCCCCATGCCATGGGTGCGGAGCGGCCCGAGGAGAAGAAGATAGAAGACGCTGCGGAGGAGATGCTGGACGAGACTGCCGGAGGAAGAACCAGAAGAACCAGAAGAAGAAGAAGATGAAGGAAGATAGAAGATAGAAGAAAGAAGAAGCATTTAAATAAAGGAATTGTCAAAAACTGTCTCTTGTCATTTTTAACATTTTTGATAGTTTTTTAGTGAAATGGTAGGGGTAAGTACCATTGTTAAAGGGGGCTTCCAGATTCCGATAAGCCCCCCGCCCGCAGACCCCCACAACCACCTGCCAGGGTTGTGGGGATAAGGCCCTTGTCCTCATCAACATGGGGACAAGGTGTTTTGGGGGGCTACCCCAAAGCACCCTCCCAATGTTGAGGGCATGTGGCCTGGTACGGTTCAGGGGGGGCGCACTCTCGCCCCCCCTCTTTTCCTGCGGCCTGCCAGGTTGCGTGCTCGGATAGGGGTCTGGTATGTATTTTTGGGGGGACCCCACGCCGTTTTTTTTTTTTTTTTGGTGCGGGGTTCCCCTTAATATCCATACCAGACCTGAAGGGCCTGGTATGAAATTTAGGTGGACTCCCACGTCATTTTTTTAAAAAATTTTGGTTCGAGGAATTCCCATGCCGTTTTTATCAATGAACTTCAATGTGTATTGTCGGCAATGCAATAGCCGCGAGTAGTTTTAAATGGGTTTTTTCCTTCGAAATGTCATTTTGCTGTCAGACTGTTCTAAACACGGGAAACATGCGCCCCTTTACAGGCATACTATAGACACCCCCCAGCTACGAAATTTAAAGGGATATTAAACTTTTATTGTTTGACTTTAAGCATTATTAAAATCACTGCTCCTGAAAAAACATCCGTTTTTAAAACTTTTTTTTGCATTGATCCATGTCCCCTGGGGCAGGACCCAGGTCCCCAAACACTTTTTATGACAATAACTTGCATATAAGCCTTTAAAATTAGCACTTTTGATTTCTCCCATAGACTTTTAAGGGGTGTTCCGCGGCATTCGAATTTGCCGCGAACACCCCAAATTGTTTGCTGTTCGGCGAACTTGTGAACAGCCAATGTTCGAGTCGAACATGAGTTCAACTCGAACTCGAAGCTCATCCCTAGTGGTCAAACAGTTTGAGGGACTCCTCAGGAGGACATGGTGGGGCTAGGGAAGGAGTCACTGATGCCATTGAGCCGAGGGAAAAGGCCGTGTTGGCAGCTGCTTTGCCAGACAAAGTACCCTGAGCATGGGTGAGAGAGGATGAGGAGGATGAGGACGGCTTGGTCATCCACTCGACCAAGTCTTCCACATGTTGCGGCTCAACACGGCCAGCTGCGGAAAAAAAGGCCAAGTGTGTCCCACGGCCATGTGCTGATGAGGATGCACCATCTCCACAACCAGCACTGTTGCCTCTAGACACAGAGCCTGCTTGCCCTCTTTTATTGGCTTGTGACTGTCTGCCTCTCCTTGCTGGCCTTCCAGACATACTAATGGCCTGTAGCTTCACTAAGCTGGGATATATATATATATATATATATATATATATATATATATATATATATATTGATACTGCAGCTAGCAAAATCAACTGCCTGCCTGTAGTATTGTTGTGGAAAATGTTATATTAATGTATTCATAAGAGTCTCCCAGTGTCTGTCTTCTTGCAGCCCGCTCTAAAGAGCTGACTGGGGTAGACTGACGCTGGTTGAGATCCGTTTGGCAGTGAAAAGCTCTTTGGGGATGTAGAGAAATGTTTGCGGAGTGGGGATGTGTCCGCCAGCTAAGGGCCCCTGTGCGATGCACAGAACGATCGTCTGGTGGGGGTGTGTTTGCTCTGCAAAGACATTATCGGTTTAACGAGTGTGCTCTCATGTTGCCCCTGTGTGCCTGATCAACACATTTGTGGCCCAACGAGTGTACGCCTGCCGATAATCTCTCATCCACAAAGACAGTAGAATAATCCAGGTATACATTGTTCTCTGGAACAATGTATAATAGGAATTTCTATCAACGGAAATACGGGAGTCTTTTGGGTTGTTCTGGTTGGAGACAGAGTTAATGTTTGAAAGCCATGTGGCTTCTAAAAGCATGCATGCACCCTGTCTCTGCTCAGACCAGAGGCGGGGGACTCGAGTCACATGACTTGACTCGAGTCAGACTCGAGTCACCTGTTTGAGGACTTGCGACTTGCTTGACAAAATTAAATAAATGACTCGACTTGACTTTGACTTGTCACTAATGATTTGCGACTTGACTTTGACTGGGGCTATTTGACTTGCAATGACTTGGCACCACCAGTGCTGTGTCTTGGCCTAGGCAAAAGCCGCCCCCCCCCCACAAAAAAAAGCTCCCCCCAAGTCCCGGCTTCGGGGTAGATCAGTATTTTGACCTAATTTGTGACTTGACCAAAATAAATGACTTGACTTGCTTGACTTCTAGCAGGGACTCGACTTGACTTGCTTGCTTTTCGCCACAGTAACTTGGGACTTGCTTGTGACTTGAAGGTTAAGACTTGAGACTTGCTTGTGACTTGCACATGTGTGACTTACTCCCATCACTGGCTCAGACACACCCATAAGACTCCTGTAGTCATTGTTCATTGGTTGTTGCATTTTCCTGTGTTGTTAAATCCTTATATGGTCATTCACATCCTGTGAGGTCATAAGCTTTGTAAGAGGTGTTTGGCTGTTGGAAGCCGAACCCTCGAGCTTTGGGACTTCCTGTTATGCTAATAAAGAGTCAGCACACAGCTGAGCAGGCAGTGTGATCTTGGAACTGGAACCGTAAGGATGTGTTTTGTCTATTTGTAGCATGGGGCACACACCAGAGGATGGGAAAACATATGATCAAAAGGTGAGATGCATTTATATCATTAGACGAAATTGTTATTATTATGAGAAACAGGAGATTTGGCTGTGTGCTCTGCATACAAACAAATTTCCATAACAAAATGGCGGGCCAGGTACTTTATGGAGCAGACAGAACCCCCCTCCACATCGGTAAGAAAAGGGGGGAGAACGGATCCCAGTCTAGGACATCTCTTTCCGATGTGTTGGGGAGCCTCAGCTCTGCAAAAGAATACATTTTTCGTCTTTTGAAATAATGCTGGAAGTTTGATCGTATTTCTGGTGTGTGCCTGTGTGTGTGTGATTTGTATCTCAAATCTTTGTGTAAGGAGACTGTGTGTGTGTTTGTGACTGATGCTGTGTAACAAGTTTGTAATGCATGTGAGAAATGGATGAATTGTAATTATTACTTATGTATGGGACAAGTAGATTACATGAGTTTTGTAAAGTGTTTGATTGACTCAAGACACAGATGGTTAGTGGACTTTGATGGTTATAAAAAGAACATGAAGGCATCATTGTTTGTATCTCTCAATGTCTTGTTCCTGTGCTGATGTGAACTGAGTTTAAGAGGAGAGGGTATGTGGCAGCCGTGTGCTTGTGTTTTTTAATGTGGTCTTTTTGTCATCGGCCATCTTGCTGTGGTCCAGATTTCATCTACCATATGTTCCTAAGTTGTGCTTTTTCGTAACTTTAACACTTTCAAATGTTTGTCTAAGGGTTCATTTAGTATCTCAAATGTGTAATTTTGTGGGGAGAAATTTTTGGTTTTGGCAGGAAAATGGTTTTTGTCTGCTATTTCCTTTTGTTGTTGTCTATTTCCCTTTGTTATTGTCTGCCATGTGACTACGGTCGGCCTTTTTCTATTCCTTTGTGTGTGAACTTTGAAATATTTATCCATCCTGGTATTGAATTTCAGTTTTGGCGGGAAAATGCGCCATTTTGTTGTGGTCTGGCTTTTGTTGTGGTCACCATGTGTATCGGTGGCCATTTTGAAGACCTGTGAGCCTTCCTATAGGGGAAGCTGCTCCATTGTGTATTCCTTTGTGTGTGCAAAGCCATGTGCTTTAAGCTACAATCTGGCTTCTAGGCACCATTTTGTGAATCCTATTTTTGTACTGTTTACATACTTTTCAAGGAAACTATTGCGTTTTCTGTATTGAATATTGGTTTTGAGTGAAATCTCTACTTTGCACTAAATTTCAATGGATAACAAGACTAGCTTTAACTGAGTTTTTGTACACAGCGGTGTGTGTTATTTTAATTTTTTAATGTTTGGGAGTAGGGATGAGCTTCGTGTTCGAGTCGAACCCATGTTCGACTCGAACATCGGCTGTTCGGTCGTTCGCCGAATTGCGAACGATATGGGCCGTTCGCGCCAAATTCGTGTGGCGCGTCACGGCCCATAATTCACTGCGGCATCGCAGTGCATTGCTGGCTGATTATTGGCCAAGCATGCACTATGACCCGCATGCTTGGCCAATCACAGCGCCGTCAGTAGAGAGAGCTGTAATTGGCCAAAGCCAGGGTGGCTTTGGCCAATTATGGCTCAGGGGATTTAGTACACACCCCACACTATATAAGGCCGCCTGCACGGCGGCCCTGTGTAGTGTGTGTTCCGGTGTGCTGAGAGATAGAGAGAGAGAGAGACAGTGTCATTTGATTTGAGTTAGATAGATTAGGCAGAACAGTCAGTCAGTTAGCTGCACTTACAGTGTATTGTGTATATATATGCATCCCAGGTGTTGCATATATATATATACACTGTATTCAGTTTAGCTAGATCCGTTCCTGTTATCTTCTATCTAGACTATTTACATTTAGTGCAGTGTGTCCTGCTCACAGTGTTCAGCTAGATCCGTTCCTGCTATTTACATTTAGTGCAGTGCGTCCTGCTCACAGTGTTCAGCTAGATCCGTTCCTGGTATTTACATTTAGTGCAGTGCGTCCTGCTCACAGTGTTCAGCTAGATCCGTTCCTGCTATTTACATTCAGTGCAGTGCGTCCTGCTCACAGTGTTCAGCTAGATCCGTTCCTGGTATTTACATTTAGTGCAGTGCGTCCTGCTCACAGTGTTCAGCTAGATCCGTTCCTGCTATTTACATTCAGTGCAGTGCGTCCTGCTCACAGTGTTCAGCTAGATCCGTTCCTGCTATTTACATTCAGTGCAGTGCGTCCTGCTCACAGTGTTCAGCTAGATCCGTTCCTGGTATTTACATTTAGTGCAGTGCGTCCTGCTCACAGTGTTCAGCTAGATCCGTTCCTGCTATTTACATTCAGTGCAGTGCGTCCTGCTCACAGTGTTCAGCTAGATCCGTTCCTGGTATTTACATTTAGTGCAGTGCGTCCTGCTCACAGTGTTCAGCTAGATCCGTTCCTGCTATTTACATTCAGTGCAGTGCGTCCTGCTCACAGTGTTCAGCTAGATCCGTTCCTGCTATTTACATTCAGTGCAGTGCGTCCTGCTCACAGTGTTCAGCTAGATCCGTTCCTGGTATTTACATTTAGTGCAGTGCGTCCTGCTCACAGTGTTCAGCTAGATCCGTTCCTGCTATTTACATTCAGTGCAGTGCGTCCTGCTCACAGTGTTCAGCTAGATCCGTTCCTGGTATTTACATTTAGTGCAGTGCGTCCTGCTCACAGTGTTCAGCTACATCCGTTCCTGCTATTTACATTCAGTGCAGTGCGTCCTGCTCACAGTGTTCAGCTAGATCCGTTCCTGCTATTTACATTCAGTGCAGTGCGTCCTGCTCACAGTGTTCAGCTAGATCCGTTCCTGGTATTTACATTTAGTGCAGTGCGTCCTGCTCACAGTGTTCAGCTAGATCCGTTCCTGCTATTTACATTCAGTGCAGTGCGTCCTGCTCACAGTGTTCAGCTAGATCCGTTCCTGGTATTTACATTTAGTGCAGTGCGTCCTGCTCACAGTGTTCAGCTACATCCGTTCCTGCTATTTACATTCAGTGCAGTGCGTCCTGCTCACAGTGTTCAGCTAGATCCGTTCCTGCTATTTACATTCAGTGCAGTGCGTCCTGCTCACAGTGTTCAGCTAGATCCGTTCCTGGTATTTACATTTAGTGCAGTGCGTCCTGCTCACAGTGTTCAGCTAGATCCGTTCCTGCTATTTACATTCAGTGCAGTGCGTCCTGCTCACAGTGTTCAGCTAGATCCGTTCCTGCTATATACATTTAGTGCAGTACGTCCTGCTCACAGTGTTCAGCTAGATCCGTTCCTGTTATCTTCCTACTGACAGGCAGGCTTGTCTGGTTACAGTATATAAAGCTACCTGAAGAAAATTACAGGTGTTCTTTTTGATCCTATTAGTACCACGGTCAGGCAGCTAGACTATTTACATTTAGTACAGTGTGTCCTGCTCACAGTGTTCAGCTAGATCCGTTCCTGTTATCTTCCTACTGACAGGCAGGCTTGTCTGGTTACAGTATATAAAGCTACCTTAAGAAAATTACAGGTGTTCTTTTTGATCCTATTAGTACCACGGTCAGGCAGCTAGACTATTTACATTTAGTACAGTGCGTCCTGCTCACAGTGTTCAGCTAGATCCGTTCCTGCTATTTACATTCAGTGCAGTGCGTCCTGCTCACAGTGTTCAGCTAGATCCGTTCCTGCTATTTACATTCAGTGCAGTGCGTCCTGCTCACAGTGTTCAGCTAGATCCGTTCCTGGTATTTACATTTAGTGCAGTGCTTCCTGCTCACAGTGTTCAGCTAGATCCGTTCCTGCTATTTACATTCAGTGCAGTGCGTCCTGCTCACAGTGTTCAGCTAGATCCGTTCCTGGTATTTACATTTAGTGCAGTGCGTCCTGCTCACAGTGTTCAGCTAGATCCGTTCCTGTTATCTTCCTACTGACAGGCAGGCTTGTCTGGTTACAGTATATAAAGCTACCTTAAGAAAATTACAGGTGTTCTTTTTGATCCTATTAGTACCACGGTCAGGCAGCTAGACTATTTACATTTAGTACAGTGCGTCCTGCTCACAGTGTTCAGCTAGATCCGTTCCTGTTATCTTCCTACTGACAGGCAGGCTTGTCTGGTTACAGTATATAAAGCTACCTTAAGAAAATTACAGGTGTTCTATTTGATCCTATTAGTACCACGGTCAGGCAGCTAGACTATTTACATTTAGTACAGTGTGTCCTGCTCACAGTGTTCAGCTAGATCCGTTCCTGTTATCTTCCTACTGACAGGCAGGCTTGTCTGGTTACAGTATATAAAGCTACCTTAAGAAAATTACAGGTGTTCTATCCCAGCTTAGTGCAGCTACAGGCCATTAGTATGTCTGGAAGGCCAAGAAGGAGAGGCAGACAGTCACAAGCCAATAAGAGAGGGCAAGCAGGCTCTGTGTCTAGTGCTGGTCGTGGAGACGGTGCATCCTCATCAGCACGTGGCCATGGGACACGCTTGGCCTTTTTTTCGGCAGCTGGCCGTGTTGAGCCGCAACATGCGGAAGACTTGGTCGAGTGGATGACCAAGCCGTCCTCATCCTCCTCATCCTCTCTCACCCATGCCCAGGGTGCTTTGTCTGGCAAAGCAGCGGCCTCTTCCCTCAGCTCAATGTCATCAGTGACTCCTTCCCTAGCTCCACCATGTCCTCATGAGGATTCCCTCGAACTGTTTGACCACAGTGTTGGGTACATGCTCCAGGAGGATGCCCAGCGTTTGGAAGGCTCTGATGATGATACTGAGCTCAATGAAGGCAGTAACATGAGCACGGACAGAGGGGGTGCCCAAGAAGGACAGCAATCTGGCAGTCATGCTCCCCCTGCTGCAGCATACTGCCAGGTTTGCTCCAGTGATGAGGAGGGAGGGGATGATGAGGTCACTGACTCAACGTGGGTGCCTGATAGGAGAGAGGAGGAGGAGGAGGAGGAGGAGGAGGTGGCACATCACCAACTAGGCAGGATGCCCTCCAGGGGCCAGCCTAAGGGCAGCACATTGACTGCATCACACCCCAAAGCTCCACATGTGCAGGGCGCTGCAGTCTCTGCGCGTTATTCAAAAAGTTCTTTGGTGTGGGCCTTTTTTGAGACGAGTGCATCAGATCGCACCGCTGCTATTTGCAACATATGTCTCAAGCGTATCTCGCGTGGCCAAAACATCTCCCGCTTGGGTACCACATGCTTGACCAGACATATGTTGACCTGCCATGCAGTTCGTTGGCAAGCGTATCTAAAAGACCCACACCAAAGAACAAAGACGATCTCTCCTTGCTCCTCATCAGCTGAGATTTCCAACCCCACTAGACCTTCAGTCCTCTCTGAGACCTGCAGTGAGAGGAATGAAGGTGTAGAATTAGGTGTGTCACAGCCAAGTACTTGTGGGCAATCTGCTTTTGGTACACCGACGTCAGATTGTACCAGGCAAATTTCCCTGCCCCAGCTGCTGCACCGCCGAAAGAAGTTTGCTCCCAGCCATCCACATGCCCAGCGGTTGAATGCTAGCTTGGCAAAATTGCTAGCACTTCAACTGCTGCCTTTTCAGTTGGTAGACTCTGCCCCCTTCCGTGAGTTTGTGGAATGTGCGGTTCCTCAGTGGCAGGTACCCAAACGCCACTTTTTCTCACGGAAGGCGATTCCGGCTCTCTACCGGCATGTGGAAGGCAATGTCCATGCCTCGCTGGACAGGGCGGTCAGCGGTAAGGTGCATATTACCGCTGACTCATGGTCCAGCAGGCATGGACAGGGACGTTACTTAAGTTTCACGGCGCATTGGGTGACTCTGCTGGCAGCTGGGAAGGATGCAGGACAAGGTGCAGTAGTGTTGGAGGTTGTTCCGCCACCACGCCTCCAAAATGCTGATTGTGACACACCTCTCTCCTCCACCCCCTCCTCTTCTTCTTCCTCCATGGCCTCTTCCTCGGAACCAGCGGTGCTCCGTAGGCGTTCAAGGGGCTACGCAAGTACGCAGGCCAAAAGATGCCATGCGGTGCTTGAGCTGGTGTGCTTGGGGGACAGGAGCCACACTGGGGCAGAGGTTCTGTCAGCTCTGCAGGGGCAGGTTCAGAGGTGGTTGACGCCACGCCAACTTAAGGCAGGAATGGTGGTTTGCGACAATGGCACCAACCTCCTCTCTGCCCTCCGACAGGGACAACTGACCCATGTGCCCTGTTTGGCTCACGTCCTTAACTTGGTGGTGCAGCGGTTCTTGGGCAGGTACCCGGGCTTACAGGATGTCCTGAGGCAGGCCAGGAAAGTCTCTGTGCATTTCCGCCGGTCATATAATGCCAGTGCTCGGCTGACGGACCTCCAAAAGGAGTTTAACCTGCCCAAGAACCGCCTAATCTGTGACATGCCCACCAGGTGGAACTCGACGTTGGCCATGCTGCAGCGGCTGCACACGCAGCAGAGGGCCATCAATGAGTACCTGTGCGACTATGGCACCAGGACAGGGTCAGGGGACCTTGGTTTTTTTTCCCCACGCCAGTGGGCCATGATCAGGGATGCATGCACTGTCCTGTCACCATTCGAGGAGGCCACGAGGATGGTGAGCACTGACAGTGCATGCATCAGTGACACTGTCCCCCTTGTCCACCTGTTGGAGCACACGCTGCGTGGAATAATGGACAGGGCACTTGAGGCAGAACAGAGGCAGGAAGAGGAGGACTTCCTTAGCTCTCAAGGCCCCCTTTATCCAGACAGTGTTCCTGCGTGCCCGCCGATCACACAGGAAGAGGACGAGGAGGAGGAGGAGGAGGAAGATTGTGTCAGTATGGAGGTGGAGCCTGGCACTCAGCATCAGCAGTCTTTAAGGGATCAGTCCCAAGGAACACATGGACTTGTACGTGGCTGGGAGGAGGTGGCTGCGGACGTTGTTGTCCTTAGTGACCCAGAGGACTCCGGACCGAATGCCTCAGCAAACCTACGCTGCATGGCCTCCCTGATCCTGCAAAGCCTGCGTAAGGATCCTCGTATTCGTGGTATCAAGGAGAAGGACCAATACTGGCTGGCAACCCTCCTTGATCCACGTTACAAGGGTAAGGTTGCGGACCTTATCTTGCCATCGCAGAGGGAGCAGAGGATGAAACATCTTCGGGAGGCCTTGCAGAAAGGTCTGTGCAACGCGTTCCCAGAGACTGGGAGGTTACAAACTCCTGTTTCTGGACAACGTGTTGCTGAGGCTTCGGTCAGTCAAAGAAGGAGCGGTGGAGAAGGTGGCCGTCTGACCGATGCGTTCAGACAATTTTTTGGTCCGCAGCCCCAAGGTATGATCGGTTCCAGCAACCATCGCCAGCGTCTGTTTTACATGGTGCAGGAATACCTAGGGGCAAGATCAGACTTGGACACCTTTCCCACCGAAAATCCTCTGGGTTACTGGGTCTTGAGGATGGATCACTGGCCAGAGCTTGCACAGTATGCAATTGAGCTACTGGCCTGTCCTGCATCCAGCGTTCTTTCGGAACGCACATTCAGTGCTGCTGGAGGCGTGGTAACCGATCACAGGGTGCGTCTGTCCACCGACTCGGTCGATCGGCTGACCTTCATAAAAATGAATCAGTCTTGGATCACCACCAGCTACCAAGCACCTGATGCAGATGTAACCGAATAATTTTTTTTGAAATCTCAGATCCCTTCAAAGACTGCCTATGCTGATGCTGAGTGACTATCCCTGAGTAATTATCCTCTTCCTCCTCAATCATCACGCTGATAGCTTGTAAGAACATTTTTGGTTCTGGGCGCCACCACCAGTGCCTAAGGCACAATTTTTCAGCCCCTGTTTAACAGGGGCGTGTAATTACAATTTTTGATGTAATACTTTGCAGCAGGGCTCGTTCCTGCATTCCAACTAGAGTGTCTGTGAGGGGTTGCAGTGTTGTGGCACCAGCACCAGTGCCTAAGACCCAATTTTTCAGCCCCTGTCTAACAGGGGCGTGTAATTACAATTTTTGATGCAATACTTTGCAGCAGGGCTTGTTCCTGCGTTTCAACTAGAGTGTCTGTGAGGGGTTGCAGTGTTGTGGCACCAGCACCAGTGCCTAAGACCCAATTTTTCTGCCCCTGTCTAACAGGGGCGTGTAATTACAATTTTTGATGCAATACTTTGCAGCAGGGCTCGTTCCTGCGTTCCAACTAGAGTGTCTGTGAGGGGTTGCAGTGTTGTGGCACCAGCACCAGTGCCTAAGGCCCAATTTTTCTGCCCCTGTCTAACAGGGGCGTGTAATTACAATTTTTGATGCAATACTTTGCAGCAGGGCTCGTTCCTGCGTTCCAACTAGAGTGTCTGTGAGGGGTTGCAGTGTTGTGGCACCAGCACCAGTGCCTAAGGCCTAATTTTTCAGCTCCTGTTCAACAGGGGCATGTAATTACAATTCTTGATCTAATATTTCACAGCAGGGCCCTGTGAGGGCTTACAGTGTTTTGGCCACAGCAACACCTAAGGCCCAAATTTCTGCTGAGTATATAGGGCAGGACCCTACTTTCAAACATCTAACTTACAAACGACTCCTACTTGCAAACGGAAGGAGACAACAGGAAGTGAGATGAAATCTACCCCTAAGGAAGGGAAATTCTCTCCTGTAAGAGTTAATATGGGAAAACAATTTCTCCTTTCCACTGATGCTTTCCAATCCTTGTTCCACAAAAAAACCCAAATTTTCAAAAAACATTTTTCATTGGGACAAAAAAGTGAGGTGAAATCTTCTGAAGAGGAGGAAAGACGCAAAACAAATGTCACAGGGGTGATAACCCTTCCCTATGTTTTCCAAAAAGCTTAGAAAAGATTTTTTGGCTGGAGCTAAACACATTAAAAATGTTCAAAATTACAAACAGATTCTACTTAACAACAAACCTACAGTCCCTGTCTTGTTTGCACCGCCTGTATACTGCTGTTCAGAGTATATAGGGACCTTTCCTTATTTTAATTTGGGTGCGGGGTTCCCCTTAATATCCATACAAGACCCAAAGGGCCTGGTAATGGACTGGGGGGTACCCATGCCGTTTGTCTCACTGATTTTCATCCATATTGCCATGACCCGACATGACATTAAACCCGCAAGCAGTTTTAAATGAGATTTTTTCCTTTAAAAATGACATTTGGTGCAGGGACTGTTCTAAACATGGGAAACACGCGTCACTTTACAGGCATACTATAGACACCCCCCAGGTACGATATTTAAAGGAATATTTCACTTTTTTTTTTTTACTTTAAGCATCATTAAAATCACTGCTCCCGAAAAAACGGCCGTTTTTAAAAGTTTTTTTTGCATTGATACATGTCCCCTGGGGTAGGACCCGGGTCCCCAAACCCTTTTTAGGACAATACCATGCAAATTAGCCTTTAAAATGAGCACTTTTGATTTCGAACGTTCGAGTCCCATAGACGTCAATGGGGTTCTAACGTTCGTGCGAACTTGCGGTCCGTTCGCGGGTTCTGGTGCGAACCGAACCGGGGGGTGTTCGGCTCATCCCTATTTGGGAGTTTCTCAGAGGGCAATTCATTGTTTTGAGGCTTGTATCGCTTTAGCTAAGGTTTGCGAGCCTGCAGTATCCCTCCCCTCCCTTTTCCTGTACATTGATATGTAAATAAACTAGTTTGAGGGGTTTTAGAGCTGGGCATGCAGCATTTTATGTATCAACAGGAAGTTGGTGGTGGTGGGGGGGATGGGGGCTTGGAGTATCACACAAGCAAATGAGATTTGTGTTTGGAAGGACGAAAAGTAAGGTTTATACTGTAATACAATTTTGGGTAGAGAGCAAACAGGAGGCATCCATGTTATTGTTGTAATATCTAGGTACAGAGAGAAGCCGCAGTGTTTTCTAAAAGAAGCAGGCAAAAGTGCTCTGTGTAGATTCGTCTGGCGATGCAGTGTGCGGTCGTACAGCGCAATGCGCTTGTGTATGCATACACTGTGAGGGGTTGAGACATAATTCGGGGGTTGATCTGTGGTTGTTGGTGAATCATTTGGCATAGTTAATAGTTGGTTGTTAAAAGAGTGGTACTCTGTAGTTCTGTACCAAAAGTGTTGGGACAACAAGCCATAGAGTTGATGCCTCGTTTTAGTGTTTCTAGTTGAGTGACTAATTTGTAGTCCGTCAATCCACCGTGTAAGAAGACACTGGGCGGTGGTCTCCGAAATTGGTGCAAGGGTTTCCCTGGACGCAGGGATAAGACGAAAAGCCGATTCTAATCGCCATGGGCAATGGCAGTCCGTGCAATGGAAGGAATGCGAGGCTTCCCACAGTCAAACGGATGCACAAGAGCATGGAGTCTAGTTCTGAGGAAAAAGGCCATTAAACCCCAGAAAGATTGACATAGGTGGTCCAAGGATACTATTTTGGGTATCCCTCTGGAGTTGATGTAGCGCGACTGCAGCTTCAGAAATCTGTAATGTTGAGTGAGTTGATGGATGCGTAGTACACGTTTGTGTGATTAAAAATACACAGGCCTGTTTTTGAACTTTGTATGGCTGGTCCATGCAAAGATTTTGAAATGCTCTAGTGCTTTTCAAATTGTATTCTTTTTCTATCGCTAAAAGAGAGAAGGCAGCATTCCATCTGGTCGTTTTTATTTTTTCATTTTTCGTTTTTGGGAACTATGAAATATCTCCCCCCACATTTGTATCTAAATGTTTGTCTTTGTTTCATTGTTTGTATGTGGTAACCAGATGTTTGAACCTACCGCGACAGCCCTGTTGCGTGTCGCGGCTGTTGTATTTTAGTAAGAGTTACAGAGGGTTTAGTTATTATTGGTTTTGTGGAATGTCAGTGACAATTTACCAATGTAGATGAATGTTGTTATGTTTAGCATTCTTTGAAGGATAGAGTAATAACCTTTGTTTATAAGCATCTTTTCAGGTCCAAAGAGTTTCTGGAAGTGTGTGTACAGGTGTATAAGAAGGTAAAAGTATCATAGGCTATTTCACTGTTTTATTCTACACCATTCTAAACCCTGCATGTCTTCCTCCAGTTTGTAATGAGGAGGAAGAAAGGGGGGGATGAGAGTGGTGAGAATGACAATTTTTTTAAACCAATAATACTAACCTTTGTAATTCTAACCAAGTTTGTGCCAAGACTGTCTTTCTTTGATAGAATTTGAATCAGCAAGCAGCAGTCTGGTGAAAGAAGCTCCCATCCCAGATGCTAAGAACCTTTTTGTCACTGGTTGCAGGTATTACACCCCAGATTATAAGCCCAGGTTATGCACAGGTTATACAGTGACCACAGCCCGATGTCTGGATTATTGTCATATGAGGTTTGTTTGAAGGTCAACCAAAAACAGAATTGTACTTTCCTCATTAGCTGTCACCTACATTCTCAGCTGATGGGGTAGGTGCAATCACTGTAACATAAACTTCAAAAGGTCCACCATAGGGTTCACGAGTCCATCCTGGACCCTGACACAATAACCAGTTTACATTCTTTCCACCCAGGTGACTGGGACATTATAAAGAAGCTTGAGGGATGAGACCACGCTAGCCGCTGCAAGAAGCTGATCTACCACAAAGAGTAGAGAAGTATCTTCGTTAATTTATATTTTTTGTTAAATAAATTTTGGCAAGGGTAACAATGAAAAGCATCCCAACTAGTTAAGAAAGAGAACAGGACACATGGTTGGGTATTTAGTGTCCCAGCAATGACGGCGGTACATGCTATATGTGACGTTCATATTGGTGTGAGGAGTTTTGACAGACTAGTAAAATCCAAACAGACACCTGTCAATAGAACTTAACAACAAAAGATTTCTAGAGGGTAAAATTAGTTATAATTTTAACAATAGTTCTGGTTCTTGCCAGCTTTGGTATCGGGATACCTAGGTAGCCCACAAGTGTGCTTCAACTGTAGTTTGGTATTAATGTGGATCTACAGCTTATAAGGTAATTTCCTGTAAGTCAAGAGGTTCATGTGTGCTGGTGAAACTCCAGGGGTCCAGAGCCGTGTGCGTCACCCCCATTATGTCCCTGTGTAGTGACACCACCACCAAACATCAAAGGAATGTTAGCGGGGGGGTTGGAATTGAGAAAAAGAAAAATTAGGAAGGGGCAGAGATGCCCCCTTTGGATCCGTAAAATTTCCCTTATTGGTATTCTGTCTTTTTATGCAGGTGTTACCACTGCCTCGACCGCCAAACTTTATTTTTCATGCTTTCTGGATTACTCGATGTAGCTGAATTGTTCTGCCGAGAAGAAACAGATGAAGAAGAGATAGAAGATATTAAATCAGTGACATCATCATTATTTTGAGTTATACCCTTCTCTTGCTGAATATTGTGGCGGGGATTGCGTATCGATTTCCCTCTCTGGGTTGTTTGCCATTTGTAAGCTTTGTTATAATCGTAGGCTACAATGTCCCTCATCAATTTTTTGTTTTTGTTCACTACTATATTTTTATTAAACTGTTCCATTAACTCATTTAAACTTGTCTGTTGCTCTACATATTTCTGATTATTTGTGAGATCATGATTATCTGAGCACAGCCTTTGAATTTGTTCATCTAACCCCCTAATTTCTTTGTTATAATGGTCTTTTAGGATCTCCATCATCTGAGTGGAGCATTTATGGAGGTTCTCCTTCCATATTCCCCTCATCTCCCCACTCACTAGTGGGATGGTGAGAAAAATTTGGATCGTAAGACCAAAGGGGATGCATTTGCATTCTATGTAAAAATCGAAATAACTTTTGTGACAATAGAGAGATGATTTTTTAATCAAAAGCTGTTTTAATGTTTGAAAAAACCCCATTGAGATCCTGCTTATCCTCTGTCAACCCAATTGCCTCTGACTATATTCTAGAGGTGAATCCCTCCCACTCTTGTCCACAAACATTTGTCATTATCATTGAATTTGTTATTTATAACATGAAAATAGAACCATAGGTATACATAAATTTTAAGATTGTGCCTCAGTATTCATTCAGGTATATACTTCCAAAAGGTGGTCAACTGAAATACAAAGAAATAGGCATTTATCACCCTCATAAAATATAATGCAATAGTAAGGTAATTCAGTTAATAATTAGCACCACATCCTAAGAAGGATAATAGAACAAAAGACAACAAGATTATGGGACTTTATAGGTGCTGAATCCTCCTTTTGGAATAACAATTCTGAAAAAGTTTAAGTAAAAATCAATTTTATTTTTATAATAATACATGAATAACTTAAATTTAGTAAGTGTTGGTTTTGAGAAGCCCCCTAAGCAGTAGTGTATTTAGGTTTTGTGCTGCCCTAGGCCTGACTAAACTCGTGCACCCCCTAATTAAATATGACCCACCTCTTCCTGTGAAGGCCACGCCCCTTGCTGTTTAAGACCCTTCCTGAAATTTTCAAGTGGGGACACTAGTTCTGAGGGCCTAGGGGGGCAATGGATTTCCTTAATTTGCATAGATTTCCTCTCACTTCCTGTTTGGCTATGGGGCATGAAGTGAAGGGAAATCTCTGCAATGGGACAGGGATGGTAAAAAATAAACATATAGCACAGTGAGGAAGGTTTGTGGTCCAGGATGAGAGGACAGTCAAAATTAGAGGCGGCGCCCCCCACAGTTGCGGAATTCCAGCCGCCCGCATACCGGAGGCAGTGAAGCTGCTTTATGGGGGCGCTAGACTAATTTGCCTCTCAGCCCAGTCCGCCCCATAAGACTGGCGCTACACTAACAGTGTAGCGCAAGCCGGCGGGGACTCTTTCCATGCTGCCCCCCTGCAAAGTGCTGCCCTAGGCCTGGGCCTTGTCGGCCTAGGCCAGGATACAGCGTTGCCCCTAAGGGCATATACAAATTCCTGCCAGTGCATTGTGAGGTGGATCTGGTGTCCGTCTCTATCCGATAGATCTAAAGCCAGCCAAGGAAGTCTGTCCCAAAAGCCAAAAGGGTCCAAGTTTTAAGACATACAGCAAAAAAATATGGATCAACCTAAGAACACACATATAACGCTTGTCTGTATTTCTAGAGTCAAACAACCCATGCCCTCTAAACAGCCTCAAAAGCAATTACAAATTACCTTGTTAGTGGCAGAGAGTATCCAGACCAACCATCAATGCTGTTGCCTCGTTCACACTGAATACTGCTATCGTCGCCGGAAAAATTACCTCCAAATGAAGACTCACAAGTGTTCACAATACTATCACCCTTAAATAGGGTGGAATGGCGACGCCCGCCTTCCTATCACGTCAGGACTCAGCTAAATCAGCGGTGAGCCTGACGTTGCCGAATATGCTACTGCGACGCCAATTCATGCATGCGTGGTAATGGCGGGTGGTGCGGCCGCAGCCTGAACAGCGCCAAAAACCTAGTCTAAATCCATACATCAATAGGATGAAGGGAGAAGACTGATAAGGCGCCGAGACATATAATACCGCCCCGTCCCACCAAGAGCCCATACATTGATATTGTCTATTCATACAAAATATGTCTTTGGGTAATTCAATTGTCCTTTGTAAAAAAAATCATATCTAATGCCATCTAGTGGCCATAATGCATAACATCATGCCAATAAACTCCATACACACACAGACTACTCATTATCGCCATCATTTGTATTAATTAGAGATGGTAAAGTTAGAAACTATCAATTACTATGTTAAAACTAATACATAAGAACAGCAGTAAATATTAAACCACAAATATACATAGAAAGCTCCATATTCTTTACTAGGGATGGGCTGAACACCCCCCGGTTCGGTTTGCATCCAGAACATGCGAACAGACCGAAAGTTTGCACAAACATTTGAACACCGTTAAAGTCTATGGGACTCGAACGTGAAAAATCAAAAGTGCTAATTTTAAAGGCTAATATGCAAGTTATTGTCCTAAAAAGGGTTTGGGGACCTGGGTGCTGCCCCAGGGGATATGTA
Source organism: Lithobates clamitans (assembly GCA_037952925.1). Lineage (NCBI taxonomy): Eukaryota > Metazoa > Chordata > Amphibia > Anura > Ranidae > Lithobates > Lithobates clamitans. Next base: position 1,759,508 of record JBBGZY010000856.1, on the reverse strand, counting down.
TCAATGGAAAAAAAAGTTTTAAAAATGGACGTTTTTCCGGGAGCAGTGATTTTAATGATGCTTAAAGTGAAAAAATAAAAGTGAAATATTCCTTTAAATATTGTACCTGGGGGGTGTCAATAGTATGCACGTGTCAATAGTCAATAGTGGTGCGTGTTTCCTGCGCTTAGAACAGTCCCTGCACAAAATGACATTTCTAAAGGAATAAAAGTCATTTAAAACTGCTTGAGGCTTTAATGTAATGTCGGGTCCTGGCAATATGGATGAAAATCAGTGAGACAAACGGCATGGGTTACCCCCCCAGCCCATTACCAGGCCCTTTGGGTCTTGTATGGATATTAAGGGGAACCCCTGCACCCAAATTAAAAAAAGAAAAGGCTGAGGGCCCCCAGGCCCTATATACTCTGAACAGCAGTATACAGGCAGTGCAAACAAGACAGGGACTGTAGGTTTGTTCTTATGTAGAATCTGTTTGTAATTTGGAACAGGTACATTTTGTAAGTGTAGCTACAGCCAAAAAATCTATTTTAAAGCTTTTTGGAAAACATAGGGAAGGGTTATCACCCCTGTAACATTTGTTTTGCTGTCTGTGCCCCTGTTCAGAAGATTTCACCTCACTTTCTGTTCCAATGACAATTGGATTTTAAAAATTTGAGGGAAACAAGGACTGGTGATAAATCAGTGGAGGAGACACCTTTTTTTATTAACTCTTACAGGAGAGAATTTCCCTTCCTAGGGATATATTTCCTCTCACTTCCTGTTGTCTCCCTCCATTTGTAAGTAGGAGTCGTTTGCAAGTCGGATTTTTGAAAATCGGGGACCGCCTGTATATACTATACGGCCTGCTCTATACACTCTGCGGAAAATTGGGCCTTAGGTGTTGGTGGTACCAGAACACTGTAAGCCCTCACAGTTACTCTTGGTGGGCACTGGAATGGGCCCTGCTGTGTAATATTATATCAAGAATTCTTAATACATGCCCCTATTAAACAGGGGCAGAAAAATTGGGCCTTAGGCGGTCGTGGTTGTGGTGGTGGAACAACACTGTAAAGCCTCACAGATACTTTTGTTGAGCACAGGAACAGGCCCTGCTGTGAAACATTAGATCAAAAATTGTAATTACACACCCCTGTTAAACAGGGGCATAAAAATTGGGCCTTAAGCAGTGGTGGTGGTGCAACAACACTGCAACCCCTCACAGATACTCTTGTTGAGCGTAGCAACGAGCCCTGCTGTTAAATATTTGATCAAAAATTGTTATTACACGCCCCTGTTAAACAGGGGTAGAAAAATGGGGCCTTGGGCAGTGGTGGTGGTGCTCAGCTCACTGAGTCACCTGCCTGCCTGCCTGAAAGTGTCTTTGAACACACACTCCAAGAATGGCCTACAGTCAGGTATAGGCTTGGCTGGACTACAATGCAGTGGATATATATTTTATGAACTGCAGCTCACGGAGACACCTGCTTGCCTGCCTGAATGTGTCTTTGAACACGCACTCCAGGAATGGCCTACAGTCAGTTATAGGCTTGGCTAGACTATATATATATATATATATATATATATATATATATATATATATATATATATATATACACAAGCCTGTGTATATATATACTACTTGCTTGAAGTATCTTAGAAACAGTACACCAGGAATGGTTTGCAGTGAGATCTAGCTAAACGTGATACAGTGGATATATATATATATATATATATATATATAGAGAGAGAGAGAGAGAGAGAGAGAGAGAGAGAGAGAGAGAGAGAGAGAGCAGTCTGACTGTATATATATATTAAATACACTGCAGCTAACTGAATCAACTGCCTGCCTGAAGTATATTAGAAACAGTACAGCAGGAACAGTCTGCAGTGAGATCTAGCTAACTGAATAAACTGCCTGCTCAAAGTAATCTAAATGACACTCTCTCTCTCTCTATCTCTCTCCACACCAGCTACACACTACACAAGGCCGACGTGCAGGCAGCCTTACGTAGTGTGGGGCGTGGACTTAACCCTCTGAGCCATAATTGGCCAAAGGCACCATGCCTTTGGCCAATTATGGCTCTCTTCGCTGATGGCACTGTGATTGGCCAAAGCATGCGGATCATAGTGCATGCTTGGCTAATCATCAACCAGCAATGCACTGCGATGACGCAGTGCATTATGGGCCGTGACGCTGGAATTTGGCGCGAACGGCCCATATTGTTCGATCTTCATTGAACAATCAAACAGCCGATGTTCGAGTCGAACTCATGTTTGACTCGAACAGACAGCCCATCCCTATTCTTTACACATATCACTAATTTAGTGATATTATTGAATGCTTTCAAAACAATTATGAACCAAGTTGGATTCAAGACTACACAGCCTCCCCAATAACCCTAATGGAGAGGGGGACAAAACTTACCATAAAGCCAGACTCTGGCCCATCCCACAGTATAGGAAAAACCCCAGGTCACGTGCACTGAAAGGAAGATGTATCTAATATAATACTCAATGTACATTTAATCCTATGTTCATAATTCATCACGTATCATCAACAAATTATTTTTAGAGCCTTTTTCTCATATACACAGAGATCCTCCAGCCAATGGCCTTATACGGACAGGATATGGGATATATATATCTAATAGTGTTCCAAAACAATCAAATTTATCTAATATAGAAATGGTTTGAAACTAATCTAAACATGTTCAAGAGCAAAGAACCTCATAAAATTCAACTCAAAGTCATGATACAGGCCAATATGGCGACTGATTGCAGATTCCATTTTGCCTTTTTTTTTTTTTTTTATTTCATAGACATAGTTTCATAAGCTTTTTCTGTCCCACTGTCTTGCCATAGCTCCAGCATCATGCATGGAGGAGTCAGCTGAGTTGTTTGAACAGAGCATCAGCCACTTGCTCCTTGACGATGCACAGGCATTACTTAATTATGATGTTGGTTCTAAAGTTGAAGAAGGTAGGAACTTGAGCCTACAGAGAGGGGAGAACACTGGTAAACTACAAACTGGCAGTCAGGTTCCTCTATCCACAGTGTATTGCCAAGTTGGCTCCAGTGATGATGAGGATGGAGGAGATGACGATGTTGAAGTCATTGATCTGACTTGGATGCTGTATAGAGAAGAGGAGGAAAATTAGGGTAAGGCACAACCCCAATAAGGCAGCCATAATGGAAGGGTAGAGAGCAGCCACCCTGTTGCATCACATTGGGGAGCTGTTACCTCCCGGCCCACTTCCCACAGCTCAGCTGTATGGACTTTTTTTAGCACATGTGCAACCAATTGCACTGTTGCAATTTACAAACTTTGCCTCAAGCAGATCAAGCATGGCAAAAACACCAGCCATTTTGGTACCACATGCTTGACCAGGCATTTACCTCCCACCACTCAGCCCATTGGCAAGAGCACCTGAAAGCCATGCAAAAGGGACACAATTCTGCTCCTCACTCCCGATTACCTTTTAGGACTACCCCCTGCTATATCTCAAGACCTCTGTCATGTCTACACTAATGCAGGTGGTCAGACACTATAGTTGGCTACTGTGTTATTCACCTATAGCAGCCCCCTTTCCTATAAGGCAAGCAGGTCTACCAGTACTCGGTTGCCTCCAGGTCTAATACACAATGCTATAGTGCCTGGCCACCACGTCAGGGCAGGCGTGAACTGAGCAAAGCAAACACATACTTGTGGTTGGCAGACAGGTAGCATGGTTCTATGACAGTCCAGGTAAATGGCAGGCTGAGTTCAGGGAATAGTACAAAATCCGGTCCAAGGTCATACACAGGGAAACCCAATCTAGCAGAGCAGGGCAGACATACAGGTGCTTGATCAGGAATAACACACATATCACTCTCTATCACAAGCATGCGAGTGAGTGTTTGGCTGGCTTATAACAAGCTTAGTTTCCACCCAGAGACTGATCACATTTATCACCTTGCAGGTGGACAGACAGACAAGGAGAGTGCCATAGCCAAAAACCCAGATGCTAGAATGAGGAGCAGGAGCACTAGATGCTCCTGACATTACTTTTCTAAGGAAGGGCCCCCGGACCCTTAAAGATGAGCTGGACATCCAGCACAGGACCATCAGACTCGGCAGAGGTCAGGGGATCCACAAGGCCAGGTTGGTTAGCAGGTGACGTGTCACAGGAGTCAAGCCGGATAGCTGAAACACCAGCAGAATGCAGAGAGGCTTGAAAAAAAGGTTGAAAGCCCCACCTGGTCAAATGAGGCAATCTATCTAAAGGGTGGATTGAACTTCTTAAACAGGTTTGAATGGATGTAGTAGTGGTAGGGTGTGGCCAGGTTACAGAAAGTCCTGAATAAGAAGGAGCAGGAGACTCAATGGGCATGGGCTGGACTGGCATAACTGGTGCAGAGGCCGACTAGATCGCATCGTCAGTTGAAGCGACTGACTGGATCGCATCACCAGGTGTAGCAACTGACTGGATTACATCGCCAGGTGTAGCGACTGACTGCACCGCATCGCCAGGTGTAGCGCAGGTGGAACTTGAGGGCAAGTTAGCCTGGATGTGCTTCCAAGGGAGTTTAGGGACAGGCAAAGGTAGGGGTAATCCAGGGGGCTTGACTTCTGAGGACTTTCCAAACAGGGCTCAAGGCTGTGGAACAGCGAGTTTGGCTTCTAAGAGGAGAAGATTCAGGCTGTGGCAATTGGCAGGAGAGGTGGCCTGTAGAGAATTAAATAAACTTGTTAGCATTTTTTGCATTCTGCAGTGGCTGCACATGCAGCAGAGGGCCGTCAATGAGACAGGCACAGGGCAGATTGTTTTTTTTTTCCCCCGCGCTAATGGCTGCTGATAAAGGATCCATGCACTGTACTGTCACAATATGAGGGGGCAACAAGGATGATGAGCAATGACAATGCATGCATCAGTGACACAATCTCTCTTGTGTTCCTGCTGGAGCAGACTCTGTGTAGCATTATGGACAGGGCACTTGAGGCAGAGCAGCAGGTGAAAGAGGAGGACTTACTTTCCTCTCAAGGCCCGCTTTATGCAGACACCATTCTTGCAATGCCACAGAACACACAAGAGGAGAGGGAGGAGGAGGAGGATTCTGGCAGTTTTAAAGGCATTGAAGCAGAGGAAAACCTATGACAAATCTTAAGTGATGGTTTTCCTTCTCCTGAACCCTTGGGAGTAGTATGTGGCTGGGAGGAGGCAGTTCCAGATACTGTAATTCTCAGTGATCCCATGGACTCTGCTTCTCATGCCTCCGCAAACTTGCGGTGCATGGTCTCCCTCATTCTTCAAAGTCTGCAAAAGGACCCTAGAGTTTGTGGCATCAAGGAGAAGGATCACTATTGGTTGGCAACCTTCCTTGACCATCTTTACAAGGGAAAAGTCACGGAACTCATCCCGTCCCCACAGAGGGAGCAGAGGATGAAATATCTTAAAGAGGAGTTTATGTAATGCCTTTCCAAACTCTGGTACATTACAGTCTCATGGAAAAGCTAGTTTTGAGGCTTCTGTTGGTCAAGCGAGGAGCAGTGGTGAAGGGAGCCACGTGTCAGGAACCATGAATCAGACTGAGTCATAAATGCAGTAAAAATCACACCTTTTAATGTAATGGTAAAAATAGTACGGATCAGTAAACGTAGTCAAAAGATAAGCCAGGGATCGGAAGCCAATGCGGGTAGTTAGGCAAGCCAGTAATCAAGAAACCAGAAATCAGCATAGTCAGAGGCAGAAGAACAGGATCAGGAACCAGAAGGGATGTCAGCCAGGCAAAGTTCCTACCCCTGTCCGAGATAATAACCTTGGGTAGTCCATGTAACTGAAAGATCTTCTTTACGAAAATGGATGCCAGGCAACTTCTTAAGTGGAATACAATGTGACATCTTCGAGAACCGGTCAACCACCATAAAAATAACTGTGTTGCCCTGGGAGTTGGGTAACTCAACAAAAAAAACATAGACAAGTGGGTCCAAGGCCTCTCCCCATTGAGTATGAGTTGTAGGAGGCCCACTAGAAGGTGTTGTGGTGTTTTACAGCACACACGGAATGAGTGGCTACAAAGGCAGTTACATCAGCATGGAGACTAGCCCACCAGAATTGTTGAGAAATAGACCAGATGAGTTGATTCTTCCCTGGGTGACCAGCTGCCTTGGGAGAATGATAAGTCTGACAAAAAGCAGTGTGGAGATTCTCAGGGACAAAGCAGCGGTCACAATGTTTCTCAGGAGGATAATGGATCAGAGCAGCAAGAATTCTGTCACCCAAAGTTGAAGGGAGAATAGGGCGAATAATAGCTAGAATGCAAACGGGAGGTATCACAGGAGTAGCAACCGACTCCATCTTGGAGGAGGAGGAAAACTGTTGTGACAATACATCAGCCCTTACATTCTTAGTACCAGGTAAGAATGAGACTATGTACTTTTCTGTTAAAAAAAAATAAAAAATGAGACTATGTAGTTGAAGCTTGACATAAAAAGAGCCCATCGCGCCCTTCTGGGAGATAAGCATTTTGCCTTAGACAAGAATGTAAGATTCTTATGGTCAGTCAAAATGAGGACCGACACAGTAGTACCCTCGAGGAGATGCCTCCATTCCTTAAGAGCTAAAATGAAAGCTAACGATTCTCTGTCCCCAATCTCGTAATTGCATTCTGCAGGAGATCATTTCTTAAAGTAGCCACAGGAATGCACTAACACAGGAGCTAAAACGAAGGCAGCCTTGAGAGACTCAAAGGCTTAAGAGAATCTGGAGACCAATTCTGTGGGTTACCGTCCTTCCTGGTCATATCAGTCAGGGGTTTGACCAGAGAAGAGAAATTACAAATAAATGTCCGATAATTATTGCCAAAGCCAAGAAAACATTGTAGCGGATGTAGACCTACGGGTCGAGGCCACTGTAGAACCGCAGATAGTTTCTCTGGATCCATCAAAAAAATGGCAGTAGAAATTCCATAACTCAGAAATATAACCTGATCACGATAGAACTCGTACTTTTCAAACTTACAGTACAGGTTATTATATCTCAACCTTTGTAACACATGGGAGATGTCTGTGTGGTGGCTCTCTAGGGATTTTGAAAATATGAGAATATCGTCAAGATAAACCACCACACATTGCTACAGCATATCTCGGAGGACATTGTTGAAGAGTTCCTGAAAAACTGCAGGAGGATTTGCGGATGAACCCTCGAGAAAGTGAATCAGCAACATAGTCCTCCATGGCTTTTTGCTCCTAGACAGACAAAGGGTAGACCTGGCCACGTGGGGGCATGGCAGCAGGTTGAAGGTCAATTGTGCAATCATATGACTGGTGTGGAGGCAAAATACCAGCTTGACCTTTGTCAAAGACATCACTAAATTTGTGGTACTCCTCTGGCAAATAGGAGAGTGAAGACGTGCAGAGGACCTTAACTACTTTCTGAAAACATGTTTTGCTGCATTGTGGTGACCAGGAAAGAACCAACACAAGGCCAATCAAAAGAGGGATTGCGCCTCTGTAATCAAGGATAACCAATGACCATGAGGTGAGGAAATAACTTGAAATTGGTTTATCTCATTGTGAAGAGCCCCTACTGCCATGATTAATGGAGCAGTCTCATGAGTCACATGGGAAGGCTGTAAAGGTCTCCCATCAATAGCCTCACTGACAAGTGGAGTAACACGAAGCTGCAGCGGAATCAAGTGGAGACAGAAATGCATTAAAAATCACACCTTTTAATGTAATGGTAAAAATGGTACAGATCAGTAAACATAGTCAAAAGATAAGCCACGGATCGGAAGCAAATGCGGGTAGTCAGACAAGCCAGTAAATCAGGAAACCAGAGATCAGCATAGTCAGAGGCAGCAGAACAGGATCAGGTACCAGAATGGACTTCAGATGGGCAATGTCTTTCACAGGAACACAGCAGAGAATCTGTAGATATGTTGACCAAGGCAAAGGCACTAAAGGAATGAACAAGGCCATTTAAATAGCCAGAAGGGGCTGGCTGTAGGCAGGATTGATGAGCGGGAAATGATCACCAGGTGAGCCACTGTGGAAACCATGAGTGCTGACAATTATCCAACAGCTGAGCAGCCTGAGCACTGAGAAGAGAGCTGCTGAGAGTCCCGTCCTGACACTACGTCAGTGATGCATTTCAAAAGTTTTTTTTTCCCATCATATGGTGGGAGATTATCTAGGTGTGAAAACAGACATGGACAGCTTTCCAGTTGACAATCCACTGGGTTACTGGGTCATGAAAATAGACCACTAGCCAGTATTTGCCCAGTATGCAATTGAGCTGCTGGGCTGCTCTGCATCCAGTGTGCTTTCTGAACAGGCATTCAGTGCTGCCAGAGGTTTTGTGGCAGATAAAAGAGCGCATCTGTCTAGATTCCATTGACCGGGTGAACTTTATCAAAATTAATCATTCATGGATTAGCAGTAGCTATCAAGCCCCTGATGCCGATGTTGCCGATTAAGTGTTTTTGGGATGTGGAATTTGTGCAAGATTGTCTAGGCTGCCTAGCTTTGTGGGTGTTGCTTTTATCATGAAGACCTTTTTTGGTATAGGTTTCATAGGCAGAATTAACACCCAAGAACCAATTTTTCCTCACCTGTTTGACAGGTGCATATCATTTTAATTTTTTACAAGGCCAATTGTTGCTTTTATCAAGAGTACCTCTATAGGGTCACAAAGCCCAATTTTCCCACACCTGTATCTTCTATCCTAAGTCTGCGAAAGAGACACCAGAATTTATCAAAAATTCAATCTAATCTTTTTCCGAGTGCACTAAGTTTTGGTCTCATCATACAGGCTGTCTCCCCCAGTCGTTGTTTCTAAAGAAAGCTTGCAGGGAAAATGTCATTTTTTTAGCTTTTTAAATGTCATTTTTACTGCAGCAGGTTCTATACACGGTACAGATGCGCCACTTTACAGGTACACTAAGGTGACCCCACAGGCACTATATTTAAAGAAAATAAACAAAAAGAAGCAGCGCAGGTTTCAATGTAAACAATAAGCCTCAATGCACATTAAAAAAGTCCTTTGAGCAATGAAAGCTCTTCGTGAGATGTATACAGTCTGTTAGCAGGGCAGCCTTATGAGGGGAGGTGAAGCCACTCCAAATATGTAAGAGAAGAAGAAAACAGCAAAGGCGCCTCTCAGTAAGATTGTAAAATTTAACGATACCATTCCATTAAAAAACACTCACATATAAAAACTTGGTAGTCCGGCGTGGGTATTTCCAGTAAAGGCGTTGCTTAACGGCAGTACAGCGCCTACCATCAAATCTGCGTTCCAGGCCTCCATTCAACTGCCCGGCGGATGTTCAAGCCTCGTCCTGGATTACGATCGAATCCTGGAAGTCCGCGCTGAATACACAAGCCGGCAGCGCAGAGGAACCAGGCTTTTCCCAACTGAGAGCGCAGAAACTACGTGTGGCCTTTACTGGAAATACCCACGCCGGACTACCAAGTTTTTATATGTGAGTGTTTTTAATGGAATGGTATCATTAAATTTTACAATCTTACTAAGAGGCGCCTTTGCTGTTTTCTTCTTCTACTATATTTAAAGGAATTTTTCCTTTTTAATATTTCACTTTAAGCATTAGTAAATCACTGCTCACTTAAAAATGATCTTTTTTACAAACTTTTTTTCATTGATACATGTCCCCCAGGGCAGTACCCTTGCAAATAAGCCATCAAAATTAGCACTTTTGATTTTTTCCAGTTCGGGTCCCATAGACTTTATAGGGGTTCCTTGTTCGGCTCCGTAGTTTTGCAATGTTCGAAAGTTCTGGCACAAACCGAACAGGGGGTTGTTCGGCACATCTCTAATTACCACCAAAGAAAGCCCAAAACAAATTCTCCTACTCCTGCAATACCACATATGTGTATGTTGTTTGCTGCTGGGTCCAAAAACAATAGTGCACATTTTGCTTTTTTAATCTTACCAACGCAGTGCACTCCCAGCATTAACACAGGTATGCACATATACAGCCCCAAGGAAGAAGATCCACTTCAGTCAGGCAGCATAGGTGTGTATGCTCATCAGGAAGGAGGTAGATAGCTGACAAAATGACAGTTTACAGCAGCTTCATTTTGTTTTTTAAGAAAGCAACAAGGAATTCTCTTCATCTATACTAAACCCTCATCCTATATAAAGGTTCTCACTTAGATGTTCATGGAGCCCCCCCCTCCCACACACACACACACAAAAATGTAATTCCACCTGTACCACCCTCTAGTGTGTGCTACTAGAAGTGAGAGTAGGTAAAAGCATTTTTTCTGGCCCAGGGAGTCACTGAATCTGGGTCAGGGTTATTAGAGGCCAGAGCTGGATGACTCATCCTGGCAGCTCTCTGCTACCACCACCCTGTGCAGCAGTGAGGACTCAGACATCAGCGACTCCTACGGGGGTAGTGCTATACTCCAAAATTCATACTATACCCTTCAGGTCACCTCATGCCAAAAAAAAAGCCCCCCTCCAAAAAAACAAAAAAGGTATGAGATTGAAAAAAATTCTATACCATACCCTTAGGGCAGGGGTGCCCAACCTTTTGAAGAGCGAGCGCCACTTTAGCGACTTGGTAACCGGTCACGGGCCACAATGAGCGTCGCGGGCAGGTGACAGGTCTGTGTCCACTCTGCATATGTAGAGCAAACGCGGACACAGCCCACTCTACTCTATGGGAGCTCCATTCCGACCTGCCCAGACAGAAGTGAACAGATCTCCTTCTGTTTTTCAAGCAGATCGGATTGGAGATAGGCAGGTGTAAACGAACACAAGTCTGTTTACATCTGGTGCTCTATAGAGGTGAATTAAGGGTCCGTTTGGGTCCGCTTGAAAAAACGACAGGCAGACCCGATCAGAATGATCGCATGAAGGAGGCCTAAGGCTGCTTTCACACTAATGTACTGGGATTTACCTTCACTTCAATTTTCACTTCTTCTTCAGGACTCCTGCCGGTATCGCTAGCTGCTGCTGTTCCCCATGTGGGTATGGCTGGTGGCTGCTGCTGGCTGTCTTCCAGGGCAGGTTCTGCTGGTGGGTACTGCTGGCGGGTACTGCTGGTGGGTAATGCTGGCTGGTGCATGTTGATGGGTACTGCTGGCTGATACTGCTGGCTGGCACTGTTGGTGGGTACCGCTGGCTGGTACTGTAGGGTACTGCTGGCTGGTACTGCCGGTGGGTACTGCTGACTGGTACTGCTGGTGGGTACTGCTGGCTGGTACTGCCAGTGGGTACTGCTGGTGGGTACTACTGGGGGTATCCCTGGTGGCTGCTGTCCCAGTTTGCAGGTTCCCGACCCGCCATCCCCGAGCATCAGTGTGACAGGAGCCACCGCTGGAGGAAGCATACGGCTACAGTAGAGAGCAGAGTCTGATGCTTCCTGTATCGTTCCTGTCACAGGCGGAGTACATTTGGTATCTCTCTGCCTGTAACAGGCGTTGGCACTATACAGGAAGCATTGGTTCTGCTCCGTTCTTCACACTAATGTTCAGGGATGGTGGGTTGGAAACCCGCAATCTGGGTTTGCCTACCCGCCATCCAAGAGCAGGAGGTGGCGGGCCACATAAGAGGGCCTACGGCCATACCCCTGCCTTAGGGGTATGGATTTTAGGAGGGATCATGAAAAAAATGGGATGAGCGTTTTTCCCTTCAATCCTGAAACATACCAGGCCACATGCCCTCCACATGGTACCTTGGGTACCTTGCCAGGGGGGAAAAGCACCTTGTCTCTATGTTGGAGTTGTCCTCTTTCATACAACCCAGGCCCCGTGGTTGTGGGGGTCTGTGGGTGGGGGGCTTATTGGAATCTGGAAGTCCCCTTTAACAAAAGGACACCAAGATACTGCCCCACCCATGTTAATGAGTAAAGGGTGATTGACGAAGGATGCATCGTATTTTTTAGGACCTTTTTTTAAAGGACTTAAAAAACTGTGCCTGTGTGCCTTACTCATTCACATGGGGGGTGGTCTTCATCAACATAGGGACAAGATATTGTCAGCGGGGTCTCTGGATAAACATCTGATGTGGATTTTTTGGGGAGACCTAATGCTTTTTTTCTTGATTTTCTTGTGGGGTTCCTTCTTAAAATCCATACCAGACTTGATGGGTCTGGTAAATAATTTGGGGGACCTCACAGTTTTTTTCTTGTGTTGATTCACATCAGCCTGCCTGTAGGCAAGGGTTAAGCCTCTCCATTTACCCCTAGGGGTATGTCATAGGGGTGGGTCATTTGTTGACTATATATTCTTTGCTTGGGGTTTGACGTGTGTGGGAAAAGTTTGTCTCAGATGGAGGCCATGTAGTTTGCAGTATAGTTGAGGAGAGGCCTCTCTGGGGCAGGCCTTAGTGTGCTCCTGTAAGAAGGGATCTAAATTTAGGATTGAAGATGAAGAAAAATGGTACGTCAACATGATGTGAGTTGGAACAATTCTTTATGGATTAAATAAAATATTAGAAAAGCATTGGTGTGGTCAATCTTTTATTGCAGGCCCTTAGGCCGGGTAAATCAGAACAGTCAAGATGGTGGCATATCTTCACCTCACTCAATTCCTGCGGAAGAAGAACAAGGGAGGTGCCCATGACCAGTTGCTGGGAAGTGACAGGGAACCTTCCTTACATGCCCTCACATAGAGCTTCCAAAAAAGTCCACCTAAAAAGCCCTCACTGGACCCATCCAATCTTAACAACGTACACCCCATCTCCTTGCTCCCCTTCTTATCCAAACTCCTCCAATGTCTGGTCCACAACTGACTGAGCATCCACCTCGCTGATAATAGCCTACTTGATCCCCTTCAGTCTGGATTTCGTCCTCAACACTCCACAGAAACTGCTCTCCTAAAACTAACAAACAATCTACTAACGGCCAAACCAATCAACACTATTCTGTACTCCTACTCCTGGACCTCTCTGCTGCCTTTGATACGGTTGACCATCCCCTCCTCAAAAAAAAACTCCACGCCTTTGGTCTCCGTGACTCTACTCTTCGCTGGTTCTTTACCTACTTATCCAACCGCACCTTTAGCGTTTCTTACAACTCTACTTCCTTCTCTCCTCTTCCTTTCTCAGTTTGGGTCCCCCAAGGTTCTGTTCTTGGACCTCTCCTATTTTCAATCTTCACCTCCTCCCTGGGTCAGCTCATAGCCTCCCATGGCTTCCAATACCACCTCTATGCTGATGACACCCAAATCTATTTCTCTACCCCTCAGCTCACCCCCTCTGTCTCCTCACGTATCATTAATTTACTATCAGATATATCAGTCTGGATGTCACACCACTTCCTCAAACTCAATCTATCCAAAACCGAAATTATAATTTTTCCTCCCCCATATGCCCCTTCCCCTGATCTCTCTGTCAAAATTGATGGCACAACTAAAAGCCCATCCCCACATGCCAAGGTTCTAGGTGTAGTACTGGACTCTGAACTCTCCTTTAAGCAACAGGTCCAATCACTGCCACCTCAACCTCTGCAACATCTCCAAAATATGCCCCTTTCTAACCAATGACACAACAAAGCTCTTAATTCACTCACTGGTCATCTCTCGCCTCAACTACTGCAACTCCCTTCTCATTGGCTTACCCCTACATAGTCTATCACCTCTTCAATCCATCATGAATCCTGCTGCCAGACTCATCCACCTTACCAATCGCTCTGTGTCTGCTACTCCTCTCTGTCAATCCCTCCACTGGCTTCTGCTCGATCAAAGAATTTAATTCAAAATACTAACAACTACGTACAAAGCCATCCACAATTTAGCTCCCGGCTACATCACTAGCCTAGTCTCTAAACCAACCTACTTGTTCTCTTCATTCCTCTCAAGACCTCCTGCTCTCTAGCTCCCTCGACACCTCCTCCAATGCTCGCATCCAGGACTTTTCCAAAGCCTCTCCAATCCTATGGAATGCCCTACCTCAATCTGTCCGCATTTCTCCTACTCTATTAGCTTTTAGATGATCCCTGAAAACCCTTCTCTTCAGAGAAGCCTACCCTACCCACACCTAACAACTGTTTTTTCATTTTTTCTATCAGCTCACCCCCCCACAGTTATTATCTTTTGTTTCCACTTGACTCACCCTTCTAGATTGTAGGCTGTAATGAGCAGGGCCCTCTGATCCTTCCTGTATTGATTTGTATTGTTAGTGTACTGTCTGCCCTCAAACCAGAGAGGAAATGTTAATGACAAATCAGCTTGAAAACAAAGCTGACCCCTTGTTTAGAAAATGTTGCCTATGCAAGAGACAGTAAAGAAATCTAGAGATGGGCAGATAGCAAAGCAACTGCAGCTTCAGACACTCCAGATTGACAAACATATGATGGATATTTAAAATAATCCAGCTTTTAGTCCCTTTCAGCAAATTAGGGAAATTTTGAACCGTCAGGAGAGGGCCAATAAAGAAAAAAGTATGAAACTGCACATTGCAACCAAAGTGTAGCAGTTTCACCCAGCAGAAGGATACTAGTTCTGCTTCTTTGGGTGTGGTTTCTTTCTGTTCTTCATTACATTGTTTCCAAAAACAGCCTCAATCGATATGATGGAATTTTTTCCCAGCCCTTATGCCGTGATAAGGTATCACACCTAGGCAGTGTCACCTCAGAACTGATATGCCCCCTCATAAATAACCAAAGCAGTGACCTGGTGGTTGCTTAGCTCTGTAAACAGGCCCAGTGGCCTGACTTATAGGGCCTGACATGCAGGGCCTCTCCTTCCCATTTTTCCATGTCCTATTGAAAGGGTATTTATCACAGTAGATAATGTCACCACCTCAAGGCATATCCAAAGGTCCACTAAAAGCACTTTGAAGCAGGCCATAGATGGTGCGATTTTCTTTTGAACAACCATGGGTTGCATAAAAAAAAAAAATTGCTTAATTACCTCATCAACACAGTCAGGAATCCCTCCCGCGGAGCTATTGTGTTCTCTTGACGGGGGAAGCCGTCCCAGCCCTGAGAACACACAGTGATAATCGCTAGCGGCTATGGCCAGCTTTAGATCCCATTAAAATTATGTGCAAGTTATTTGCCCTGCTCTGTCACATCAAAAAAAATAAAAACTTACGTTTAACCAATCTCTCCTTACCAAACAATGGCAATATAACCTATAGTAATAAACTATATCCATAATACAGAATTAAGCATAGTTCATTATAATACGTCAAGTAAATGTTATCTTAGACAGCCTGTGCTGTCTTGTCATTTTTAGGTTGAGTTTCATCTAATATGGGTCAATTCAGACATTGATACTTAAGGCCAAACGTTGACTTCCATATGGAGATTAAGGTATTACAGGCTGTAAAGTTTGTGCTATAAACCTTTAATATGCATGACAAAAACAACAAAAAATGTATACTTTTTCTTCAAGTTTTTAAAAGGGTGTTTCTACTCAAAATGAGGTTACAGTAATCTGCAATCACCTTGTAGAATTGATTGTGCACATATTCTTATTTGAAATAGTTTACAAAATCAGTGTTAAGTTTTTAACATTTTCTATCATGGTTTTTAAGGTGCATTGCATTGCTTTCTAAACTCACAAGTAATGAAATAATTACAATACATGTAATTATGTGTATATTGCATGTAATTACATTTTGTTTAATTATGTGTAACATTTGATAAAAGATTTGATAGGAAATATTTCATTAGTGACAGTTGATTTGAACTCTTTCCCTTTGAAATATTTACAAGATGAAAAAATACTGTAATTGCATTTACATATACAAGAGTGCATTGATTGCTTATTTGAAGTGACCATTTTGTCATTAGGTTTAATGAAAACCTCCGTTAATGTTTGATCTAGCATCAGTAGTTTGACTGTGTTACATGTCTGTGATGTTTTTTATTCGTAAACTAGCATCTTAAGATGTATTATAATCACAAAAGGAATGCTTTTTGTAGAGCTTAGTTTTACATTTTATTATAATGTTTTATACTGTACATATAAGTCTCCATTGGAAAGATCAGCAAATCATTGTAAAGGTTTTTCTTGGTGGTTAAAAGCAGCTATAAATGTTAACTCATTTTTAGCAAGAGGATCTTTCTATGGAGGTCACTCACTGGCAGTCCTCCACTTACATCACTTTTTGGCAGTCCCCCAGTCAAAAGAATGGTGAGCAGTGAGCAATGAGCATTCTGATTCTATTTTACTTAACTGATGACAGTATTTCTGTAATAAAAATGTATAATGTGAAACTATTTTGTTTTTTAACCTTCAAAATTGCTATATATATGACTTATGGATCTTAATAAAAGTCTACTTATAATTTCACATTGGATGAGAAAGTCGCAGCTGTGCTACAACTTTGTGATCCCTTCTTATTATCCAGTTATAAAATGGTTCAAGGCTGGGATACATATCATAGTACTTCCAGCAAAAAGCTTTTTGTGCTTTGTCCATTGCATGTTAACCAATTTGTGCTGCCTGGTCAGAGAGAATCAAATAACAAAAGATGCCTTCGAGCATATTTCATTCGTTTGTTGGTTGTGAACATTGTATGGATGATCCACTGACAGTACTAGCAATAGTGCTACCTCCAGTATTGCTTGCTTATTAATTCTGCCTTTGCGCAAGCACATATGTTCTGCTGAGAATAAACTTAGCTTACCATAGTCCTATAATGACAAAACCTTATGTTAAATGCAATCAAAGTTTAGTTGTAACAGTGTAACAGTACTTCATACCCACTTATATATATGTACAAATATATCTTGATTTGCATTTAAGTATCTATACAGAGAACTGCAATATGTTTTATTTTTAGCGATGTACTTACTCATAAAATGAACTAAACAGCTGTGCATATTGAGTCACATAATAAATTATATTTCTTGTCAATTTTGTTTATTGAGTTTTGAAAATTTTCAAACAAAGTTACAATAAATCGTAGCAGTTAAAGAAAACATATAATTGATAATAGTGTCTAAGTTGAGTTCCAATATTAAAAGAAAGAAGACATAAAATTAACTTAAATTAATCCATAACTGGTATTTCGTTAAATAATATGTTTGGTGTAGAAACCAGATAGAAACAAAGCAGGTATCACCATTCTATAATATGTTACATTGGTAGAGACTATAATAAAGGATAATATAACTTATTTTCTTGATATATATATATCGTAGAATTATTGTGCTTTAAGATGATAGAAAAAAGAAATAAATAAATAAATCAAAAATACACATACATACATATACATATATATATATATACATACATACATACATATATATATACATACACACATACGTGTGTCTATTGTATATCTAATAAGTGCGTATTAAATTAATGGAACTCAGTAACTATTGTTTAATAATAGATATGGAGTTATAATAGAAGAACTCTGCTACTAGTATAGTGTAGAAAAAGGAAATAAAAGGAAAAGACAGACTAAAAAGAAAAAGTAGAAAAGAGAGAAATGTAAAGGAAAGAAGAATGAAGATAAAGTCCCCGAGGTTTCTTATAATGGTAATCATATATATGGGTATGTAAAGTGTATATTTGAAGTTGTGTTACAAAGGTCTTAATAATGTGGTGTCAAAATTAGGAGAGAAAAAATGAGTCACCCAAGGATTCCAAATTTTTTCAAATTTTTCTATTTTATCATTGGTTATGGCTTCTGTTTTGGAATGAGTCATAGCTTGATTTATTCTATTCTTGGTTTCAGAAATTGTTAATGTTGTGGTTTTCCAAGCTTTGGCAATTGTCTGTTTTGCCGCTGTGGTGATTTGTATTAGGAGGTTAAATTGAGTGTGTGAAATATTGGTTGGTTTTAGATTTAGGAGTGCAATTGAAGGATCCGGTTTGATCAATTTTTTGAATAGGGTTGAGAGCATGAGGAAAACCTCTTTCCAAAACTGTTTTGTAACCGGACAGTCCCAAAATATATGCATATGAGATCCTAATTCACCACAGCCACGAAAGCAGAGCGGAGAGTATTGGGGAACAAATTTTGCAATTCTGACTGGGACCAAATACCAGCGCATAAGTACTTTATAGTTTGTCTCCAGAGCTATAATATTTTGTGAAGATGATTTTGTTGCGGACCAAATTTTATCCCAAGTGGATGCTTCCAAATGAAGTCCAAGGTCTCTCTCCCATTTCGTCGTATACGATGGTAAATCTGCATTGGGTAAAGTGATAAGGCAATTATATAATAGTGATATAAGACCTTTTGAGTGGGGATCACGTTTACATATGCGTTCAAAATGCGTGAATTCGTCTAGGTTGCTCTTTCCCTGTATATATGGTGTAAAAAAATTTTTGATCTGCAGATAACGAAAAAGTTCTGAATTGGGAAGCTGATGACTATCACACAGTTCAGGGAATGTTTTAAATGAGGTAGATGTCGATAAGTCACAAAGTTGAGTCAGATCGGAGGAAATCCATTTTTTAAAAGATTTTGGAAATGTGGTAGCTGGGTAGAAAAGTGGGTTTCTGATAAATGACAAAAGGGGAGCATGTGGAGATTGCAGTCTATGGGTTATTTTAAATTTATCCCAGATGCTTATTGTGTGTTTGGTAATCTTATTATTAATATTTTTATGATCAGATGTATTGGACCATATTAGATTTGTTATAGAGCATGGATCACAGTCAATTGATTCAAGTCCTACCCAATGTGGAATTTCATTTTTCGCATGGTATTTAGGGATATGTGCTATTTGAGCTGCATGATAGTAAGTGGCAAAATTAGGAAATCCTAATCCACCTTTAAGCTTGGGAAGGTACAGCGTGAATTTAGGTAAACGAGATTTCCGGGAACCCCAAATGAACTCTAGAGTTTTTCGTTGGAGGTTTCTAAGAAAGTATGCTGGAACTGGAATGGGTAACACACGAAATAGATATAAAATCTTAGGTAGTATGGTCATCTTAATGACATTTATTTTACCTATCCATGAGATTGGTAAAGAGGACCATTGTTTAAGGAAATTTGTAATTAGCCGCAGTAGTGGGGGAAAGTTAGCCGAGAAGAGTTCAAATAAATTGGGGGTTAGGTTAATTCCTAAGTAAGCCAGGTGTGATGTAGACCAAGAAAAAGGGAGGGATGTTTGTGCTTGTTGTAAAGTGTGAGGAGGTAAGGAGATATTTAAGGCTGTAGATTTTTGGGGGTTGATATTAAGTCCAGATATGTGGGTAAAATGCTCTATTATTTTTAAAAGGTTGGGAGCAGAGATATGAGGGGAAGACATAAAAATTAATAAATCGTCAGCAAATAAGCATATTTTATGTTGATGGCCAGCTAAGTCTAACCCTTTGATTGAGGGGTCCATTCGAATAGCCTGAGCAAGGGGTTCAATAAGTAGGGCAAATAAAAGTGGGGACAGTGGACAACCCTGACGTGTTCCTCTATTTATGTCAAATAAACTTGATTTGTATCCAGCATATCTAATATAGGCTTTAGGATTATTATATAATGATGAAACCCAATTAAGGAAGTGAGGACCGAACCCCCATTTTTGTAGGATAAAATGCAAGTAGGGCCATGACACTGTGTCAAATGCTTTCTTAATATCTAATGACAGAAGACACATGGGTATTTGTCGTGTTTTAGCTGCTTGAATCAGTAGCATTGCCCTGCGTACACTATCTGCTGCTTGGCGAAAAGGTATGAAACCTACTTGATCCTTATTTATTAGTGAGCCTATTATGTTATATAAACGAGTCGCTAGAATTTTAGCTAGTAATTTTATATCAAGATTAAGCAAAGAAATGGGTCTATAATTAGCACACGATGTTTCGTCAGACTGGGACTTAGGTATCATTATGATTATAGCTGTTAGAGTTTCAGGGCGAAAGGAATGATTGTTTAGAAGTGAATTGAAAGCTTCAGATAGCATTGGCGCAAGGAGATGAGAAAATTTTTTATAATATAAGGCAGAAAAGCCGTCAGGGCCTGGTCGTTTGTTTAGTGCAAGGGATTTAATAGCCAATTCAACTTCTGCAGGTGTAATAGGACTTTCAAGATTTTCATGTTGATTGAAAGGAATAGTTGGGAGTTTAATTTGTGAGAAAAATGTTTCTGCAGAGGATTGGTCAAAAGGTCCCTCTTTATTGTATAAGGATTTAAGGTGTTTGTGGAAGGTGTGTAGGATCTTTTCTGGATTGCTGGTATAAGTATTATGGTGTAATTTTAGTCGAATCGGTTTAAATGGATTGTCCATTTTTTTAAGAGCTCGAGCCAGAAGAGTGCCAGGCTTATTAGATTTAAGATAAAATTTGTGTTTGGAGTTACGTAAAGTTTTATCTACTGAGTCAGATAGGAAAAGATCAAGGTTTAGTCTAGCTTCATCTAACTGAGATTTGGTTTCAGGGGTAGGATTCGATTGAAAGTTTGCATGGCAAGTATTGAAGTTTATTTCTAATTTTTGTTGTAGTTTCTTTTTTTCTCTTTTAAGGTATGATGCTTGGTGTAAACAAATGCCGCGAAGAACAGGTTTATGTGCTTCCCATAAGGTTAATGGAGATATGTCAGGAGTATTATTGTTTTTCAAATAATCTTTTATAGCTAGTTCTAGGTCGGTAGAGTGTGATGGGTGGGATAAGGTTGAGTCATTTATATGCCATGTGGGGTCTTGTGATTTAGGTATGAGGGAAGCGAAAGTAGAAATTATTGCACAATGATCAGTCCATGTAAAGGGTTTAACAGATGATGTGAGCAATTCCGGTGACATACTTATAGAAATTAGAATGTGATCAATACGGGAAAAGGATTTATGTGGATGGGAATAAAAGGAATATTGACGTTTTGTGGGGTTGATTTCTCGCCAGGAATCTAGCAAGGAATGTCTCTGAAGAAGCCTTTGGAACATACGAGATTGAGAGTTGGACGTGATAGGAGTTGGGGATTTATCTAAAAAAGGGTATAAAACTTGGTTCGAGTCTCCGCAGATCAAAAGTGTGCCCATTTTATGAGAGTCAATTACTCGGAATAGATGAGAGAGGAAAGACGATGGATTTCTGTTAGGAGCATAATAGGATACCACTGTGATCGGGGCATCACATAGATGTCCCGTAAGGATAAGATAGCGACCTTCTGGGTCTTTGATCTCAGTCTGAAGAGAAAAAGGTGTAGATCGATGGAATGCAATTAGTACTCCCCTTTGTTTAGTCTTAGCTGAAGCCATAATGACTTGGGGGTATACTGTTCCAAAATATTTAGGTGTCGAGGTTTCAGTAAAATGAGTTTCTTGGAGGCATACTATATGAGCCTTTGAGGAAGACAATGATCGAAAAACTTTGGTTCGCTTTTGTGGAACATTCAGACCTTGAACATTTAAGGTAAGGACATTTAAAGGCGCCATTATGATAATTTATAAAGGATATTACAAAATATTAGAAAATATTCTATGCAAAAAGTGTAGATCCAATTTCACTCCGGGGAGGAGTAAGAAAAAAGAGGAAAGTAGAAGTAGAATAGATAAGAAGGAAAAGAAAGTAAGAATTGTTATAAGACAAATAACTTACAATAACTTTTAGAAGAGAAAAGGATAAAACGATAGCGTTCTGAGCGTGCGAAAGTGCTAGCTCAGAAGCACAAAATCTATCCAGGGAGGCCCCTCGCACAAAAAGAGTGGAGGAGAGTCCTAAGATAGAAAAATGGGGGGAGCAGTGACTGTTTCTCGGGTCCCCCACGACCAAAAATATATTTAAAAAAAAAAAATTACTCTTGACACCCATATATGGCAGAAATATGCAAAAAAAAAAAAAAAAAAAAAAAAAAAAAAAAAATTTGTCAAGTATAAGAAAAGAATTGACATATTTTACAACATTACATCAAATAAAATGTGTATAATTAAGTAAATAATTTGTAAAGTTTTGCAGTTTGAACTAAAATTAAATAATTTGTTGAATTATGTCGGTTACCTCTGGGTTATCAGTTGTGGTTAAGGTAGTAGTGTCACTAATGGATGATAATTATAAAGTAACAATTAATACTTATATAATAACAAAATTTACTTCTATGCAGTAAAAAATATTTTGAACAAAATGAGAGAAGACCCTCTGTTTTAATAATAAAGGAAAAAACGGGAAAGGGGTAGGGGTGGGGATGGGGGAGGGGGGAGTAGAATTGGAGGAGTAGGAGGGAGGGAAAAAAGGAATGTGAGATGGGGAAGGGGAGGAGAAGGAGGTAGGAATGTAAGGGAAATAGGGATAAATTGGATAATTTAAATATTCATTTATCCTAATCTAGAGAGGGGAGAAAAAATAAATAAATAAAAAAAAAAAACAAAAAAAACAAAAAAAAAAAAAAAAAGAGAGAAGAATCTGATGTTAAACTATGAACTATTCAAAGGAAGTAAATTTAGGATAGGTAAATGGAAATAAGTATTCAGTATCTATAGAATGGGTGAAAGATCATTCAAGTTTAAATGAGCTGCAATGAAACAAGCAAAATATATTTAGTCCATTGAATCTGGAGGATCTTGGTCTGGGGAGTTGAATCGACCTCTCTTGAATGAGCTTTGCTTGTTTCTGTCATTTCCGATTTTGGAGGTATGTTGTGGAGAACTAGATATTGTACGTCGCCGAGGACTAGCCGATGGTCCTTCGCAAAGGTGAAGTTTTTGCAGGGTGTTCAATAATTCATCATAGGATTTGCATGAATGTTTGGTGCTTTGATATGTGAAACGAAGAGAGAATGGGAAACCCCATTGATAAGGAATCTGGTGCTGTTGTAGATTTTGTAGTAAAGGTTTCATCTCGCGTCTTTTAGCAACAGTTATTGGGGATAGGTCAGCAAAGATCTGGTATGGGTGACCTTGAAAGATAAGGGATTCTTTACTCCTTGCGGCGACCATGATTTGTTCCTTGGTGCGAAAAAAGTGAAATTTCACAATTATGTCGCGAGGAGGACCTTCTGACTTGCGAGGCGCTAAAGCTCTATGTATCCTGTCTATTTCCAGCCTCTCAATTGAAATTGACGGTGTTAAATCTTGAAATAGGGCGGTAATAGTTGATGGAAGGTCAATAATAGACTCAGGAATACCGCGTATGCGGATGTTCGAGCGTCGTGCTCGATTTTCAAAGTCCTCCAAACGCGTTTGCAGCAATACATTTTCGTTTTTAAGAGAGTCTAATTCATTATCATGAGTTATTATATTAGTTTCCATGTCTTCCATTTTATTTTCTAAATCAGCGGTGCGCTGACCTAAGTCACGAATTTCTTTAGTCAATTTTTCAGTTATATGGTCGGAGGTCAGCTTTAAGGCTTTCTGCAGCATTTTCTCTATTTGATTTAGCACATTTGGATGTAATGAATCTGTTAGTTGTTGCTGAGAGGTGGCGCTGTATTCAGTGTCTGTGTCATACATAACATGAGGTAAAGGCTGCTGCCTGTCAGCGTGAGATGTGCCTGTGTGAGGAGATTTAGACTGCGCCATCTTACAGGAGCCTCTGGGGAGATTATCTCTGAAGGATTTTGTCTTATTTTTCCCGCGGGTGGCTCCCAAAACCATGACAGTATATACCCAGGGCAATGAGGAAGATGTGGGTAAGTTTTATATATAATTTACCCTTACATACGGGTGTATATGACAGCCGTGAAGTCCCGAGAAAAGCGGAGCTTCAGTGGGACATGTCCGTCGCCGTCAGCTCCGCGCATGCGCCCCGAATAAATTATATTTCATAGTCAGTCAAACAGTTCAAGTGAAAGTTAAATACAAAGTTCAGAAACAATCAAATACGTTGAACTCTGTACTACAGTAAGTGCTAATGACTCCTCTTTAGCTCAAGTTCCAACTTACAGAGCAGAGTGTAAATCAGCATCTTACTTTTTTGCAGGACCTATTGTAGCTTTCAGTACTAATATTGTATTTTTTAGGCTTGCAAGACATAGAAATATTTCCACAAATGTTACTAAACTGAGTAATCATGAAAAATATATGATACTCGAAATGTATCCACTCTTAGTTACTGTCTGTTAGGGATGGTCCCGATGTTCGAATCGAATGTAAGTTCGACTCGAATATCGGGTGTTCGTTTGTCCGCAAACAAACTGAACATATGGGGCGTTTGTGGCAAATTCGAGCACTGTGGAGTGCCCCATGATACACTGCGAGATCGTAGTGCAATGACGGCTACTGATTGGCCAAAGCATGCACCTGACCTGCATGCTTTGGCCAATCACAGCACGATCTACTTGAGAGACACGATTGGCCAAAGGCAGGGTGCCTTTGGCCAATCATGGCTCAGGGGGCTAAGTCCATGCCCCACACTATATAAGGCTGCTTACACGGCGGGTGTATGTAGTGTGGTACGTGGAGGAGACAGAGAACTTGAGCTAGATTAGGCAGGTTAGTTAGTGGCGGCAGGCAGTTTAACCGCTTGCTGACCAGCCGCTGTAATTTTACTGCGACAGGTCGGCATGATCCCGCAAGCCGTCGTAGCTATACGTCGGCTATCGGTACCAGGATAGCAAGCACACACCCGCTGCACAGCGGGGGTGCCAATGCTCGTGGCCGACGGTCACAATCGTTGGCACGAGAGGCAGAGCAGGGACAAGTGTGTGCAAACACACAAATCCCTGTTATGTTCTGTGAGGCGTGACAGATCGTGAGTTCCTATTAGCTAGGAACGATTAACCGTCACTTCCTCTAGATCAGTCAGCTCCCCCTACACCTAGGGAACACAGTTAACCCCTTGATCACCCCTAGTGTTAACCCCTTCCCTGCCAGTGACATTTTTACAGTAATCAGTGCATTTTTATAGCACTGATCGCTGTATAAATGCCAATGGTCCTAAAAATGTGTCAAAAGTGTCTGATGTGTCTGCCATAATGTCGTAGTCCCAATAAAAAATGCAGATCGCCGCCATTACTAGTAAAAAAATAATAATAATAATAAAAATGCTACAAATCTATCCCCTATTTTGCAGACGTTATAACTTTTGCGCAAACCAATAAATATACGCGTGTTTTTTTCAAAATTATCGTAGAGGCGATCAAATACCACCAAAAGAAAGCTCTATTTGTGGGGAAAAAAGGACATTAATTTTGTTTGGGTGCAGCATCGCACAACTGCACAATTGTCAGTTAAAGTGATGCAGTGCCGAATCTCTAAAAATGACCCAGTCATTCAGCAGCCAAATCTTCCGGGGCTGATGTGGTTAATATATATATATATATATATATATATATATATATATATATATATACACACACACACACACACAGTGCAGTCAGTGCAGGGTATATAATAGTGCATTGAAGTGGTTAAGGGGAAGCCTATGACAGAATTAGGAAAAAAAACGGCATGGGGTCCCCCCAAAATCTGTACCAGGCTATTTGGGTCTGGTATAGATTTTTAAGTGGAGCTCCACAGCATTTTTTTTTAAAAAACAGTGTGGGGTCCCCCCCAAAATCCATACCAGGCCCTTTGGGTCCGGCACAGAATTTAAGGGGAACTCCATGCCAAAATGTAAAAAAAATTGGCAGTGGGTCCCTCCAAAATTCATACCAGACTCTTATCTGAGCAAGCAGCCTGGCAGACCAGGAAAGGGTGATGGGAACGAGCAGACCCCCCCTCCTGAACCATACCAGGCCGCTTGCCCTAAACATGGGGAGGGTGCTTTGGGGTCCCCACTAAAGCACCTTGTCCCCATGTTGATGGGGACAAGGACCTCTTCCCGACAACCCTGTCCATTGGTTGTCAGGGGCTGCGGGTGGGGGGGCTTATCGGAATCTGGAAGCCCCCTTGTCAAAAAGTAAAAACCACAAAAGACCGTTTTTAACAATGCCTTTATTGTTAAAAGGGGGCTTCCAGATTCCGATAAGCCCCCCACCTGCAGACCCCGACAACCAATGGTCAGGGTTGTTCGGGACCCCAAAGCACCCCCCCATGTTAAAAGCATGTGGCCTGGTATGGTTCGGGAGGGGAGCTAGCTCACCCCTCCTATCCTCTCCTCCAGGCTGCATGCTCGGATAAGGGCCTGGTATGGATTGTGGGGGGAACCCCACGCCAATTTTTTTTATTTAGAATTGGATTTCCCCTTAAAATCCATACTAGACCCGTTGGGGCTGGTTTGGACTGGGGGGGACTCCATGCCGATTATTTTCCTTGATTTTTCATCTATATTGATGGGAGCGGCAATACATTATATAGTTTAAATTTTATTTATGTCATTTTTCTGCGGCATTGTTCTACACATCACACAGATGCACCACTTTACAGGCAGACTAAGGGGACCCCCCCCCCGGCACGATAGTTAACCACCTGACATCCGGCCGTAGCCCGAATGACGGCTACAGCACGGATGTCAATTCCCGGGAGGCCGTCATATGATGGCCTCCCCTTTCCTCGCTCCCCGTGCGCGCTCACGAGCGTGCATCGGGGAAATTCTGTGTTGGCCGTGTCCCTTGGACACAGCCAATCACAGATCGCTGTAAATGGCCAATCACAGCGGCCATTAACAGCGCGATCGCCACGGCCAATAAGCGATGATCTCAAATGTAAACATTTGAGATCATCTCTCATTGCCGGCTCTCTCTCCTCACACAGAGACAGCGTGAGAGGAGAAAGAGAAACTGTCAGCGATCTGTGAGTGTTAACGTTTTTACAGTGCCTAGAGTGCCCCATCAGTACAGTGCCCATCAGTACAGTGCCCCATCAGTACAGTGCCCCATCAGTACAGTGCACCATCAGTACAGTGCCCACCTGTGCCAATCTGTGCCAATCGGGGCCCACCTGTGCCAATCGGTGCCCACCTGTCTGCCCAGCGGTGATCAGTGTCCATCTGCACATCTGCACAATCAGTGCCCACCTGTGCCACCTCATCAGTGCACATCTGTGCTACCTCATCAGTGCACATCTGTGCCATCTCAGTGCACATCTGTTCCACCTCATCAGTGCCCACCTGTGCCACCTCATCAGTGCCCACCTGTGCCGCCTCATCAGTGCCCACCTGTGCCACCTCATCAGTGCACATTTGCACATCTGTTCCACCTCATCAGTGCACATCTGTTCCACCTCATCAGTGCACATCTGTTCCACCTCATCAGTGCCCCTCTGTGCCACCTCAGTGCTCATCTGTGCTCATCAGTGCCGCCTCATCAGTGCCCATCAGTGCAGGCTTAGCAACCATGTCCAAAAGAAGCTTTTCCGCCGAGGAGGCGTACCAAATACTGTCCCAGGCCGACGAGAGCAACGGGGAGCTCTCTTTTTCGGATTCCCTTTCCGACTCCGATTCTGAGTCGGACATAAATTATGAGCCAGTCCTCAGTAGTGGAACACTGAGTGACTCAGACGAGGAAGATATTCGTCCAAACAAAGGCGTTCTGGTGAGGAGGCAGTGGCATCTACCAGCACCGCAGTGCCATCCACCAGCACGGCAGTCCCATCCACCAGCACCGCAGTGCCTCGGCAAGAAAGGCCAAGGACCCATGCCAGCCTTCCCTATGCCCTGCAGAACCCCTTGTGGCTTCCTCCTAATTCAGGAGAAGCCAACATTCCCCCTTTCACTGCCCAGCCAGGAGTCCAGGTGGACACGGAGAATTTTTCGCCAATAAATTTTTTTAATTTAATTTTTACCGAGGACATGCTATCAAATATTGTGGCCCAGTGCAACCTTTATGCACAGCAATTTATTTTGAATAATCCAACGTCCTACTATGCCCGTCCCTATGAGTGGAGAGCCCTAACGGTGGAGGAGTTGAAGGGTTTTTTAGGGCTCACATTTAATATGGGTCTCACAAAAAAAACACTTTGATGTCCTATTGGTCAACCCACCCTATCCACCACATGCCAGTATTCTCCAAGGTAATGCCCAGAAACAGATACCTCATGATAATGAGGTTTCTTCATTTCAATGACAATACCCAGTGCCCTCCCCGAAATGACCCAAACTATGACAGGCTTTTCAAAATTTGGCCACTTTTAAATTATTTTTCTGCAGTATTCCCCCAGCTGTTTACCCCGGACCAAAACATATGTGTGGATGAGTCCCTTGTTAAGTTTAGTGGCAGGCTTAAAATAAAACAATATATTCCCAGTAAAAGGGCCCGCTATGGGGTGAAGGTATACAAATTATGTGACCGAGTCACAGGTTACATATATGCCTTCAAAGTGTACGCAGGGAAGGACACCCAGCTGCAAACCCCTAATTGCCCAGACTATTTGGGATCAAGCGGGAAAATTGTTTGGGACCTCATATACCCCCTACTGGAGAAAGGCTACCACCTGTATGTTGACAACTTCTACACATCTCTGCCCCTATTCCACAACCTTCACCAGAAGAAGACCCCTGCATGTGGTACCATAAAAAGAACCAGAAGGGCTTTCCTCAAAGTCTGGTCAATAAGAAATTGAGAAAATGAGAAACGGCAAGTCTACGAAACAACGAGATTTTGGCAGTGAAGTGGAGGGACAAAAGAGATGTCTACATGTTGTCTTCAATCCACGATGATACCTTCATGGAAATCCCCAGAAGAAATGGCCCCATACAAAAACCTAAATGTATCTATGATTATAATTTGTTTATGGGGGGAGTCGACTTGAATGACCAGATGCTGGAACCGTACCTTGCCACAAGACGGACATACCATTGGTATAAAAAAGTCGCAATTTATTTTTTTCAATTGTAAAAATGGAAGGTGTGTACCAGAGCAGGATTCAGAAGAGACACATCTTTTTATTGTGCACAATGTCCTTCTGAACCAGGCCTCTGCATAGGGGAACGTTACCATACTTCAGTAAATTATTAGTGAAGTATGGTAAATGTAAGCCTCCGTTCCTGCAATTTACCCTCACACCCCTTATGCCACTGCCTGCTCTGTAACTGACCCTGGCTTGTTATTTGACCACGCTTCTGCCTAACGATTCTGTACATACCTCTGCCTGATCTGGAACTGACCCTGGACTGTTATTTGACCATGCTTCTGCCTAACGATTCTGTACATACATCTGCCTGATCTGGAACTGACCTTTGACTGTTTGACCATGATATTTGCCTGCCTCTTGGACTGATCTTGTACCCTGATACTGGACTAGTGGGATTCAACACAGGGGTCTGACATATGTGAGGGGCTCCAGAATTGTTTTTCTGGATGAAGAAAACATTTTTTTTTGTTTTCTCAATCCTAGATTAGGGTCTGGAGACTCGGAGGCTTCAAAGAGATTTGGGTGGGAGAAGCCTATACCCCTGTCCCCATTCTGTCCTGAACGAGGCCCTACTTCTGCCTGTAGGACTTACTGCCGTCATGCCTCTGCCTGTCGCACTGACCACACCACATGGACCTGCCTACTACCAGGACCAATATTTTTGGCACTGCGGACAATATCTCTGCCTGCACTGACCCTGGACTTTATATGGACAGTAACCCTGCCTGCTGCCTGGACAATTGTGTTCGCCGCTGCTGACCAAGTCTCTGCCTGCTGCCTGGACCAGTGCTATCCTCCTGTGTACAACTGCGCTACTACAACCACAAGTAATCTTTTGTTTACTCTTTGCTCAGCATAATGTATTTTGGGGTGTAATTCTTGGTATGCGCATGCTATGTGTCCCTGTAACACCTGACGGTGTTCCTTGCATGTTGGATCTCTGTATGTGGCCAGGCTGTGTAGAAGTCTCACACATGTGGTATCGCCATACTCAGGAGGAGTAGCAGAATGTATTTTGGGGTGTCATTTTTGCTATCCAAATGCTATGTGTTGGAAATATCTTATAAACGGACAACTTTGTGTAAAAAAAATGTTTTCATTTTTTTCCCACATTTTCCAAAAACTTCTGGAAAAAAATGAACCGTTAAAAAGACTCATTATGCCTCATAGATTATACGTTGGGGTGTGAGCTTTCCAAAATGGGGTCATTTTGTGGGTGTTTCCATTGTCCTGGTGCTCCAGGGCCTTCAAGATTGTAATAGGTGTTTGAGAAATGTGATGTGTAATTTATGCTCCTAGAACACCTGATGGTGCTCCATGCATGTTGGGCCTCTGTATGTGGCCATGCAGTGAAAAAGTCACACACATGTGGTATCGTAATACTCAGGAGTAGCAGAATGTATTTTGGGGTGTCATTTTTGCTATCTAAATGCTATGTGTTGGAAATATCTTATAAACTGACAACTTTGTGTAAAAAAAAATGCGTTTTCATTTTTTTCCCACATTTTCCAAAAACTTCTGGAAAAAAATGAACCGTTAAAAAGACTCATTATGCCTCATAGATTATACACTGGGGTGTGAGCTTTCCAAAATGGGGACATTTTGTGGGTGTTTCCATTGTCCTGGTGCTCCAGGGCCTTCAAGAGTGTAATAGGTGTTTGAGAAATGTGATGTGTAATTTATGCTCCTAGAACACCTGATGGTGCTCCATGCATATTGGGCCTCTGTATGTGGCCATGCAGTGAAAAAGTCACACACATGTGGTATCGTAATACTCAGAAGGAGTAGCAGAATGTATTTTGGGGTGTCATTTTTGCTATCTAAATGCTATGTGTTGGAAATATCTTATAAACTGACAACTTTGTGTAAAAAAAATGCGTTTTCATTTTTTTCCACATTTTCCAAAAACTTCTGGAAAAAAATAAACCATTCAAAAGACTAATTATGCCACATAGATTATACATTGGGGTGTAAGCTTTCCAAAATGGGGTCATTTTGTGGGTGTTTCCATTGTCCCGGTGCTCCAGGGCCTTCAAAAATGTAATAGGTGGTTGAGAAATGTGATGTGTAATTTATGCTCCTAGAACACCTGATGGTGCTCCCTGCATGTTGGGCCTCTGTATGTGCCCAGGCAGTGAAAAAGTCACACACATGTGGTATCGTAATACTCAGGAGGAGTAGCAGAATGTATTTTGGTGTGTCATTTGTGGTATACACATGCCATGTTAGAGAAATAAGCTATTACAATGACAATTTTGTGGGGGGGAAAAAAATCTAAATTTTGCAAAGTATTGTGGGAAAAAAATACAACTTCAAATAACTCCCCATGCCTCTAACTAAATACATTGAAATGTCTACTTTCCAAAAAGGGGTTATTTGGGGGGCATTTGTACTTTCCTGGCTTGTTAGGGTCTTAGGAAATGAGATAGGCCACCAGTACATCAGATGTGATAATTTTTTTATGATTTGCACCATAGCTTGTAGACTCTAAAACTTCCGCACAGACCAAATAATTTCCACAAATTTTTGGTTATTTTTACCAAAGATATGTAGCAGTATAAATTGTGGCCAAAATTTATGAAGAAAAATTACTAATTTGCAAAATTTTATCACAGAAATTAAGAAAAATTCATTTTTTTCAAAATTTTCGGTCTTTTTTCATTTATAGCGCAAAAAATAAAAAACCCAGAGGTGATCAAATACCACCAAAATAAAGCTCTATTTGTATGAAAAATAGGACAAAAAAATCATTTGGGTACAGTGTTGCATGACTGAGTAATTGTCATTCAAAATGTGAGAGCACTGAAAGCTGAAAATTGGTCTGGATAGGAGGGGGGTTTAAGTGCCCAGTAAGCAAGTGGTTAAAGGAATATTTCATTTTTATTGTTTCACTTTAAGCATTAATAAAAACACTGCTTCTGAAAAAACAGTTGTTTTAAAAACATTTTTTTGCATTGATACATGTCTTCATACACTTTTTATGGCAACAACTTTCATTTAAGCCTTTAAAACGAGCACTTTTGATTTTTCATGTTCGTGTCCCATAGACTTTAATAGGGTTCGCATGTTCGCTCAAACTTTTTGCCTGTTCACATGTTCTGGTGTGAACCGAACCGAGGGGATGTTCAGCTCATCCCTACTGTTTGTAATTTAAAACATATCTGATGATGGCTTATAACAGGGTAGGCAACCTATAAAGCACAGTGTGCCGAAAAAACATTTTCAAAGAAATTAAGAGTGCCGATTTTATAACAAAATGTCAACTTTACACTCTCAATCACAAAAAGGAATTTTTATAAAGTAAATATTGTAAACTACTTTAGTAATACTGAAAAATTAACATCCTGCACGCCTCAGATCAGTCCCAATTCCTGCAACTTCACACTTCAGATCAGCCCCAATTTATGCACCTCCAGTCCTCGGATCAGCCCCAATTTATGCACATTCACACCTCAGATAACTGTCTATACCCCTGTACAAATCATTTCCACCACTGTATCTCCCTGCTTTTCTGTCTCACTTCTGAACTCCCTTCTCATCTGTCATAATACTGAACCCATCTGCTTATCTGTCCCACCAATATACCTCCTTTCTCATCTGCCCCACCACTGTACCCCCCTGCACATCTGCCCCACTGTTGTTCCAACCTGCTATTCTGTCCCACCGCTGAATCTTTTTCTCATCTGCCCCAACGCTGAACCCTGTGCTCTTCTGTCCCACCGTTGAACCCCCTTCTCATCTCTCCAACCACTCTACCACCCTGCACTCCCTGCCCCACCACTGGCATCTAAAGAAAAAGCAGGGTGTGCCAAAATAAGTGTAGAGGTAAATACCATAAAGGGGCCAGCTGTTTGTCAAATAAACCCCTTTATGGCGTTTACCTCTACACTTAGTTTCTCGCACCCTGCTTTTTCTTTGCTTGCATTTCAGAGGTTTGCTTCACTCACAGGGAAGCTGCCACTAGTGTATTCCTTTTACTCCAAGGACATTATTAATGGACTTTTGTACTTATGAATTTATGATCACATATATTCATTTGTCATTGTATCCCAGACTGTCATAGACATTTGTGTCCCCCCTGCTCATCTGCCCTACCTCTGTACCCTCTTCTCATCTATGAAATGTGCAATATGTAGAGCAGTGTAAGGAAGTAGAGATGAGACACAGGTACTTGTCCTGGCACACTCATGCCTGTTGATCCCCCTCTCGCATCAAGCTTGGGTGCTTGTATGTGATGTCACATACATGCATCTGGAAGAGATGCGCAGTGATGAGCTCAGGTTGGGGCATTTTCTGAAAGCAGTGGGCCTGGGTGCAAGATCATAAGTTGGGCCCTCACCGCTGAGAAAAAC
Organism: Lithobates clamitans; assembly: GCA_037952925.1. Taxonomy (NCBI): domain Eukaryota; kingdom Metazoa; phylum Chordata; class Amphibia; order Anura; family Ranidae; genus Lithobates; species Lithobates clamitans. The sequence continues at coordinate 1,726,608 of JBBGZY010000856.1, read as the reverse complement.
TGTGGCGCACTGCACTACAGCAAAAATTGGGTGTAATTTTCATTGCGCTGAATACTGGCTGTGGCTTAAAGGGACATAGAGTACAGGGGGTTCAGCAGTAGGTGTTGCAAAGGTTCAGGAGTAAGTGACACAGAGTTCAGGAGTTACATAGTTACATAGTAGGTGAGGTTGAAAAAAGACACAAGTCCATCAAGTCCAATTGTATATCCCTGTATTTTGTGGTCGTTCAGGTGCTTATCTAATAGTTTTTTGAAACTATGGCTGCTCCCCGCTGAAACCACCGCCTGTGGAAGTGAATTCCACATCCTTGCCGCTCTTTCAGTAAAGAACCCTCTACGCAGTCTAAGGTTAAACCTCTTTTCTTCTAATCTTACTGAGTGGCCACGTGTCTTATTAAACTCCCTTCCACGGAAAAGTTTTATCCCTATTGTGGGGTTACCAGTGTGGTATTTGTAAATTAAAATCATACCCCCCTCTCAAGCGTCTGTTCTCCAGAGATAATAAATTCAGTGCTCGTAACCTTTCTTCATAGCTAATATCCTCCAGTCCTTTTATTAGCTGTTTTTTTTCCTTCTCTGTACTCGCTCCTATACCAGTACATCCTTCCTGAGGACTGGTGCCCAGAACTGGACAGCATACTCCAGGTGAGGCCGGACCAGAGTCTTGTAGAGTGCAAGAATTATCGCTTTATCTCTTGAGTTAATTCCCTTTTTAATGCACGCCAATATTCTGTTTGCATTGTTAGCAGCAGCTTGGCATTGCATGCAATTGCTGAGCCTTTCATCTACTAGGATCCTCAGGTCCTTTTCCATCCTTGATTCCCCCAGGTTCTCCCCCTAGTGAGTAGATTGCAATCATATTTTTTCCCACCCAAATGCATTATTTTAAATTTTTCCACATTAAACCTCATGTAGTTGCCCACCCCATTAATTTGTTGAGATCTTCTTGCAAGGTTTCCACATCCTGCAGAGAAGTTATTGCCCTGCTTAGCTTAGTATTTTCCGCAAATACAGAGATTGTGCTGTTTACCCCATCCTCCAGGTCGTTTATGAATAAATTAAATAGGATTGGTCCCAGGACAGAACCCTGGGGGACCTCACTTTCCACCCCGGACCATTCCAAGTACTCCCCATTTATCACTACCCTCTGAACTCGCCCCTGTAGCCAGTTTTCAATCCATGTACTCACCCTATGGTCCATGCCAATGGACCTTACTTTGTACAGTAAACGTTTATGGGGAACTGTTTTAAATGCTTTTGCAAAATCCAGATACACCACATCTACAGGCCTTCCTTTATCTAGATGGCAGCTCACCTCCTCATAGAATGTTAATAGATTGGTTTGGAAAGAACGATTCTTCATGAATCCATGCTGATTACTGCTAATGATACCGTTTTCATTGCTAAAATCTTGTATATAGTCCCTTATCATCCCCTCCAGGAGCTTGCATACTATTGATGTTAGGCTAACTGGTCTGTAATTCCCAGGAATGTATTTTGGCCTTTATTTTAAATATTGGAGCTACATTGGCTTTTCTCCAATCAGCTGGTACCATTCCAGTCAGTAGACTGTCAATAAAAATTAGGAACAAAGGTCTGGCAATTACTTGACTGAGTTCCCCCCAGGACCCTCAGGTGCAAGCCATCCGGTGACTTATTAATGTTAAGTTTCCCAAGTCTATTTCTAATTCTGTCCTCTGTTAGCCATGAGGGTGCTTCCTGTAATGTGTTATGAGGATAAACACTACAGTTTTTTTTTACTGAAGACCCTCGATTCCCTCGTGAAGACTGAGGAGAAGAATACATTCAATACCTTCGCCATCTCCCCATCCTTTGTAACCAGATTTCCTTCTTCATTCTTTATGGGGCCAATATGGTCTGTCCTCTCTTTTTTACTGTTTATATACTTATATAGCCGCCCTAATTACCCTTTCCTTGTTACAACATTCCTTGTTGCATTCTTTGCAAAGTCTGAATGCTGATAATGATCCCTCAGCCTTGTATTTTTTGAAGGCCTTCTCCTTTGATTTTATATGCATGTTTACATTGGAGTTAAGCCATCCAGGAATTCTGTTTGCTCTTTAAAATGTATTTCCCAATGGAAAAAACACAAGGAAGGGAGGCGCCTCTGGGTGTAGTATAAAAGGCCGTTTTTTATTTTAAAAACAATGTGCAAACAACTCACATTTCAGTAGTGTAAAAGAAAGCATCTAGGAAGCCAGAGGAATAATCCATCATGGGGCAGTTCATCCGGTGGGTCACAGTGGTGCTGGCCTGTCTGCGTGTAGCTCCTGGTATACCGCTAATGCCGGCCGCGGTAGTGATGTACATCCAGATGAGGCTTGGAACGCAGATGGAGGGCAAGCGCACAGCTGTGACATCACAGGGCATTAGCGGTATACCAGGAGCTACACGCAGACCTGCCAGCACCACTGTGACCCACTGGATGAACTGCCCCATGATGGATTATTCCTCTGGCTTCCTAGATGCTTTCTTTTATACTACTGAAATGTGAGTTGTTTGCACATTGTTTTTAAAATAAAAAACAGCCTTTTATACTACACCCAGAGGCGCCTCCCTTCCTTGTGTTTTTTCCATAGATTCTGGAGCTTGGTTTCAGTTCCTTGGAGGGGAGCCCTGCTTGTGGACTATATATCTATACCTTTCCATACAGACTTGTTACATGGACCCTTAATGGACTATTCATGCTGATTTTCTTTCTCCTATACATTGTACATATGTTTTAAAATTGTATGCTGTTTACTGTGATGTTGCTAGATATTTTCCAGTCTTTTGCGCCTTTCCTTGTACATGTATTTCCGAATGGGATGCACTGGCTAATGCCCTTATTTAATATGCTCTTAAATCAAACCCATTTTTCCTTCTCGTTCTTTGTTCCTAAGATTTTATCCCAATTTGTATCTTCTAGCAAGGTTCGTAGTTTTGGGAAGTTTGCTATTTTGAAATTCAATGCCTTTGTATTCCCCTTATGTTTCCTATTTGTGTGATTTATACTAAATCTAATTGACCTGTGATCGCTGTTTTCTAAATTGCCCCTTATTTCCAAGACATCTAGAAACTGGCGAGCCTTAAACGTCTGATAATTAAAATCCCCCATTATGATGACACTTCCCATCTTTGCTGCTAATCCAAATTGTGATAGGAGGTCTGTCTCCCCCTCCTCCCTCAGGTTAAGGGGGCTATAGAATACTCCCAGTATTATTTTCCCCTTAGTTTCATCCCTTTGGAGCTCTACCCATAAGGATTCCACCTCCTCCCTAGCTCCCTTAGTGATGTCATCTTTCACATTCACTTGTACATTATTCTTGATATACTGGCATACCCCTCCCCCTTTTTTTACCCTCTCTATCCCTGTGATAAGGGGAATACCCTTGAATGATTCTCAGCCAGTCATGAGAGCTGTTGAACCAAGTCTCTGAAATTCCCACAAAATCTAAATCCTCCTTGTACAACAGTATCTCTAGTTCTCCCATCTTATCCGCCAGGCTCCTGGCATTGGTGAACATACAGTATCTCACAATAATTGTAAAAATGTTATCATATCTTTTCATGTGACAACACTGAAGAAATTACACTTTGCTACAATGTAAAGTGAGTGAGTACAGCTTGTATAACAGTGTAAATGTGCTGTCCCCTCAAAATAACTCAACACACAGCCTTTAATGTCCAAACCGCTGGCAACAAAAGTGAGTACACCCCTAAGTGAAAATGTCCAAATTGGGCGCAAAGTGTCAATATTTTGTGTGGCCACCATTATTCTCCAGCACTGCCTTAACCCTGTTGGGCATGGAGTTCACCAGAGCTTCACAGGTTGCCACTGGAGTCCTCTTCCACTCCTGCATGACGACATCACAAAGCTGGTGGATGTTAGAGACCTTGCATTCCTCCACCCTCCATTTGAGGATGTGCAACAGATACTCAATAAGGTTTAGGTCTGGAGACATGCTTGGCCAGTCCATCACCTTTACCCTCAGCTTCTTTAGCAAGGCAGTGAGTGGTCATCTTAGAGGTGTGTTTGGGGTCGTTGTAAGGGAGGGGATCATGCTCTGCTTCAGTATGTCACAATGCATGTTGGCATTCATGGTTCCCTCAATGAACTGTAGCTCCCCAGTGCCAGCAGCACTCATGCAGCCCCAGACCATGCCACTCTCACCACCATGCTTGACTGTAGGGAAGACACACTTATCTTTGTACTCTTCATCTGGTTGCCGCTCCACACGCTTGACACCATCTGAACCAAATAAGTTTATCTTGGTCTCATCAGACCACAGAATACATGTCCTTAGTCTGTTTGTCTTCAGCAAACTGTTTGCAGGCTTTCTTTTACATCATCTTTAGAAGAGGCTTCCTTCTGGGACTACAGCCATGCAGACAAATTTGATGCAGTGTGCGGCGTATGGTCTGAGCACTGACAGGCTGACCCCCTACCCCTTCAAACTCTGCAGCAATGCTGGCTGCACTCATATGTCTATTTCCCATATGATGCTTAGCACGTGGATATGATGCTTAGCACGTGCACTCAACTTCTTTAGTCAACTATGGCGAGGCCTGTTCTGAGTGGAACTTGATGAGACCAAGATAAACTTATTTGGTTGAGATGGTGTCAAGCGTGTGAAGCGGCAACCAGATGAGGAGTACAAAGACAAGTATTTCTTCCCTACAGTCAAGCATGGTGGTGGGACTGTCATGGTCTGGGGCTGCATGCGTGCTACCGGCACTGAGGAGCTACAGTTCATTGAGGGAACCATGAATGCCAACTGTGACATACTGAAGCAGAGCATGATCCCGCATGATCCTGCATGATCCCTGGGCCGCAGGGCAGTATTCCAACATGGTAACGACCCCAAACACACCTCCAAGATGACCACTCACTGCCTTGCTAAAGAAGCTGAGGCTAAAGGTGAGGGACTGGCCAAGCATGCCTCCAGACCCAAACCCAATTGAGCATTTGGACATTTTCACTTAGGGGTGTACTCACTTTTGTTGCCAGCGGTTTGGACATTAAAGGCTGTGTGTTGAGTTATTTTGAGGGGACAGCACATTTACACTGTTATACCAGCTGTACACTCACTAATTTACATTGTAGCAAAGTGTAATTTCTTCAGGGTTTACTTTGGTGGGCTGATGGACTTTATAGTTGACCTTCTCCACCCTCTCAACTATCTCAAAGGGTCCTTGCCACTTGTCGAGAAACTTACTCTCCACGGTAGGCACTAAGACCAGCACCCAATCCCCAGGTTTAAACTCTCTAACCTTGGCAGATCGGTTGTACACACGACTCTGGGCATTTTGCGCAGCCTGCAAATATTCCCGAACTATGGGCATTTGAGAGATGTGTTCTACCACACTCCGATACAGGGAAGCGTCTTGTTCCCACGTCTCTTTCATTATGTCCACGGGGGTGTCTCCCATAAAGCATCTCTAAGGGAGAGAATCCCATGGAGGCCTGGGGTACCTCTCTTATGGCAAACAATAATGGAGGCAACAAGCAATCCCAATCCTGACTGTCCTCCTCAACTGCTTTTTTTAACATTCCCTTTAAGGTTTTATTGAACCGCTCCACTATTCCGTCAGTTTGTGGGTGGTACTCTGAAGTCCGCAATTTTTAATCCTAAACAGTTTACAGAGTTCCTTCATCACTTTTGACATGAAGGGGATACCTTGCTCTGTCAAGATCTCGGATAGGAGCCCTGTTCTCATGAACATCTGAAACAACTCCCGTCCCGATGACCTTGGATGAGCAATTTCTTAAAGGGACCGCTTCTGGATACCTGGTGGCATAGTCAAGAACAACTAAAATGTATTGGTGTCCCCTAGCTGACTTGGGTAAGGGGCCCACCAAGTCCATGGCTATGCGATTAAAGGGAACCTCGATAATTGGAAACAGTACCAGCGAACTGCGAAAATGGGGTGTTGGAGCAGTTCTTTGACAGGTGGGGCAGGACTCACAGTAGTCCTTAATTTCCCGATATACACCGAGCTTGCTGTAAAACCCGTTCCTGAGTTTTAGCAGCTCCAAGGTGACCCCCAAGTACATGGCCATGAGCCAAATGTAACACCTTAGACCTAAAAGGTTTGGGTACCTCCACTTGCTAAACCACTTCATCATTGACTTTAGTTACTCGGTACAACAAGTCGTGATACACAGCAAAAATGGGGAACTGCACATCTGCCCCAAGGGTCAGTGGTTTACAGTTTAAGACTTTGGCCTGTTCCCTGGCAGTGATCAAAGTGGGGTTTGAGCACTAAAAAAATCTGAGCACTAAAAAAAATCTTCCCGGGAGCCCCCAAGATCTGATATATCTGGCTCAGAGGAGGTACTTTCCGCTTCCAATCCCGCAAACACCTCCAGGGGACCGGGCTCACTTCCTGCAGGTTCAGCAACCTGGTACTGATCCTCAGTAATAAACTCCTGCAACACAGTATTATTTACCACCTCTGTGAGTTCTTGCTTTTTGGGGGAACCCCCAAAATATGGGGCAGTCTCGCCCGATTAGTAAGTCATGAGGTAATCCCGGGACCACCCCAACTTTTAATGTAGCAGTTCCTGCTGGTGTACACAGGGTCACACAGGCCACCAGACAGTTTTTAATGTCACCATGCACCCAGATCTGTTCCCTTGTTACCAGCTTTCTTTAGAACTCATCTTCTCAGAGTAGGGTGACGACACTCCCAGAGTCAAGGAGCTCTACCACCTCCCGTCCATTGACTCGCACCACACACTCATGCAGATGCAGGCTGGTTGCAGCACATAACGCATGGGCATACATGGAGTGACAACGACCCATGTCACACTCCATTGGTTCTTTCCGTCTTGGGCACTGGGCCGCCAGATGACCCAGTTGATGGCAGGACCAACAGCGAACCTCACAGGGTTCCCCCTGTCAGTTCTCCAGATAATTTGGTCCTGGGGTGCTCCTGGCAGTTGTATTATGCACCTGAGCAGCCACGGTGCGATCAACTGGTGCCATCCTGGTGCTGGAACGCACTTCTTTGAAACTGGTCTGGAAATATTCTGCACAGCCGTAGCACTCGACAGCAGCAGCCATCTCATCCAGGGACTGAGGATCGGACTGGGCAGCCCCTGCAGGAAACGGTCCAGTGCGACTCTTTCCACAATCTGAGTGGGTGTCTTTTCCTCAAGTTTCAGCCAGTCCTGGAACAAGTGCATCAGGTGGTACAGCTACGCATGGGCAGGCTTAGCCTTGTCAAAGCGCCAGCCATGGACTCGGTTCGCCCTTAAAGTGACAATCACTCCCAGCTTAGCAAGGATTTCTGCTTTCAGGAGCTTATAGCCCCGTGCTGACTCAGGGGCCAAGTCACAGTACGCTCGTTGTAACCTGCTCAAACACTGCCAGGTATGCTTCCATGTTGTCCGAGGCTGTCATCTTTTGCAGGGTCCGTTGCACTGCCTTCCAGGGGTCACTCACACAGGTGCAGATATAGGAAAAGTTCAGTCTTTTTAGCCAACAGGCTGATATATAGACAAGGTACACAGCTCTAGCCAGAGCTACAGTCTCTGATATGGTTTTTGCTCATCCCATCAGGTAAACATTCCATCAAAGGATCTTCTCACACAGCATTCTGCTGTGTCTCTCACTCCTAGTCAACCAGCTCTTCCTCTGATATTTTCAGCCCAGCTGTCAATAAGCAGGTCTGAAGGTGAAGTACCTGCTCTCTTCAATTAACCACATCCTAAACCCTGCCCCAGGCTGACTCTCTAATAAATAATATATATATATATATATATATATATATATATATATATATATATATATATATATATATATAGTGGCATTGGAACTCTGTGCTACCTGGAATATTGCTGGTTTACACCAGATTTTGGAGAGAAAGGCATGCTGATTGCACAGCTGTGTGCTGGGCTATTTAGTTGTGACCTGGCTATGGCTCGGGGCCCCACCCGACCGACAGGAAGTCTGTGCATGGGAGTCAGGTGGACTCCCATTCCTCTGCAGGAGTCAGGGACTGCATGGGTGCAGCTAGAGCATGCAAGTCTGCAGGAGGCAGATGTACTTTGTGACAGAGCAGCAAGGCGCTGATCAGGAGTAAAAATAAGCTAGCAGGTTGCAGCCTCCCCTAATCAGCTCACAGGGGAGCTAACGAGAATAATAATGAAAAAAATGGGGTGTGTGGCACTACCCTTTTGGTTAATAAGCAAGGGTAAACATTAATTGGTAGAGTTGGGTGGACTACCCAAAATACTAAGGGGAGCACTCTCCCTAATATTGCAGAAGTAAGTGTGTGCTCCCTCCCTATGGTAAGGCTCAAATGCTAAAAAATAGTGCTAAAAAATAAAAGTGTAGTGTGTACCAGTTATAAAGACATATATTATATAAAAGGTGACCAACCAAATCAAATGAATAAACCTAATTAATGTGACTCTCAGCTCCTCTCTGCTCCTCTGTGCTTGGAGACTCAGGGCAGAGAGGAGCTGAGAGTGCCTCCCCTGTACATCTGAGAGCCCAGCCATGGACCCCTTAGAGCCCTGCCCCTGGACCTCCGAGAGCGGGAGGTGAGCCCGCTGGCCAGGATCCAGCCTTGATAAGTTTTTGAGGGAATTCCTGGATATGGTGACTGGATAAATGGTTTGGAAGTCCTGATCTGGTGGAGCGAGCTGCAGAGGCCTGGCTATAGATGGACCATTGACACCACCTACGGTTATCTATACATGCCTACTACCCCTGCAGGGGTAACAGGAGCTGGTGAGTGGGGACCCAAAAGGGGGAGCACACAAGTCACCTCAATTGCCGAGCACAAGAGTCACCAGATCGTTTTTTGATTGTTGTGAACATTTGGTTATTTTGGAGCTTCACCATCTATAACATCTATAACAACACTGTTTTTTTGGGATTTTATATCTTTTTTTTCTTTTTTTTCTTGTTTTTGATACACACATATATAACTTTTTTATTATTTTTTACTATTTTTATTTGTTTTTTCTTTTTTTGATGTATTACTTTTTATGAACTTTTGATGATTTTGATGACTTTAGGAATCACTTAAGGTTATCACATTAATTAGGTTTATTCATTTGATTTGGTTGGTCACCTTTTATATAATATATGTGGTTATAACTGGTACACACTACAGTTTTATTTTTTAGCACTATTTTTTAGTATTTGAGCCTTACCATGGGGAGGGGGCACACACTTTCTTCTGCAATAATAGGGAGAGTGCTCCCCTTAGTATATTGGGTAGTCCACCCTACTCTACCAGTTAATGTTTACCCTTGCTGATCAGGAGTAAGCTAGGAGAGAGCTTAAATCAAGGAAACCCTTTTGTTCTAAGGAGCAGACCTAAGGCCTAGGCTACAGGCTACAGGCCTGAAGCAGCCGTGTGGCAATAACGTAAGCCAGGAAGCTGTAAGAGAGAGTGTCACCAGAGGTACAGTGTGGGCACCAAACAGGGACACAGTTACATGGCCAAGAGGACCGAGATCAATGCCTGAACAGCAGTGCTGACCAGAGAGCCAGGTGGCTCAGTATTTTCCATTTATTTCATTATTGCTTTGTGGAAGAAACCCCTGCGTGGGAATCCTGGATGGACTGTTTTTCTTTTATTTCAATAAACATTGGCCAAAAATTCCCTTAAACTGCATATCTGGCGTAGACTCAGCTCACTGGTAAGCTCTACACTGAAGCTAAATAACTCCCAATACCACAAATATATATACATACAGTATATATATTTCAACTAAGTTCCCAGAAGCTCAACAGTAATTCCACAAATTGTTACCTAATTGAGGTTTTCTCAATAACAATGAAATCCCTTCTGAGATTGGTAGTGGCAACCAAGCGAGCCATCTTCCTCCAGATGGTGGGTGGGGCTAGCATGACTGTGATTGACTTTAGCAGTGGCCAATCACAGTCCTGAAAACAGGGACTGTCCGCCTAGCAGAACTGCACCCAATCTCTTCCCCATCACAAGAGCTGATGATAGCATCTACAGCAAAGTTAGAGAACCAAACAATGTTTCCCAACTTGTACAATGTGTGGGGAACAGTGCCTCCCGTTCAGTGCAGTGGCGCAGAGAATTCTGAGATGGGAATGCATTAGTGTGGCGGAAGCTGTGTCTTACTGACACTTCCCTGTGCTGTTCTGCTGATGGGGGGGGGGGGGACGCGTGATGGCAAAAGAGGCTTTGCTTGCCACTTGTTCAACCTGTACCTGGTTGCCTACCTCTGGCTTATAATATGACTTTAAATCATGCAAAATCTAAATTACTGGACCACATTTAAAGCCTAAGTTACTCTAAGTAAGCCAAGATCTTATTAAAAAATTTGAAAAGCATACCCTTATTTCCCCAAAATAAAAAAAGTTGTGACATTGGAAGCACCAGAGATCATCGTGAGTGATAAAAGCTGAATACTAAATTATCAGATGGAGATGGACCTACCCCTAGTAATTAATTACTCAAACCATAAAAAACACAGAAATGAACGAAAAATAAATTTCTGTGTTTTTTATGGTTTGAGTAATTACTAGGGGTAGGTCCATCTCCATCGCAGGGTAAACATCTCTGTTCTGTCACTGAAAAGCAGAGTAGCAAAGTGTAAAGTTCACAAATTTTTCTCTTATTTACTTAGCTCTTCTTAAACAGAAGCATTAATCATAGGTGGAATTCTACAATAAAATTATCTGAAGTACACCCCTCACATTTCTGTAAATATTTCATTCTATCTTTTCATGTGACAACACTGAAGAAATTACACTTTGCTACAATGTAAAGTAGTGAGTGTACAGCTTGTATAACAGTGTAAATTTGCTGTCCCCTCAAATTAACTCAACACGCTGTTGCCTGCGGTTTAGACATTAAGGGCTGTGTGTTGAGTTATTTTGAGGGGACAGAAAATTTACACTGTTTTACAAGCTGTACACTCACTACTTTATATTGTAGCAAAGTGTCATTTCTTCAGTGTTGTCACATGAAAAGATTAATAAAATATTTACAAAAATGTGAGGGGTGTACTCACTTTTGTGGGACACTGTATACGAAAAATACATTTTTCTTTTCATACTACTTGGTATGCCAGTTGCTTTCCCTTTGACTTGCAGTTTTATTTAGTATTTCAATCATGCTCCATGTCCCCTCCCTGTTACTTCTCCATGCATATATATTGAATCCCTTGAATAATTTAATATACTTTTACTGTGATCATCTCAGAGGGTTGTGAGGCAGATTTGACTGTGGTATAAGTATGGCATTCCATCTGCCATCTCTCAGCTAACTCACACATGGTACAACAGAGGGTACAGATGAAATGCATTTGTTTGTGCTACATTTCAGCTTTGTGTATTTATTATAGTGTAAAAGTGGCCATAAAGGGGGAGGTTGGCACTGCCGGTGTCCTCCCATCCCCTGCGGGTGTGATAAATGAGGTGCTATTTTAAGATGGCGTGTGTTTAATGGCAGATAAGGGACAGGGTACCTGTGATTCTGTCACAACAGCGTCACTGTCTCTGCATCACCCATTAATCAAATTCAGCATACACTGTATTTAGGCCATACTCTCTTACCTAGTCTAATTAACTCTCTATATGCTGCACACAGCGAAAGAAAAGAAGGCAGAGAAAATAGTTACATAATAGGCAGAAAAAGATGAGCATTTACAGTACAAATGAAAGCAAAAATGCCTGCATAATGGAGCATTGAAAGAAAATAAAGAGATGCAATTGACAAAAGTAAGAATAAGCCATAGTAATGTACAAGAGACACATGAAAGAACAATAAAGGAAATAAAGTCACTGAGAATACATAAGTAAACGTGAAGCTTGCAAAGGCAGGAGGCCAAATCTATGAATTGGATAAGGTCAGTAAAATGAATATAGGAAAGAATAATGTAGAGTGACTAGACATAGAAAAATGCAGCCTGATACATTAAGTCCTATGATTTCAAATATCTACCTCTCTTTTGAGACATTTTAGCAATGTAACACGTGTAACACGTTTTAAAATGTAGTTATTAGGCTATATGCTTTGAAATACAGGAATAATTTTATAGATAAGTTTGCCTTCTGAATAAGAAATTATGTTTTAATGCAACTCTGTTGCTAAAACTAAAGTTCTAATTTAAAAAGAAACTACCTGCAAAAAAATGAAATACATACTTCTCCCATTGCTTTTGCAGCAGAAATCTGCTCTAATGAAGAGAAATCATCATCACCTGAAGTATTGTCAGAAATCAACACTTTCTAGAGTGTCAACCTCCTAGTTTATCACTGTCTCTGTTCCTCTTGCTCGTCCCTATGTCTCAACTGTGTGAAACCACTGAATGCAGTAGGGGGGCTGAAGATGGACATTTCCATTAGACCATTAGTCTAGATTTCTGAACACTTCAGAGGATAAATTCTCCTAATTAGAGTGACGTTTTTTACAGTAAAGTTTTTAGAATGGCTTACAAAAATTTAAAACCAAAGCAAATGTGGACAAAAAAAAAAAACATTGGGTGATGGCACAAACTAAAGCAACACAGAGTAGGGGAATACAATGGTGGCGATTAGACAGACTGGTAAAATGGTCTTCAGTACATAGCAAAAAAAATACTCTAACAGAGCAGTAAGTTACACTTAGGTCACTAACATATAGGACATGGAGGGGAGGATTCACATATTAGGTATTATTATTATTATTGTGACTAGTCTGCCAAAGGTGGAGAAGAAAGAAAAAAAGGGGGGGGGGGGGCAAAGAAGGGTAGACAGGTTTGGCTGATATTGGACTAACGCTACAAATATATCAAGGTCTCAAAATGTTGTGTCCTTAGCTTTAATCCAAGCCCCCCATATTTTGTCTTTAGCTTTAATCCAAGCCCCCCATATTTTGTGGAATTTTTTAGAGCAATTATGGCCAAGCTATGTAGGTTTATACAAAGGCAACACCTAAGTGATAAAAGGGGGGCACTGCTTTATCGTAGGGGGAGCAGGAAACTTTCAATTAAGGAGAATAGACTTCCTAGCATAATACAATGCATAGAACAAAAACAAACATTTATGATGGGTAGTATTCAATGTATCACAGATACCCAGTGGAATAACTAATGGGTCTACATGCACCACCACCCCACTTAAGGCACTGAGTTCAGTCACCACCTCCCTCCAAAACTACTGCAGAGTAGGGCAAGACCAAACCATGTATATAAACGTACGTATATAAATTCTGCATTTGGCACAAGTGGGGTCCAGCAGAGGATAGATCATAGAGAGACATTGGGGGGAGTATCACACTCTATGGTGAAACTTAAGTTGCATCCATCTATCCCTGGTAGGAATCATAAGGGGAGATATTGCTGTATACCTTCTTTCCAATCCCCATCCGTCAAGGTGGGCAGGTCACGTTGCCATACATCATACAAACGGGTGAATTTGGATGTATCCGATTGGGTCAAGAACTATTGTAAAGAGGATAATGGTTTGTCAAGCTGGTCTGCTATCAATAAACTCTCAATCGCATGGGACTCCAGCACCAGTGGGAAAATTAATTGAGATTGAGCCTCATGATGGAGCTGAAGGTATATAAAATACATGTTGTTTGGTAAACTAAATAAGGTCTTAAGGCCATCACATGTCAGCTGCTGGCCATGGAAAATAATATCCTGCAGGGTTTTTATGCCATGGCGCGCCCACAAGGCAAGGTCAGGCACTGTCTGAAAGTGGGACAGTTGAGGGTTTTCCCAAAGTGTGAGTTGACATTGCCCCCTCAACTCCACCTATCTCCCCATTTGTAAAGTGGTTTGCATGGGCTTAGTCACGTTAGGGTCAGAGACTCTCAATGTCTTGAAGTTAAAGGATTATTATGACTGCCATACAACTAGCATTTTCTAAATATAGTCTGCAATTGAAGCCCTGTATTTGTTGCAGCACATCTGTTGAATTTATCTCTATTTCACATCTGTACAAAAAGTAATCTATTAATGGAAATTAATTTTTGGCAAAAGTGACGTGAGCATGGAAAACAGATGAAATACCTAGATGTAAAGGTAGCCTTTGTCGTCATTTTAAATAAGAAAATATGAATTCATGGCAGGTGCTGTGTGATCATTTATATTCTGAATTGCTCATACTGAACGCAGGTGTGTACTCAAATGGAGATTTATGTAACATACAGCGATAATAACAAAGTGTCCTATTACTTTACCTTCATACATTGGCGTACTTTAATATCGTAACTGATTTTATCATTGCTTTGCACTGCACAATGCTTCATCAAATGTGCAGGTAGTACAAGAATAACACTGAAATATTAGATACAAATCTAAATTTGGTTCAGTAGTGGGAGACTAACCTAATCTCAGAATACAGGGTCAGAAAATTGGACATGTATATATATGCTGATGTGCAGATAAACCTACATGTAAACGTAGTGAAAAATTGCTGACAGCCTTTCATTGTTGCAGGGTCTTTTATAAATAAACCACAATAACAAAACGACACTCACATAATGTAGCATAGAACACTATTATCATATACTGTAAGATGAAATATAATTTTTAACATTTATCAAACAGGTGTACAACTTATCAATATAATCTTATATATATATATATATATATATATATATATATATATATTATCTCACAAAAACGAGTACACCCCTCACATTTTTGAAAATATTTTATTAAACCTTTTCATGTGACAACACTGAAGAAATTACACTTTTGAACTTCCAGTGACCAGTATGAAAGGGGGAGAGCGATAACACCAAATTTAACAGACCTGCGCCCCATTCACACCTGAGACCTTGTAACACTAACAAGTCACATGACACTGGGGAGGGAAAATGGCTAATTGGGCCCAATTTGGACATTTTCTCTCAGGGGTGTACTCACTTTTGTTGCCAGCAATTTAGACATTAATGGCTGTGTGCTGAGTTATTTTGAGGGGACAGCAAATTTACACTGTTATACAAGCTGTACACTCACTACTTTACATTGTAGCACAGTGTCATTTCTTCAGTGTTGTCACATGAAAAGATATAATAAAATATTTACAAAAATGTGAGGGCTGTACTCACTTTTGTGAGATACTGTACCGACAAGGATATAAGGAAATACTGTTCCACTGTTTATACATATACATGTTATAAAAAAGGGATGCATTTTGGTATCATTTATTTCGAAAGCTTCACATTACTTACTGTATAGAAAAGTGCAGTAGTAATAAGCAGGGTAAAAAATACAAAAAAAAAAATTCCTTTCATACCATATAATTTTACTAAATTTGAAGTGTTGCTGCCTTTGACAACCTATTGTATGAGCAGCATGGGATAAATCCCCCTTTTTACTACTTTACTTTTTAAAAAAAAATAATAGTCCAACTTTTTTTAATTTATTTAACACGCACCTGGAAAATTAGATGCTGTGACAAACAGTCAGTCCAGGGAAGAGTTGCAGATGGAGTTTACCTGCAGTAGCTTGTGGCATTTCATAAGATAAACTGGTTGTAGTGATTGGTCATTAGGAGCATACGGGGAGTTAAGCACCGGCCACATGTTTTTCCCCCATCTGGGGCATAAGTTGTATTCCCCTGGGATCAACAGGGTGTGTGTTGGAAAGGGATACATGTGGGCTGTGAAGGAACATGTCTGCAAATCTGAGCAGCCCCAGTTTGGTTTCATTACTAGCCAGGAGGCTAAATAATTGTTATTGCTTATTGCACTATAATTTTTTTTTACATTGATGACTAAACATGGGCAAGAAGCTCTTCAACACACTTTGGCATCTGGATTACCTCTGCAAAATCTCTGTTTGAGCCCTGGTTAACACTGGAAGGTTTTGACATGCGATTTGACATATCAAATCGCATGTCAAATCGGCAGCAATTGCCATCAATGGCACCGTCCTAATCAGTGCGACTCTGCATCTGCGGCACTGCACCGATTTCAAAAAGTTGTTTCTTTACTACTTTGTGCGATTTTGGGCTGCGATTTACATTGACATCTGTGCAGAAACCTGCACAGATGTCTCTGAAATCGCGGTCGACATCGGGACTGACATGCGGGAGTGAAATCGTGCGAGTTCAGCTGAACTCGCATGGCTTCATTCCCGCAGCTCAGTGTGAACCTGGACCTTAGCTTATTGCCCACAATTGGTGTTCAAATGCTCTGCTGATCCCTGCTGAAAGGCAAGTTCGCTTGCCGTGCTATTGAGATAAGAAATATGAAAAGTATATGTCAGCAGTGATTTAAAAGGACAGTGGAACATTCTGTGGAATCTGTAAGATTGTTCTCAATGTCCTGGGAAAAAGTCTCAATAGCCATTGTGGTGGTGCTGCCGACACAGCAAACTGTGTCTATACCACTTAAAGGCACAGTACATTTCATTTTCACATGCAGACCAAAACTGCAGTGTTTATCCTTATGATACATCACAGAAAGCACCTCCATGGTAAAAAGAGGGCAGAATTAAAATTAGACTTGGGAAACTTAATATTAATAAATCACCGGGACTAGATGTCTTGCATCCGAGGGTACTTAGGGACCATTGTTCCTAATTTTTACTGACAGTCTACTGACTGGAATGGTACCAGGCGATTGGAGAAAAGCCAATGTAGCACCAATGTTTAAATAGGGCCCAAAATACATCCCTGGGAATTACAGACCAGTTAGCCTAACATCAATAGTATGCAAGCTCTTGGAGGGGATGATAAGGGATAATATATAAGATTTTAATAACAAGAACGGTATCATTAGCAGTAATCAGCATGGATTCATGAAGAATCGTTTTTGCCAAACCAATCTATTAACCTTCACCTCCTCCTAGAGGAGGTGAATTGCTATCTAGATAAAGGAAGGCCCGTAGACGTAGTCTATCTGGATTATGCGAAAGCATTTGACACAGTTCCCCATAAACGTTTACTGTACAAAATAAGGTCCGTTGGCATGGACCATGGGGTGAGTACATGGATTGAAAACTGGCTACAAGGGCGAGTTCAATGGGTGGCGATAAATGGGGAGTACTCAGAATGGTCAGAGGTGGGTAGTGGGGTCCCCCAGGGTTCTGTGCTGGGACCAATCCTATTTATTTTGTTCATATATGACCTGGAGGATGGGATAAACAGTTCAATCTCTGTATTTGACGATACTAAGCTAAGCAGGGCAATAACTTCTCCGCAGGATGTGGAATTTTTGCAAAAATATCTGAACAAATTAATGGAGTGGGCAACTACATGGCAAATGAGGTTCAATGTAGAAAAATGTAAAATAATGCATTTGGGTGGCAAAAATATGAATGCAATCTATACACTGGGTGGAGAACCTCGGGGGGGGGGGATCTAGGATGGAAAAGGACCTGGGGGTCCTAGTAGATGATAGGCTCAGCAATGGCATGCAATGCCAAGCTGATGCTAACAAAGAAAACAGAATATTGGCATGCATTAAAAAGGGGATCAACTCCAGAGATAAAATGATAATTCTCCCACTCTGCAAGACTCTGGTCCAGCCGCACCTAGAGTATGCTGTCCAGTTCTGGACTCCAGTCCTCAGGAAGGATGTACTGGAAATGGAGCGAGTACAAAGAAGGGCAACTAAGCTAATAAAGTGTCTGGAGGATATTATTTATGAGGAAAGGTTGTGAGCACTAGACACTTAAGAGGGAATATGATTTCAATTTATAAATACCTTACTGGTGACCCCACAATAGGGATAAAACTTTTTTGCGGAAGGGTGAACAAGACACGTGGCCACTCATTACAATTAGAAGAAAAGAGGATTAACCTTAAACTACGTAGAGGGTTCTTTACTGTAAGACCGGCAAGGATGTGGAATTCCCTTCCACAAGCGGTGGTCTCAGCGGGGAGCATAGATAGTTTCAAAAAGCTATTAGATAAGCACCTGAACGACCACAACATACAGGGATATACAATGTAATACTGACATATAATCACACACATAGGTTGGACTTGATGGACTTGTGTCTTTTTTCAACCTCACCTACTATGTAACCAACTATGTAACTATGGTGTGATTTGAGCCCATTTATTTTGATCATTTACACCCTGTTCCAAATTATTATGCCAATGATATTTTTCTCATTTACCTAAATAATTGATGTAAACAACAGTCAACATAATTCTCATGTTATCAACTATTAAGAGTACAATTCAAATTTTATTGAACAAACCTCCTAATGATAACAGTTTTTTTTATTCAAAATAAAAAACTTACAATGCACTGTTCCAAATTATTACACACAATAAGTTTAAAAACACTTTATAGGTTGTAAAGAATTGAAAATTGTCATTTGTTGTGTTTACAGCATATTTACTGAAATCAAAAGGTATTTCAATCAAACTTTGAACAACATTTTAACTTTTTAAACATTTTAACAGGTCACGTTACATTTTAACATAGGACCCCTTATTTGATAGCAGCTTCACAAGTCTTGCATCCATTGAACTTGTGAGTTTTTGGACAGTTTCTGCTTGAATCTGTTTGCAGGATGTCAGAATAGCCTGCCAGAGCTGCTGTTTGGATGTAAACTGCCTCCCACCCTCATAGATCTTTTGCTTGAGGATGCTCCAAAGGTTCTCAATAGGATTAAGGTCAGGGGAGGATGGAGGCCACACCATGACTTTCTCTCCTTTTATCCCCATAGCAGCCATTGATGCAGAGGTATTCTTTGCAGCATGAGATGGTGCATTGTCATGCATGACGATGATTTTATTACGGAAAGCATAGTTTTTCCTTCTGTACCAGGGAAGGAAGTGGTCAGTCAGGAACTCCACATACTTTGCAGAGGTCATCTTTACACCTTCGGGGACCCTAAAGGGGCCGACCAGCTCTCTTCCCATGATTCCCAAAACATGACTCCACCACCGCCTTGCTGACGTCGCAGCCTTGTTGGAACAGGGTGGCCGTCCACCAACCATCCACTATTCCATCCATCTGGACCATCCAGGGTTGCACGGCACTCATCAGTGAACAGGACTGTTTGAAAATTAGTCTTCATGTATTTTTCTGCCCAATGCAGCCGTTTCTGCTTGTGAACATTGGTTAGTGGTGGCCGAATGGAAGGTTTATGCACAGTTGCAAGACTCTGGAGGACTCTACACCTTGATGTCCTTGGGACTCCAGAGGCACCAGCAGCTTCAAATATCTGTTTGCTGCTATGTAATGGTGTTTTAGCAGCTGCTCTCTTGATCCGATGCATGGATCTGGCAGAAATCTTCCTCAATGTGCCTTTATCTGCACGAAACCGTCTGTGCTCTGAATCAGCCACAAATCTCTTAATAGTGCGATGATCACGATTACGTTTTCGTGAAATATCTAATGTTTTCATACCTCGTCCAAGGCATTGAACTATTTCACTCTTTCACAGCAGAGAGATCCTTTTTCTTCCCCATATTGCTAGAAAATGGTGCTCTGCTTAATAATGTGGAACACTCTCCTTTAGTAGTTTTTCCTTTAATTGGGCTCACCTGGCAATCTACTTATCACAGGTGTCTAAGATTGTTTTCAGTGATCAAAAGAGCCCTGAGACACAATGCCATCCATGAGTTAAACTGGAAAACAAAATATTTAATCTTTGTGACACTGAAATAGAATTTGCATAATTTGGAACAGGGTGTAAATCGCACTGCATCCGCTTGAAAAAGGTGCGAGCAGATTTTTTTTGTTTGCACTAACACTGGATTGCATGGGTTTTTACGCTGCATTTTGCAAATTGCTTTTGGGGCGTTGTTAACTTTTAATTGACACATCAGATCGCATTGAACATAGTGCAATTGCTATGCAGTGTGGAAAATGCACAGGAATGGCTGTATTTCCCGCTCCACATCAGTGAACCATGGCTGGATCTGCAGCATGGAAGAATGGATAAAGGCTTATCAGCAGAACCTGGCACAGCAGAAAAAGATCCTGGGACAACAACAAGAAACCAATTGACTGTGAACTGTTGACTGTCCAGCAGCAGCAAACTAGTGCAAATCAGCAACAGATAAATGCAATAAAAAACAAAACAAATTGACTGTGAACCAGATTGCGCAGCACTGAGGCTCAAGTGACTGCTTTGGCCCATGAAGCAGAGAGATACTGACAAGCCTTAGCAGATGTGCTGCAGCAGCCGCCAACCTGGTCTAAGTATTTCCACTGTTTCGCCTAGTGACACCTGTTTAGGTACAGTAAGACACCTCCTACAAAGGATGACATGTGAATATAATGATGTGGAAGTCTTCCTATGTACGTTTGAGAGGACCACAGAAAGGTAGGCCTGGCCTAAAGACCACCGAGCAGCATGTTTTGCAACACTGTTAGCGAGAGACACCAAAAAGGTGTACTTCGAAATTACTTTTGACAATGCCCAAGACTGACAAATTAAAATCTGAGATCTTGCAGTGTCTGGAAGTCACAGCTCATGGTGGGTGCAGCTAGCTGGAGCAACCAGCTGCAAATCAGAAATGCTTGACCTAATCAACCTAGTCATATGTTCGCTGCAGCCAAAGTGCTTACAGGTCCTCAAATCGTGGACCAATTTGTGGGGGCTCTACCTCCAGAGCTACAGAGGTGGGTGAACCAAGCTGATCCAAAATTGACTTTTCAACTGGTCAAGCTGGTGGATAGCTATTTTGCCGTGGAGGAACTTTTGGCCAAATCTACAGCTTCAAAATCCCTAACAACCAAAAGGACATCTCCCTCAGCAACCTGTTCAAAACCAGCATCACAGTCTGTAATGCTAAAAAGGGAAACCACTGAGAGGATGGCCAGAGTGGTCAGAAGGCTCCCCCCTGTTGAGAGGCCCTGTTTGGGAAACCCAGGCAGAACCCATAGGCATCCCCATTGTGGGTGATGCAGTGAGCAGGGTCATATTGCTGCCAAGTGCCCCTGACCCCAAAGCCTATGTAATGTGGTTTAATCCAACTGCTGTCCTTGTTTGCTCTCACAGGTCTAGTCACAGATCTGGACATGCTGAACTTTGTTGTGAAGATAAGTGGGAAAATTGTGCCCTCCTAGACTCTGGGAGCCTGGTTACCTTAGTCCATATATACAAATACAATGAGTGCGCATCCACACAAACAAGTGAAAACATCAGCGATGTGCAAATCTTCTAAAAAACAGTAAGGTAAAGAAACAAGTGAAAACATTAACTATCCACTGAATGTATCTTGAAGAGATGACCAAGACACTCAAGCCCTTCGCCACAAATACAGTTGGCCTCTTTCCAAATATAAAAGATCCCCACCACAGAGATCAGCCAGGCATGTAATTAACAGACCTCCAGACGTTCAACATGGTGAACATGCTGGTGTCACAAGTTAAGCCCTGCCCAACATGTTTCACCGTCAGTGTCATCGGGGGAACAGGAGCAAACACCAGTGAGGTCTAATGCAGTTTATATATGCTCCCACGCTGCCCCCAGTGTACATGCTGTGACATGCTGTATTTTCTTTTACCTCTGTAAGTACCTGTCTATAGTTTGACACAGAGGGTGACAGATTGCCGTCCACCTGGAACGGTGAATGTCCCACCCAATTGTCATTTGTCTATAGGCCAGGCGTGAACTGGTTAAGGAGATGAATAACAAAAATTCCACCCTATTAACCTTCTATGGAATTGACAGAGTAAAAAAAAAATTAACAGATTCAGATCTTACTAAGGATAAATTCAAAAATGAGACACAATGGATATACGAACTATACACTGTACAACTGATCAAATTAAATATAGATATCAATTTGAATTGTTTTCTAACCAATTTCTGGACCCAGGGAATAATATTAATGTTTGGGGAATATCAGGGTATTTGCAGTTATAAATATTTTTTTGGCCAATAAAGTCTATATCTAATAATTTTGGATATAAAAAATAAATTGCACTCTTTTCCTCTTATCGGCTTACCTGTACAGGATGCATGAGCAAGCAGATACACTGAAAGTGTGCAGGAGACCTGCATGGCATCAGCAATCTGCTGATTGCTGTTGCAATGCTTTACAGGCTCCTGCAATATAAAAATAATTACCTGCAAAAAAAATGTGCATTTATTTATTCATTTTTTTAAGTGAACTTTTATTCTTTAATTTATAATTTTAAGAATTTTTTTTGTAGTTGATGAAGGAAATTTTTTTATCAGTATACCTAGATTTTTGAATATGAGGATAATATGGTGGAGATTGTAGCTTTTATAAGAGGAATTATCTCATTGTTTTATATGGCTCTACTATACTCCATATTGGAGAAGGAGTATAGGTGGATTTCTTCCTTAATCTTATTTTTTGGGTAAAGGGTCACTTTAAGACTGCAGTACTATGGCATAGCACTCTGTGGGGTGGGGTATAGTTTTATGTGTCTGTCAGACAGCTAGAATAACCACTGTTTGTGGAACATGACACATCATAGTGGGAAACTAGTTTAGTTTAAAGAGTGGCTTATAATAGCAACTGAGGAACATAAAGGGTTAAATCTAGTATAATAAGAGGAGTGGGATACTACAGCCCCAAAAGACGTCTTGACGACGAAACTGGTAAGGCATGGCTACAGGCGTGTGACATTATCCCGCATTGAGAACAGTCGATCACATGCTGCATCACAAAGGCTGTAATGTTATTGCCAGGATAGCACTCCTGAATGTGAGTGGATTAGTTTTATTTGCTTTTTCAATAAACAGAATTATGCATTGTTTTTTCTCTTATGTTTTCTTGGTTTTGTGTATAATCTATATAGGGAAATTATGGCTTTTGAGATCTGGTTTTTCACAAACGAAAGGGTCTTAATGGTAAAAAAAATACAAAACGTAATAAAAAAACCAAAAGTGGGCAGACTCGAAGGACTGCTCAGTCTTTTTTTCTGCCATCACTTTTCTATGTTTCTCTGTAACTTGGGAAGGATTCACACAAGACTGATCAAAGTTTGCACACTGTGAAGTTGTTGAAGGTTGCACCTTTTGATGTGATTGAAGACTGCACTAGAGAATGGCACAATGCACCACATTAACTGTGTTGGTGTATGCACAGCTTCCAGCAGCGTTTTGCACTAAGAACTTTTTCACAAAGAGATTTTTTGTATTTTGCACATAATTGTTTTTATTTGCTCATTGTAATATATTAAAGTGTTTGTAAACCCTTACATATACCCAGTAAAGTGACTGGCATTAGTCACAGTACACAGAGATGAAAGAAATGCTCGTACATAAGTTGTACCTATGTATCTGCTGCCTTCTCTTCTCTACAGCCATTCAAAATACAGAATTTCTACAGCTTGTCTGAGCTTCTGGAAAGCAGGGGGCAGGTAGCTAAAGTTACGCTCAGCGAAGAGAGCTGATTGGAGAGAAGGGGCACACCCCCTTCACACAGCACATAGGAGTAAAGCTGAGGCTGTCAATCACAGGCTGTGCACTTGGGCTCCATCCCCGTCACCTTTTTACCTCTTGGTGTCAGGAAAATTGTCATAAGTGACTCATGAAGGTAGCAGAGGAATGAGGCAGCAGACAGAAATGACACTTAGTGCTCTGGATTGACACAAGTACACACTATAGAGCAGGGTTCTCAATTTCAAGTCCTGAGCTACTAGCCAGGCCTTAAAAGTTACTTACCACCAGTTTCTCTACTCAACTATTACCCTGCAACGCCCCTAATTCCACCCCTAAATACTCCCTCATAAATTATCTCATGAAATGACACTGACAATGTTTTATGCAGAATTATGCCGCGTACACACGGTCGGAATTTCGGAGAACAAATGTTCAATGTGAGCTTGTTGTCAGAAACTCCGACCGTGTGTAGGCTCCATCGGACATTTGTTGTCGGAATTATCGACAACAAAAATTTGAGAGCTGGATCTCAAATTTTCCGACAACAAAATCTGTTGTCGTAAATTCCGATTGTGTGTACACAATTCCGACACACAAAATTACACGCATGCTCGGAATCAAGCAGAAGAGCCGCACTGGCTATTGAACTTCATTTTTCTTGGCTCGTTGTATATGTGTTGTACGTCACCACGTTCTTGGTGATCAGAATTTCCAACAACATTTGTGTGACCATGTGTATGCAAGACAAGTTTGAGCCAACATCCGTCGGAAATAAATCCAGGATTTTGTTGTTGGAATGTCCGACCGTCTGTACGCGGCAATAAGGTACAAAAATAAATATGAACAACAACTTCATCAGTGCTCATCAGTACAGCCTCACCAGTGCCCATCAATGCAGCCTGTCAGTGCCCATCAGTGCCGCCTCATCAGTGCCCATCAATGCAGCCTATCACTGCATATCAGTGCCCATAAGTGCAGCCTCATCAGTGCCCATCAATGCAGCCTCAATAGTGCCCTTCAGTGTGGCCTATCAGTGCCCATAAATGCAGCTTATCAGTGCACATCAGTGCAGCCTTATCAGTGCCCATCACTGCAGCCTCATTAGTGTCCTTCAGTGTGGCTTATCAGTGCCCATCAATTCAACCTGTCAGTGCCCATCAATGCAGCCTCATCAGTGCTCATTGGTACCCATAAATGCAGCCTATCAGTGTAGCCTCATCAGTGCCCATCAATACAGCCTAATCAGTGCAGCCTGATCAGTGCTCATCAATACAGCCTATCAGAGTTGGTATCCGAGTGCCGGCTGTAACTACAGGGCCTGCTAAGAGAATGATGGAGCTGGGAGGATAATCGGATCTCTTTAAACCCCATGACCGCCACCCTTTCAATGCAGCTCCATGCTCGCCCTCAGCTAATTTTCACTAGCTAGCAGGCGAGTGGAAATTTTGAGGGCTGCTATTGGTGGAATTTGTTTTGTTTATAATTCATGTCAGAGGTTTACAACCACTTTAAGGAACTGGTGCATGCACTGCTTCCGGCAGAGTTTTGCACCATAGTCTTTTGCACAAAAAGATTTCTTGTATTTTGCACAGGATTGCTCATATTTGCACATTATTACATGTATGTGTATTACACGTTTTGAGGGGGCCTTTAGAGCACAGACACTTTTAATTATAGCAGTTTCATTTAAAGGGATACTGCACATTATAATGCTCATGGAAAATGAATTAGCGCTGCATTATTGTTGTTATTAATTTCAAGGGATATTTATTGACACAGCAGCTGGGGTTTGTTATTGAAGGTGTAGCATGGACATAACACATACACATTGTGCAGAAGGCTATCTAGATAATGTAGTTATTTGAAGCACAGACTGGGAAAGTCATCCACAAAAGTGTAGGCTGTCCTGAATTCCATTAGAAAAGCAGGCTTCACAGCAAACCTGAACAAGTATTCAATAGGGTTAGAAGAGGCCTAGTATCTGGGGTACACCATTTGACAGGGCCGTATAAACCCCCTATCACAAGGAAACAAGTGAGAACCTTCTTGGGTATGGTTGGGTATTATCGTAGAATCATCTCAAATGTTGTCACAGTGGCAGAACCCCTATCTGACCTGACTAAAAGCAAGAGCTCTGTAGGGATCAAGTGGAATCCAAATGCTGAAAAAGCTGTTCAAAGTTTGAAGCAGGCTCTGTGTAGACAGCTAGTGCTGATAGCCCTGGACTTATACAAAAAAAAAATTTGTAGACCAATGCCTCAAGTGTAGGACTGGGGGCTGTGGTAGTTGGAGTGGAGGTATATTGTAATAAAAAAAAGGAAGATGTCCTTTCTAGAACCCACTGTTTGGTAGCTGATGTTCAAACCCAGGGGTTCAAAGAGAGGGGGTGTGTATGTGAAAACAGCCCTTGACTGCATATTGACCGTGAAGGCACATGTCTGCAGACCCAGTGTGGTCTCATAACTAACCAGGAGGCAAAATCATTTTTGTTGTCTATTTGAAGTGATTATTTACACCTGTGAGGGAACCTTTTTGCTTGGTTCTGTTTGCTGCAGTGCTGACAAATAAACATGGAGAGGAAGCCCTTAAACACACTTTAGTGTCTGATTTACCTCTCTGCAAGCTCTCTGCTTAAAGCTGATTACCCACAATGCTTATTCTTCCCTTACCCATACCAACCAATATCTGATTTCTGGTTGGTTACTAAGGGCTTCTACTATACTTTACACATCTGCGTTGGTCTTTGTATCAAAGAGGAACTCATTGCTCTATGTGTCAGGTTTTAGTGGTAGTGAGCCCTTATAGTACGCCAAATCAGGGTTTCTCAGGGCCCCTGATGGTGGAGATGGACTTACAGCAAGCTGAAACCAGGTTGCAATCTCCAGGTATGCCTAGCTGAAGATGCATTGACCACTCGCGTGTGCAGAGTGTAAACGGCAGGAGAAAGAAGTTGCAGGAAACAAGCCGAAGTCAAGGCGGGCGGCAGGGAAGCACAAACCGTAGATGAAGCTGGGGTCGGTACATGGGGAGTCAGACACTGAATACATGTACAAATTGGCAAACAGGAGCTCAGACAACTAGGAAGTTGCTCAGTCAACCCGGGCTGCACTGAGCATCTCTATACATAGGGAAGCAAACTGGGAGGTGGGGCAGGAAGTGAAATGCCCTGTACACACGATTGGTTTTGCCGTCGGAATAAACTCTGAAGGAATAAACTCCGGGAACTCCAATGGAATTCCTCTCAAGCGGTCTTGCCTACACACGGTCACACCAAAGTCCGACCGTCCAGAACGTGGTGACGTACAACACGTACGATGGGACTAGAAAAAGGAAGTGCAATAGCCAGTAGCCAATAGCTTCCGTCTCGTACTTGCTTCAGAGCATGCGTCGTTTTTGGTCCGTCGGAACAGCATACAGACGAGCAGGTTTCCCAATAGGAATTGGTTCCGTCGGAAATATTTAGAACATGTTCCATTTCTAGGTCCGTCAGAATTTTCGAAAAAAAAAGTTCGATGAGGCATACACATGATCGGAATAGACGATGAAAAGCTTCCGTCTGACTTTTTCTGTCGGACATTCCGCTCGTGTGTACGCGGCAATAGAAGGGAAAATGATATAAATCCACAGCAGAGCAGGTGATGCCCATAAATGAACAGAAAAGCCAGCGGCACATATAAATATATGCATAGAAAATTGTGTAGCGCTAGAAAAACACACTGTCTTGAAACCAGTAAGTTAAAAAGGCCTAAACATAAATAGTAATAGACATAAATAAATGTATCGTATATAATAGAAATAGGCAGGTAGTGAATTACTCCCCAAAAGTGACGTAAGGAGCACCTTCACCAAAATACAGCAAAAAATGATAATGAAAGATGTTAAATTATTTTAAAATTGATTGAAAAGTCTCTTTAATATGATGAATCCTCATATCACACCACTGTGTCTTGACAAAACATGCAGTGCTCTTGGATGTTAAAAGATGGGAGCTTACCGGAGGGTTTGAACCCAAAGCAGCATATGCCGTGAGGGTCAAACCAGCTTGTATTGCACCCTGGCAATGGTGGGAAAATCTCAGTAGTCTGATGATATGGACGAAGCTGATCCAAAAGAACGTATCTTCTCCACCGATATAATTAGGTCTCACCCAAAAGGTTCATAAGAGTAAAGAAAGGGGGGACTACATAGTGTGATACCGTAGACACCGTAATTTATTAAAATTCAAAGAAATGCACTTACATGAAGAAGTAAATAAAAAAGCGCTTGTGTGTAAAAGGGCAGCAGTGGAGTCCTCCCGACGCGTTTCGTCTTAATAGACTTCGTCTTGGGGTGCCCTCCACTGCAGCCCAACTCCCTAATATAGGAACTGTATTCATCTTGATGTGACTCCAGCCCGTTCAATTCAAAATCAGCTACTTCCGGGTTGTCCAAGATGGCGGACCGGCGTGCGTTCCAGACCTCGTTTTAGTGGGTATGTTCATGCGTTCCACCGTCCAAACCGGAAGTCTAATATTCACTATGTACCCTGAAAGTCTTAGCCTTAATGTAAAGTAGTTATGAAACTATTGGAAAGTATGTTAATTTAAGAGAATATACAATAATATTAAATTCAAGGGAATAAAAAATGAGAATAAAAATGATAATCAGTGTCCGCCGTATGGATCTCCAAGATCTCGGCAGGTCTCGCGATGTGACGCAATGGCGTCACACCGCTAAGACGGAAGTACTCATAGAGAGTACCTCGCTTGCGTTCCACTTGCGGTTAACCACAACCACACGGACCTATCGCGAGATGTGACGCTGTAACGTCACAGCGCAGATCCGGAAGTAAACATGCGGATTAATGGTAAACGTCTTACTGGACAAGATCGGCAATGAAAAATGTAAAAATATTAACTCTAGCATGTGTATCAGTTACCAGATGGTTCATCCAATGACATGCACCTTAAGGGGGCGGTATAATGGTGGTATCAGAGACCAAATAAAATTCAGTGACATGTCAATTATTAATATGGCTTCAAGGAAACGGAAAATGTGTATTTGTAACCCCATATATTTGAAAAGAAGGAGAATTCAAAGAGCTGGATTCACATATACTTGGTAATTAATACATGTGTGGCCAGTACAACTTTTACAGAAGGGTATAGTCATATGTGAATACAACCAAAAACCAAAATTATGAAACATGGAAACATAAAAACATAACACATATGGATATGTATCAAAATGGACCGACATTATGTCTCTCATGATTCATCTAGGAAGGCGTTAACATCAACTTCTACATTAAGTCCTAAGGGAGCAAAAGTCTGCAACTCATAGGCCCAGAACATTTCAAGGCGGGATACTCCCCTTGTCTTGGCACCACCCCTCCAGGGTGGTGTGTATTTATCTATAATGATAAACTGTGACCCCTCAGGATTCCCCCCGTGGCATTCCTTAAAATGTCTCGGGACCGTATGTTTAGGATCCCTACTTTTAATCAAGGAAATATGTTCACCCACCCTAATAGAAAATGTCCTTGTAGTGCGGCCTATATATTGTTTCTGACATGGACAAGTTATGAGATACACCACAAATTTCGTGCTGCATGTGCAGAATGACTTTATGGCGTATCTCCTTCCCGTCACTGTAGACATAAATTCAGAAACCTTACGTGTTCTGATACTGTTATGTTGGCATACCTGACATTTCCTGCATGGAAAAAAGCCTGTCCAATCATGAAATTCATGATTGGACAGGCTTTTTTCCATGCAGGAAATGTCAGGTATGCCAACATAACAGTATCAGAACACGTAAGGTTTCTGAATTTATGTCTACAGTGACGGGAAGGAGATACGCCATAAAGTCATTCTGCACATGCAGCACGAAATTTGTGGTGTATCTCATAACTTGTCCATGTCAGAAACAATATATAGGCCGCACTACAAGGACATTTTCTATTAGGGTGGGTGAACATATTTCCTTGATTAAAAGTAGGGATCCTAAACATACGGTCCCGAGACATTTTAAGGAATGCCACGGGGGGAATCCTGAGGGGTCACAGTTTATCATTATAGATAAATACACACCACCCTGGAGGGGTGGTGCCAAGACAAGGGGAGTATCCCGCCTTGAAATGTTCTGGGCCTATGAGTTGCAGACTTTTGCTCCCTTAGGACTTAATGTAGAAGTTGATGTTAACGCCTTCCTAGATGAATCATGAGAGACATAATGTCGGTCCATTTTGATACATATCCATATGTGTTATGTTTTTATGTTTCCATGTTTCATAATTTTGGTTTTTGGTTGTATTCACATATGACTATACCCTTCTGTAAAAGTTGTACTGGCCACACATGTATTAATTACCAAGTATATGTGAATCCAGCTCTTTGAATTCTCCTTCTTTTCAAATATATGGGGTTACAAATACACATTTTCCGTTTCCTTGAAGCCATATTAATAATTGACATGTCACTGAATTTTATTTGGTCTCTGATACCACCATTATACCGCCCCCTTAAGGTGCATGTCATTGGATGAACCATCTGGTAACTGATACACATGCTAGAGTTAATATTTTTACATTTTTCATTGCCGATCTTGTCCAGTAAGACGTTTACCATTAATCCGCATGTTTACTTCCGGATCTGCGCTGTGACGTTACAGCGTCACATCTCGCGATAGGTCCGTGTGGTTGTGGTTAACCGCAAGTGGAACGCAAGCGAGGTACTCTCTATGAGTACTTCCGTCTTAGCGGTGTGACGCCATTGCGTCACATCGCGAGACCTGCCGAGATCTTGGAGATCCATACGGCGGACACTGATTATCATTTTTATTCTCATTTTTTATTCCCTTGAATTTAATATTATTGTATATTCTCTTAAATTAACATACTTTCCAATAGTTTCATAACTACTTTACATTAAGGCTAAGACTTTCAGGGTACATAGTGAATATTAGACTTCCGGTTTGGACGGTGGAACGCATGAACATACCCACTAAAACGAGGTCTGGAACGCACGCCGGTCCGCCATCTTGGACAACCCGGAAGTAGCTGATTTTGAATTGAACGGGCTGGAGTCACATCAAGATGAATACAGTTCCTATATTAGGGAGTTGGGCTGCAGTGGAGGGCACCCCAAGACGAAGTCTATTAAGACGAAACGCGTCGGGAGGACTCCACTGCTGCCCTTTTACACACAAGCGCTTTTTTATTTACTTCTTCATGTAAGTGCATTTCTTTGAATTTTAATAAATTACGGTGTCTACGGTATCACACTATGTAGTCCCCCCTTTCTTTACTCTTATGAACCTTTTGGGTGAGACCTAATTATATCGGTGGAGAAGATACGTTCTTTTGGATCAGCTTCGTCCATATCATCAGACTACTGAGATTTTCCCACCATTGCCAGGGTGCAATACAAGCTGGTTTGACCCTCACGGCATATGCTGCTTTGGGTTCAAACCCTCCGGTAAGCTCCCATCTTTTAACATCCAAGAGCACTGCATGTTTTGTCAAGACACAGTGGTGTGATATGAGGATTCATCATATTAAAGAGACTTTTCAATCAATTTTAAAATAATTTAACATCTTTCATTATCATTTTTTGCTGTATTTTGGTGAAGGTGCTCCTTACGTCACTTTTGGGGAGTAATTCACTACCTGCCTATTTCTATTATATACGATACATTTATTTATGTCTATTACTATTTATGTTTAGGCCTTTTTAACTTACTGGTTTCAAGACAGTGTGTTTTTCTAGCGCTACACAATTTTCTATGCATATATTTATCTGTCTGGCAACAATTCTAGTTGTGGTGTGAGCGGCTTATATGGTTGTACAATAATATCTATGGACATTTAGAGTAAGCGCAAATTTAATATTGGTTATATTTTAGTCTACATATTTAGAATTTTTCATTTTTGCTGCTTCTCTGTGGATTTACTCCACTATGGATGTGTTTGACTATCGAGCCTCGCGTAGGGTTAATCCTGAAGGGGTTTTCATAGCAACAAGTAGTAACACTGAGATTGGAGGATTGTTCCTCAGACTCAAAAATGTAATGACAACCGAACTTCACCTGCAATGGGATCTGGTTTTCTTACAACAATATATTACAGAGCAAATGGTCCCTAGAAGCCTCCGTTGGGAAGTCCAACCCCAACAAGGAGAAACTGATTTGGAAACATGGTTTAAATACTTTAATGATGCAGGTATCAACTTCTTACAGTTACTCATATCCAAGAAAACCAATAGACTTCAGGTAATTGATCAGGAAATTAGAGATTTGAAGGATAAACTTTCAAATCATAAAAACTCTCAGGAGTATAAATCCCTTTCCTCTAACCTTTTGGCCCATTTAGAGAAAGAGGAACGTGACCAAAAGATAAAAAAACAAAAGAAATATTCTAGAGACGTGGGCGACTATAAGGACCATACAGTTTTTGGTTGGCAAAAACTATTACAGGTTGCCCCACCCATGGAAGTTTCCTCTGACACCACGGTTGACGCAATCTCTACTAGTGGTCCCTCTAATGGGAATATTACCATTTCACAATCTCAACCCAGGGATGCCCATTTGCAGGGCCGGGGTCCACAGAGAGGTGGAACCAAACGTGGTGGGGTATCCCATGTTTCACAACCACGGGTGCAACATTATAACCCTGGGACACCCCATAGGGGCAGACAAAATACGAGAGGGAAGAGGGGAGGTAGAGGTAATACCCACAATAGGGCACCGTATTCTGACACCAATTTCCATCATGGGTCATACCACCCTTCCCCTAGACATCATAGATCAGATCAAGTTTTTCAACAAAGAGAAGACTTGTACCATCATTACTCCTCCCCTATACGCACCCAAAATAGGTTCTCACCTCTTAGGGAGATTTATAGCCCAGAACGTAGGAGAGATGACTATGACCAATCTCCATACATACACAATTCCTACACACATGGGAATCAGTTTTTTCGCGAGGCTCCACACTCACGAAAACGAGGCCTAAATCAAAGAGAGGATGCAGAGGGGGGAGGAGAGTACAAAGAAGAAAAAAGGCAAAGACTGTAAAAGGCCAAGGTGTCTACAATTTGAGCTCTCAAACCCTCACAGAAGCAGAATTAGCCCTATTAGATAAGGGGCTTAAATATGCCCCCCCAAAAAAACGTAACAAGTTCCACACGTTTATGGATGTCCATAAATACATTCGTAAGGTCAACATACAAAGGTATTTGGTATCTAATCCGATTCGCACGGACTACCCAGCATCGACATCAGGAACGGTTCATTCCGGCCTATCCAATCCCTCCCTTTTTTCCCCCCCAGTCCCCACGGCGCCGGCCGTGAAAATCTTTAGGGACCTTGTCCTACATGATTTAGCCAAACTTCCAATTAAACGCATCCACCATCCTCCATTGTTAAGGGAAGGTTTAGATTCTTTGTGTGCGCGCAAAGAGCTGGTGGTCCGTCCAGCAGATAAAGGGGGTGGGATAGTTATTTTGGACAAGTGCCAATATGAAGCAGAAATGCTTCGTATTTTGAGTGAACCTGGTACTTATCAGTTATTACCTAGCAATCCCACGCATAAATATAAACAAAAATTAGATCAATTGGTTTTTAAGGGTTATGAATTAAAGATCCTGAATAAGAAAGAGAGAGATTTTCTGATCCCCACAGCACCGCGTATCCCCACTATTTATTATTTGCCTAAAGTCCATAAGGATTCAGTTTGCCCCCCTGGTAGGCCAATTGTAAGTGGCATAAACTCCATTACCGCCAGAGTAGGCAAATATATAGATTTTTTCCTACAGCCTCTGGTAAAGAAAACACCTTCCTATCTAAAGGATACCAGCTCTACAATTAGACTTCTCGAGAATACCCCTTTACAGGAGGGTTACATTTTAGCCACGGCTGACGTGGCATCATTGTACACGTGCATACCACACGATAAAGGTATCGATGCCGTTAAACATTTTCTGTCGCAGGAACATTCCTTGGCCCCTTTCCAATGTGAGTACCTTGTCGAGCTACTTGAATTCGCGGCAAAACACAACTATTTTTGGTTTAACCACAATTTTTATCTCCAACAACGGGGAGTGGCCATGGGGGCTAAATTCGCGCCTAGTCTCGCGAATCTATTTATGGCCAAGTGGGAGGAGGATGTCGTCTATGTCCACGAAGCCAAGTCTTTGGTTTTGTGGACTAGATACATAGACGACATCCTTCTCCTATGGAATGGTACCATGGAATCTTTGGATGAGTTTTTCGTGAGTCTAAATACCAACGACAGGGGTATATCCTTGTCCTATCAAGCCAGTAAAACTCAAATACATTTTTTAGATTTAAACATACAGATCATCAACAATGAATTTAGATTCAGTACATATTTTAAACCGACAGACCGTAACGGTTTTATACCAGTTGACAGTTGTCATCATGTCTCGTGGTTAAATGCGGTACCTCGGAGCCAGTTTCTTAGGCTTCGACGTAATTGTACCAAAGAGGAGACTTTTCTTGAACAGGCTATGATTTTGAAATCCAGGCTTGAAGCCAAGGGTTATGACACTGATGACCTAAACCTGGAAATTCAAAAAACTATCAGTGTTGATAGGAAGTCACTATTAGAAGTCAAGCCCAAAAGAGAACCTGATGGGAAGTTTAGGTGGGCCTTATTAACCGCCTTCTCAACACAACATAGACAGATTAAAAACATCATGAGGAAACATTGGGGTGTCTTGAAACAGGATAGTGTTCTGGGCTCACTTATCCCAGAAGAAGCAAATGTCATCTTTAGAGGTGTACCCTCCTTAAAAGGACAGATAGCCCCTAACATTATAAATCCTCCTACCCGCCCCATGTTTTTTCATGATTGGACAGGCTTTTTTCCATGCAGGAAATGTCAGGTATGCCAACATAACAGTATCAGAACACGTAAGGTTTCTGAATTTATGTCTACAGTGACGGGAAGGAGATACGCCATAAAGTCATTCTGCACATGCAGCACGAAATTTGTGGTGTATCTCATAACTTGTCCATGTCAGAAACAATATATAGGCCGCACTACAAGGACATTTTCTATTAGGGTGGGTGAACATATTTCCTTGATTAAAAGTAGGGATCCTAAACATACGGTCCCGAGACATTTTAAGGAATGCCACGGGGGGAATCCTGAGGGGTCACAGTTTATCATTATAGATAAATACACACCACCCTGGAGGGGTGGTGCCAAGACAAGGGGAGTATCCCGCCTTGAAATGTTCTGGGCCTATGAGTTGCAGACTTTTGCTCCCTTAGGACTTAATGTAGAAGTTGATGTTAACGCCTTCCTAGATGAATCATGAGAGACATAATGTCGGTCCATTTTGATACATATCCATATGTGTTATGTTTTTATGTTTCCATGTTTCATAATTTTGGTTTTTGGTTGTATTCACATATGACTATACCCTTCTGTAAAAGTTGTACTGGCCACACATGTATTAATTACCAAGTATATGTGAATCCAGCTCTTTGAATTCTCCTTCTTTTCAAATATATGGGGTTACAAATACACATTTTCCGTTTCCTTGAAGCCATATTAATAATTGACATGTCACTGAATTTTATTTGGTCTCTGATACCACCATTATACCGCCCCCTTAAGGTGCATGTCATTGGATGAACCATCTGGTAACTGATACACATGCTAGAGTTAATATTTTTACATTTTTCATTGCCGATCTTGTCCAGTAAGACGTTTACCATTAATCCGCATGTTTACTTCCGGATCTGCGCTGTGACGTTACAGCGTCACATCTCGCGATAGGTCCGTGTGGTTGTGGTTAACCGCAAGTGGAACGCAAGCGAGGTACTCTCTATGAGTACTTCCGTCTTAGCGGTGTGACGCCATTGCGTCACATCGCGAGACCTGCCGAGATCTTGGAGATCCATACGGCGGACACTGATTATCATTTTTATTCTCATTTTTTATTCCCTTGAATTTAATATTATTGTATATTCTCTTAAATTAACATACTTTCCAATAGTTTCATAACTACTTTACATTAAGGCTAAGACTTTCAGGGTACATAGTGAATATTAGACTTCCGGTTTGGACGGTGGAACGCATGAACATACCCACTAAAACGAGGTCTGGAACGCACGCCGGTCCGCCATCTTGGACAACCCGGAAGTAGCTGATTTTGAATTGAACGGGCTGGAGTCACATCAAGATGAATACAGTTCCTATATTAGGGAGTTGGGCTGCAGTGGAGGGCACCCCAAGACGAAGTCTATTAAGACGAAACGCGTCGGGAGGACTCCACTGCTGCCCTTTTACACACAAGCGCTTTTTTATTTACTTCTTCATGTAAGTGCATTTCTTTGAATTTTAATAAATTACGGTGTCTACGGTATCACACTATGTAGTCCCCCCTTTCTTTACTCTTATGAACCTTTTGGGTGAGACCTAATTATATCGGTGGAGAAGATACGTTCTTTTGGATCAGCTTCGTCCATATCATCAGACTACTGAGATTTTCCCACCATTGCCAGGGTGCAATACAAGCTGGTTTGACCCTCACGGCATATGCTGCTTTGGGTTCAAACCCTCCGGTAAGCTCCCATCTTTTAACATCCAAGAGCACTGCATGTTTTGTCAAGACACAGTGGTGTGATATGAGGATTCATCATATTAAAGAGACTTTTCAATCAATTTTAAAATAATTTAACATCTTTCATTATCATTTTTTGCTGTATTTTGGTGAAGGTGCTCCTTACGTCACTTTTGGGGAGTAATTCACTACCTGCCTATTTCTATTATATACGATACATTTATTTATGTCTATTACTATTTATGTTTAGGCCTTTTTAACTTACTGGTTTCAAGACAGTGTGTTTTTCTAGCGCTACACAATTTTCTATGCATATATTTATCTGTCTGGCAACAATTCTAGTTGTGGTGTGAGCGGCTTATATGGTTGTACAATAATATCTATGGACATTTAGAGTAAGCGCAAATTTAATATTGGTTATATTTTAGTCTACATATTTAGAATTTTTCATTTTTGCTGCTTCTCTGTGGATTTACTCCACTATGGATGTGTTTGACTATCGAGCCTCGCGTAGGGTTAATCCTGAAGGGGTTTTCATAGCAACAAGTAGTAACACTGAGATTGGAGGATTGTTCCTCAGACTCAAAAATGTAATGACAACCGAACTTCACCTGCAATGGGATCTGGTTTTCTTACAACAATATATTACAGAGCAAATGGTCCCTAGAAGCCTCCGTTGGGAAGTCCAACCCCAACAAGGAGAAACTGATTTGGAAACATGGTTTAAATACTTTAATGATGCAGGTATCAACTTCTTACAGTTACTCATATCCAAGAAAACCAATAGACTTCAGGTAATTGATCAGGAAATTAGAGATTTGAAGGATAAACTTTCAAATCATAAAAACTCTCAGGAGTATAAATCCCTTTCCTCTAACCTTTTGGCCCATTTAGAGAAAGAGGAACGTGACCAAAAGATAAAAAAACAAAAGAAATATTCTAGAGACGTGGGCGACTATAAGGACCATACAGTTTTTGGTTGGCAAAAACTATTACAGGTTGCCCCACCCATGGAAGTTTCCTCTGACACCACGGTTGACGCAATCTCTACTAGTGGTCCCTCTAATGGGAATATTACCATTTCACAATCTCAACCCAGGGATGCCCATTTGCAGGGCCGGGGTCCACAGAGAGGTGGAACCAAACGTGGTGGGGTATCCCATGTTTCACAACCACGGGTGCAACATTATAACCCTGGGACACCCCATAGGGGCAGACAAAATACGAGAGGGAAGAGGGGAGGTAGAGGTAATACCCACAATAGGGCACCGTATTCTGACACCAATTTCCATCATGGGTCATACCACCCTTCCCCTAGACATCATAGATCAGATCAAGTTTTTCAACAAAGAGAAGACTTGTACCATCATTACTCCTCCCCTATACGCACCCAAAATAGGTTCTCACCTCTTAGGGAGATTTATAGCCCAGAACGTAGGAGAGATGACTATGACCAATCTCCATACATACACAATTCCTACACACATGGGAATCAGTTTTTTCGCGAGGCTCCACACTCACGAAAACGAGGCCTAAATCAAAGAGAGGATGCAGAGGGGGGAGGAGAGTACAAAGAAGAAAAAAGGCAAAGACTGTAAAAGGCCAAGGTGTCTACAATTTGAGCTCTCAAACCCTCACAGAAGCAGAATTAGCCCTATTAGATAAGGGGCTTAAATATGCCCCCCCAAAAAAACGTAACAAGTTCCACACGTTTATGGATGTCCATAAATACATTCGTAAGGTCAACATACAAAGGTATTTGGTATCTAATCCGATTCGCACGGACTACCCAGCATCGACATCAGGAACGGTTCATTCCGGCCTATCCAATCCCTCCCTTTTTTCCCCCCCAGTCCCCACGGCGCCGGCCGTGAAAATCTTTAGGGACCTTGTCCTACATGATTTAGCCAAACTTCCAATTAAACGCATCCACCATCCTCCATTGTTAAGGGAAGGTTTAGATTCTTTGTGTGCGCGCAAAGAGCTGGTGGTCCGTCCAGCAGATAAAGGGGGTGGGATAGTTATTTTGGACAAGTGCCAATATGAAGCAGAAATGCTTCGTATTTTGAGTGAACCTGGTACTTATCAGTTATTACCTAGCAATCCCACGCATAAATATAAACAAAAATTAGATCAATTGGTTTTTAAGGGTTATGAATTAAAGATCCTGAATAAGAAAGAGAGAGATTTTCTGATCCCCACAGCACCGCGTATCCCCACTATTTATTATTTGCCTAAAGTCCATAAGGATTCAGTTTGCCCCCCTGGTAGGCCAATTGTAAGTGGCATAAACTCCATTACCGCCAGAGTAGGCAAATATATAGATTTTTTCCTACAGCCTCTGGTAAAGAAAACACCTTCCTATCTAAAGGATACCAGCTCTACAATTAGACTTCTCGAGAATACCCCTTTACAGGAGGGTTACATTATAGCCACGGCTGACGTGGCATCATTGTACACGTGCATACCACACGATAAAGGTATCGATGCCGTTAAACATTTTCTGTCGCAGGAACATTCCTTGGCCCCTTTCCAATGTGAGTACCTTGTCGAGCTACTTGAATTCGCGGCAAAACACAACTATTTTTGGTTTAACCACAATTTTTATCTCCAACAACGGGGAGTGGCCATGGGGGCTAAATTCGCGCCTAGTCTCGCGAATCTATTTATGGCCAAGTGGGAGGAGGATGTCGTCTATGTCCACGAAGCCAAGTCTTTGGTTTTGTGGACTAGATACATAGACGACATCCTTCTCCTATGGAATGGTACCATGGAATCTTTGGATGAGTTTTTCGTGAGTCTAAATACCAACGACAGGGGTATATCCTTGTCCTATCAAGCCAGTAAAACTCAAATACATTTTTTAGATTTAAACATACAGATCATCAACAATGAATTTAGATTCAGTACATATTTTAAACCGACAGACCGTAACGGTTTTATACCAGTTGACAGTTGTCATCATGTCTCGTGGTTAAATGCGGTACCTCGGAGCCAGTTTCTTAGGCTTCGACGTAATTGTACCAAAGAGGAGACTTTTCTTGAACAGGCTATGATTTTGAAATCCAGGCTTGAAGCCAAGGGTTATGACACTGATGACCTAAACCTGGAAATTCAAAAAACTATCAGTGTTGATAGGAAGTCACTATTAGAAGTCAAGCCCAAAAGAGAACCTGATGGGAAGTTTAGGTGGGCCTTATTAACCGCCTTCTCAACACAACATAGACAGATTAAAAACATCATGAGGAAACATTGGGGTGTCTTGAAACAGGATAGTGTTCTGGGCTCACTTATCCCAGAAGAAGCAAATGTCATCTTTAGAGGTGTACCCTCCTTAAAAGGACAGATAGCCCCTAACATTATAAATCCTCCTACCCGCCCCATGTTTTTTCATGATTGGACAGGCTTTTTTCCATGCAGGAAATGTCAGGTATGCCAACATAACAGTATCAGAACACGTAAGGTTTCTGAATTTATGTCTACAGTGACGGGAAGGAGATACGCCATAAAGTCATTCTGCACATGCAGCACGAAATTTGTGGTGTATCTCATAACTTGTCCATGTCAGAAACAATATATAGGCCGCACTACAAGGACATTTTCTATTAGGGTGGGTGAACATATTTCCTTGATTAAAAGTAGGGATCCTAAACATACGGTCCCGAGACATTTTAAGGAATGCCACGGGGGGAATCCTGAGGGGTCACAGTTTATCATTATAGATAAATACACACCACCCTGGAGGGGTGGTGCCAAGACAAGGGGAGTATCCCGCCTTGAAATGTTCTGGGCCTATGAGTTGCAGACTTTTGCTCCCTTAGGACTTAATGTAGAAGTTGATGTTAACGCCTTCCTAGATGAATCATGAGAGACATAATGTCGGTCCATTTTGATACATATCCATATGTGTTATGTTTTTATGTTTCCATGTTTCATAATTTTGGTTTTTGGTTGTATTCACATATGACTATACCCTTCTGTAAAAGTTGTACTGGCCACACATGTATTAATTACCAAGTATATGTGAATCCAGCTCTTTGAATTCTCCTTCTTTTCAAATATATGGGGTTACAAATACACATTTTCCGTTTCCTTGAAGCCATATTAATAATTGACATGTCACTGAATTTTATTTGGTCTCTGATACCACCATTATACCGCCCCCTTAAGGTGCATGTCATTGGATGAACCATCTGGTAACTGATACACATGCTAGAGTTAATATTTTTACATTTTTCATTGCCGATCTTGTCCAGTAAGACGTTTACCATTAATCCGCATGTTTACTTCCGGATCTGCGCTGTGACGTTACAGCGTCACATCTCGCGATAGGTCCGTGTGGTTGTGGTTAACCGCAAGTGGAACGCAAGCGAGGTACTCTCTATGAGTACTTCCGTCTTAGCGGTGTGACGCCATTGCGTCACATCGCGAGACCTGCCGAGATCTTGGAGATCCATACGGCGGACACTGATTATCATTTTTATTCTCATTTTTTATTCCCTTGAATTTAATATTATTGTATATTCTCTTAAATTAACATACTTTCCAATAGTTTCATAACTACTTTACATTAAGGCTAAGACTTTCAGGGTACATAGTGAATATTAGACTTCCGGTTTGGACGGTGGAACGCATGAACATACCCACTAAAACGAGGTCTGGAACGCACGCCGGTCCGCCATCTTGGACAACCCGGAAGTAGCTGATTTTGAATTGAACGGGCTGGAGTCACATCAAGATGAATACAGTTCCTATATTAGGGAGTTGGGCTGCAGTGGAGG
This sequence comes from Lithobates clamitans, assembly GCA_037952925.1. Taxonomy (NCBI): domain Eukaryota; kingdom Metazoa; phylum Chordata; class Amphibia; order Anura; family Ranidae; genus Lithobates; species Lithobates clamitans. Next base: position 1,685,978 of record JBBGZY010000856.1, on the reverse strand, counting down.
GCACCCCAAGACGAAGTCTATTAAGACGAAACGCGTCGGGAGGACTCCACTGCTGCCCTTTTACACACAAGCGCTTTTTTATTTACTTCTTCATGTAAGTGCATTTCTTTGAATTTTAATAAATTACGGTGTCTACGGTATCACACTATGTAGTCCCCCCTTTCTTTACTCTTATGAACCTTTTGGGTGAGACCTAATTATATCGGTGGAGAAGATACGTTCTTTTGGATCAGCTTCGTCCATATCATCAGACTACTGAGATTTTCCCACCATTGCCAGGGTGCAATACAAGCTGGTTTGACCCTCACGGCATATGCTGCTTTGGGTTCAAACCCTCCGGTAAGCTCCCATCTTTTAACATCCAAGAGCACTGCATGTTTTGTCAAGACACAGTGGTGTGATATGAGGATTCATCATATTAAAGAGACTTTTCAATCAATTTTAAAATAATTTAACATCTTTCATTATCATTTTTTGCTGTATTTTGGTGAAGGTGCTCCTTACGTCACTTTTGGGGAGTAATTCACTACCTGCCTATTTCTATTATATACGATACATTTATTTATGTCTATTACTATTTATGTTTAGGCCTTTTTAACTTACTGGTTTCAAGACAGTGTGTTTTTCTAGCGCTACACAATTTTCTATGCATATATTTATCTGTCTGGCAACAATTCTAGTTGTGGTGTGAGCGGCTTATATGGTTGTACAATAATATCTATGGACATTTAGAGTAAGCGCAAATTTAATATTGGTTATATTTTAGGCACATATAAATAGAATGAAAGATCTAGCAGAACCACTTCAGCAAGGAGGTAAGAATTTCACAAACTGAAAACTTCACACTTGACCTGTGACAGTAAGTGGTCAGAAAAAAAAATGATTTGGAAGTATAGAAACATGGAAACATAGCAGAATGATGGCAGAAAAAGACCAAGTGGTCCATTGAGTCATAGGTATTTGTCTGAATATGGGTCTAGAGTACTGTCAACTGATCTCACTACCTCTGTTAGAAGTTCCAAATAACAACTACTTTTTCATACAATAATACTCTCTAAGGTTAGATTTGAACTTTAATTGCATTAATTTGAGATGGAGGACTGGTATGACTTGCGTGAATACTGATTAGTACACAGCAAAGACAAGTCCAGATTGGTACTGCATTCATGATTATCAACTCAACTATTCCCATATGAAGATTCAAAACTTTGTGAACAAATTTGAAGAAACTACCGGTATGTAGATATGCATTTTTCCTGCTAAGTCTTCATATCTCTTAAAGCAAACATGTGCTAAGCCCATGCAGGACAAAGCAAATGGTTTACTAATGCTAATACCAGCAGCAAAAAAATATTCACCTTCCCTTCTGCTACTGGGGGGAGGGGTAGAAAAATACCTGGTATTTCTGGGTATGGAGGAGCATTTGACTCACACCCTTTCCCAAATGACAGAGCTTCTGCTTGGAAATTAGCCACTTAAGGACCCAATGCCTTCACGTGGGGGTGGGTGGGAGTCCTATGTAAGCCAAGTCATGAATTGGCGCTTACACAGAGCTATATATGCAGCTAAAGGATCTAGTATTAAAAAGGACATGTTGCTTTACCCTGCATAATGAAAGAACAGGTTCACTTTAAGAAACAATAGGCCTAGTTCATTAAAGTGTTTTCCCAGACAAAACTTGTTTTGGCTAGAGTAAAGCTGACCATAGATGGGTTAGTTTATTTCGTTAAGCAGGTTGAATGAAACAAACTGACCTGATTCCCCCATACACACATTTGATGTGTATAGGGGAATCCTCTTGCTGTGTCTGAGACTCCCCCACCACATATAGGTGGGGCCTTTTGCGCCCATACGGGTGGACCTGGAGGTAGCATCACTAATATTGGAAGCAACTGTACTCCACATGCCTGTTTATCTCTTTAGTCTCCATGCACAGTTCAGATAATTTTACTATGCCCAGGACTTTTCCACAGGTCCTCCTTTAATTGGCACAGCATTTTTGGGTCGATGCTGCAGAGCCTGCATCTAACCTCACCAGCACAGGTTCTGATCACCTCACTCCCAGTGATTTTGGCCAAACATTATACCTGAACACTAGGAAGCCATTCTTATTTTTCATCAGAGCTTGTGTTAACTCTGAGGCAGTGGCGGTGCGTTCATAAGGGCACACGGGCGCCACCCTCTCTAGCCGCCCCTCTATCACCAATAGATAGATTCATGCATTGGATGAATCTATCCATGGCCACCCCCTATTCAGGCGCCCAGCCCCTTTTTGGGCGATGGGCGCCTGAATTACAGCAGCGGTGTATTTTTTTTAAGCACCTGATTAGAGCCATAGGCTCTAATAGGCGTCAAAAAAGGTAAACAGTGAGCACCATGCTTGACGCTCGCAGTTCACTCAGCTGTGTTAGGAAAGGGAATGAATATTCCCTTTCCTAACACTGAACCGCCTCTCCACCAATCAGGTGCTCGGTCTGTTACCCGTCACCTGATTGGCTGAAACAACAGCTCCTATCTCTCCACAGTGACTCACCTGTTGATGATATCCTGCTCGTCAGTCCTGCCTACTTAAGCCGCTCTGTCTAGATGATCTCTGCCTTCGCCTTGCTCACATCTCTAGAGACGCTCTCCTGTGTTCCTGTTAAAGACTTGCTTGGCTGACATTCCTTCTTGCTCTAGATCCTGCTTGCTGTTCTACTACGCTCATCTCTGGCTCCCCGACGTTTTGGCTTGTCTGACTATCCATTCCGGTTCCTGAACTCTGGCTATGTTTTGACTACGTTTACTCTGTTAACCTTTTTTTTATTATTATTAAACAAGTGTGATTTAACTGTACTTCTATCTCAGTCTGATTCATGGTTTCTGCAAGTAGGCGAAGGCCATGAATTCAGAAGATGCAGTCAATCCACTTGTTGGTAATATTTTTTCCAGATTGGATGAGCAGGATCACCACATTGATCAGTTTGCCATGGCGTTACAAACGCTCCTGAGTCGCACAGCTCACCTGGAATCTCCCACTGTGGCTGCTCCAGTACAACATGTGTTGCAGGCCGTCCCTTCTGCTGCTCCAATCTCTGTGCAGGCACCTACCTCGAGTATTACCTCTATAAGAGTTACTGTATGTCTGGTTCCGCTATGCTTCCCCAGTGATTTGGGGGCAATCCAGTCCAATACAGAAGGTTTCTCAACCAGGTTGAGATATACTTTGAGATGCTGCCCCAGGCATTTCCCACGGACAGAAGCAAAGCAGGTTTCATAATATCTTTGCTTTCTGAGAGCCTTGGCCTGGGCAAACCCTCTATTGGAGATGCAAAAACCTGTTGTCATGAGTTACCCTGAGTATGTCACTTCTTTTAAAAGGGTATTTGACGTTCCCGCACGCTCTGCTTCTGCTGCCAAGTGCCTTGTGTCCATCAGAGTACGCGAACTGTTGCCGATTACGCCATTGAATTCCATACTCTGGCAGCAGAGGTTGCTTGGAACAATGAGGCCCTTGTGGCTGCTTTTTCTCATGGTCTCTCGTATATCATCAATTAAGGAGTGCTTGCGGAAGCCTCCTGTACAGTTGTCTCCGAACTTTGCAGTCCCACCCTTGCCTCTCTCACCTCCCATGCCTCCTGGCACTGAGTCGGTCTGTGAAGATGAACCCATGCACTTGGGTTTCACGCATCTCTCTGCAGATGAGAGAGCCCTTAGGAGGAGGGAGAGATTGTGCCTTTATTGTGGCCAGGTAGGTCACTATTTGGAGTCTTGTCCTACCGGTCCAGGGAATGCCCAAACCTTGAGGTTCTGTCACAGACAGGCCTTAGGTGGCATTGTTTCATCCCAAGTTATCCAGAAGGATAAGCCCCTTTTTGATTACCCTTTCTTGGGCTGAGTCTTCCGTCGAGATACAGGCTCTAATTGACTCTGGGACTGCAGGCCTGTTTATTGATGCTGCCTTGTTATCGAAGCACTCGATTTTGCTGCAGCTGCGTGACACTCCACTTGCCATTGAGGCCCTTGACCTCTACAGGAGATTCATGAGAGTGTACCATTGTCCATGGCCATAGGGGCTCTTCACCATGAGATAATCCAATTCCAAGTTATTTCCTCACCTAAGTTTCCGCTGGTTATTGGTTATCCTTGGTTACAGAGACACAACCCCTCTTTTGATAGGCTCCATGCTGAGGTTCTCTCTTGGTCGCCACAATGCAGTAATAAATGCTTCCAGAAGGTAGCTAAGGTCCTGTGCACCTCTTCACTCTCCTCCCTGCTGGAGGAGTACCACGATTTTAGCTATGTCTTTGACAAAGGTCAAGCCGGTAGTTTGCCTCCACACTAGTCGTATGATTGCTCAATTGACCTTCAACCTTGTGCCATACCCCCTCGCGGCTGGGTTTACCCTTTGTCGGTCTTGGAGGATAAGGCCATGGAGGAGTATGTTGCAATCACACTTTCTCGAGGTTTCATCCGCAAATCCTCGATTTCTGCTGGTGCTTGTTTTTTCTTTGTGAAGAAGAAGAGTGGTTTACTGAGACCTTGTATTAATTATAGGGGTCTCAATCGTTTCACGATTAGGAGTGCCTATCCGATTCCATTGATTACAGAGTTATTTGACCTCCTCACGGGAGCAACAGTTTTCACAAAGCTTGAATTGAGAGGAGCATACAATCTCATGAGGATTAGGAGGGAGACGAGTGTAAAGCTGTGTTTAATACCAGAATAGGCCATTATGAGTACCTAGTAATGCCTTTTGGCCTTTGTAATGCCCCAGCAGTTTTCCAGGAATTTATTAATGATGTCCTCCGAGATTTGTTGCAGTTATGTGTGGTGGTTTTTCCCGACAATATCCTCATATTTTCCAAGTCCCTGGAGAGCCACCACACAGATGTCTGTCGTGTGCTTCAGAAACTAAGAGAGAACAATCTCTATTGTAAATTCGAGAAGTGCGAATTCCATCGTGAACAGGTTAAATTCCTGGGTTGTGTCATTTCCACTGCTAGTTTTTTGATGGACCAGAGAAACTTTCAGCAGTCCTACAGTGGCCCCGACCTGTGGGTTTACGTCCTCTGCAGCTTTTTCTTGGCCAAGTATCATCAGAAGTTTATTCATAACTTCTTGTCTCTGGCCAAGCCCCTGACTGATATGACCAGAAAGGACGGTAACCCACAGAGCTGGTCTCCGGAGTCCATTAAGGCCTTTGAGAGTCTCAAGGCTGCCTTTGTTTCTGCTTCTGTGTTGGCACATCCTGATCCTACATTATCTTTTATGGTTGAGGTTGATGCTTCTGAGACTGGAGTTGGCGCCCTTCTGTCTCAAAGTTCTACCTCTGAGAGCGCTATGCATCCTTGTGGCTACTTTTCCAAGAAATTGTCACCTGCGGAGTGCAATTGCGAGATTGGTGACAGAGAGCTGTTAGCGATCATTTTAGCCCTGAAAGAATGGAGACATCTCCTTGAAGGTACCACTGTGTTGGTTCTCATTCTTACTGACCATAAGAATCTCACATTCTTGTCTGAGGCTAAACGCCTCTCTCCCAGAAGGGCGTGATGGGCTCTTTTCTTGTCTAGTTTCAATTACATCGTCTCATTCTTACCTGGTTCTAAGAATGTAAAGGCTGACGCTCCATCATGACAATTTTCCTCCACTTCCAAGATGGAGTTGGTTCTGGTTCCTGTGATTCCTCCTGATCGTATTCTGGCTACGGTTCGCACCAGTCTCACTTCTCCTTTGGGTGACAAAATTCTTGCTGCTCAGGTCCATGCTCCTCCTGAAAAACCTTGTGACTGCTGCTTTGTCCAAGAGAGTCTCCGTACTGCCATTCTCCAGACTTACCATTCTCCCAAGGCTGCTGGCCACCCTGGAAGGAATCAACTCTTTTGGGCAATTTCCCAACAATTCTGGTGGCCTAGTCTACATGCTGATGTAACCGCCTTTGTAGCTGCCTGTTCCATGTGTGCTCAGAGTAAGACTCCACGACACCTTCCAGTGGGCCTCCTACAACCCATACCTAATGGAGAAAGGCCCTGGACCCACCTGTCTATGGATTTCTTTGTGGAGTTACCCAACTTGCAGGGCAACACAGTTATCCTTATGGTGGTTGACCGGTTCTCGAAAATGTCCCATTGTATTCCACTTAAGAAGATGCCCACTTCCAAGGAACTGGCTTCCATTTTTGCTCAGGAGATCTTTCGCTTACATGGGCTACCCAAGGTGATTGTCTCGGACAGTTTGTGTCCCGGCTCTGGTGAGCCTTTTGTGCACAGTTGAGAATTCAGCTTGCTTTGTCCTTTGCGTATTACTCGTAATCTAATGGGGCCGCAGAAGGAGCCAATCAGTCCTTATTTCTGACCATCATAACAACTGGTCAGACCTCTTACCGTGGGGGGAGTTTGCTCACAATCGTGCCTTGAATTCTGCTTCCCGATTGTCCCCCTTTAATGGCGAATTAAGGTTTCCAACCTGCCATGTTGCCTGACTCATTTGTTCCGCAGCGTATTCCTGCATTAGAGGAGCATCTCCGTGGTCATCATTCCACTTAAGCACAAGTCCAGGAGGCTTTGCGACATGCTAATGATAGGTACAGACTCCATGCTGACCGCATGGAGGAAGCCTGCGCCTTCCTACCAGGTTGGAGACAGGGTCTGACTGTCATCTCGCAACCTCCGACTTTGTGTTCCCTCTCTGAAGTTCGCACCTCGGTTTATTGGGCCTTTCAGTATTCTACACAGGATTAACCCAGTGGCTTACGCATTAAACCTTCCTTCTAATATCTATATTTCGAATGTATTTCATGTCTCCTTATTAAAACCTTTGATCTGAAACCACTTTACCACCTTGGTGCCTCAATCTCACCCTGTACAGGTTGAGAACCATGAGGAGTATAAAGTACAGTCCATTGTTCACTCACGTAGGTTCTGTGGGCACATACAGTACCTGGTGCATTGGAAAGGGTAAGGTCTGGAGGAACGCTCTTGGGTCTCACACTTGGACGTACATGCCCCTGTCCTCCTCCGTGATTTCCATAGATGTTTTCCTCTCAAGCCTAGTGGTCCTCCGAGGGGGAGGGGTCATTGAGGAGGGGGTACTGTCAGGGCTGCGCTCAGCCCTTTCTTCTCAAAGCTGTCGGCTGATTGCCAGCTCCTATCTCTCCACAGTGACTCACCTATTGATGATATTCTGCTCATCAATCCTGCCTACTTAAGCCGTCCAGTCCAGATGATCTCTGCCTTTGCCTTGGTCACATCTCTAGAGATGCTCTCCTGTGTTACTGTTAAAGACTTGCTTGGCTGACATTCCTTCTGGCTCTAGATTCTGCTTGTTGTTCAACTATGCTAATCTCTGGCTCCCTGACGTTTTGGCTTGTCTGACTATCCGTTCTGGTTCCTGAACTCTGGCTATGTTTTGACTACGTTTACTCTGTTTACCTTTTTTTATTATTATTAAACAAGTGTGATTTAACTGTATTTCTGTCTCAGTCTAATTCATGGTTACTGACAGCAGTGGGAGCATTTGATGGGCACAGTGGAAGCATTTGATGGCAGAATGGGAGCATTTTATGGGCACAGTGGCTGCGTTTGATGGGCACAGTGGTGGCAATTGATGGGCACATTGGCTGCGTTTGGCCCAGTGGCTGCGTTTGATGGTACAGTGACTGCGTTTGATGGGCACAGTGGCGGCAATTGATGGGCACAGTGGCGGTAATTGATGGCACAGTGGCTGCATTTGGTACAGTGGCTGCGTTTGATGGTACAGTGGCTGCGTTTGATGGGCACAGTGAGGCTGCAATTGATGGGTTTTTTTTTCAGTTTGTTTGTGCCCCCCCAAAAAAATTTGAGCACCAGCCGCCACTGCCCTGAGGACTCCTCATCTCCCGTCCCTAGATTGCCCCATGCAGAGATATCAGACCCAGCATGTGGGGGTACTGATCGCTAGAGAAGGAGCCAAGCTCATCAGCTTCTTCACTACCAGGGTGTCTATCGCCTGGACTATGCTTCCCACCTGACTGGTTGCCTATGCACCTGTTGCTGGTCCAGTTGTCCATAGCAATGGACTTGCAGCTTCCTTCAGATAGCTTTTCTGCAGACTAGACATAAACACAGCTTCTTAAACAACCCTTCTCCTCCCCTTTTTCTAAGCCATTGCTTTGATTCATCCTGTATGTACCTTTTCTTTAAATGACTTCAGACTAGGCAGAATAGACAAAACTTCCAAACTTTATTGCAGGTGCTTTAGCATTACAAGTTGATTATTCCAACATTCTCCATATGTGAATCCCCTGGCTTTCCCAAAAGATCTAGCTCAGGCTGCCTTATCTCCTACCTCCACAAGTAACTCAAGTCCATTTGTTAAAGTCCATCTCTAGAATAGATCTGTCTTTGGTACCCTAGCTGGGTACCTGCCAAAGTGGGAGCTGGACACCAGAGCAATCCACATGTGCTGTAATCCTTAAACCTTTTCCCACCCAGGGACTGCACAGGGTTGCCTCCCTTTCATTTTATAACTCACCACAAAGGAGTGGTGCTATGAATACCCGGCAACATGAACCCTTACCTAACCCCTGAGCAGCCTGGCCATAACACAGTGATGCAATAAATACAAGTTACACATGAAAAATTCTGTAGAGAACACAACCCTAAGTAAGCACCTGCCTACACACAGATCAAGAGGAAATTTTCCAGCAGGGCAGGTATACAGAATCAGTAGATTGACTTTTGTACAACCACAGTGCAAATACAGACCAAAATTTGGTCTGTCGCTGCTGAACCTGCCAAATTTTGATCCAACTATGGACAGCTTAAGGCAGCAATACAACCCCTGTCAGGTTTTTTCTGTTATCCAGTGCTAAACACCAGGGTCGGCACAAGGGGTGGGCAAAAGGGACAGCTGCCCAGGCGTAGAGAAGCAAAGGGGCAAAGAATAGATGCAGGGTGGTACACCTATTCTCCGGCATGTATTAACAGAGGGGGAGGGGATGCAATTTAGGATCCTTGCCCTGGGCACTGGACGACCCTGTCCCTGAGCTGCTCAACACAGACAAAAGTAAAACCTAAGTCTGTCTGTGTCCCTGTTGCAGATTTTCCTTTACCTCCCTCCTAGTGAAACTGAGTTACAGTAAGTGAACTAAACATTCTCTAATGGACTACTGAATAGCAGTAAAATCCCTCCCCAGTTTATCAAAACGAAATAGGATTTACCCACTTCCTGACCAGGAATTTGCTATATGGCACTGCGTTGCTTTAAGTGACAATTGCGCGGGTGTGCAACGTTGTACCCAAGCAAAATTTTATGACCATTTTTTTCCCACAAATAGAGCTTTCTTTTGGCAATATATAATCACCTCTGCGGTTTCGATTTTTTGCGCTATAAACAAAAAAAAAACGACTAATTTGAAAAAAAAACAATATTTTTTATTTTCTGCTATAAAACAGACCCATTAAAACATTTCTAAAAAACGAAAAATTGTATCAAATACTTACCGTAATTTTCCTTTCCTGACGCCAAACCATGGCAGCATACTAGTGATAGAGCTCCGCCTCTTGACCAGTCCCTCAGGACCAGTGAATAGCATAAATGAAGGCATGGTTAGCCGCCACCCCATTCTTTGTAACAAGCCACATACCGGAACTCACATGGGTGGGCTCATATGCTGCCATGGTTTGGCGTCAGGAAAGGAAAATTACGGTAATTATTTGATACAATTTTTCATTTTCCTGACGCCAACATGGCAGCATACTAGTGATAAATAACTAGCTGATAGGGTGGGATATACCGTATTTATCGGCATATAACACGCACTTTTTTCCCCTGAAAATCAGGGGAAAATCGTGGGTGCGTGTTATAGGCCGATCCCCCCCCAATTGTGTGTGATCGGAGCGATCGCGGCAATTGCCGCGATCGCTGCCGACATACACAGCCATGTGGAAATTCAAATACGGCGCCGAGACTGCAGGGTCTCGGCGGAGCGGAGCTACACATAGCCGAGAGTCCTCGGGTTTTCTCGGCGTCGCTTACAGTCCCGCCCATAGGGCGGAACTGGGCGGGACTGTAAGAGGCGCCGAGGAAACCCGAGGACTCTCGGCTATGTGTATCAGCGCTCCGCCGAGTCACTGCAGTCTCGGCGCCATATTTAAATTTACACAGGGCTGTGTATGACGGCAGGGATCGCGGCGATCCCACAAAGCTGCACGGGGGGGGGGGCAAGGCTGCACGGGGGCAAGGCTGCACGGGGGCAAAGCTGCACTGGGGCAAAGCTGCACTGGGGCAAGGCTGCACGGGGGCAAAGCTGCACTGGAGCAAGGCTGCACTGGAGAAAAGCTGCACTGACATGGCTGCACTGACATTGCTGCACTGACAAGGCTGCACTGGGGCAAGGCTGCACTGGAGAAAAGCTGCACTGACATGGCTGCACTGACATTGCTGCACTGACAAGGCTGCACTGGGGCAAGGCTGCACTGGAGAAAAGCTGCACTGACATGGCTGCACTGACATTGCTGCACTGACAAGGCTGCACTGGGGCAAAGCTGCACTGACAAGGCTGCAATGGACACTGGGGCAAGGCTGCACTGACACTGACAAGGCTGCAGATGGACACCGATAACGCTGCATTGATGGGCATTTTAATGTAAGTTTTTCTTCCTTAAACTTTACTCCTAAAAGTTTTTTTCCTTAAAATTCCCTCCTTAACTTGGGTGCGTGTTATACGCCAGCGCGTGTTATACGCCGATAAATACGGTATTTGTCAAACCAATCTTCTAATTAGGATGAGACAGAGGACTGAATAGTCCTTCCTACAAAGTCCCCTGATGACAAGGCCCCCGCATCTATTCCGTCAAGTACCCCTGTACAGATAAGCACCATAGATTCTCTTGAATGTGTTGCCTATGAGGCTTTAACCGCCACCACTGACGGAGGCTCGGGACCTATAGTCTTATACACACAACCCAAGCCTGCTAGGATCCAGGCAGTAACCTCTTTCCCTTGATGATTCCCAGCTGGAATGACAAAAGGTTTATTTAGATGACCTGAAAGGGACAATTGTGTAGAGATTCTCCTGAATTTCTGAAGTTCTGAAAATGAACAGTACGTGTGACTTTCTTGTGTGATGTTCTGGAAAGTTAGGCAATGTCCAGCTGTCTGTTAAATAGCAGTCTGTTGCTACGTTTGATGCAAGATGATCTACAAGATCCAACTCTACTCTTTCTGGAAAGAAATTATATATATATATATATATATTTTTTTTTTTTTTACTTTGAAGCTCCAAGAGCTTGAATCTCTGATAACCTTCTGCTTAAAGTTCTTGCAATTGATACTGCCTTGTAAGTGATGGCCTGAACAGAACGCTGCTCTGTTGAAACAAATGGTTAAACTGATATGAGATCAAGCAACTGCAATAGATCTTTCTTCCTTGGTGACCGACTCTTCACGACTGTCCTCAAAAGTTGTGCAAACTTAAGGATTCTTGGCCCATTCAAATGTGTTATTGCCAATATAGCCCACACTTGTCAGCTATGTGAGCATAGGCTAAGGCCTGGAGGAAGAATAGAACAGCTGACACTGGCAGGGCAGTAGGATCAATGTCTTGCCCTACCAAGAAAACTTGTTCCAGAATTAGACCTAGATAAGTAAGTAAGTAGAATGTCTTCTTGCACACAACAAAGTAGAGATCACTCTGGAGTGAAACTGGAGCAACCGGCGTTGCCCATCCTACCTCCTTAGTGTCCCTGCTTGCAGCCCCAGTCTGCGTATGTTATAGAGGGGAAATGTCTTCTATATCCTGAAATAAATGGCCAGGTAAAACCGAGGGCCACCTGGTCAATATGGAGGACTGGCTATGACAACTATGTTATCCCTTGACAGCCTTAAGGGGAATCTCATTTACGGGAAATGTTGGGGAAAAATATATAGGTTAGATTGTAGTCCCAGGGACAGACCAGAGCATCTGCCCCTTGTGCCTTGGGGTACAGACAAAATCAGACCAAAGTTTGTGATTACTGTGGGAAACGAGGAGGTCTGTCTGTGGTAGGCCCCACCTGTGGGCCAGCTCAGAGAAGACTAGGGATGAGCCGAACACCCCCCTGTTCGGTTCGCACCAGAACATGCGAACAGGAAAAAAATTCGTTCGAACACGCGAACGCCGTTAAAGTCTATGGGACACGAACATGAATAATCAAAAGTGCTAATTTTAAAGGCTAATATGCAAGTTATTGTCATAAAAAGTGTTTGGGGACCCGGGTCCTCCCCCAGGGGACATGAATCAATGCAAAAAAAAGTTTTAAAAACGGCCGTTTTTTCAGGAGCAGTGATTTTAATAATGCTTAAAGTCAAACAATAAAAGTGTAATATCCCTTTAAATTTCATACCTGGGGGGTGTCTATAGTATGCCTGTAAAGGGGCGCATGTTTCCCGTGTTTAGAACAGTCTGACAGCAAAGTGACATTTTGAAGGAAAAAACACATTTAAAACTACCGCGGCTATTGCATTGCCGACAATACACATAGAAGTTCATTGATAAAAACGGCATGGGAATTCCCCACAGGGCAACCCCGAACCAAAATTAAAAAAAAAAAATGATGTGGGAGTCCCCTTAAATTCCATACAAGGCCCTTCAGGTCTGGTATGGATATTAAGGGGAACCCTAGCCAAAATTAAAAAAAAAAATTGACGTGGGGTTCCCCCTAAATTCCATACCAGACCCTTCAGGTCTGGTATGGATTTTAAGGGGAACCCCGCGCCAAAAAAAAAAAAAAAAACGGCGTGGGGTCCCCCTAACAATCCATACCAGACCCTTATCCGAGCACGCAACCTGGCAGGCCGCAGGAAAAGAGGGGGGGACGAGAGTGCGGCCCCCCCCCCCTCCTGAACCGTACCAGGCCACATGCCCTCAACATTGGGAGGGTGCTTTGGGGTAGCCCCCCAAAACACCTTGTCCCCATGTTGATGAGGACAAGGGCCTCATCCTCACAACCCTGGCCGGTGGTTGTGAGGGTCTGCGGGCGGGGGGCTTATCGGAATCTGGAAGCCCCCTTTAACAAGGGGACCCCCAGATCCCGGCCCCCCCCCTGTGTGAAATGGTAAGGGGGTACTTACCCCTACCATTTCACTAAAAAACTGTCAAAAATGTTAAAAATGACAAGAGACAGTTTTTGACAATTCCTTTATTTAAATGCTTCTTCTTTCTTCCTTCATCTTCTTCTTCTTCTGGTTCTTCTGGCTCTTCTGGTTCTTCCTCCGGCGTTCTCGTCCAGCATCTTCTCCGCGGCGTCTTCTATCTTCTTCTCCTCGGGCCGCTCCGCACCCATGGCATTAGGGGGGAGGCTCCCGCTCTTCTCTTCATCTTCTTCTTCTTCTTTTTCTTCTTCTTCTTCTTCCTTCTTCTCTTCTTCTCTTCTTCCTGTCTTCTCCGGGCCGCTCCGCAATCCATGCTGTGGCATGGAGGGAGGCTCCCGCTGTGTGACGGCGTCTCTTCGTCTGACGGTTCTTAAATAACGGGGGGCGGGGCCACCCGGTGACCCCGCCCCCCTCTGACGCACGGTGACTTGAGGGACTTCCCTGTGACGTCACGGGGAATGCCACAGGGAAGTCCCGTCATGTGTGCGTCAGAGGGGGGCGGGGTCACCGGGTGGCCCCGCCCCCCGTTATTTAAGAACCGTCAGACGAAGAGACGCCGTCACACAGCGGGAGCCTCCCTCCATGCCACAGCATGGATTGCGGAGCGGCCCGGAGAAGACAGGAAGAAGAGAAGAAGAGAAGAAGGAAGAAGAAGAAGAAGAAAAAGAAGAAGAAGAAGATGAAGAGAAGAGCGGGAGCCTCCCCCCTAATGCCATGGGTGCGGAGCGGCCCGAGGAGAAGAAGATAGAAGACGCCGCGGAGAAGATGCTGGACGAGAACGCCGGAGGAAGAACCAGAAGAGCCAGAAGAACCAGAAGAAGAAGAAGATGAAGGAAGAAAGAAGAAGCATTTAAATAAAGGAATTGTCAAAAACTGTCTCTTGTCATTTTTAACATTTTTGACAGTTTTTTAGTGAAATGGTAGGGGTAAGTACCCCCTTACCATTTCACACAGGGGGGGGGCCGGGATCTGGGGGTCCCCTTGTTAAAGGGGGCTTCCAGATTCCGATAAGCCCCCCGCCCGCAGACCCTCACAACCACCGGCCAGGGTTGTGAGGATGAGGCCCTTGTCCTCATCAACATGGGGACAAGGTGTTTTGGGGGGCTACCCCAAAGCACCCTCCCAATGTTGAGGGCATGTGGCCTGGTACGGTTCAGGAGGGGGGGGGGGCCGCACTCTCGTCCCCCCCTCTTTTCCTGCGGCCTGCCAGGTTGCGTGCTCGGATAAGGGTCTGGTATGGATTTTTAGGGGGACCCCACGCCGTTTTTTTTTTTTTTTTTGGCGCGGGGTTCCCCTTAAAATCCATACCAGACCTGAAGGGTCTGGTATGGAATTTAGGGGGAACCCCACGTCAATTTTTTTTTTAAATTTTGGCTGGGGTTCCCCTTAATATCCATACCAGACCTGAAGGGCCTTGTATGGAATTTAGGGGGACCCCCACATCATTTTTTTTTTTTTTATTTTGGTTCGGGGTTCCCCTGTGGGGAATTCCCATGCCGTTTTTATCAATGAACTTCTATGTGTATTGTCGGCAATGCAATAGCCGCGGGTAGTTTTAAATGAGTTTTTTCCTTCCAAATGTCATTTTGCTGTCAGACTGTTCTAAACACGGGAAACATGCGCCCCTTTACAGGCATACTATAGACACCCCCCAGGTACGAAATTTAAAGGGATATTACACTTTTATTGTTTGACTTTAAGCATTAATAAAATCACTGCTCCTGAAAAAACGTCCGTTTTTAAAACTTTTTTTTGCATTGATCCATGTCCCCTGGGGCAGGACCCGGGTCCCCAAACACTTTTTATGACAATAACTTGCATATAAGCCTTTAAAATTAGCACTTTTGATTTCTCCCATAGACTTTTAAAGGGTGTTCCGCGGCATTCGAATTTGCCGCGAACACCCCAAATTGTTCGCTGTTCGGTGAACTTGCGAACAGCCAATGTTCGAGTAGAACATGAGTTCGACTCGAACTCGAAGCTCATCCCTAGAGAAGACCTGGGTCGTAGACACACTCGTTGTGCTCTGGGAAGCTTGTACTTGTTCAAAAGAAACTGCTGGGAGGTAAACTGCTTTCCAAATTTTGCTGGTGATCTTCTGCCCCAGGCGTTAAGGGTTTCACCTCTCTCAATAGCATATTACTGCGAGTTTCATCCTGGAGCTGAATATAGGTGAATGCTTCCCTGTTGTTAAACTGCAAGGAGATTGGTCCTCCTTGACTATGTGTAGTAAGGCCAAAGTGCTAAAAGGGCTGTTTGAACCCCCAGCGCGTTCAAGGTTATCCTTCTTGGCTTGGAATCTCTGCTTGCTTTGACCGAAAGTCCTTCACAGTGCATGCTCCCGTCTGTCTTGCAGACATGATTCATAGCCATTCTCCAATCTGACGGTCCTAACGGACCAAGACTTCCTTAAAGTCTTTCCATCACCGCGGACCGCTACTCATACTGAGTAATACCTATTAACTGTGTTCTATCCTGTTTCCTCCCTTGCACTAGGAATTCTAGTTGAAATTTGTGCAGGTGCCCATGCACCCCAGGAATCAACTATATGCATGATGACATTGTGCCCAGATGACTGAGGCCCTGAGATGCCATCAAGCAAGCGGAAATATTCGTCCTCAGAATTCTGTTCCTGACTGTCACTACTTCCTCTGATGGAAATAAAACAGAGGAAATAGCAGAGCACCCCCGGGTACACCAACCATTGGGATGGAGAAAGGTTGGCTTTGCTTTCCCTCTAAAGTGTGAGGATATAATAGGCATCCTGACGATCCAGCAACAGCCTCCAGCCATGTGGTTATACTGTTTAATGGACTCCGTCTTAAAGATCTCAAAGAGGGCCCAAAAGGGTTTGACCTCCTTCGATCAGCAACTGGACACTAACCAACATCCCCTGTGAACTCCAAAAAGGATTGGGTAGAAAACCTGCAATCCCTCTTGAGTCTGAGGTGTCTGTAAGCATTGTAGCAGCCCACCCGCTGTTGTGGTGGACTTGGCAGCTCCGTGGGAGAGAAATGGTCTGGAGGACGACCAGTGAGGAATCTCCCAAAGTGACTATGAGTGTCTGATTACTTCATCCAAAGCTCTGTACAGCATGCTTTCCAGAAACCTGCGAAGCGTGCCTTCTAGGTCTTACCTTAAGAGTCTGGGTATACACTTGTGTGACTGGCTCACCGACCTTCCCAGAAGTCCGCACCAAAACACAAGTCAGACTCCTTGGCATCCACTGCTAAAAAAATATAATCTTCTGCAAAACACTCCCAATAGGAAACCATGTCCAAAGGGATGCAGACCCCGCCACCATCCCCAGAGTCCCGCAGGTGCAGCAGCTGGCCAACAATCACCAAACCATTCCCGCTAGACTCACCCAGCACATGGGCTGGATATTGCCAGCACTTGCAGATGCTACAGTATGTAGGAGCAGGTTGACCATTAGCTTGTTCAGGGTACACAGTTTTGACAGCCTGTTTATACGGGCATTTTTCTCGAACCCCTTCCATTCTTCCCCACTTTTGTTTCTAGGAAGCAATACGCAGTCCAGGGTCTCAACCATATGGCCTCCCTAGCTGCCAAAGTGCTAGGGTGCTCCTCCAGTGGTTGTACAAGCAACTGAGGGGACTTCCTGGTCAGCATCCCTATTTTTGAGTAGCAGACTATTGCATCTATAATATATGTAGCAAGGACCCAGGGCTCCTTCAGTCCAATGAGAACCTCCAAAGCCATGACTTGTCGACCTCCCTCCACATAGAGTGGGTCGAAAGGCATAGTAGGTGCAGTGCAAAGTAGATTCATGGGTGCCAGACACCTAGGGTGTACCACTTGTCCAGGATTCAGCCGGACAGTTTGGGTTTTGAATCATGTGTCAAGGTTTCAGTCCCCCTACCTAGTCCATACTACCTGGACCAGGCTGTGGTTCCCCAAGTAACCAAGATAGTCATACACAAATATGTTGCAGTCGTATTTGGCTGTTTGGCCTCACTGAAGGGTGATGATGTCAGCAAGGGCAATTTGGCCACACCCACTAGCGCGCTCTGAGCGCTACATTACCACTCTCCTTGGGGCACCCAAATATGTCTGTGTAATGCTAACCCGGTACCGGCCTTCTACAGGACTGCCACGCAGGGAAAAGCATCCAGCAAGATGCCACATCTGCATGGATAAGAGCGCTGTCTCCTATGGCAACAGTCTCCAATAGTTTCCAATACAAGTATAAAACTTGCTTCAGGTAATTAAGGCGAGTTCAAAACAGAATCTTGTGCCACTCTTATCAATAATAAAGACATTTGGCATTATCTGTTAGCTGTATACTCCTTCAGGCAGTGTCTACTTACCAGCCTCCTGGGTATAGATACTGCGCCATGGGCTCTGCAGGACTCTTGTTGGGGCGCTGGCTCTGGGGAAGAAGAGCAGAGACATCTTCCTTGAAGCTTTTCTCCTGAGTGGGACCCTTTGGGCGGGTGGCTGGGCTGAGGTAAACTCAGACAAGGAATGTCGTACTACCTTCTTCAGTAATGATGAGACTTGCACAGTGTCCTGCTCCCTGTCTACTGCAGACTCCTCTAGACAGTCTTTGCACACCGATTTATTGGATAGGGGGACTGCACCACAAGCCCAGACTGATTTCTTGCTGGGACGCCTGTATTGCTCTGGAGAAGAAGAGGCGTGACGTGCTCTTTTGGATCTTTTGACTGGGAGCGACATCTGGAGCTATGCTCCTTTGGAGAATGCCTGTCCTCTCTTGTTCTTTAACTCAGAGAGCGTGAGCGTGCGGAGCTGAAACATATCAAAGCAAACCGCTTTAGAGGGCACTCTTTTAAGGACACCTGAAAACTTACCAACTGGTGGTCCCCCTACCTTAAGTAATGAGGGTCTTACATAAGTTGTGGCTGACTCATGGTAGTAGGGAATAAGGGACGGCCAGCGGAAAAAAGAGAGATAGTTGAAAAGAGAAACAGAAGGATGGAGATTGCCAGTAACCTTCTAACATGAAAGTCTGAAAACTACAACAAAGCAAACAGCTGAAACAAACCAAAGGAAAAGAATGTATCTTTTTTTTTTTTTCTAAGTACAGAAAACTTTCCTACCAGCAGATGGCGACACAGAAGGTTGCTGAGACTGGATCCAGGAACAAACTTCACAGTCTGAAGACAGTCAGGAGGCTGTATATTGCCCATCCCACAGCAGCCCACTGACACTCTTAGATGATCCTGGGACAGGCAGAACCCGCCCCCAGACTCCTCCTGTTGTTTGTGGGCAAAACTAATTGCTTTGCCCAGAACCAAAATGGCGCCCAGAGCTTCCGTCGATCAGTGCTCATGTGCGGACTGGACGCAGCCCTATGACATCATCGGGAGCACCCTAGGCCAATAAATACGGCGCTGGGCGGCCACCCCACGCCTATAGGGAGACCCTGACACCTACTGCATTATGCGGCCCGCTCCTCGTTCACCCGGAACTTACTAAAAGCCAAATAAGAAAGGAGAAGAGCAGGAACTGAATAAAACAGGTAAAGACATAGCCTAACGGACAAGGAAGCCCCTAGAAAAGGAAATGAAAGCCTGCCCCCCCCAAAGTTCCTGGAACCAAGTCATGCTGCATGGCAGATTTCGTTCCTAAAGAGGAAACACTGCAGGGACCCATCAAGACCACACAGACGAGGGTCTCTCAGGCTTATTAGCGAGATGTTAGCAGCCCAAGCACTGAGACTATGCACTGGGAGAGGCTTGAACCCAGCCGGTTACTGCTCAAAGGCAGGGTGGGGGATATAAAATTCCTTACTTCATCACTGGTGCGTGGAGGTATGAGGAAAAAAAGAAGAATGGGATGGCGGCTAACCATGCCTTCATTCATGCTATTCACTGGTCCTGAGGGAGTGGTCAAGAGGCGGAGCTCTATCACTAGTATGCTGCCATGGTTTGGCGTCAGGAAATCTAATTTCTTCATCAATTTAGGCCAATTTGTATTCTGCTACATATTTTTGTTAAAATAAAACCCCCAATAAGCGTATATTGATTGGTTTGCACAAATGTTATAGCTTCTACAAAATAGGGGATATATTTATGGCATTTTTATTATTTATTTATTTTTTACTAGAAATGGAGGTGATCTGCGATTTTTATTGGGACTGAGACATTGTGGCGGACAGTTCGGACACCTAACTGACATTTTTGACACTTTTTTTGGGAACCAGTGACATTATTACAGTGATCAGTGCTAAAAATATGCACTGACATTATACTAGTGGCACTGGCAGGGAAGGGTATAACATCAGGGCCAATCAAGGTGTTAAATGTGTTCCCTTAGTGTGTTGGGGGATGCGCAGCCTGGGACAACACACAGATCTGTCTTCCTGCATAGCAGAAAGACAGGATCTGTGTGTCATCCCCTGACAGAACGGAGATCTGCCTTGTTTGGCAGATCCTCGTTCTGTCACTGCAGGGAACGATCGCGGGTGGCCGGTGGACATCGAGTCCTCCGGACCCGCTGATTGGCTCCCCCGCTGGCCAATCGGCACATGCTCACAGATCGCCATGTACAAGCCCCATGTATGGCGATTAGCGCAGCCGAGCCAACTTGCCGCAGTATATCTGCAGCGGCTGGTCAGCAAGTGGTTAAAGAGCGCTTGCAGAAGTCTCCTCCCAAACCTCCCATGCCTCCTGGTACCGAGGGAGAGATTGTGCCTTTATTGTGGCCAGGAAGGTCACTTGTTGAAGTCCTGTCCTACCCGTCCGGGGAACGCTTGCACCTGAGGTCCTGTAGGGGACAGACCCTAGGTGGCATTGTTATGTCCCCAGTTATCCATTTGAGTCGTCCATCGAGACACAGCTCTAATTGACTCCGGGGCTGCAGGCCTGTTCATAGATAGTGCCTTTGTGTCTAAGCACTTGATTCCGCTGCAGCTTCGTACCACTCTACTTGCCATTGAGGCTATTGATGGGAGACCACTACAGCCTGCCCATGTGACTCATGAGACTGCTCCGTTGACCATGGTCATAGGGGCTCTTCACCATGAGATAATCCAATTTCAAGCTATTTCCTCACCCCATTAACCGGTGGTTATTGGTTATCCTTGGTTACAGAGGCACAACCCCTCTTTTGATTGGCTTCGGGCTGAGGTTCTTTCCTGGTCACCATAATGCAGTAAGATATGTTTTCGGAAAGTGGCCAAGATCTTGTATACCTCTTCACTCACCTCCCTGCCAGAGGAGTACCGTGAATTTGACAATGTCTTTGACAAAGGTCAATCCAGTAGTTTGGCTCCACACAGATCGTATGATTGCGCAATTCACCTTCAATCTGGTGCCATGCCTCTTCGTGGTTGGGTTTACCCTTTGTCGGTCTTGGAGGATAAAGCCATGGAGGACTATGTTGCTGACGCACTTTCTCGAGGGTTCATCCGCAAATCCTCACCTCCTGCTGGTGCTGGCTTTTTTTTTGTGAAAAAGAAGAGTGGGCAACTGAGACCTTGTATCGATTATAGGGGTCTCAAATCGCATCACGATTAAGAACGTGTATCCCATTCCATTGCTTACGAAATGATTTGACCGCCTGAAAGGAGCAACAGTTTTCACAAAGCTCGATCTGAAAGGGGCATACAATCTTGTGAGGATCAAGGAGGGCGACGAATGGAAAACTGTGTTTAATACTAGGTCAGGACATTACGAATACCTCTTAATGCCGTTTGGTCTTTGCAACACTCCTGCAGTTTTTCAGGAATTCATCAACAATGTCCTCTGAGATATGTTGCAGCAATGTGTGGTGGTTTAACTCGATGACATTCTCATATATTCTAATTCCCTAGAAAGCCATCACACAGATATCTCCTGTGTGCTACAGAGGCTGAGACATAATAACCTGTATTGCAAGTTGGAAAAGTGTGAGTTCCATCGTGTACAGGTTACATTTCTGGGTTATGTCATTTCTACTGCTGTTTTTTTCGATGGACCCAGAGAAACTATCTGCAGTTCTACAGTGACCTTGACCCATAGGTCTATGTCCGCTACAATGTTTTCTTGGCTTTGCCAATTATTATCGGAAGTTTATTCGTAACTTCTCTTCTCTGGTCAAACTCCTGACTGATATGACCAGAAAGAACAGTAACTCACAGAATTGGTCTCCAGATTCCAATAAAGCCTTTGAGTCTCTCAAGGCTGCCTTTGTTTCAGTTCCTGTGTTGACACGTCCTGATCCCACGTTAACCTTCAGTCTTGAGGGTGATGCATCTGAGACTGGAGTTGGTGTCCTTCTGTCTCAACATCCTACCTCTGAGAGCGCTATGCAACCTTGTGGCTACTTTTCCAAGAAATTGTCAACTACGGAATGCAAATACGAGATTGGGAACAGAGAGCTGTTAGCAATCATTTTAGATCTTAAAGAATAGAGGCATCTCCTCGAAGGTACCACTGTGCCGGTTTTCATTTTGACTGACCACAAGAATCTCACATTCTTGTCTGAGGCAAAACGTTTATCTCCCAGAAGAGCGTGATGGGCTCTTTTTCTGTCAAGTTTCAATTACAGTCTCGTTCTTACCTGGTACCAAGAGTATAAGGGCTGATGCATTTTCGCAACAGTTTTTCTCCAAGATGGAGTTGGTTCCTGTTTCTGTGATACCTCCCGATCCTATTCTGGCCACTGTTCATACCAGTCTCACTTCACCCTTAGGTGACAGAATTCTTGCTGCTCAGATCCACTCTCCTTCCGAGAAACCTTGTGACCGCTGCTTTGTCCCTGAGAGTCACCACACTGCATTGCTCCAGACTTACCATTTTCCCAAGGCAGCTGGCCACCGAGGGAATATCAACTAATTTGGCTCATTTTCCAACAATTCTGGTGGTCTAGTCTCCGCGCGGATGTAGCTGCCTTCTTAGCAGCTTGTCCCATGTGTGATCAGTGTAAGACACCATGACACCTTCCAGTAGGTCTCCTACAACCCATACTCAATGGAGAGTGGCCTTGGACCCACCTGTCTATGGATTTTATTGTGGAGTTACCAAACTCCCAGGGCAACACAGTTATCCTTATGGTGGTTGATCGGTTCTCAAAATGTCACATTGTATTCCACTTAAGAAGTTGCCCACATCCAAAGAACTGGTGTCCATTTTTGCTTGGGAGATCTTTTGATTAGATGGGCTACCCAAGGTTATCATCTCAGACAGGGGTAGCCAGTTTGTCTCCAAATTTTGGTGAGCCTTTTGTGCACAGTTGGGAATTCAGCTTTCCTTCTCCTCTGTGTATCACCCGCAGTCCAATGAGGCCGTAGAGCGAGCCAACCAAGCCTTAGAGCAGTTTCAATGCTGCTATACTTCTGACCACCATAACAACTGGTCAGACCTCTTAACTTGGGCGGGGTTTGCTCACAATAGTGCCATCAATACTGCTTCCCAATTGTCTCCATTTTAAATGAATTATGGTTTCCAACCATCCATGCTGCCTGACTCATATGCTCCTCAAAGAATTCCTGCGTTAGAGGAGCATCTATGTGGTCTTCGTTCCACTAGGGTACAGATCCAAGAGTCCTTGTAACATGTCAATGATAGGTACAGACAACATGCTGACCGCAGACGCCTACCTGTGCCTTCCTACCAGGTTGGGGATAGGGTCTGGCTGTCATCTCGCAACCTCCGACTTCGTATTTTCTCACTAAAAACTGACTCCATGGTTTACTTGGCCTTTCCATATTCTCCATAAGATCAACCCAGTGGCTTACACATTAGACCTTCCTTCTAACATGTGTATTTTGAATGTATTTCATGTCTCCTTATTAAAACCCTTGGTGTGCAACTGCTTCACCACTTCGGTACCACGTCCTCGTCCGGTTCAGGTTGAGAACCATGAGGAGTATGAGATACAATCAGTCATTGACTCCAGTAGGTTCCGTGGGTGCATATAGTACCTGGATCATTTTCCCCTCAAAACTGGCAATCCTCTGAGGGGGAGGGGTCATTGAAGAGGGGGTACTGTCAGGGCTGGGCTCAGCCCTCCCTTCTCAGTGCTCAGCTGTCAGGTAATTGCGAGCACTCATCGTTCCACAGTGCCTCACCTAGTGACCATTTCCTGCTCATCAACCAGCCCCTTTTGGCTATTTAAACTGCCTGGTTCATTTCTCCCATGCCTTCCCCTTGGTCAACATATCTGAAGATTCTCTGCTGTGTTCCTGTTAAGGACTTGCCTGGCTGACGTCCCATCTGGTTCCTGATCCTGTTAGCTGTCTCCGACTACACTGATCTCTGGCTTCCTGATTTACTGGCTTGCACTGACTACCCACTTTGATTACCAAACCCTTGCTATGTTTTGACTACTTTTACTATTTGTACATGTTTCAAATGCAAGCCACCCTTCTTCATCAGCCTGATGAAGAAGGCGTGGCTTGCCTTCGAAACACGTCTCTATTGGCTGCTGCTTTGGGCGGACTGACAGCACTTCACAAAGCTGAGGATCTTTTCTCTGGACATCCCACCTCGATATCATGGCAGTCCTCGTCACTGATTCTGCGCTGTGATCACCGGACCACACCACTCCCCTGGACTTTTACATTTACACACTTGGATTGCTCTTGATCAGTCATCCCCAGCCATAGTCTGTCTCCCCTTCCTACATGTGAGTGCAATTTTTGTTTGTAAAACTCATTTTTTAATAAACAGTGACACACTATGACTGCCTGGCACCTCTCTGTCTTTCCCCTCTTCTTTTTCAGGAAATTTTAAAGCCACATGTTTTGCCGGTTTTGAAAAAAGGTGTGGAAGAGGTATTGTGTTTTGTACAGTTTCTATTTTAAGCGTGTGAATGGTAAATATGGCAATTACAAGAAATACAAGCAGCTGGTGTGCATTAATATAGTCTAAAATATTTTACATGAATCATGCAATTTTGCTATACAAAACTATTACCAAACATGATAGTGTTATCTGTGGTTACCGGCCCCTTTCCAAAAGCAAATGGTTATTATGTATAACAATATAATTACAAATTGTTGTTCTTTATGAAATTGCTGAATGTACACACTAATGCCACGTACACACGGTTGGATTTTCCGACAGGAAATGTTTAGGAAATGTGAGCTTGTTGTCAGAAATTCCGACCGTGTGTAGGCTCCATCGGACATTTTCGGCAAACAAAATTTGAGATCTGGATCTCAAATTTTCCGACAACAAAATCTGTTGTCATAAATTCCGATCGTGTGTACACAATTCCGACGCACAAAGTTCCACGCTTGCTTGGAACCAAGCAGAAGAGCCGCACTGGATATTGAACTTAATTTTTCTTGGCTCGTCATACGTGTTGTACGTCACCGCATTCTTAGCGATCGGAATTTCCGTCAAGATTTGTGTGACCGTGTGTATGCAAGACAAGTTTGAGCCAACATCCGTCAGAAAAAAAACATGGATTTTGTTGTCGGAATGTGCGATCGTGTGTACACGGCATAAGAAATACTGTGAGCTTATACCAGTTATATTAAGTAACCAATTATAAAAAATCTTAAATAATATAAAAAACATATAGTCACATAGCTTTAAAAGCGACTGTACGGTGTTAAAAGTCACCTAGAGCCATTTTTGTCTCAAATGTTCACAGATTTTAGAGTTAAAATTACTTAGCTGCTATGCATATGTTGCTGCTGAGATCAACTTTAGATCTAAAGATAACCTCTTTATGTATGGTTGCACAATCATTTTTTTTCTGATCTCTTTTCTAGACTAGCTGTACTTCAGATAAAAGAAACTTCCCTTGTGTCATGAGCAACACCTGTGCTGGATTAAGAGGAAATGCTACACTGCCTGGAAAAGGGAAATCTTCACTATCCTTTTTTTTGAGTTCTGAATATTGAAACCTTTTTGGTTGAGCTCAAAAGGATATTTTCTAGGGAATGTCTAGTTTGACTGATTAAAAAACACCATAAAGAACAAATTTGTCACGGCATCGTCCAAAAGTTCACGGATCGTGTGTTGTCGGACTCCCCGAGTTCTTCCTTCTGCATCATCACAAGATCCCAATCAAGAGCTACAGGAAATCTATATTGCCATTCTTGCTCACAGCAGCAAAAGGCTGCATCCCACTGTATTGGAAACAGACCCAGCCTCCAACGGTGGCTACATGATTGGAAAGAGTAGCAGACATACACGTAATAGAGGACTTGGTGGCCACGGAAAAAGGCCTAAATGAGAAATTCTCCAAAAAATGGTATTTCTGGTACGAATTTATCTACTCCGAGGAATACGGACAGCTAGTAAACCAACCCCCTTGAAGAGGAATAACTGCAAAAACTCCCCAGTTGGACTGGATGTGACTGGACAGGGTTGTTAATCCCTTTTCCCCCCTCTCCCCCTCCTTCTTTTTATTTTCCTCTCCACCCCCCTATTCCCCCTTTTCTTTTCCAACCTTCCTCTTCCCCACACTTTCTCTTCCTCTTCTCTATCTCTTCACCCCGTTTGTTTATATTCTGGTCCTATCTGATGTTAGTACATTGGATATCGACAATAATGGGTCAGTGTGAACTGGCTCCAAACCCTCACCTACTCCCTTAAAATACGGCACATGCTGGTAAAATTAAAAGGGTCATGCGGGGTGCAGAGGACTCCTATTCTTTAGACATACATCCTGCCTCTATCCCGCTAGGAGACTTTTTGTAAAGTGCACTCATGTATATGTCAAAATAGGTATAGAGATGTACAGCTTTAATTGTCATTGTATTGCACCCTGTTGGGTTTTCTGTACTTCCGCATGTTCCACCTTGTTAAATAAAGAATTTACAACGAAAAAAAAAAGAACAACTTTGTGCTTATATTGATTATATTATAGTATCTGCAAGTAGGTTTTATGTATGTCTGGTAGCCCATTGGGAAGATGTTTTCTTACCTCTTGTCCCTCTAATACCCGTACAAGAAATGGGATGTACAGTTGTCACCAGGACAGATCGAAATAAAAACATTCAGAAGTTAGAAGTTTTTCTCACTTTACAAAAAAACGTGCTTTGCTTTTGTGTGTTTTCCTGCAGATTTCCCAATGTTGCCAGTCCTATCAATAGGGGTACAGGCAGCAACCTTTAACGCCCTATCCCCCCCCCAAAAAAAAAAGAAGCTGGGCAAGCATGCCCACTGAATTGTACAATAGTGTGCAGTATTAATCATTTTTCCATACATATATGTGGCATGAAAATACCAGGCAAAAGATTGTTTTACAAACTTTATGTCAAGCTTTAGTAAATGAAGCCTCTTGTTGCTAAGTTTCTAAATGACCACATATAGAGAAAATGGTTGCCCTAATAAAAAAACAAAAAAAAAAAAAAACAGCTGTATAATTTTGTCAAAGCCTAGTAAATCTAGGCCAAGCAGAACACCTCTGTATATGTGCGTAAATAGCTATATATACATTTTTTCACAAATATGGGCAGAACGTTAGCCTGAGTGCATAGATAACACTGCATTGATTAGTGAAATAGTTTTGCCCTTAAGAAATTTAAAGCAGAAAGTCTGTATTTTCTAAATTACACAACACATGTTTACTAATTAATTAACTGACTGCAGTTTGATAGTAGGCAGACTGAAAAACAGAATCTACGAGTACATTTAAAGTGTATGTCAAGCCAAAAACTTTTTTCTAGTTTTGGATAGCGTGGGGAAGGGTTAGGACTCCTGTTGGGTTTTTAGTGTTATCTAGGACTCCATTAGAGAGATTTACCTTCACATCCTGTCCTGCTGGCAACAGTTTTAATGAGACGGGGTGAGGAACACTGCAACAGGAAAGAGGACAGAACAAAATTGTCAGTGTTGTTAAAGAGTTACCCTCATTTCCTGCCTGGTAAAATGTCAGCAGGAAAGTACGTGAGGGAGCCCCAGACAGCAGTTAAAAAATACCCACAGAAAGAACCCAGAAAAACTTAAATTTACACCACTGAATAGTATGTAGTTTTTAACCTTGTTCAGTACACAAGGTTAAAAACTATTAAAACATCTCCATACCCCAAATGTCAAAATCACAGTCTATCATAAACCCAATTCAAAGCCAGGGATAATTACACAGAACCCAGGACTGGGGTGACCTGGATCAAACAAGTATATTAATATAAAAATAACAAAGAATATGAATATAACTCAACGAAATGTATAAAAAATCAATAATGGTTGCAGATCGCCATATCCCTATGCTGGAACACGCCCTATGTAATACTAATAGCTGTAAGAAAATGATCACATGTAACCTGATCAGTAAAAAGGAGGTGGTTCAATCTCAAGGCCAGCTATGGGCAAGAGAGGATGGTCAGAACACCCTACTCATGTCATGCCTTCTACCATTTTACCAGAAGTTTATAGAGAAGGGTGACTATTATGACATTTGGTGTGCAGGGTTTTTTTTATATGTTCCTAACCTTGTTGAATAGAGACATTCATTTGAAGGGTATTGTGTAGTATTGTGTATTTTTCATATGTAATATTTAATAAGGCACATTTTAATCTTTTCCATGATATCAGGGGTATGGGTTTTTATTTTACATTGTTTCCTGTGTTAGGTGTTACATCAGTGTGGACCCCTGATCTGCACTCTATGTGGTGCTGATTTGCTGTGATCATCAGCAGTAAAATCCAGATGTGGGATCTAACACTTCCACGCTCTAGCCAAAACTAGGAAACATTTTGTCTAGACTTCCACTTCAAGTCTTTACTTTTAACTATATTCCAAACCATTCTGATTAAGTTATTGCAATATATGAGTAAAATAACTGTAGCACTTCTCTTGTTCAATGTTTTTATTAAAGTTTACACAAGAAAGACAGATTGAAAAGCATATAAGCTTATACATGGGAGACATTCATAACCATTAATCACATATTTAAGTATACAAATCCGTTATAAAGCATCAAAACAATAAGAAAAAAAGATCCAGTAGCAATTCATATAACAAGTAGTAATGGAACTGTGGAAAAAGATTCAAAGTAGACATTAAGTCTAGTAAGTCATGCCTCCAGACCACGCATCCACCCCAAATGGGCACAAACTGTGGATGAGTGGGGGCACATTATAAACTGATAAGAGTCTATTCTTTAAAGTATCTAGGTAAATTGAAAGAGATGCAAAAGGTGAAGATTCTCGTTTATAGATCTTAAATGCTCATACGTTTTCAAATAAAGAAAGGTAAAGACCAGAGTAACAGAATATATACAATATGTAACTTTCTCTGATCTTATAACTATGAGTATGGAAGAAGAAGTATCCCATAAATATAGGTCATGTGAAAGGAAGTAAGGAAGTAATTAGATAGGAAAGGGCTAGATAAGAAAGAAATGCGGGACACTATAATTCAATAATGACTGAAATAACAATGTCAGTCTAAAATACCCACCACTGATAGAACAATATGAAATAGGAAAGTAGAGATAAAATCATAAAGAGAAAGAGGGTGAAGGGAATGGGGAAGATCTCCCCTGGTGATAGCGGGGCCCGCGTCCATGAAATTGTATAATCAACAATTAAATAGAAGAGCTATTGAGGCAACAACAAAGAACAATCGAAATCTGGAAGCAGGAAGCCTTTTACCCATGGTTTCCAGATCTTATGGAATGTCACTATGTTATCCTCCTCAATAGCTGACATTTTGACGTAAATAAGGGCCTTATGCATTCTATGTTTAGCTTCAGCCACGATCAACGATAGGGATTTCCAAGCCTTGGCTATGGTTTGTTTGGCTGCAGTTGTAAGATTAATAAGGAGTTGAAATTGACGACTGGTAAGTGCTTAAGATTCAAAAGGGCTACTGCTGGATCTGGAAGGATAGATATTTCCAAGGCTTTAGAGGCCATTTCAAAGATTTTTTTCCAAAATTCTTGGGCCACTGGACATTGCCACCAAGTATAAAAATGGGTACCTGGTGTGGTGCAACCTCTGAAACAATATCTGAGTATGATGTGCTAAATTTTACTATTCTGGCTGGTACTAAATACCATTGTGCCAGAACTTTGAAGTTAGTTTCCAAAGCAAAGCAATTAGAAGAGGATTTGGTGGCTAACCAAACACTGGACCAGCCATCTTTATCAAACACATTCATGTCTACCGACCATTTAATAGCATAAGAGGGTAATGTGTCATTGGGATTAGAAGTCAGATGTAGGTATAAGGATGAAATCAATCCTCTGATATGTGGGTCACTCTTGCATATACGTTCAAATTGTGACATTTGGTGAAGTAATGAACCTGTGCTAATAAAGGATGTATAAAAATTCTTAATTTGTAAGTACCGGAAAAGTTTAGTTTTAGGAATTCCAAAGGTTTCAGAAAGTGATGGGAATGTATGGAAAGAATTAGAGGAGACTAGTTTATGTAGTTGGGTTAAGCCAGTAGAGGACCAATTTGAAAAAGTTGATGGAAATTTCCAGGCAGTATAAAAAGCAGGATTTCTAAGGGATGAAAGAAGGGGATTATGTGGGGATTGGAGGCTATGGGTAGTCCTAAATTTCTCCCAAATAGACAAGGAATGTTTGGTAATAGGATTAGAAAGGTGGGCTCTATCTTTGGGTTGGAGCCATAACAAGTTGGCCACTGATATGGGGTCACTGTCAACAGATTTGACAACAGCCCATAGAGGGATTTCCACGGTGGCATGATACTTAGGGAGTAATGATAATTGAGCTGAGTAGTAGTAGAAACAAAAGTTTGGCAAGCCCAATCCCCTTTAAAGTGGTGTTCCGGCCGAAATGATACTTTTTAAATAAAAATACCCCTATAATACACAAGCTTAATGTATTCTAGTAAAGTTGGTCTGTAAAGTAAGGTCTGTTTTGTTAGTTTATAGCAGTAGTTTGTTATTTTATAAACTTACAGCAGGCTGTGGCCATCTTAAGTGTGGGCATCTGAAGCCAGACTGTATTTCTTCCTGGATCTCATCCTTGCAGATCTCGCACATGCTCAGTGCAGCACAAGCAGTGTAATAGGTTTCAGGTCAGGTTTCCATAGCAACGGCTGTGTCAGAGGAAGTTGCCTCCCCTTCCCAGAAGGCATTGCAAACAGGAAATGATGCGATGGGCCGCAGGCCAGGGAGGAGGAAGTGAAAAATGAATACAGCAGATATACAGTAAGTGCTGAGAAAAAAAATTTAAAAATATCCAATTCGTTTACAGTGCACAGTTTAGTGAGGGATGCTGAAGAGTTGTAAAAGTGGGTGGAACTCCACTTTAAGTTTAGGTAGATAGAGTGTTTGTACAGGTATGCAAGGTTTGATATTTCCCCATATAAACAACAGAGCCCTATGTTGTAAAAGCCTTAAGAAATAGGACGGTAATGGAATAGAAGCACTCTAAATAGGTACAGAAATTTTAGTAATATCGTTATTTTTATTGATCTGGCCTAGCCAGGACAGGGGAAGGGAAGACCACTGCTTCATTAAGTTAGTGACTTGTTTTAATAATGGAAGATAATTGGCTGCAAAGATGTCAGATAAGGAGGTCGTGATTTGTACTCCTAAATATAAAATTTGGTGAGAAACCCAATTAAATGGTAGGGAAGATTGGGCCTGAAGAACTTTGTTTTGTGACAACGAAACATTTAGCGCGTTCAATTTTGTGGGGTTGACATGTAGTCCGGAAATATGTGCATATTTGTCCAAAAGGGCGGTTAGATTTGGGGCGGACACATGAGGATGGGATAAGAAAACAAGAATGTCATCTGCGAAAAGACAGATTTTATGTTGGTGCCCTCCCAATTCTATGCCTTTGATGTCATGGTTAGATCTAATTAATAGTACCAAGGGTTCTATAAGTAGGGCAAAGATTAATGGGGAGAGGGGGCAGCATTATCTCGTTCCCCTCTTGATGTCTATCATCGCTGATTTGTAGCCAGCATACTTGACATATGCTCGTGGGTTATCGTATAGAGAAGAGACCCATGTCATAAAATGGTTCCCAAAGCCCCATTTTTGGAGAATGTACCGCATGAAAGGCCAAGTGACAAATGCCTTCCTAATATCCAAAGATAAAAGGCAGGTCGGAATGTGTCGCGTTTTAGCTGCATGTGTGAGTAGGAGGGCACGTCTGATATTGTTACCTGCTTAGCGCGTGGGCATGAATCCTGTTTGGTCGCAATGGATTAATCGGCCTATAATCATGTTAAGTCGGTTCGCTATAATTTTGGCTAATAATTTAATGTCCAAGATCAGTAAGGATATGGGTCGGTAATTTGTCCAGGAAGTAGAATCTGATTTAGGTTTAGGAAGCATGGTTATGATGGAGGTTAGTGTTTCTGGCATCGTTTTGAGGAACACAGCAACGTGTGAACTACTCCATTATCATCGCCCTTCCGGGCCACCTGCAGCCACTCACCCCCTAAGCCTATGTGACCCTACCCCGTTGGGTCCATCCATTCTGGTAAGCCTCTTCATTTTTGGGTGGTGTTGTGCATGTCTCCATTCCAGATGGTTTACATATTTGCCTGAAGTGTCTAGTTCCTGAAGATTTCTCATTTCATTCATAAGGATGACTCTTCTTTATCAAGTATATTTGGAACTGCTGGTCTAATGCTTTCTATATTGGATGCTTTTACAATTTTATAGCACTACACTTATTGTGTTTTTCTAGTGTTTCAGTTCAGAACGAATGTACAGTAAGTATAGAGCTGAAAGCTCTAGGTAATACGGGTGTCAAAATTGGCGCAAAGTGTTTATAATAAGAAACTGAAAGCCCATCCGGACCTGGTCTTTTACGAGGTGTTAAGGCTTTGATGGTAGTCTGGACTTCTATTGCTGTTATGGGACTTTCAAGATCAGCATATTGTTCTCTTTCCAGGGTAGGAAAAGTGATATTAGCAAGCAATGCATCTGCTTTAGTCTTATCGAAGTCTTGAGTAGGGGAGTATAATTTAGCTAGGTTAGAACGGAATACCTCTAATATTTTTTATGGGATTACTAGTATATGCGTCTTGGGAAGTTTTCAATCTTATAGGTGCCTGTGTGTGTGTGTGTGATTGATTGCTTTTAAACAATGTGCCATAGGGGTATCGGGTTTATTAGCTTTGAGATATTGGATATGTTGGCGCTTATGTATATGTTTATCCGCTGTTAAGAATAAGTCTGGATCTAGACAGGCTTTATCTAATTTTGCATTAGTGATGGCATTTGGAGAGGATTGGAAAGCTATATGGCAGGCGTTGAAGTCAGCCTTCAACTTAGCAAATAGGGCTTTGTGTGTTCTTTTAAGGGTTACAGCTTGTTGTATTAGTTTACCGCGGAGGACAGTTTTATGAGTGTCCCATAGTGTAAGGGCAGATATATCTCCTGTGTCGTTGGTTGAAAAGTATTCTGTGAGTGCTACTTCAATCTTAAGATGATGAGAGGGATGGGATAGTGTAGAATCGTTTATATACCAAGTCTTATCTTGTGACCTGGGTATAGGGGAGGCTAATGTGGTATATACTGCGCAGTGGTCCGTTCACAGGGAAGGAATGATTTTAGAGGAAAGAATCTCCGGAATCATGCTAGAGGAGACAAATATGTGATTGATGCGCGAGAAGGAGTTATGTGGGTAGGAGTGGTGTGTGAAGCTTCTACTAGTCGTTTAAGTTCATGCCAGGTGTCTACTAGTTTATATGTGGTAAATAAGTGTTGGATTGTTGTCTGATTGGAACTGGTGATTGATACTGATGGGGATTTGTCTAGGAAAGGGAAAATAGTAGCGTTGAAATCTCCGCACAAGATAACTGTTCCGAATTTGTGTGTTTCTACCACCTGGAGAAGATGAGATAGAAAAGCCACCAGGCCTTTATAGTAAGATACAATAGTAATTGCAATGTCTGAGATATGGCCCGTAAGCAAGAGATATCTATTTTCAGGATCACTCAGTTGTGAGGTCAGGGAAAATGTCACAGATCGATGAAAGCCTATTAGAGTGCCTTGTTGTTTGACAGTGGCTGAAGCTGTGTAAAATTGAGGATAGGAGACAGAAAGGAATTTAGGAGAGGTTTTGTCATCAAAGTGGGTTTCCTGTAAGCAAATAATGTGGGCCTTTTTAGCTGAAGAAAAACGCATCGCTTTGGTGCGTTTGTGAGGAATGTTGAAGCCTTGTACATTTAAAGATATAATGTTTATAGGGGCCATAACATGTCTGGGATAGACGTCATAAATAGAAAAGCATTACCTGAAATGAGCACCGCAGCCACCACCAGGAAAGAAAGGGGAGAAGGGGAGGAAACGAGAAAAAAGAAAACAACATTGAATTGAACAACCCTAGTATGTGTCAAAAGTGTCAACAGATAATAACATGACAATAGGGTGTGGGAACGTCTCAAGGGAGCATCCAATGGACCCGAGAGGTTCTGGTGCCACCATCAGAAACCCGAATATCGATTCGAGTCTGAGGGTGGTAAAGGGGATAGCAAGACGTTCCTAGGGGAGGAACAACACCGGAGAACCACAGAATATTGCAATTAAATTGTAGGAAAATATAACCTTAAATTTCAACAGAACGAATCTAGTTCAACAGAGCCAGACCTGAATGGGAAAGAGGCTTATTAAATACCTATTAAAAAAAAAAAAAGATCAAATAGTGGGATAATAAACAGAAGAATTACCCTAACCTTTTAGGATTAATATATAGAGCTATAGAGGTTTGATGTATAATAAGTATGTATTGAAACAGTCATATGTTTAGTGGTAAGATTGTACACTTGTAAGTGACCTGGAAACGTTCATGCAGAGACTCTGTTTAAAGTGGTCATACATGAAATCGAAGTGAGTCACTGCAATTTGTAAAAAATTAATTTAGGTATACCTGTGAATTAAAAGAATACTAGAATTTTTTTTTTTAAAGGCAAAGAGTTCCTGAAAGAGGACAAAAAAAAATATTACGTCATGTCCAAATATAGAAGTCAAGATCTGTGGTATTTCCAACAGTAGAGGTCATCCATCAGTATATGATACTGAGGGTCAGAAAAAAAAAGAGAAAAATAGGAATGCATCCGAACAGCAAGTAATGCTGCGTACACACGAGCGGACTTTACGGCAGACTTTGCCCGGCGGACGGGATTTCGCCAGACAATTCGATCGTGTGTGGGCTCCAGCGGACTTTGTTTGCTCAAAAGTTGGACGGACTTAGATTTGAAACATGTTTTAAATCTATCCGTCAAACTCGAGTCCGGTCGAAAAGTCCGCTCGTCTGTATGCTAGTTCGACGGACAAAAAGCCACGCTAGGGTAGCTATTGGCTACTGGCTATGAACTTCCTTGTTTTAGTCCGGTCGACGTCATCACGTACGAATTCGACAGACTTTGGTGGATTGTGTGTAGGCAAGTCCATTCATTCAGAAGGTCTGTCGTAAAGTACGTCGAAAAGTCCGCCGGGCAAAGTCTGCCGTAAAGTCCGACCGTGTGTACGCGGCTTGAATGGAGGAGAAGATTTGGATGCCGCACACTGGATGTAGTCAAAAAACTTCACTTTATTGAAAAAATGGGATCATCAAAACAACAAGACTGTCATGCAGAAAGTACAGGTAAGCTGACGCGTTTCGCACTCAGGACTGAGTGCTTACTCATAGCTAACAAATATTAAAAAGACAAACTCTTATATAGCTCAATGGGGTATCACATGATTGACCAATTAGATGGTCATTGAGTCTCAGCTGGAAGCCAATTTAATGAGGTCTCGGCATCTGCTGGCTATTTGGTGTGTTAACTGATTGAGAAATGTTTTCAAAACCGTGACATGTAAATAGATGACAAAGAATGTGAAAAAAGATGTGTATATGTACATGTGTAGGCAAAAAATATATATGTGTGTGTATATATATATATATATAGTGAATCCTATCAATAAACGTGTATATAATAATGAATGTACTTCTATAACGTGTATATATGAAAGGTGATAAGTATCAAAAAAAGGGGTTACTATTAAGTGAAAGGAAAAAATGTGTAAAAAATATTTCTCATTAAAAAAAGAGAAAATATATTAATAAAAATATTCAGACAACGTGCAAAGTAAATGTGAAGAGTGAATGTAATGAAACTATATGTGAACAAAATATATAAATATGATGAGACTCTCTATAATATGCCGGTGAAGTGGATGAAGCTCTCTATAATAAGCCGGAATAATACAGGTGAAATATAGAGTTATGTGACCTGAAATAATGCGTGATATGCCCGCGGTTGATAACAAGGTACATATAGGGCCCTATAATAATACAAATAAACTGTGGGATTCAAAGACATAAAATCACGCTGATAAAGGTTGCCCTGATCTGGTCAAATGGCAGTGATATATGCAGGGTCCCAATAGACTGACTTGTAACGTAATGATTCTAAATGATGAGCCTGGCCGAGAGCAGGGTGTGTGTAGAATTTCAGGAATGAAGCAGCGGTGTTCAAAGTAATAGAACGCCGCTAATCTGTGTCACACTAAATGTCTAGATGGAATTATAGTGATGGTTAGGGATGAGCCGAACACCCCCCTGTTCGGTTCGCACCAGAACATGCGAACAGGAAAAAAGTTCGCTCGAACACGCGAACACCGTTAAAGTCTATGGGACACGAACATGAATAATCAAAAGTGCTCATTTTAAAGGCTTATATGCAAGTTATTGTCATAAAAAGTGTTTGGGGACCTGGGTCCTGCCCCAGGGGACATGGATCAATGCAAAAAAAAGTTTTAAAAACGGCCGTTTTTTCAGGAGCAGTGATTTTAATAATGCTTAAAGTCAAACAATAAAAGTGTAATATCCCTTTAAATTTCGTACCTGGGGGGTGTCTATAGTATGCCTGTAAAGGGGCGCATGTTTCCCGTGTTTAGAACAGTCTGACAGCAAAATGACATTTCGAAGGAAAAAACTCATTTAAAACTACCGCGGCTATTAATGAATTGCCGGTCCGACAATACACATAAAAGTTCATTGATAAAAACGGCATGGGAATTCCCCACAGGGAAACCCCGAACCAAAATTAAAAAAAAAAAAAAATGACGTGGGGGGGTCCCCCTAAATTCCATACCAGGCCCTTCAGGTCTGGTATGGATATTAAGGGGAACCTCGGCCAAAATTTAAAAAAAAAAAATGACGTGGGGTTCCCCCTAAATTCCATACCAGACCCTTCAGGTCTGGTATGGATTTTAAGGGGAACCCCGCGCCAAAAAAAAAAAAAAAAAACGGCGTGGGGTTCCCCCAAAAATCCATACCAGACCCTTATCCGAGCACGCAACCTGGCAGGCCGCAGGAAAAGAGGGGGGGACGAGAGTGCGGCCCCCCCCTCCTGAACCGTACCAGGTCACATGCCCTCAACATTGGGAGGGTGCTTTGGGGTAGCCCCCCAAAACACCTTGTCCCCATGTTGATGAGGACAAGGGCCTCATCCCCACAACCGTGGCCGGTGGTTGTGGGGGTCTGCGGGCGGGGGGCTTATCGGAATCTGGAAGCCCCCTTTAACAAGGGGACCCCCAGATCCCGGCCCCCCCGTGTGAAATGGTAAGGGGGTACTTACCCCTACCATTTCACTAAAAAAGTGTCAAAATAGTTAAAAATGACAAGAGACAGTTTTTGACAATTCCTTTATTTAAATGCTTCTTCTATCTTCCTTCATCTTCTTCATCTTCTGGTTCTTCTGGCTCTTCTGGTTCTTCCTCCGGCGTTCTCGTCCAGCATCTCCTCCGCGGCGTCTTCTATCTTCTTCTCCTCGGGCCGCTCCGCACCCATGGCATGAGGGGAGGCTCCCGCTCTTCTCTTCATCTTCTTCTTCATCCTCTTCTCTTCTTCATCTTCTTCATCTTCTTCATCTTCATCTTCTCTTCTTAATTTTCTTCTGCGGGCCGCTCCGCATCCATGCATGGAGGGAGGCTCCCGCTGTGTGACGGCGTCTCCTCGTCTGACGGTTCTTAAATAACGGGGGGCGGGGCCACCCGGTGACCCCGCCCCCCTCTGACGCACGGGACATGACGGGACTTCCCTGTGGCATTCCCCGTGACGTCACAGGGAAGTCCCGTCAAGTCACTGTGCGTCAGAGGGGGGCGGGGTCACCGGGTGGCCCCGCCCCCCGTTATTTAAGAACCGTCAGACGAGGAGACGCCGTCACACAGCGGGAGCCTCTCTCCATGCCAGCATGGCTGCGGAGCGGCCCGGAGAAGAAATGAAGAAGGAAGAAGAGATGAAGAAGAAGAAGATGAAGAAGAGAAGAGGATGAAGAAGAAGAAGAAGATGAAGAGAAGAGGGGGAGCCTCCCCTCATGCCATGGGTGCGGAGCCGCCCGAGGAGAAGAAGATAGAAGACGCCGCGGAGGAGATGCTGGACGAGAACGCCGGAGGAAGAACCAGAAGAGCCAGAAGAACCAGAAGATGAAGAAGATGAAGGAAGATAGAAGAAGCATTTAAATAAAGGAATTGTCAAAAACTGTCTCTTGTCATTTTTAACTATTTTGACACTTTTTTAGTGAAATGGTAGGGGTAAGTACCCCCTTACCATTTCACACAGGGGGGGGGCCGGGATCTGGGGGTCCCCTTGTTAAAGGGGGCTTCCAGATTCCGATAAGCCCCCCGCCCGCAGACCCCCACAACCACCGGCCACGGTTGTGGGGATGAGGCCCTTGTCCTCATCAACATGGGGACAAGGTGTTTTGGGGGGCTACCCCAAAGCACCCTCCCAATGTTGAGGGCATGTGGCCTGGTACGGTTCAGGAGGGGGCGGGCCGCACTCTCGTCCCCCCCTCTTTTCCTGCGGCCTGCCAGGTTGCGTGCTCGGATAAGGGTTTGGTATGGATATTTGGGGGAACCCCACGCCGTTTTTTTTTTTTTTTTTGGCGCGGGGTTCCCCTTAAAATCCATACCAGACCTGAAGGGTCTGGTATGGAATTTAGGGGGAACCCCACGTCATTTTTTTTTTACATTTTGGCCGGGGTTCCCCTTAATATCCATACCAGACCTGAAGGGCCTGGTATGGAATTTAGGGGGACCCCCCCACGTCATTTTTTTTTTTTTTAATTTTGGTTCGGGGTTTCCCTGTGGGGAATTCCCATGCCGTTTTTATCAATGAACTTTTATGTGTATTGTCGGACCGGCAATTCATTAATAGCCGCGGTAGTTTTAAATGAGTTTTTTCCTTCAAAATGTCATTTTGCTGTCAGACTGTTCTAAACACGGGAAACATGCGCCCCTTTACAGGCATACTATAGACACCCCCCAGGTACGAAATTTAAAGGGATATTACACTTTTATTGTTTGACTTTAAGCATTATTAAAATCACTGCTCCTGAAAAAACGTCCGTTTTTAAAACTTTTTTTTGCATTGATACATGTCCTCTGGGGCAGGACCCGGGTCCCCAAACACTTTTTATGACAATAACTTGCATATAAGCCTTTAAAATTAGCACTTTTGATTTCTCCCATAGACTTTTAAAGGGTGTTCCGCGACATTCTAATTTGCCGCGAACACCCCAAATTGTTCGGTGTTCGGAGAACTTGCGAACAGCCAATGTTCGAGTCGAACATGAGTTCGACTCGAACTCGAAGCTCATCCCTAGTGATGGTAATAAAGTTGGTAGAGGTCTCGGCCAGTCACCCAAGTTTAAGGGATCACAAAAAGGGACAAATGAAAAACAAGTAAGATACTATAGGCTGGGATACGAAGACATAAAATCACGCTGATCAGGGTAGCCCAGATCTGGTCAAATGGCAGTGATATATGCAGGGTCCCAGTAGACTGACTTGTAGCGTAGTGATTCTAAATGATGAGCCTGGCCGTGAACAGGGTGTGTGTGGAATTTCAGGAATGAAGCAGCGGTGTTCAAGATAATAGAGTGCTGCTAATCTATGTCACACTAAATGTCTAGATGGAATTATAATGATGGTAATAAAGTTGGGGGTGGTCTCGGCCAGTCACCCGAGTTTAAGGGGTCACAAAAAAGAACAAATCAAAAACAAGTAAGATACTACAGGTTGGACGAGAATGTTACCAGACTGAGATCGTAAAAATTATCCGGACAGACAATTAAGTTAAAATATGTTAGTTTGTGATCAGTCTCGGGTGGCTCATATAAAAGCATGTCTCAGTATATGTGTGTCAGCAAATGCCAAGACCTCCAAACAAAACATATTGGAATAATACATCTTATGAATCCACTAATACAATACTCATATATTAACACCGGCAAGTGAAACAGATGAAAACAGGCGTGTGTACACGGCATTAGAGTCAATCCATTGAGTCCTCATTGAATGGAGTCGGATTCTCAAAGCGTCCACGTTTATGTAGATTTTGACGAGCGTGGGCTGAAGAACCAGAGCCTATCATTGCTTGTTGTGGAGATGATTGAGAGGCCGAGTGTCTGCGATTTTGTTCTTTGGGCGGATTTGATTGATTAGGCCTATGTCGATCAGGACTGACTTTAGCTCCTCTGAAGAGCGACAGACATATTTGGTCTCAAGGTTAGTAAAATGTAATGAAAATGGAAACCCAAAGTGATATGTTATTTGATTGTTTTGAAGCACTAGTAATTTGGGTTTAAGTCCGCGTCTTTTAGCCACACTGAGGGGAGAAATATCTGCAAAGAGCTGATAAGCGTAGCCCTGGAAATTGAGGGGGTCTTTACCTCTAGCTGCCGCAAGTAGTTGCTCTTTGGTGTGATAGTAATGAAACTTAACTATTATGTCCCTGGGGGGACCGGTAAGTTTCCGTGGAGCCAAGGCCCTATGCACTCTGTCCATTTCTAACCTCTCAGGAGGGATGCCTGGTAACAATTCCTGAAAGAGGGCTAACCAAGTGGACTGAATGTCCAAGACAGTCTCAGGGATCCCTCCAATCCTCAAATTAGAACGGCAGTCCCTATTTTCCTGGTCCTCCAAGCAGGACTGTAACAGAAGATTTTCCTCTTTGAGGAAAATTTCCCTTGTTAACTTCTCTGTAATGTGGTCAGAAGTTTGTTTTAAAGCTTTCTGTAGCATGTGTTCAAGCTGTTTGAATACACTGGATTGTATTACTGTCTCAGAAGTGTATCAGTTTCAGAATCAGACTCATCGACAAAATCTTGTTGTTCCAGGCTGCGTGTGAGGGCTTTGAAAGCGCGCTGTGAACTAGTCTGTGAGGTAGACTGTGAGGGAGCCGGCGCAGCCATTTTAGAGGACGGTTTAGACAGCGCTTCCTTAGAGCCGACGGCTTTATATTTCAGTTTAGATCCCTTGAGGACCATAATAATGTCACCGGTGGGCTCCGTGAGCTTTCAGTTGACTGCAGGAGTGTATCACAGCGTCTCTGAAGTCAGCAGTTCTCCAGGGTGTTCAACCCAGGAGCAGAGTTCTAAGACAGCATGTCCACTCCCTCAGGCTCCGCGCATGCGCCCCCCAACTGTAGCACTTCTCATGCTATTAACATCTGCTTATATGATCCAAAAGGCCCCAACAGTACTCTCTATGACTGTGTTCTGTGTCCTCAAAACTTGCTTTAAAAATGTCACCCCGTGTCACATCCAAAAAAGTTACTAATATTAATATACTGTGTATGTTATATATGATGGAAAGAAGGGCAATTGAATCAATTAATAAAATAGATGTTGCTATTTTTAAAGTAGCCTAAAACATCCACATACTTTGCATGACAGTACAGAACCACTTTATATCAGTCAAATTTAGGCCCTGTGATACTTCTTGTGAGAATGAACCACGTCTATTGAATGGTGGTCACCTTTCTCCTTGGATAGTGGCTCAGTGTAAAAGAACTTAAAAAAGGTAAAGAAAACTAAAAGGAATACAACTAGAGGCATAAAATTAAAATTAAAAAAAGTATAACATGACTGAAAAAAACTGACAAAAATAACTTAGGGATTTAACGTTTTTAATGTTTTGGCATTAAGTTTTACCCATTCCAAGTTGACACTTGACTAATTATTCTTGGGCTTCATATTATTTTTTTAATGCATTTTAGAATATAACACCTAGGAAACTACACAGACACCCAGGTGATGTAACAGATCACAGTTTATCATTCAAAGTAAATTTTAATGATTTTGTTCACAAATGTAGATGAATATTGCTTTTATATATTCTGTTTTTTATGAGCAGAAGACTAGGGTAAAGAGTTTTGTACAAAATTTCCTATCTGATATGACTAGTAATGAATTGGTGATATAATTAGTACATTCATATGCTTTTTTATAGAGGTCAGGTCACTTACAAATTGTGTTTTAGCTTTTGACTTTTTAACCTTCTAGTCACTTATTAAATTAATAACTCCTACACAAGAACACTGGCTTTTGGAGCTGCTCTCTAATGACTCACCGAATGATATTCATATAATTAATGGAGTTGATACATATTTTCTAGAACACTGCTATCACTGCAGTAAGGAGCTCTATTCTTCCTGTTTTATTTTACTTTTATCTTGCTATGTTTTCATCCAGTTAATGATGCTCCAATATGGCATTTGTCATGTACTTAGTGCATCTTGGGAATTTATATACTGTACTGTACCAAAGGCTGTTTGTAACACCTCATTACTGGTTTCTTAGGATATTTGAAGATGTGCATTCTGGTTAGCCAGGATAAAGGAGGACCCTGGAAGAGTGGATTAAATATAACCCTTTTACTGTAGCCTTCAGAATAGAGATAAAAAAGTGTTCTCCAGACGAACTAGAACATCAATCCATTAATCCATACATACACAACCTACCCAATATTTCTGCTTCTCATGCAGGTTCCTATGATCCACTTTGCTAACTCACTGCTAAAGTCCCTTGTTTTTGAAAATGTAGTGGGAACATCATCCTGCCAATGATTTTAGAAGTGTGGCAGGCATTCTCAGTCCCACTCTTTAATTTATTCTTCTAACAGTTGGCTGATATATCATCATGCATGTGGTGATGTAGTCCATCACCGCTTGCTCTGCTTTGCTAACAGCACCATGTAGTAAAATTGTACACCTCTGGTGCCATCTTATGTGTTCTAGATTTGATAAAATTTTTCTGATCTCCCTCTCACCACTTGGCTGCCTCCTTTGTTGATAGGCGGGAGTGATACCTTCCACTTGCTGACAGGATGCACAGTCCCATTCAAATGCTAAATAATCAGTGCAATGAAATCTGCATGTCGTTTTGGCAGAGCCTGATTTTCCTTTTAGCCTTGACTCTTACTTCCACACACATAAATAAAAAATGAAGAAAAAGCCAACAATGAACAATGTACATATATAGGGTTACATGTAGTTTACAAAGCCGCAAGCACATGTAATAACAAATGAGCTCAGACTGGGAAAATTCAGAAGGTGAGCAAAGAAGAAAAGAAAAGAAGAAGGCAGACCAAATTAATCAATTCTAAACAGTCATAATACAGTCCTCTGTGGGGTGGGGGAGCTCACTCACAGCCCTTGTGGGTCCTAGTCCATTGAGCAGGGCAGGCAGGGGGAAAAAAAAGGGGGAGGAGGTTGGGGGGATGGGGTCGGGGTGAGAGGAAGGACATGCGCAGGTAAGGGAGAGGGGGTGAGGACATCACCAGTTTCTCTCTCCATTGTCTAGCAGTCAAAACAGTAAGGCATGTCACACCATCAGTGTAACACAGAGGTGACCCTCAGGGTCAATGGTTACATAGCCCTATGGTAAGTCACTTCACATCTCGTGTAAGCTACCTGTATATTTACGAGCTTTAAAGGTTGTCCATGGTTTATGTGTCGTGAATTTAGAAATCTTGTCTAAAGTAAAGTAGATCAGCTCCTCCATCTCCACCACACAGTTGATTCACTGAAGCCATAGGAGGTGCAACTTTTAATCATCATGTGACCTAGAGCTGCTTAATTTCCAAAATAGCAGCTAAATACAGCACATTTTTAGTAAAAGGAAAACAAAATACTGTAACTTTAAATCACTTTAAAGATTCAAGTCAATACATTCTTATTAAAATCAATTTTCATATTGCAGGTCGCCTTTTTTTTTTTACTTTGATGACCTGTTGCACATCTGTGAAGGGTTTCAGTTCAGTAACCTTGTCAAACAATGGAGTTTCATCTCTGCAACATTGTATCATTTTGTATAACAGTTCATTCTCTGCAGAAGTTGATTCATTATAATGTCGGTGATGAGCACTGGAGTCTCAATACACTTTGTACACAGTGCAGAGGTCTCCCACATATTGTTTCCACATTTAGTCGAATGATTTAGGCCAGTAGTGTTTGACTACTTCCTCTATTGGTTGTATTCTCTTTAAAGTGGAAGTAAAGGGTAAAAAAAAACAGGTGAAAATGTTGCCCCCCCCCCCCCCCCCCCATGCTCATACACCTACTGCATGCCATTTGTAAAATAGATCAATATAAATACCTTTTTGATCACAAAGTTCCATCTCCTCTGTGCGAGTGAGCAGTTCAACAATGGGGCTGAATTTACAGACAGGGGAACCAGCGCTTAGTGATCATGTGACCGCACTAAACAAGATTAAAAATGGTATTTACACTGAGCTATTTTACAAACAGCATGCATAATGAGCATGAGCAGGAAGGTGGCAATATTTTAAAACAGAGTTGTATTAGTCTTCATGTCCACTAAAAATTGTCTAGTCAAATGTTCTTAAAGAGAAACTTTAACCTTATTACATAGTTATATAGTTGGTAAGGTTGAAAAAAGACACCAGTCTATCCAGTTCAGCCTGTGGTGTGTGAGTATGCTTGTGTTTATGTCAACAGTATATTGTATATCCTTGTATGTTGTGATTGTTAAGGTGCCCATCTAATAGTTTTTTAAAACTATCGAAGCTCCCTGCTGATACCACTGCTCGTGGAAGAGAATTCCACATCCTTGCCGCTCTGTCAGTAAAGAATCCTATACTCAGTTTAAGGTTAAACCGCTTCTCTTCCTATTTCAGTGAATGGCCGCGTGTCTTTTTAAACTCCCTTTCACTGAACAGTTTTTTCCCTATGCTAGGGTCACCAGTACGGTATTCGTAAATTGCTATCATGTCCCCTCTCAAATGTCTCCTCTCCAGAGAGAATAAGTGCAATGCTTGTAGTCTTTCCCCATAGCTGAGATCCTCTAGTCCCTTTATTAGCTTTGTTGCCCTTCTCTGGATTTCCTCCAGTTCCAGTACATCCTTCCTGAGGACTGGTGCCCTGAACTGGATGGAATACTCAAGATGTAGCTGGACCAGAGTCTTGTAGAGTGGGAGAATTATCTTTATTATAGATGGAGCGAATCCCCTTTTTAATGCATGCCACTATTCTGTTGGCTTTGCTTGCAGCAGCACTTGTCATTGGATGCCAATGCTGAGCCTGTCATCTACTAGAACCCCCAGGTCCTTTTCTATCCTAGATTCTCCCAGAGGTTCTCCCCCTAGTGAGTAACTTGCATTCATATTTTTAGCACCCAAATGCATTACTTTACATTTTTCAACATTAAACCTCAATTGCCATGTAGCTGCCCATCCCATTATTTTATTTAGGTCTTCTTGTAAGGTTTCCATATCCCGTGCGGAAGTTATTGCCCTGCTTAACTTTATATCATCTGCAAATACTGATATTGAGCTGTTTATCCCATCTGCTATATTGTTTATAATTAAACTAAACAGAATTGGTCCCAGGACAGATCCCTTGGGGACCCCACCTACCACACCGGACCATTCTGAGTATTCGCTGTTTATCACCACCCTTTGGACCTGCCTCAGTAGCCAGTTTTCAATCCAGGTACTCACTCTATGGCCCATGCCAACAGACCTCAGTTTGTAAAGTAAACGATTGTGGGGAACTGCATCAAATGCCTTTGCTAAATCCTGATGCACCACATCCACAGGCTTTCTTTTATCTAGATGGCAGCTCACTTCTTCATAGAATGTTAATAGATTGGTCTGGCAAGAGCTAAGATAGATAATTGCAC
Organism: Lithobates clamitans; assembly: GCA_037952925.1. Classification (NCBI taxonomy): domain Eukaryota; kingdom Metazoa; phylum Chordata; class Amphibia; order Anura; family Ranidae; genus Lithobates; species Lithobates clamitans. The sequence goes on along the minus strand of JBBGZY010000856.1, from coordinate 1,641,096 downwards.
TCTTTTTATTCTTTGCATACCTAATTTATCTTTTCCTCCCCATTCTCCCCCTGGTGGCCAATTTGTACTAGGGCAGATGAAACCATCTCCCTTTACTTCCTGGAACCCTGCCAAGAACTTCGGGTCTGCCTTCTGGAAGATGTGACAGGAATTTTCCAGGATTCAACTGTGATGCCAGGGTTACATCATCGGTGCCTTACTCAAATAGTGGTAAAACAGTAATTTTAAGTAAAAGCAAAAAATATTGGTTTAACTAATTTCTCACATATTACAAACATGGGTATAATTCATGACTTTTGTGCAAATGCAAAAGTGTTATAGATATACCCAATAATAAAAATATTATCATTTTGGATAATCAAGGTTTTGACGCTAAAGGATATTGTATATGTGGGTGCAAAAAATTTAAGAATGTGATCAGATGTGGGGATTTTATTTACCTTCATTCTCCTTGAATTCACATTTAGCTTTAAACTGCAGCTCAGTCAAAAATGTGTCCATCCTTGTGTCTAATGTTTGGTGTAAGTTTTTATCTCTGAAATAAGCTGTTTTCTGAATAGCAGAAATTATTTTCTCATAAATATATCCTCTACATTGAAAGTTGTCCTTTAAAAGAAAAGCCTTCTCAACATTTACTCTCCAATACAATGGTCTATACTCTTTGGCTATGTACAAGCACCCTTTCAATCAAATATGGTTTTAGATTTACTTTCCATCTTATCCAGTTTTTGCTGACATTTTCAGAGGATATCAAAGGATTTGAAGATTAAACAGTTACATGTCTAAGAAGCACAATTTCCTATCGTTGTTCTTTCCAGTAAAGATTACAATGTTCTTGGGCTATTCATCATTCAGCTGTCCTTTGCAGATGTCTGACTGCAGATCCAACACTTCTGAGAGCATGCTATGTACTCAAACTATCATGTGGCATTACATATTGTGCTGCACCAATGATTTGGTAGAATCTCAAAGCAATTTGATTTTGGTAAACAGGAGAAGCATGGACAACGGAACCATGGTTGGAAAAAATGAAACTGCATGCACCAGATAGAGAACACCTAACAGACTCCACACACATACAAGAAGAGTGTAACTTATACAAGCCATGTGACTTTGTATCATCAATGTACAGTTAAAATGTGCTTTGAAACTCTGATAATGTAATATCTGTACTTGAACAGTTGAAGGTATATCCTGTTTGACAATATAAACATAAATAAGGCACATATAATGTTATCCGATTCCTAACCATATTCTGAAATAAATTCCCATGTCCAATAGTCTAATGTTGTAACTATCAATATGTCTGTATCCAGTGGGATCCCCTTTTCCATTTAACATTAAGTGTTTTATATGATGGTTTTTGTTCTCTTAGTGAGTGTATATCACTAACCTACTTTGCTGTGCTATGGTATGCATTGCCACCCCACATGCAGCAAACAGCAGGCTCCCAGTTGCCTCTTATCATTGTGTGGCAACACCCTCATCACTTAACATTCTCATGTCTCCCTCACCAACAGAGAGGAATAGACATCACCAATATTTCTTGCCTTTATTTTCTGTTTCATGCTACAGCTTTGTCAAAGTTTAGCTCCCACATGGCTACTCTCTAAGCCCGGGTTCACACCTATGCGTTTCCCCACATCTAATTCGCATAGTAGGAGAATGTGACCGCCTCCCTATGGAGCCGGTTCACATATCTCCGGGGCGGCTGCGGAACGCACTGCACAAAAACTCTGTGCATCTTTGGCTCCATTTCAGGGCCGAATTCAGGCATAGAATCGGCCCTGATTCGTCCCTGAACCGGGGAACAGGGACGCACAGCGCTCCTGTGCGATCCGCAGCCCATTATAGTGTGAACCCGGGCTTAAGGGACACAAACAGTAAAAAAAACTTCTATTATGTACATTGGTGCCACCTTGCTTGCTGTGCTACTTCGGCTAGAAGTAGGGGCTAACTGGCAACTTTTGGCCCAGGGGGCAGCGACTCAGCCCTCCTCCTGCTCCCCTCTTCCCTGCTTTCTTCCGAACCCCCATCCCAGGCTGAAGCTCCACTCCAGGTACACTTTGCTCGCTGGGCGGGTCAGTGCCTGCTGCACTGACTTTGGGCTCCCAAACTGGCTGGCACAGGGTGGCCGGGTGCTGCAGGGGTGAGCCAGGGGATCTAAGTCTGGGCTGGACGGGGAGAGCTTCCATTGGGACATGGAGCTGACCTCTACTCAAACACAGTGTACACCATCCATGCTGGAGGAGGTGGCCTGCGCTCTGTCCTCATCCTCCTTCCGGACACTGGTGGGGACTTTTTAGTTCTCTTTACCAGGAAGTCTTTAGGCATGTCCAGGGCCAGTGCAAGGATTTTTGCCTACACAGGCGAAGGTGCATTTTGCTGCCACCCCTCCCCCATCATATTCCCACCCCCCCCTTCCCTCCATAATGTTACCCCCACCCCATATGGCCGGGCACAGCATTGAAGTTTTAGTTTGCCTCACCTGCCAGCTTCTGGTAGCCAGTGACAGAAAACGGGTATTGCATAACCCCATGGCTTGGTTATATTCCCCACTTACCCGCACTGGCTACCAGCAGCTGGGAGGTGAGTAACAGAGCAAAAGACAGGTTTTCTAAAAATCTGAATCCCCAATGCAAGTGCGTAGTTGCCAACATTTCAAAAAAAGTTCCAGGGACAGTTTTTTTATGTGCATTCAACAAGCCATTGAATATTGAGGGTATGTGCAGGATATGAGTGCAGAGAGTATTGAGGGAATGTGTAGCAAATGAGTGCGGAGAGTATAACAGTGGGTATGTGCAATAGAGGAGTGTGTAACAGGGGCCAGGGAGATGTGCCCAGCTGGTATGAAAGTACAGTCCATAAGGCTCTTCCACATGGATGGCCTGCCAAGGCTGTAAAAGCAAGCCACTGAGCAGCAGTTTTACAGCCTCTCCAACCACACAATTGCTAACATTACATTCTGAAAGAGCTGTACACATGCTGTGCATACACTTTTCTTTGCGGGTGCTACACTTTTAACTCAGATTGCAATGTTTGACAGGCTTAATCACCTGTCAAACTTGTCCATTAAGTTTAATGGGAGTGCACACAACCATGTGTGAAACACTTGGCTCTCAGTTGCAGTGTGATATTTTTTTACTACAAAATCCCCCTGGGATTGGAAGCTGGGGAATTTATGCAAGTGGGAGCCTGTAATAAAAAAAGAAAAAAACCTAGTGCCGGAGGGCACGGTTGAAACCCCTAGGGGTCTATTATAGACAGACCAAATAATTTAGGTATTGAAATATACATTTTATTGAACATAACAACATGAATAAATGAAAAGCAATATATAAAAGCAATATGTGGTACCCAGTTAAACAATTGTATGAAGAAACCACTGTCCTGAGGTATAGCGGACTAGTGAAGATTCATACAGGCGTAGATGCTTTTCCTCCATGCACTTCCTCAGCATGAATTGTAAATGCTGAGAGTGCAGGTATAAAGGGGTGTGTATCAAGGCACTTAGCCTATTGTAATCCTTGATTGTGATGTTAAACAGCTGGTCCCAGTGAAGAGGGCAGAGACACGGCTGCCGTGGCCGGCAAAATCCGCCCACCAGTCCCCCAGCAAGATGATGCACGGCGTGAGCCCGCCCAGAAGTCCAGGAATATATATGATTGTTTTTGTATTCACTGCAACTTTTGTAGTTTCTTTGACATTGTCAAATTTACCTTTGTTACTTATTGGATACTAAACTATACCATTTGTATATTTTCTTTTATTGTAGAAAATTTGTACCGATCTGACTGAATTAACCTCTGAAGAAGGACTGTTAGTCCATAACATGTATGGTGTCTGCGCCTGTATGGATCTCCACTAGTCCGCAATACCTCAGGACAGTGGTTTCTTCATACAATTGTTTAACTGAGTACCACATATTGCTTTTATATAGTATATATAGGGAAAAAAACGTGCTTAGATAAATGTAAACCTTAATGAGAAATAAAAAAACTATTGATGTTCAAAAAAAAATCCAAAAAGCAGCAGCATATAGCAAATAAAGCATGTAATATATTTGGAAAGGGAAAGCTGTGCTATATAAAAATGCAGGTCAGCAGTACGTTGTATGATCCAGAATATTGAAGTACATTTCAAACAAACGACACCCGGGTGAGCTATATTCTTAGCAGTGCCATCACCTGATAAAAAACACGTTTATCAGATAGTAAGCGAGGGAAAGCGGGTGGCTATAGCCAAGCCAAGGCCTTTGCTTGTCCAGAAGGAGCGTCCAGGCAGGGGTAGTCACTGGATATGAGTGTGTGCTCCGATCTCTTAAGCCGTAAATAGCCCTTAGACCTCAGTGGTAACAGGGTATGGAAGAGAAACGACCATAGCGTAATCTCGGTTAAATACAGTTTATTTAAAATAGTAATGCACTTCCATATTAATTGCAGGTAAATCGCATTAAAAAAGCAGGGCCGGCCGGCTACAATAAAAACTTTCCATCCTCCTAGGACAACAGTGTGGTGACGTCAGCATGTATCCTCCTCCAGACGCGTTTCGTCATAGGTTGACGTTGTCAATGGGGAATATTGTTTTTCATTTATTCATGTTATGTTCAATAAAATTTATATTTCAATACCTAAATTATTTGGTCTGTCTATAATAGACCCCTAGGGGTTCCAATCGTGGCCTCCAGCACTAGTTTTTTTTCTTTGTTCGATTTAAATTGGGTCGGACAGACCAAATTGCCGTTTACACACACTCCAATCTCTCCTTTTTTTTTGTAATAAAAAAGGGGAAATGTGGATGGGGAATAAGCCATCCACAGCTCAGTAGAAAGTAAGGGAACTGAACTGCAAGGGGTCAATGTGCAGGGAAAAAAGGTCACTGCAAAGAGATATCTGGACTGGACCATGAATGTGGGCCTGTTATCTCTGTAGAAGGAGCAAGCTGCAGACTAAGATGGGGGATTTACAGAACCCCAAGGGGAAGCTACAGAGTGAAAAAATAAATGCTGTCACTTGGAGCAAGGGACGGCATGGCCTACGTTCATCTGCCTCAATCTGGCTTGCAAGTGCAGCCATCAGAGGACAGACTGCACCCAAAACGAGCTTTTGGCTGAACTTATCCTACACGTGTTTGGGGACCCTACTGTCCATGGTGGAACTGGTCTGTCTTCTATGGTTCCACAAGCTTGTGGTGTGTCCTTACCACCTTGCTGATGTGGTTCCGCTGGTACCTGTAGTTTTACAAGCATGTGCTCTGTTTTTTCTTCCTTGGTGCACAGAGCTGGTAGCTATGGGAGTCGCCCACCTCATTATTTATTATTATACCTTACTTAATGGCCGCTACCTGTCCAGTCTCCCAGTCATCCGCAATATTTAATTTGTATTCCTTGTTCCAGTTCAATTTCCATTCCTTGTTGGAATTTCTTGTTACAGTTTTAGTTCCTAGTTCGTAACCTTTGGTTACCCTACTGTTTCCCTGATCCTTGTGACTTCTGCGTGTCTGGTTCCTTGCATTCTCTGTGACCCTGTGCACTTATCTCCTAACTGTTTCTTTATGGACTGACTTCCTGTATACCAACCTTGGCTCTCTCTCTCTGAATTTGCTTGTCTGCCACCTGCCCTTACCTTTGGCCTGTTTCCTGGAACTTCTTATCATCTCTGCCCACTTCAGCTCCACTAGTACTCCTGTTCTGCTACTGTAGCTGCTTGCTCAGTTTTGTCTCTGCACCTTGTGACCTGGGGGTCACAATCTGGTAATAGCACACAATGAAACCCATCTCCACCATTAGGATCTTTAAACTGCTTAGATTCTGCTCCCCATGGGATCTTGAGTCACCTCCACCTTGTAGTTGGTAAAGTGGGTCCACAATTATCCAGCCATGTGTGACAGGGGCTTTCCTAAAGGCCTCCTTACCAACATTTGTTTTGAGAAAATTTGCAAAGATACCTTTACCCTTGTGTATTACAAATACCTTCCCCTGAAGGTTGAGTGTAGAGGACCCATGAACGGCAGACTTTGTAGCAGATTTACTGCCTGGCCAGCTGTAATAATAGAAGTAAATACATCACTGCTCACTGGTTCATAAACTACACAGGGGTGTTACAAGATTGAAGAAATGGATTTTGCCTTTATCAACCACCAGTAGTAAGACAGAATGTAGTAACAAAATTAGATATTCACCCATAAGAACCTATTATCAGTTTGGGTTGCCCTAACAAGCATAAAGAAAAACTAGGGGAAGCAAAGGTTGTCCTAAGAGGACAAACATTACCCAAACACTATCTGAAAAAACAATAAAGTTTATTAGTACTACAAAACACCACACAATTATAATTACAAAAATAGAAACGGGCAATGATAGGAGATTAATCATGGACCAAATTAAAATTGATAACGTTATCATTAAAAACAACGGAGCTGCGGCCAATCATACCTCATACATACGCCAATCACCACATAGAGACACTATTGGTAGGAAAAATTCAGTAGTTGATACTAAAAAAGTCCCATACTTTTGTAATCAAGCAGGTGGTATGACGGGATGGTGGGTATGTGTGGATGAAGCTAATATTAGTATTCCATAGCTGAAAATAGTTCAGCACAATAATTAGAATAAAAAGTCTGGGACGGATGGACCCAATTCAACAGTAAAGGCAGCAGAAATGGCCGGCAGGGCTAACCTAGATGATTATGTAGTAATCACCAATGATGCAGTAGGACAGCGGTATTTTGGCAGAGGTAGCAGGGGGAGCAATTTCAGCCAGAGCAACAGACTTAGACATAGATTGGAGTAATATTTCTCTCACCAAATAGATGGCTTCAGTTGTTCTTGGATCGCTGAACTCAACCCCTGAGTGTGGCTGTTGGTGTCAGTCCAGATCAGCTCTCTGCCATCCAAACAGTGTCCACGCTGTGCAGAGTACCGCTAAGCATAGCCGTGCATTGGAGGAAAAGCCCGGTCATCAGCTGTATTTTTCCCGCGGTTAGGCATTCATCCACAGTGAGTGCGCGGCTCCGAGGTGACGTGCTGACGTCACGTGCTGACGCGTTTCACCAGCCAATGAACGCTGGTTTCTTCAGAGCAACGGGAAGTCCGTGGATCGAGATTAAATAGACCGGGCATTATGAAGTGTAATTGCTTCCAATAACCCACAGATGTCATCCAGGGTAACCTCTCATTACAGACATTCAGTAGATATGAGTACCGCAATTGGCTATATATGATCAATCGTGGCCAATTTATACATTACAAATATACAAAGTAACAGCTCAAAAATAATAATGTGAAAACGGGTAGAGAGAAATCAAAAGAAATTATAATAATATAGAGCAAAATAAGAGAATTGAATTGAATGTTGAATTGGGTCCATCCGTCCCGGACTTTTTATTCTAATTATTGTGCTGAACTAGTTTCAGCTATGGAATACTAATATTAGCTTCATCCACACATACCCACCATCCCGTCATACCACCTGCTTGATTACTGAAGTATGGGACTTTTTTAGTTTCAACTACTGAATTTTTCCTACCAATAGTGTCTCTATGTGGTGATTGGCGTATGTATGAGGTATGATTGGCTGCGGCTCCGTTGTTTTTAATGATAACGTTATCAATTTTAATTTGGTCCATGATTAATCTCCTATCATTGCCCGTTTCTATTTTTGTAATTATATTTGTGTGGTGTTTTGTAGTACTAATAAACTTTATTGTTTTTTCAGATAGTGTTTGGGTAATGTTTGCCATGTTAGAAGATTGGTGGCAGAGAGGAGATCAAGGACAGCCACCACTGGTCTTACAAAACAAAAATAAAGGGGTAAGATTATGCAGGAATTGAGATATGATTTCTCAGTGGGTGGATGACTGCATTGAGCTCAGGTTCACACTGAGCTGCGGGAATGAAGCCGTGAGAGTTCAGCTGAACTTGCACGATTTCACTCCCGCATGTCAGTCCTGATTTCAGGCGTGATTTCAGAGACATTTGTGCAGTCAATGTAAATCGGAGCCCGAAATTGCAAAAAGTAGTACAGAAACTACTTTTTTTAATCGGTGCAGCGCCGCAAATGCGGCGTTGCACTGATTAGGATGGTGCCATTGCCAGCAATTGCCGCCAATTTGACATGCAATTTGGCATGTCAAATAGTACCAATGTGAACCAGGGCTGAGAGAAACAAAGAAATTGCTTCAAGATAAGAAAGAACCTATCAAAATATGAGGAAAAATGTCTGCTTTAATAAAGCTATAAGGGATTGGGACTAACATATCTTATCTACAGTTAAATACCTGTATATTTTTAAAATTGCATATTGTAATATTTATTGTACATTTTACTACTCTGTGCTGAACTGTACACAAGAGTCAGCATGTGTGGACTCACATAAGATTTTTATTATTATACAGGATTTATATAGGGCCAACAGTTTACACAGCACTTTATAATATAAAAGGGAGACAGTACAGTTAAAATACAATGAAATACAAGAGAGTTAAGAGGTCCCTGCTCAGAAGAGCTTACAATCAAATAGGGTGGGGCAAGTAGTACAAAAGGTTGTAACTGTGGGGAATGAGCTGATGGAAGTGATAAAAGATTGGTTGGAGGCGTGATAGACTTACCTGAAGAGATTTTTTCAGGGATCGCCTGAAGGCAGCCAGAGTAGGAGATAGTCCGACAGATTGAGGTGGAGAGTTGCAGAGGATGGGAGAAGCTCTGAAAAAGTCCTGGAGACGAGCATGGAAGGAGGTGACAAGGGAGCTTGAAAGCAGGAGGTGCTGAGAGGAATGGAGAGGATGGTTTGGGTGATATTTGGAGACAAGATTGGTGATGTAGCTGGGAGCAGAGTTGTGAATGGTTTTGTATGTTGTAGTTAGTATTTTTAATTCAATTTGTTGGGTGATCGGAAACAAGTGTAAGGAATGGCGGAGAGGGGTGGCAGACACTGAGCAGCTAGTAAGGTAGATGAGTCTGGCAGCAGCATTCATGATAGACTGAAAAGGGGATAGCCTATGAAGAGGTAGACCTATGAGTGAGGTGAGGAGTAGACACAGGGCCAGTGCTACCACTAGGCGAACTAGGCAGCTGCCTAGGGCGCACTGCCACCTAGGGGACAGCCATGGCCAGTGCCACATTCCTCTCCTGTCACCTCCACATCCCCGGTGGTTGTCACCTCGAGAGCCGCCATACAAACTCTGCTGCCAGGTGGAACCGTGGAAGTACTAAGCCAGTTGGCAGGACTGAGTGAGGACGGACAGACCGGGCACTCCAGCCATGAGCTGCTTGCTGTGTCCGTCAAGGCAGCTCAGGTCAGTTCAATGAGGGGCAAAACACATCACAGGGGGGTATAGTCTATACAGGGCAGTGTGCGCAGGAAGGGGGGCAGTTTGTGCGGGAAGAGGGTGTAGGGTTAAAGGGGGGCAGTGTATACAGGAAGGGGAGTGTAGGGTTAAAGGGTGGCATTATGTGCAGGAAGGGGGGCAATGTGTACAGTTTTTTTTTTTTGGTGGGGGGGTGCAAGTAACTGGTCTTGCCTAGGGCGCAAAATAGTCAAGCATCGACCCTGAGTAGACAGATAGATTTATGTGTCATCGATCCACTATATGCATTACTAACCGATTATGGCGTATGAACAAAATAGTAAGCATTGAAAAAAATGGTCAGTTGAATTCTCAGTTTAAAGCCCAACTTCAGGATAGACACTTGCAGTGCACCTCCACCCCATACATTGTGCCCACACACTGTGTTAGAGGCTAGAGGAATAGGCAGGTTTTGGTGACTTCCTCTTCTCCCTGATGCTCTGGACTAAAATGTATGCATTGTATATGTGGAAGTAAGCATGCAACTGCATCTTGGAATGCATAATGCCGCGTACACACGACCGGACCTTTCGGCAGAAAAGCTCAGATGGAATCATTCCATCGGACATTCCGATCGTGTGTGGGCTTCATCGGACTTTCTCTTTCGAAAATTCTGATGGACCTAGAAATAGAACATGTTTCAAATCTTTCTGATGGAATCAGTTCCTATCGGGAAAATCGCTCGTCTGTATGCTGTTCCGACGGACCAAAAATGACGCAAGGGCATTATGTGCAGGAAGGGGGGCAATGTGTACAGTTTTTTTTTTTTTGGTGGGGGGGTGCAAGTAACTGGTCTTGCCTAGGGCGCAAAATAGTCAAGCATCAACCCTGAGTAGACAGATAGATTTATGTGTCATCGATCCACTATATGCATTACTAACCGATTATGGCGTATGAACAAAATAGTAAGCATTGAAAAAAATGGTCAGTTGAATTCTCAGTTTAAAGCCCAACTTCAGGATAGACACTTGCAGTGCACCTCCACCCCATACATTGTGCCCACACACTGTGTTAGAGGCTAGAGGAATAGGCAGGTTTTGGTGACTTCCTCTTCTCCCTGATGCTCTGGACTAAAATGTATGCATTGTATATGTGGAAGTAAGCATGCAACTGCATCTTGGAATGCCTAATGCCGCGTACACACGACCGGACCTTTCGGCACAAAAGCTCCGACGGAATCATTCCATCGGACATTCCGATCGTGTGTGGGCTTCATCGGACTTTCTCTTTCGAAAATTCTGATGGACCTAGAAATAGAACATGTTTCAAATCTTTCTGATGGAATCAGTTCCATTGTATGCTGTTCCGACGGACCAAAAATGACGCAAGGGCAGCTATTGGCTACTGGCTATTTAACTTCCTTCTTCTAGTCCCGTGGTACGTCATCGCATTCTAAACGATCGGACTTTGGTGTCATCGTGTGTAGGCAAGTCCGTCGGAACTCTGTCGGAACTCCGTCGAAAAAACCGTCAGAGTTTATTCTGACGGAAAAAACGGTCATGTGTACGCGGCATTAGTATGGAGACTTTAATCACTTTGAGGGATTCCCCACAGCAAGGATATTTGTTGGTCTATATATCAGCTAAGTGCCTTCCAAATAAAATGTATTCCATATTTTACAGTGTGCTTACTTTGTCTATGCGTGCTACAGAGTGGGGCCCTTGCTCTCTTTGGGAATTGAGTGGTGTCTCTGAAGAGGTCTGACATGCCCCTTACTTAGTCAGACCTATAGCTTTGCAATTATAAAAGCTCATGCACCCTGCTGATTGAAGAGCTCTGGCTCTAACTATGCAGGTTGGACCTTTGCAGAGCTCTTCTTCCCCACAGAGAGTAAGGATCCTGCTCTGCAGCATGCTGGCATTGAACAGGGTTTCTAATCAGGTTGTAGTTACCTTAGAAAGGGAAAAAACTGTCAGATGTTAAGCAGATTTTGTTTTGATATACCTTCAATGTAGCTGTTTAAAAATGAAAGTTCAGTTGGGCTTTAATTGGTCTGATACAGATTTGAATGTGTGGTGTTTCTGCACTCTAAGCTGGTCAATGGTATTATTCACACCATTGAACTGTACAGTTTTCTAAAGCTGGAAAGCTCAACGTTGCATTACAATTTCTTATAATCAAACTATACATAACAAAATGTATCTGCAGCAGGGATTGTAATGTGTGGGTGGCTTAACAAATCTATATTAATTTAAGGTCAAGTATTCTACTCAAATGTATCAATACAATTTCAATAGATTAATCATGTGTTTAGAGTTTGTAGTGATCAATGTACATCTTCTACCATTTGGCATATGAATACATTATAATTCAGTTTACAAAGTAAAACATCTGGTACACATGTGGTGCATTCAACATATGCAATAACATATAACAAAACACTATAAAATTAACTATTGTTTATAACTGTGTGGATTTGAATTGTGGGTCTGTGGTATTTGGAAAATTGGAAAGATGCCTTCCATGCAACGAAAGCAGTTCTGGTTGAATTTCTCCTGCCATAAAAGTACATTTTTTTTCTTCAATTCAACAAAGCAGATTGCTTTAGGTGGCATTTCAAACTGCCTTCCTTCTCATGGACTTAAAGCCAAACTCCAGAAAAACAGCAAAATGCACAGATAGAATATATATGTGAGAACTGATGTGTCTGCTAAAGCCTTTGTAATTTTGTACACCCAGTTTTAGTATATGGGCTCCCCTATGAGATAACTCAGCCCAAGTTCTGCACTCCCTGTGTCTTCTGTGCTGTCTGAGCAATACAGCTTGGTCTTAGACTTACCCCAGGCTGTGATTGGGCAATAAAAGAATAGTGGCATACTGATGACATTCCGGGGTAACTAGACATGGTATTGCACTGCAGTAGTAATTGTTAAAGTGGAGGGCCACCCTAAAAAAAAAATTGCACCAAAATTCTGCAAAAAATTTAAAAAAAACATGTGAAGAAAAAAAATTACTTACCTGAAACCCTTGTTGCTAGGCAGTCTTCCTAATCTGCCTCTTTCTATTCCGTGGCATGTCCTGCTCCTCGGTGAGCGGCCCCGTTGCCTTCTGAAAACTGTGTGTGTTCCCAGAAAACCACGGGGCCATTCACAGAGCGCCACGCTGCTCGAATGTGCGCAGTAGGAAATAGGCAGTGAAGCCACAAGGCTCCACTGCCTGTTTCCCTTAGTTTGGATGACGGTACCAGGACCCAAGAGCCGAGGGACGGGTCGGCCTCGGACGGCCAACATCGCGGGCACCCAGGACAGGTAAGTCTACTTATTTAAAGTCAGCAGCTACAGTGTTAGCTACTGACTTAAAAAAAAAAAATTGTGGCCGGAACCCCGCTTTAAGTACATTATCCAATGTCAGTGAGTTATTGTTTGCTTTAGAACTGCACCTATTCCCACACAGGTCTATGGGAAAGCAAAACCATCTGAAGCAAGTCAAATGCACCTGTTGTGAATTCGGGATGATCTTGGAAACACATTAAACTGATGCCAAAAGCACCATGGTTTTGCTCATCAAAGCCCATTGACACTGGCTCTTACAATTTAAAAAATTCAAGGTTCAAGGCATTTTTTTTTCATTTTGACCTTACTCATTTTATATTTAAAAAAACCTGAATGAAATGTTAAAACTACCACGTGAAAGTCTGCTATATGAGAAATACAGTGTGAAATTTATCCAGGTATGCCAAGCAATTATAGCATATTGCTCTGTAAACTGACACCAAAACAGAAATATCTTATCACAAAAGTACCAGTTACCTAAGGACATAAAAGGATTTATACCGTCCCATGTGAGTCCACTAAAAGCCTTATTACACAGAAAACATTTTTCCTAGCTTATGCTGGTAAAATCCATTATGATTCAAACTGAAAATTTAAGAAAAGATACATGGTTCAAATATTTATATGTATCAGTGCTAAAAATTTAGTAATTCTGGATGTTAGGTTGTCCAGAAGAGTATGACAGAATTAATTTGTTGGTCTATATAGACAGATCAATATATGAAGAATAAACGCCATACTTGGAATAGGAATAATAAATTCTAAATATTCACAGTAATTAATAACATAGATAGTATGACCTGCTTGCTTTCTGAAAGAATATGCAAATGCTTTATGCATCCTGCTTACAACAGCCAAATGGAGATAAATAAGGCATAGTCATATGACAAGAGACCACAAGGCCAAGCTTATGACTACAGACACCTGGTTGACTGGCAATCTGGACTCCTGCTGTGCCTTCAAAAAATAATACTGCACAGAGACCTAGTAACGACATCAAATAAAGTATATACTACAAACAGCAAGCCTTTACTGAAAAATGTCAATATCATTATGTTGATTGAAGAGGAGGGGGAGGAATAAAATATATTGGTAGCTTAAAAACCTGAATTAAGTGAAAACAGCTTCAAAGAGCTAAGCAGTAATGTAGTGGAGTACTCTTTTAGTCATAAAGCTCAGATTTTATGGTAGGCTCCTTTAACTCCTTATCACACATTCCCTTGTATTATCACAATGTCCTGAGCTCCTGGACAAGTTTCCCTGTTAGCTGCCATCTGCAGTTCATAGAGACCGCACCTGGTGAGGAATAAATGGCTGGGGTTATGATGGTTCACCACTATGTTGTGGATGCACAAATTATGGGTTAAATATGAATTATATCTCAAAGACTTTTTTTTTTACCAGAGATTAGTGGCGGCTGGTGCTCAAAAATTTTTTTTGAGGGGGGGGCACACAAACTGAAAAATACTGAAAAAAACATCAATTGCAGCCTCACTGTGCCCATCAATTGCAGCCTCACTGTGCCCATCAATTGCAGCCACTGTGCCCATCAATTGCAGCCACTATGCCCATCAATTGTAGCCTCAATGTGTCCATCAATTGCAGCCACTGTGTCCATCATTTTCAACCACTGTGCCCATTAATTGTAGCTCCACTGTGGCCATTAAATGCAGCCTTATTGTGCCCATAATATGCAGCCTGTACAGTATGGAGGGACGTGTATATAGGAAATGGATGGTATTAGTATATACAGGAAGGAAGGTGAGTGTATACATCTATATATACACCCACCTTCCTTCCTGTATATAGAGACTAGGGATGAGCCAAACACCCCCTGGTTCGGTTCGCAGCAGAACATGCGAACAGGCAAAAAATTTGTGCGAACACCGTTAAAGTCTATGGGACACGAACATGAAAAGTCAAAAGTGCTAATTTTAAAGGCTTATTTGCAAATTATTGTCATAAATGTTTTGGGGACCTGGGTCCCACCCCAGGACACATGTATCAATGCAAAAAAAAGTTTTAAAAGCGGACGTTTTTTCGGGAGCAGTGATTTTAATAATGCTGAAAGTGAAACAATAAAAGTGAAATACCTGGGAGGTGTCTATAGTATGCCTGTAAAGTGGCGCATGTTTTCCGTGTTTAGAACAGTCCGAGAGCAAAATTACATTTCTAAAGCAAAAAAATCATTTAAAAGTACTTGCGGCTATAATGAATTGTCGGCCCGGGCAATACACATAAAAGTCATTGAAAAAAATGGCATGGGATTCCCCCAGAGTCAATTACCAGACCTTTCGGGTCAGGTATGAATATTAAGGGGAACCCCGAACTAAAATTTTAAAAAAATTGCATGGGGGTCCCCCAAATTCCATACCAGGCCCTTCAGGTCTGGTATGGATATTAAGGGGAACCCCGCGCAAAAATTTAAAAAAAAATTGCATCCCAGACCCTTATCCGAGCACGCAACCTGGCAGGCTGCAGGAAAAGAGGTGGGGACGAGAGAGCGCCCCCCTCCTGAACTGTACCAGGCCACATGCCCTCAACATGGGGAGGGTGCTTTGGGGTAGCGGCCCCCCAAAGCACCTTGTCCCCATGTTGATGGGGAGAAGGGCCTCATCCCCACAACCCTTGCCTGGTGGTTGTGGGGGTCTGCGGGCGGGGGGCTTATCAGAATCTGGAAGCCCCTTTAACAAGGGGAATCCCAGATCCCGCCCCCCCATGTGAAATGGTAATGGGTACCCCTACCATTTCACAAAAATGTGTGAAAATGGTAAAAAAACACAAGACACGGCTTGGGACAAGTCCTTTATTAAAAAATAAAAAAATAAAAGTGTCCCACGAAGTCCATTCATCTTCTTCTTCTTCTCTCGCTCCGACGGAAAAAGGAAAAAAAAGGCTCACGCCACCACCGATCTGCCTCCATGGCAGGTACCCGCCGTAATGACCGGCCTCTCAGGTGACAGCTCTTTTATAACTGAGGTCGGGGCCGCACGATGACATCGCCGGGTGACTCCGCCCCCTTTGATGCATTGGGACTTCCCTATGGCTTTCCCGAAGCATTAGAGGGGGGCAGGGCCACCTGGGTTACTTAACCGAGTGACCCCACCCCCTCAATCCCCACAACTACCGGGCAAGGGTTGTGGGGATGAGGCCCTTGTCTCCATCAACATGGGGACAAGGTGCTTTGGGGGGGGCGCTACCCCAAAGCACTCTCCCCATGTTGAGGGCATGTGGCCTGGTACGATTCAGGAGGGGGGGCGCTCTCTCGTCCCCCCTCTTTTCCTGCAACCTGCTAGGTTACGTGGTATGGATTTTTGGGGGGACCCCACGCCATTTTTATTTTTTATTTTGGCGCAGGGTACCCCTTAAAATCAATATCAGACCTGAAGGGTCTGGTATGTTTTTGAGGGGGACCCCCACGCCATTTTTTTTTTATTTAGGCGCAGGGTTCCCCTTAATAACCATACTCCTGAAGGGCCTGGTATGGAATTTGGGGGGACCCCCACGCATTTTTTTTAAAATTTTGGTTCGGGGTTCCCCTTAATATTCATACCAGACCCATAGAGTCTGGTAATGGACTGTGGGGGAATCCCATGCTGTTGTTTTCAATTACTTTTATGTGTATTTCCGGGACAGACAATTCATTATAGCCGCAAGTACTTTTAAATTACTTTTTTTCCTTTAGAAATGTCATTTTGCTCTCGGACTGTTCTAAACACGGGAAACATACACCACTTTACAGGCATACTATAGACACCCCCAGGTATGAAATTTAAAGGAATATTTCACTTTTATTGTTTCACTTTAAGCATTATTAAAATCACTGCTCCCGAAAAAACGACCGTTTAAAAAAAAAAAAATTTCATTGATACATGTCCCCTAGGGCAGGACCCAGGTCCCCAAAACTTTTTTTGACAATACCATCCATATAAGCCTTTAAAATTAGCACTTTTGATTTCTCCCATAGACTTTTAAAGGGTGTTCCGCGGCTTTCGAATTTGCCGCGAACACCCCAAATTGTTCGCTATTCGGCGAACGGGCAAGCACCTGATGACTTACGTTCGACTCGAACATCGGGCTCATCCCTAATAGAGACCTTCCTCCATTATCACTGACTGCAGATATATATCATCTGTTCTGTTACTGTGTATATAGCTGTATACAGGACTGACAAGTGATGTATATCTGCAGTCAGTGATGATGGAGGAAGGTCTCTATATACAGGGAGGAAGGTGGGTGTATATATAGCTGTATACACCCACTTTCCTTCCCGTATATAAAGACCTTCCTCCATCATCACTGACTGCAGATATACATTAACTGTCCTGTATACAGCTATAAACACAGCAATAGGACAGGTGATGTAGTAAGGTGGACTGGACGGTCTCTCTCTCTGCTGAGTCTGTCTCTCTCCTCTCTCCTCCGGGCCGGCTGATCTGTACAGTACACCTACACCCAGCTCCTCTAGCTGCATGATCACGCACAGGCCCAGTCTCTGCACTGCCACAGAGACTCATGTGGAGAGAAGCGACGGGGAAGTGTGTACTGTACGACCAACACCTGTGCAGAGTGGAATGGCTGCTGTCAGTGGGAAATGCCGGGCATTTCCCAACATTGGTGAGGCCTACGGGTGGCACTGAGATGGACACAGTGCTGCATAGCTTACCCATCGGTCCAGCAGGCCGTGCTCTCTGAGTGAGTGATGGGAAACCGGAGGTAAAGGTTTTGCGAAAAGCACCATTTACCATCCTCAGGACCCACCAATCATACGCAAGCAACAGGTGGAATGAAACAATCAATGTAGAGTGGGGGAGTGTTCCAGGCACATAGCTTGCGCCCTATGGACACTCCAAAGACCACCCAAAGACCAGCGGGTCAAGCTGTAACCAGTAGCAACTGGGAATACAGAAAACAGGAGAAGGCAAGTTCTTATTAGGAATGATCGGTATTAAAGGATAAGTTCACTTTTCGCAGCATGTTACACGCATGTTCAGGGTGTAACATGTTACATGTTATCGATGCCCCCGCCAATCCCCCATTGTGTTCCTCCTAGCTCGCTGTCACAATTTAAATGTGGTAGTGTGGGGCTCCACCAGCCGCATCATTCATTCATAGCTGTTCTGTGAATGTGAAAACTACAAGTACCGACATCCTTTGTGGCTGACAGCCTGTAGTTCTCAATGAACTACCATGTCACTGTTGAGCGTTCTGGTAATTCATCAGTATCAGTGTACAATGTACAGGCAGACAGCTACTAATCACGGGTGCAATGCTTTTCAGGCTCCTACACAAAAAAAAACAGTTAATGCACATTTTTTTACCTGCACTTTTACCTGCACTTTTTTTTAACCACTTGAGCCCCGGACCATTATGCTGCCTAAGGACCAAAGGTCTTTTTTCAATTTGGCACTGCGTCGCTTTAACTGCTAATTGCGCGGTCATGCAATGCTGTACCCAAACGAAATTTGCGTCCTTTTCTTCCCACAAGTAGAGCTTTCTTTTGATGGTATTTGATCACCTCTGCGGTTTTTATTTCTTGCGCTATAAATGGATAAAGACCGAAAATTTTGAAAAAAAATGATATTTTCTACTTTTTGTTATAAAAAAATCCAATAAACTCAATTTTAGTCATACATTTAGGCCAAAATGTATTCGGCCACATGTCTTTGGTAAAAAAAATGTCAATAAGCGTATATTTATTGGTTTGCGCAAAAGTTATAGCGTCTACAAACTAGGGTACATTTTCTGGAATTTACACAGCTTTTAGTTTATGACTGCCTATGTCATTTCTTGAGGTGCTAAAATGGCAGGGCAGTACAAAACCCCCCCAAATGACCCCATTTTGGAAAGTAGACACCCCATGGAAATTGGTAAGAGGCATGTTGAACCCATTGAATATTTATTTTTTTTGTCCCAAGTGATTGAATAATGACAAAAAAAAAAAAAATATTTACAAAAAGTTGTCACTAAATGATATATTGCTCACACAGGCCATGGGCCTATGTGGAATTGCACCCCAAAATACATTCAGCTGCTTCTCCTGAGTATGGGGATACCACATGTGTGGGACTTTTTGGGAGCCTAGCCGCGTACGGGGCCCCGAAATCCAATCACCGCCTTCAGGACTTCTAAGGGTGCAAATTTTTGATTTCACTCTTAACTGCCTATCACAGTTTCGGAGGCCATGGAATGCCCAGGTGGCACAAAACCCCCCCCAAATGACCCCATTTTGGAAAGTAGACACCCCACGCTATTTGCTGAGAGGCATATTGAGTCCATGGAATATTTTATATTTTGACACAAGTTGCGGGAAAGTGACACTTTTTTTTTTTTTTTCGCACAAAGTTGTCACTAAATGATATATTGCTCACACAGGCCATGGGCATATGTGGATTTGCACCCCAAAATACATTTAGCTGCTTCTCCTGAGTATGGGGATACCACATGTGTGGGACTTTTTGGGAGCCTAGCCGCGCACGGGGCCCCGAAAACCAATCACCGCCTTCAGGATTTCTAAGGGTGTAAATTTTTGATTTCACTCTTCACTGCCTATCACAGTTTCGGAGGCCATGGAATGCCCAGGTGGCACAAACCCCCCCCCAAATGACCCCATTTTGGAAAGTAGACACCCCAAGCTATTTGCTGAGAGGCATGGTGAGTATTTTGAAGCTCTCATTTGTTTTTGAAAATGAAGAAAGACAAGAAAAAACTTTTTTTTTTTCTTTTTTCAATTTTCAAAACTTTGTGACAAAAAGTGAGGTCTGCAAAATACTCACTATACCTCTCAGCAAATAGCTTTGGGTGTCTACTTTCCAAAATGGGGTCATTTGGGGGGGTTTTGTGCCACCTGGGCATTCCATGGCCTCCAAAACTGTGATAGGCAGTGAAGAGTGAAATCAAAAATTCACGCCCTTAGAAAGCCTGAAGGCGGTGCTTGGTTTTCGGGGTTCCGTACGCGGCTAGGCTCCCAAAAAGTCCCACACATGTGGTATCCCCGTACTCAGGAGAGGCAGCAGAATGTATTTTGGGGTGTAATTTCACATATTCCCATGGCATGTTTGAGCAATATATCATTTAGTGACAACTTTGTGCAAAAAAAAAAAAAATAAATTGTCTCTTTCCCGCAACTTGTGTCGCAATATAAAATATTCCATGGACTCGACATGCCTCTCAGCAAATAGCTTGGGGTGTCTACTTTCCAAAATGGGGTCATTTGGGGGGTTTTGAACTGTCCTGGCAATTTATGCACAACATTTAGAAGCTTATGTCACACATCACCCACTCTTCTAACCACTTGAAGACAAAGCCCTTTCTG
Organism: Lithobates clamitans; assembly: GCA_037952925.1. Classification (NCBI taxonomy): domain Eukaryota; kingdom Metazoa; phylum Chordata; class Amphibia; order Anura; family Ranidae; genus Lithobates; species Lithobates clamitans. The sequence goes on along the minus strand of JBBGZY010000856.1, from coordinate 1,621,161 downwards.
ACACTTTTTGTTTACATGAAAAAGTTATTTTTTTTTGCAAAAAAATTACTTTGATCCCCCAAACATTATATATTTTTTTAAAGCAAATGCCCTACAGATTAAAATGGTGGGTGATTCATTTTTTTTTTCACACAGTATTTGCGCAGCGATTTTTCAAACGCATTTTTTGGGGAAAAAACACACTTTTTTAAAATTTTAATGCACTAAAACACACTATATTGCCCAAATGTTTGATAAAATAAAAAAGATGATCTTAGGCCGAGTACATGGATACCAAACATGACATGCTTTACAATTGCGCACAAACGTGCAGTGGCAACAAAATAAATACATTTTTAAAAGCCTTTAAAAGCCTTTACAGGTTACCACTTTAGATTTATAGAGGAGGTCTACTGCAAAAATGACTGCTCTCGATCTGACCTTCGCGGTGATACCTCACATGCATGGTGCAATTGCTGTTTACGTTTGACGACAGACCGCCGCTTGCGTTCGCCTTAGCGCGAGAGCAGGGGGCGACAGGGGTGCTTTTTTTTTTTTTTTTCTTTATTATTTTTTTGCTTTTTTATCTTATTTTTAAACTGTTCCTTTTATTTTTTTTTTTTAATTATTTTTATTGTTATCTCGGGGAATGTAAATATCCCCTATGATAGCAATAGGTAGGGACAGGTACTCCTTTTTGAAAAAATTGGAGTCTATTAGACCCTAGATCTCTCCTCTGCCCTCAAAGCATCTGACCACACCAAGATCGGTGTGATAAAATGCTTCCCCAATTTCCCAATGGCGCTATTTACATCCGGCGAAATCTAAGTCATAAAATGCTCGTAGCTTCCGGTTTCTTAGGCCATAGAGATGTTTGGAGACACTCTGGTCTCTGATCAGCTCTATGGTCAGCTGGCTGAATCACTGACTGCATTCTCAGGTTCCCTGTTGAGACAGGAGAGCCAGAGAAAAACACGGAAGACGGTGGGGGGTGGGCATTCCCTCCCACGGCTTGTAAAAGCAGTCTAGAGGCTAATTAGCCGCTAGGATTGCTTTTACATGAAAGCTGACCGCTGGCTGAAAAGAATGATACCAAGATGATACCTAAACCTGCAGGCATCATTCTGGTATAACCACTCAAAGTCGTGAATGGCGTACCTGAAGACAAAAAAATGGTTAACAATAAAGCACAGTAAACGGTAAAGTATAAAAAATTGCATACCTGAAAAACAAACATGATAAAACATAACAACAATAAAACATTGCAGAATAGAATACAGTAAAAAAGAGCAGAACAATAGAGAGAGAATAGAGAGAGAGAGAGAACAATAAAACGACAACTATTTTTTTTTATTTTATATTTTTTTTTTTACACTTTTTTTGTAACTAACTTTTATAACTGTAACCGGTTCCAGGTTCGGGTCTCTCAAAATGCGATGGCATCTTGGGAGACCCTGTGAAAGTGTGCCTAGTCTGTGAAATGCTGTACCCTACGCTAATACTCAACTAGTGAATGGTAGCGTTCAAAACATTCACCAATGCAAAGACCAGGATTGTCAGGACAGGAGGGACAATAATAGCGGGTGTCACGCCTATATCCGCGCTTGCTGCAGACACAACATCTTTTTTGGGGGGGTTCGTTGGGTAGGGGTACTCGGGAGGACATAAAGAAAATGCCTCTCATGCAGCCGACTGCATTTGGTTGGGGATGTGAATGGGGGAAGTACGGGCGCTGCAGAAGCGGTGGGTTCCCAATTAGGTTTGGCGAATGCAGCAGGAAGGGCATTATGGGCACGACAGGCCTGTGTTTGTCTTTTTGGTGGCAGCGGGACACTACTTGTGCTTGCCACCTCACCAGCTTGAACTGCACTTATGGGACTCGCCACGTCACCAAGTGTTACTGCAGTGCGGGTTTGACTACGACCGGGGTGTACTAGGCCGCTGGTGCTTGCCAGTTCAAAAAAAAGCTACCAAAAAAACTGTTAGCGATCGCAGGGATCAGGCCTGACTCTGCGAACGCTGCAGTTATGCGTTTAGTGTTTTGTAAGTGACAGTGATCGATCGATACTGCACTTGGGTGGGCTGGGCTGGGACGGGCGGAGGGGCAAAACGCAGGTGCTAGCAGGTATCTGGGCTGATCCCGCTAACACTGCGTTTTTGGGAATCCTAAACTGCTGGGGACGCTAGTATAGATCTGATCGGATCAGATATTGATCCGTTCAGATACTATACCACTAAGGGAGGTGTATGCTGCGTGCGTGGGTGTTAGCGGTACTGGCGCTAACCTGACGCTGCCTGGGGCTGGTGCTTGCCAGTTCACCAAAATGCTACCAAAAAAAATGTTAGCGATCGCAGGGATCAGGCCTGACTCTGGGAACGCTGCAGTTATGCGTTTAGTGGTTTGTAAGTGACAGTGATCGATCGATACTGCACTTGGTTGGGCTGGGCCGGGCCGGGCCGGGCGGAGGGGCAAAACGCAGGTGCTAGCAGGTATCTGGGCTGATCCCGCTAACACTGCGTTTTTGGGAACCCTAAACTGCTGGGGACGCTAGTATAGATCTGATCGGACCAGATATTGATTCGTTCAGATACTATACCACTAAGGGAGGCGTATGCTGCGTGCGTGGGTGTTAGCGGTACTGGCGCTAATCTGATGCTGCCTGGGGCGACGCATATTACCGCCGGGCGATCAGGGGGCTAAACCTTTATTCGGTAATAAACGGCGGGTGCCCTGACACTATAAAAAATAAACAAACTAACCAGCGTCACCCGTAATGGTTATACGGTGATCAGTGGTGAAAGGGTTAACTAGGGGGCATACAAGGGGTTAAAACATTTATTAGGTAGTATATGGGGGTCCCTGACGCTATAAAACGCTGACGGCGAACCTATATATTTACGTCCCTAACTAGCGTCACCAGCGACACTAATAAAGCGATCAGAAAAATGATCGCTTAGCGACACTGGTGACAGGGGGTGATCAAGGGGTTAAAACTTTATTAGGGGGGGTTAGGGGGGTACCCTAGACCTAAAGGGGGCTAACCCTAACTGTCCTAACACTGTAACTGTCACAAACTGACACCAATGCAGTAATCAGAAAAAAAAAACTGCTTGGTGTCAGTTTGTGACGGGGGGGTGATTGGGGGGGGATCGGGGGGTGATCGGGGGGGGGGATCGGGGTGTTTTGTGTGCCTGGCATGTTCTACTGTGTGTGTGTGTGTTGTGCACTCACATTTCAGTCTTCTCTCCTCGGCGCCGGAACGGAAAATACCGAGCCGAGGAGAGATGACATAATTTCCTTTGCTGCTGTTTAGCATACAGCAGCAAAGGAATGTTCCCATTGGCCGGCGGCGATCGCGAGGGGGGGGCCTTCCCCTCACCTCCGATCGCCGGGGAACATAACAGGACCACCTCGGGCACCGATAGGACCCCCCACCCGCAGAAGGTAAATCACGTGTATGTACGTGATTTTCCCTGCCCGTGCCGCATTGCCGACGTACATCGGCGTGAGGCGGTCCTTAAGTGGTTAAAAGTGAACTTATCTTGTAGCCTCCCTGGTGGTATGATTATGTCAGATTTTTTTAATCTCAAAGCAGTACATTGTTTTGCATAGAAATTTGGCATTTTATATTGTAGGCCTGCAATTCTTAGTAATAACACACTTAAATCTATCCAAACAAGAGTCTAGTAAGACATCCCAGTTATGATAAAGTTTGAAACACAAAATCATAAATTATAATATAATAAATAACTATAAATAATTATAAAAAAATAATAATATAATAATAATAAAATAAATTTCCCCACGATTCACTATCGCTCAATTCTGCAAGTGTTCTAATTTACTATCGCTGTTTTCTAGCTGGTCTAAAAGCGCTTTTGACGTAAAGGGACACTTTTTGGTTGCCATGGACAATCTCAAGTTTCCAGGCAGAAAGAACAGTATATATAATATAAAACTGCATGCAGGGCACTGGACAAAGCACTTGGGACAAAAGGGAGGTGAAATTATTTGATACAGTAATGTAATCTGTAAGATTACAGTGTATTGTATGTGTTACGTTTTTTGTACTTTTTGAATTTGCCGCCAGGCTCCGCCCCCATGCGTTGTGACGCTCACAGTGAACGGAGCCCGGCACACAGAGCATCGGGCAAGGGACACAGCCCACAGACACAGCGGGGGGACATCGCAGAATCCTGACTACCGCCAGGGAGGTTAAGGAATGAAAAAACTTGGAATGTGAATATTTTGGCAAACATAGTCATCAGAAACACACAGCAGACTGGGAAGCGGACACAGTGCTACACTAAAACCACTCATAGACATCAGAGAGTAATTACTAGCTTTGTAAAAAAATTATTTTACACACATAAAACATACTTTAAAAAGGAATGAGCCGAACATACCTAGATTTACACACCAGTGTGCTACTAGTGTCAGTGTTGGCAAATCTATGTTTTGACGACTCATAATCGAGTTTAAATTGGGTCAGGATTTACTGCAGGTCAACCGAAATATAAAAAAGACAAAAGCGCACCAGCCTAGTGCATTAACTTTTAAAACATTTATTTGATAAAAAATAGTAAAGGAAATAACTCACAGGCGATTGGTGGAGGAGGCACAACAAAAAATCGCACCGGTACACAGTCTGCGATTTGGAATGAGCGGGACCTTCCAGGGGTCGTGGAGGAACGCACAGACGCTGCAAGGATCCCCATCCTTGAAGGCAGCAAGGCCAGTGCTCAGCCTACTACATATGGTGATCCACCTGTGCGCAGGAGTTGCTTTTTTTTTCTCTTCTTTTACTGCAGGTCAGACTGGATAACTCACACAGGCAGGTCTCTGGTGCTTCCCCCCGGTTCTTGAAGTTTGAAGCAATTTCTAGAAGCTAGAGGGTGGAGGCCAGGGGGGTTGGTCTGCATACTATGGGGAGCTGGGCCAATCCCCAGGCAACCCTTAAATATGGATGAGTTATGCCAGCAGGGGAGTCAGGTGGAAGATAGAGTGCTGAGGAGACTGTCGGTGGCCTTGGAGGGGGCCCCTGTGTCTGGGGGGGGTTCTGCCTCAGGTTGGAGCTCGGGTTGGCTTTGGAGGATCCTGACAGCAGTGCAGTTTGAAAGGAGTCTTGCCTAGGAAGCAGCGGGAGCAAGGAGGGCAATGTGAGCCCATCAGCACACCTAGGGATTCACAAGGGGAGAGACTGCCACATGTAGCAAGTCTTTTCTGGAGGACAGTGTTGTGCTTAATCTTTCCTTTCTCTTGCCTGGGGAGATCTTTGGAACAGCCGGGTTGGGCTGGTGGTTCCTGCAGATAATAGAGCTGGCATCAGTGTCTACAGTGGAGTTGGAGATACTCTGGTATGCAGCCTACAACACTTTATGCTATTTTCTAAGGGGCTGAAAGTTCCAAGTCCTGAAGGGGCTTTTGCATCTGTGATTATCAGAGATGTCAGCATTCAGGAGGAGGACAGTTCTGGAGCATGTATATAGGGAGAAAGTTGTCTGTGCCATTGTTGCAATCAAGCTGGGTAACCCATAATTCAAATTCCCCATCCAAGTTATTACCCCTAATAAACAACAAAAACCGAGCTCAGAGTCTGTTCCTTGTGTCCGGATGGAAGTGGAAAATGCTTGTTGCCTGGCTGTGCAGGAGTAGGGAAACCAGTCATCTGCAACCTCTGCGGGGGGTAGTGCTACATTTTGTTCAAGGAGAGTTTGGCAAACATTACTGAAGTTTGGGTACAAAATCTGAAATCTGAATTTTTTCAAAATTCCGTTTGGTGAAGAGCCAAAAACTTTATTAATGCTTAAAGGGCAACATTAGAGTGCAAAATACCTTTAACCATTTTGCAGCTGCAACCAATGGGAGTGTTTGTACACTCCACAAACTGACAGTCAGATTTCTTAAGAAAGCTATCCAGAGGCTCTAGAGCCATGTTTACTGATCTCTGCTGTCCCACCTGTGGGTCCTGGACCCACATGGTGAGTGTCGCTTGGTGGAGGGGAGGGGGGCCAGTGAACATCCCTTCACTGATCTCCCGTAGCTAGAATGAACCCAGAAGCAATGTGCAAAACATCATTTCCAGTTTCTGGTGTCATCTTCCTGGGCCAGGGAAGAAGCTAATGGAGCATGTGATATGTAATATAAATAAGGTTTTAGCAACAGTAAAAAAGTGGGGAAAAAATGGTAAATACAAGCACTTAAAAAACATGTCAAAAAAATGTTTAGCCTACATATGAAAATGCTGCTAGCCATGTACGTTACATATTGCCACACACACTGAAGTGGGAGCAATACAACGTTTAAAATTCTAGACCCATTATTCATAGTTAACTCTAAACTGATGACATGTAGGGGCTCTTAAAGCATCACCTGTGGAAAATTTAAAATATAAAAATTTGTCACTGTATTGCAGGCATGTGCAAATTTATAGCTTGACATGTTGGTCATCTAGTTACACAGCGCAACCTCATCTTTTATATATTACTAAAAATGGTGTAATATATTGCATTTAAGCATCTTTTTTACTGGAATTTTTTACTTGATAAAGTGTTGTACAAATAGTTAATATAATGATGATAATAATGATAAAGCGTTGACATAAAAAAATTGAAACTACACCCATTTTATTCTTTATTGTGTCTGCTTTTAGAAATGTATAATGTGAGAGGTTTAACTAATGTTTAGGACTAAAATGATTTTTAAATGTGTGCAAAAAACGCAAAAAAAAAGCAAAACTGCAATTTACAAATTTTAAAAAAGCCATTTACTTTTCTGGTAAATGAAAGCTCCCAATCCCTTACATCTATTGGTAAACATAGTAGCTGGTGATTCCCTTCATGTTTATGAGGATATCTTATCCTAAATGAGGGTCTGGTATAGATGCTAATAAAGACCCATCACACAGAAAAAAAAGAAATTTAGTTCCCAGTAAAAATACATGCCAGCCCTTTTATCTTTGATGAGGGAATGGTATGAATGTCAAGGGGGATCACAAGCAACAAAAAAAAATGGGGTCTTCCCCAAAATCCTTGCAGGGGGTTGAGATGGGGACTAAATGTGCACCATCTTATGCCAACTTTTACCTGGGGGCATGGGAAAGAGACCTATTTGTTTGTGAAGATTTTACTAACTTTTTTGTCAACATCATATCATGGTATCGTTACATCGATGATGCACTTATTTTTTGGTCCAGCACTGAGGCTGAAATTGGGCTGTTCTTACAAGATATCTCCATTAATGATTTTAACTTAAAATTTACAATGAATTGCAGTCAAACAAAAATTAGTTTTCTGGATTTGGAAATATCTTTGGATGATAATGGTATTATAAACTCCTCCCTCTATAGGAAGCCCTCAGCAGGCAACACAGTTTTGCACGCCTGGACTTCTCATCCTGAGCCGCTCCTTAAAAGTATACCCTACAGCCAATACCTATGAGTCAGACTAAACTGTAGTAAGGAAAAAGATTTTTAAAAAGCCGCCAAAGATCTATATATAGACTCAAAGATCGAGGATATAGTCATGTTTGCCTCAAGAAAGCATACAAAAGGGTAATCAAAGAGGATAGAAATTCTCTAATTTTCTCTACTAGATCTCGCAAGGAATCCCTGAATATGTTAGAATAATCCCTGGCTATTCTAACTAGCACCAACAGATTAGACAAATTGTTGGAAAATTCTGGCCTCTTTTGTCGGCAGATCCAACTATAAAGAAATATGTAAAAGATTATCCAAAAATTACATATAGACGTGCACCTTCCTTGAAAGACCATCTTGTTCATATCCACTTCGATACATCGAGCCCGGTTGAACCCAAAAGTCTGGGTACTTTTGCATGTGGACATTGTGATATTTGCCCATTTTTGATGAACAGTCGTGACTTTATGCTTCCTGGTGGCAATACTCATTCTATCAAACACAGAGTCACCTGTCAAAAGTTAGGGGGTGGTCTACCTAGCTAGGTGCCTGTGTGGAGGCTTCTATATAGGGAAAACTAAGCTCTCATTTTTAAGGGCATTAGAGACCACATTAAACCCATTCATAAGTGTAAAATGAAGATGGTCATTAGCTGACATGTGGGCACCTACCATCAATTTAAACCCAATGTGATAAAATGTAACACATACCAATATATGTTAGAGGTGAAAGTGTAGATAAAACACTGTTACAACTTGAGGCTCATGGATCTATAACCTAAAAGCCACTGAATATCCTGGTTTCAATGAAGCTTTGAGCGTCAAGCCATTTTTATAATGTCATGTTAATAAACCTTCCCTCTCTGTCCCAATTATGGGGTGGTTTATCTAGCCAACCGTTTATCTTTTTCTTTCTTCCCCGTCCCTTCCCTTCCTTTTCCCTCTTCCCCTTTTTTTCTTTTTATCTTTTATTCTTTCCTCCCGTTTCCCCTTTTCCTTTTCTCCCCTCTCTATTTTATTTATTTTTATTTTTTGTTTTAATTCCTCTTGATTATTATGTAAATTAATCGATTAATGTGATCATTTAATGTGATCAATCATTTAATGTGATTAATGTCAATTAATGTGATTATTGTATGAGTTTTCATATATTGTACCAGATTTAGATTTTTGACTGTAAACATTGTACTGTATGTTAAATACATGAAACTGTAATGATAAAAAAATAAAAATAAAATTTATTTAGGTATGATTTGTGTGTTCATTTGCCCTGTCCACCTTCTTTTGTGGGTTACTGATATGTGGTCATTGGTCCCACATTCTTTGTGGGATCTTGCCACTACTTTCCCCGATGGTGTTACCGCTATAAAGGGGCCCCCCTCTGGGGCGGTAGGCACATTTGCGACCATATGGATGCCCAGGGAGCTGAGGGGGTTCCCCAGTCAGTGCCCGTTCTGCTGCGCTTGTATCCTCCTCTCCCAGAGATATTTATATCTCATGATGTCCATCTCATTTCCAGCACACTGATTCCACCTATTAGTGCGGTGTTTCTCTCTCCCTTTGACTATCTGACCTGCCGTGGGGTTTGTTTTGCTGGGGAGGACTTTCCCCTGATATGATGACTGGGTGGTTTGTTCTCTCCCTGTCGTTACCTTTGGCCGCGCCCTCCGCCACCCACAGCTAGGCCTCTTGGTCCTTGTAGTTTGAGACAGTATTTGGAGCTCTCGCACATGTGTGGTGGTGCCATCATGTCCGCATTTGGTCGGTGACGTCAGACGCCGACCAAATGGAGGACACATTTAAGCTGGCTTCTCAGGCAGCCCCATTGCCAGAGACGGAGGGAAACCTACGAACTACTATTCTATGTTCACAAGGTAAAGTCTTGCTGTTATATACATGTCCCTTTGCACTGATTTTATGGTTGGTCAATCTTGGATTTGTTTTGGACACTGCTGGTTTAAGCATAGCATTATTGTATCAGTCCTATAGATGCCCCTTAGCTATTGCTGGCTAACTAGGTGTCCACATTGGGGGCTTTATATCTACTGTCCTTTGATACCCTTCCTATATATTTTACCTTTCATTAATCCACATTTTTTCCATATTTATCATTATATCCTCTTTTTGTTTTAGATATTTGTGATTTATTTTCTTTTTAGAATAGATTGAGTCATTAGTCCTGTGTACCTTGCAGTACCGCTTCATGAAACTTAACCATTAAAAGGATATCTTTATAATTAACCCTATCTATCTTAGTCTACAAAGCAAATATACAAAAATACATCATTGCATGGGCTCTGTAAAAAATCTAATCTCAGGCTCTCTCACTTACCTAATTATTATTATTAGAAAATCATTAGTCAATCTCATACTCTGTTTTCCTATTTATTCCTTTTTCCCTTCTTATTTTTTCTTCCTCTGTTTCAGAGCCATTTACTCCATCTTTATTGGACACACGTTGTTTTTTTTTATTTTAGGCGCTCTCCACTACATGCTCTGAGTTAACTCTCTCTTTTAAGTAAGTCATTTGTCTGGAAAAATCTTCATTTATCACAAGCCTATTCTTTGTGCACCTTCTTGCGATTTGCATCTTTGGTGCGATTTCTCCAAGTGACTGATATTGCAAACATTTGGGACTTACGTTTTTTCCTCCCCCTTTTTCCATTAATTAGCCTGGTCGTCGTCTGTCCTCTGTGGCTGTGTAGTGCCTCCCCCTCTTTGTGGTCCCTCTCTTGGCAGTGGCCCTTTCTGGGGATTCTGAGACGGTGAGCTCCCCTTTATGGGTGGATATTGGTAAATGATGTAGATCTGTTTGTTACATGCATTGCTGTATGTTTATATTCCACATATTTTGCTTATGAAATATTTTCTATTTTTTGTACAGTCTCTCGTAGTCATTGGTTGATTCGTATATCCCCTGATGAAGCCATAAGGTGAAACATGTTGGGATAATAAAGGAATATAAGATCCCAGTTCAACATGAACTTTCATCACGTGACCACCATAATGAAATATTAAAGACTACTCAACAAACTGCTTTGTTTGGTTTTTAATCTTGTCTTTGTTAAACTATAACTTTTTTTATATATAAGGTTTCTATTATTATTTGCAAGCACTGTGATAATCCCCTCCCAACTCCTCCCCTTTTTGAATGCTTGACTATTTGGGATGATGTGCTAAATACTAGGTGTTTACCTTAGTCGGACACAATTCTACAAGAGGTTTAACTAATGTTCAGGACTAAAACTATATTTAAATGTGTGCAAAAAAAGCAAAACTGCAATTTACAAATTTAAAAAAAAGCCATTTAATTTTATGGTAAATCCCTTACATCTATTGGTAAACATAGTAGTTGGTGATTCCCTTCATGTTTACCAGAATACCCTATCCTAAATGAGGGTCTGGTATAGATGCTAATGAAGACCCATCACACAGAAAAAAAGATATTTAGTTCCCCCTAAAAATACATGCTAGCCCTTTTATCTCTGATGAGGGAAAATCCTTTACAAGACCCTTATCTCAGCACGCAGTCTGTCTAGCTAGGAAAGAAGGATGCCCCCCCCCCAAATGCATGCCCATCCCCTGAACTATACCATGCCATCTGCCTTCAATATGGGGGGTACTTTGCCAGGGAGACACCCCTGGCAAAGCACCTTCTCCCCATGTTAATGAGCACATGGCCCTTTTCCCCACAACCATGGCCCAGTGGTTGTGGGAGTCTGCAGGAGGGGGCTCATTGGAACCTGAAAGTCCCCAATATGTAGGCCCCCAATTGCTGCCTCTGCATATGAATTAGTAAGGGGTACATAGTACCCTTTACTCATTCACAAAAAAAGTAAAACGTAAATACACACTGAAACAGTTTTTGACAAGTTTTTTACTAAACAAAAAGAAAAAGTCCCACACTGTCAAGCAATGCACATCAATTATGATGAATGACACTGGAGGACCCACTGAAAGAAAAAAAACACCAAACAGCCTTGTTTACATTTAGTGGTGAGGACTGAGAGATGTCATTTGTGATATGTTGACAGGTTTGACAATGGATTTATACTGTGGGACTTTTTTTTATAATAAAGGACTTGTCAAACACCATGTCAGTGTGTTAATTTACGTTTCTTTTTTTTAGTGAATGAGTAGGGAAAATATGTACTCCATACTCATTCATCTAGGGTAAGACTGGTTCTTGTGGGCTTCCAGAGACCCACAAAGCCATCAGGCCAAAGTTGTGGGAAAAAGGCCCTTATCTTCATCAACAAGGACAAGGAACCCCCCATGTTAATGTCAATAAACTACATTCCCTGGGCCTCCGAGATTCTGCTCTATCCTGGTTCTCTGGCTATTTATCACAGCGCTCCTTCAGTGTCACCTACAACTCTGTCTCCTCCTCTCCATTGCCCCTTTCTGTGGGGGTTCCCCAAGGCTGGGTTCTTGGACCCCTTCTCTTCTCTATCTACACCTCCTCCCTTGGTCACTTAACAACTGCCCACGGCTTCCAATACCACTTATACGCTGATGACACCCAAATCTATCTGTCTACTCCTCACCTCACTCCTTCAGTCTCCTCTCGCATTACTAACTTACTAACTGACATATCAGCATGGATGTCGCACCACTTCCTTAAACTAAATCTCTCTAAAACTGAGCTATTAATATTCCCCCCCGCCCGTGCCCCCCTCCATGACTTTTCCATCAAAATCAACAATGCAACCATCAGTCCCTCCCCTCATGCCAGGGTACTAGGTGTAATCCTAGACTCTGACTTGTCATTTCAGCCTCAAATCCAATCGCTGTCAAAAGTTTGTAGAATTCACCTCTGTAACATCTCTAAAATTCGCCCTTTTTAACAAATGAAACCACCAAGCTCCTCATTCACTCCCTTGTTATCTCTTGCCTTGACTATTGCAACTCCCTTCTCATTGGCTTACCTCTCCATAGGCTATCCCCTCTTCAGTCTATCATGAATGCTGCTGCCAGACTTATCCACCTTACCAACCGCTCAGTGTCTGCCAACCCTCTACTTCAATCCCTACACTGGCTCCCAATCACCCAGCGAATTAAATTCAAAACTCTAACCACAACATAAAAAGCCATTCACAACTCTTCCCCAAGCTACATCACTAATCTTGTCTCCAAATATCACCCAAATCGACCTCTCCGCTCTTCTCAAGGCCTCATGCTTTCAAGCTCTCTCATCTCCGCCTCCCATGCTCGTCTCCAGGATTTCTCCAGAGCCTCTCCCATCCTCTGGAACTCGCTACCTCCATCTATCCGGCTATCCCCTACTCTTGCTACCTTCAGGCAATCTCTGAAAACTCATCTCTTCAGGAAAGCCTATCACGTCTCCAACTAATCTCCTACCACTTCCACCAGCTCATTCCCCACAGTTACAACCTTTTGTACCACCTGCCCCACCCTATTAGATTGTAAGCTCTTCTGAGCAGGGCCCTCTTAATGCTATTGTATTGTATTATAACTGTATTGTCTCTCTTTTATATTGTAAAGCGCTGCGTAAACTGTTGGCGCTATATAAATCCTGAATAATAATAATAATAATAATAAATAATGTTGGTCTGGTGTGTATTTTGGAGGGAACCCCATTTTTTTCTTGTTTATTGCATGAAGTTCCATTTAAAATCAACACCATAGGGTCTGGTATGAATATTGGGGGACCCCAAACGTTTATTTTTCCCCTGATCCATGCCCTAGTGTGCCCCATCATGTGTCCTGTGATGTGCCCTACTGTGTGCCCCATGGTTTACCCCATGATGTGCCTTGTGCCCTACTGTGTGCTCCATGCCCTACTATGTGGCTCACTGTGTGCCCTGTGATGTACCCTGAGCTCTATTGTATGCACCTGGATGTGCCCTACTGTGTGCCCTGTGATGTACCCTACTGTGTGCCCAATGATGTGCCCTATGCCCTGCTGTGTACCTGATGATGCACCACGCTGTGCCCCATAATGTGCCCTGCTGTGTGCACCATACTGTGCCCTGCGCTGTGCTCCATAATGTGCCCTCTTGTCCCATGTAATATACCCTGCTGTTCCCCATAATGTATCCTCTTTCCCCCCATATAACATGCCCTGTAGTGCTTCATAATATGCCCTGCTGTGCCCCCCCCTGTAATATGCCCTGCTGTGCCCCATAATATGCCATGTTGCCCCCCTCATTGTGTTCCACTGTGTCCCATAATGCACCCTCATGCCACAATGTACTATTCCCTGCTATGCCCCATTATGTGCCCTCTTGCCCCCATGTATTATGCCCCATAATGTGCCATGCTGTGCCCCATTATGTGCCGTGCTGCCCCCCGAATGTGCTCTGTTGTGACCCAAAATGTGCCCTCATGCCCCCATGTAATATACTCTGCTGTGCCCCATAATGTGCCCTCCTGCCCCATGTAATGTTTTCTGCTGTGCCCTGCTAGCCCCCCATATAATGTGTCCTAATGTGCCCCCCTAATGTGCCCTGATGTGCCCTATAATGTACCCTGCTGCTCCCCATGTAGTGTGCCTTCCTGCCCCCCCCCCACATATTGTGGCCTCCTAAACTCCTGTGCTCTGACCTGCTGACTCCTAAACTTTGCCCTGCTTCCCCCCATTCTGCCCTGCTGCCCCCCGTGCACTGCTTATCCCAGGTTTGACCCAGAATTGAGTATCTGTGCAGAATGATGCTAGCACAAGTTTCACAATAAACAGGTAAGTTTTAATATTTGTTCAATTTTTTTATGCTATTTCTAAAAATAATTGTTATATTAACAGCTCGCTGATCATACCAATGTTCCGTTAGCTGTAGAACTTAACATTATTTTATTAGTTCCCTGAGATCGCAAACGTTTTGCTAAGAGTTCCTTGGTTGAGAACCCCTGTTTTTCTGGGTCTCCAGCTTTAAGTCTCCACTTCTCTAGACACTCAGCCTCCTCAGCCCTGCCCCACCCTCTTCAGCCTGTTGTGAACCAACCAGTTTTGATCCTGCGGAGCATGCGTCCAAACAGTGCAAGCTGGGGGGAAGTGTGTGTGGCTTGAATGTGGGTGGGGACACAGGGGGCCTCATGATCTCCTGTTGCCCAGGAGCCCCATGGGTTGTCAGTCCGCCCCTGGCCGTGCATTTAGCAATTGGCATCTACACTTGGCAGCTAGTGACCTGTTTAAACTTATGTGTTACTGAGAGAAGTTGCTGAATAGTCTTCAGCTTGTTCCTGTGTTTCCTGAGACCTGATCCATTGCATTCGCCTACCTATGTATGACTTCTGCCTCTGCCTTCTGCCTCAGCTCTGCTCATTGGGTTACTTTTGACCTTGGCCTGATTACTGGATTTGTCTTTGCCTGCTGATTCTGTACTGGATTGCCTGGCTTTAAAAAAACTTGGCCCTCTTTGTGGACTTACCCCGCTTGCTGATTCAGTATCACGCTGCCTGGCTCTTACTGACTTTGGCCTGCTCTCCAGTTTCCTATACTTCCTCCTGTTCTAGTACCAGCTGTTCTTGAGACCTGTCCTGAGGGCTGTGGCTTCAAATTATACCCACCTATGTTGCGAATACTGTCAGCCAGCTACAACTCTTTGCCTTCAGGATTGTTGGGCAGGAGGTGCAAGAAAAGCTCCCACAATGTTCCAGTCTCCACCAGGTACGTCATAGTTCAACTTGGCTGAACACTAACTTAGTTTGGTTGTTTGGCAAACCTCCAAACACGCAAAATTCAGTCCGAACTTGTAAACAGCTAATCCCAAATTGTAAACAGTATTTATTTTGTTTGATAAAATAATTGTATGTTCATGAAACACACGTAATTGTTCCAGATTTTTTGATGATACTACTTTAGAAAACTACTACTTAGAAAATTTTATCTGTAGTATGTAAAAATTTTGGTTCTATAAACTGATTTTTCTTATAACAGTCCTCTAAGGAAGATTATTTATATGTATCTTGAGCCTGCCCTTTATGCCTACCTACAGATACTTTCACACAAACTAATTAGACCTAAGGTCAGATGATGGCCCAGCTTTGCCTGATGCCGTGTACACACGAGCGGACTTTTCAACAGAAAAGGTCCGATGGAGCGAGTCCGTCGGACAATTTGATCGTGTGTGGGCTTCATCGGACCTTTGCTGTTGAAAAATCAGACGGACTTTAGAAATAGAACATGTTTTAAATCTTTCCACCGGAATTCCACGGGGCCCAGTTCCTAACGAGAAATCCGCTCGTCTGTATGCTGGTCCGACGGACAAAAAACGATGCATGCTCTGAAGCAAGTACGAGACAGAAGCGCTCGGTCTGGTAAAACTAGTGTTCGTATTGGTGCTAGCACATTCCGCACGCTGCAAATTCTGTGATCGCTTAATGCAGCGCATTATTGACTTCTTTATAATGCTAGAAGAACGAAGTTGTTTTACTGCTCATATTCACACAGAGTTCTCACAAACAGATTTCTAGATTATTTCTCTTGATCTCATGAATGATATTGTATTTTTTAAAAACCCGATCTCCATAATAATGTTTATAAATTTATGTTTTGAGTCATCTTTTTTTATTTTTTATTTCATCAAGTTCTTTTTTTATGATTATTTAAAAATTATTTTCTAGTGATCTCCATATTTTTTTTATGTGTGTCAAGTTACCACAACATTAATAATGTTTTATTTTTTTGTGTGTCAAGTTACCACAATACCATTATTAATGTTTTCTTTTTTTGTGTGTCAAGTTAACACCATAACATTATATTTTTGTTTTTTTTGGGACCTTAAGGAGGTTGGTGTGCCTTGTTAATTTGACATTGTCTTTTAGAAATGTATTTGAATAAAAACACACAGGCAAGTATTTTCAGAAAATAAAATATCCATTTATTCTGGTTAACAAAATAAAGATGAAGGCAACGCTGAAGAAACTTTTGGAATTTGTGAAGCCTTTTGGCCCCAGGGCACACATCAAGTCTGTGGAAAAGAAAATTGGGATCTTGAGGAGTCCATATAATAGGGAGCACAATCTGGTCCAGGAATCCCAGAGATCAAGACCAGCAGCAGATGACATATATGTTCCCAGGCTGTGGTACTACACCAGCCTGCATCTTCTGTCAGACCAGACTGAACCCAGGTCATCACTTTCTTCTCTTCGTTGCAGCCTTCCCTCCATGCTGCCCTGCAGCCTTCCCTGCAGCCTTCCCTGCAGCCCTCCTTGGAGGCTGTGGCTCTGGTGGTGGACTTGTGGCAGGAGGAGGAGGAGGAGGGGCTTGCTCATATATTTGGCTGTTGGCAGTTAACTCGCCCCTCAGCCCCTTGTGAAGGGCATCACAAATAATTCTTTCACAGAGGAGGTGTTGTCCCTTCTCCAATTCGAGCAACCTGCTGGCTATATAGCAGCCATAGACCTCTTCAGCTTTGGGGGGGCTCCTGAGGACATTCGTAGCTTCTCTAATGAGGCGCAGTGATGCCTCCTCTGTCACCGTCCCCTTCCTGGGCCTTTTTGTATGAAGGCGGAGGGGAGGCACCTGCGAATGGGTGAGGCTCCTACTGGGCCCAGCCACCTCGTGGCTGAAACTGGGCCCGCCCACCTCCTGGCTGTCACTGGGCCCGGCCTCCTCCTGCCTGCCACTTTCCAAACCCTCGACCTGGCTGAGCTCATCCTGTGTATAAAAAAGGGACATAGTTTTAGTTTTCGGTTCATCAATCACACACAATTTTCAGCTCATAACATATAGTTGTGGCTAGATGGTTATGTTGGATATGGCACCTCATCCCAGAGTAATTAGATAACTGATGAGTAAAGGGACAGGGGATTATAACGGTGCTAAAGTACTAAATGTGAAAATGAGAAGGAGATATAAAATTACAAAATTTTATTTCACAATATTAAATACATAGAAAGAGCAATAAAATGGTTAACAACCAAAAAGCATATATATTGCGTGTGACCCAAATGTGATAGGGTGGGCCGGATGGAGATGGCCATCAAAGCAAAGGCTCGGTTTCCTACATGTTTCGCCAAGGCATTGGCTTCCTCAGGGAACAAGAGCTCTATTTCAATGTAAAAAGATCTGTACATTGGGATACAAAAAACATCATATAAACAAGCAGGAACGCTAGAGAATGGACTGTTTTAAACATAACTGAATGTTGGAATATTATGGCTGGACAATCTCACACAAGGAGGTAACCCTAATATAGCCCCGGGATCCCAAACATACCTGAGCGACCGACACCCAGGGGAGGCACGGCAAAAGACCCCCAAACGGGGGAAGGGCAGGCTGCACCGTATATTAATAATAATATGCTGGACGAGGGACACGCCTGTCTTTGCTCTACATACATCAGCCAGGTAATTTTGGATGGCGATCCTATTTGTTACTTCTAACAAACTGCCCTTCTACTTTTAACTTAGCTCCCATTCATCTCTCCCCAGGACTCACTAACCCTTTGGGAGAGGAAGGGATTGCACCCACAAAACATGTTCATTGATCCCCCATGATGGGAGATAGCACATGTTGACATTACCCATTTGGAATCCCAATTTGTGTGCATCTTCAAAATTTGGCTTTTACAGGGGGGACATCACCCCATCTGATTTAGGGCAATATCAAGACCTTTTTTACACTATAATGTCTGATATTGCCTTAATTTTATAGATGTTGAACTTTATAAGTTCCAGAGTTGTGTGTAAAACATGCCTGTTTGTAAAAAAACAAAAAAAAAAGTTTTAAAAAAAAAAATTAAAAAGTTTAAAAAAATAAATAAAAAAAAGTTTTCAAAAAAAATTATATTGTTAAAAAAAGAAACATATATTTTAAAAAAAATTATAAACGCACATGTGAATGTGCACAGATTAAAAAGTTTGCTAATCAACAATGTGTGGCTTCTTCTTTCAATGCTCAATACCAGTTTTGTAAGTAATTTTGTGTTTACAGTGACAATGGGGCTTATTTACTAAAGGAAAATCCACTTGGAACTACAAGTGCACTAGGAAAACCTAGGAGACAGCCAAAAGAAAAGCAAGCAATAAATACATTTTAAGATTTTATCTGATCATTATTTTTTTATTAATAAAAATCAGACATTGTCTGGCATTGCAATGGCCCCCCTACCCGTAAAATAATTAACATATTTCTCCCTAACTTCACGGGCGCTTTGGGGGTCCAAGCCAGTACAGCCAGTATCCAGGCCCGTCAGAGGATTGTCTGTAAGTCCGGCCTCAGGCCCAACTGATGCAATATAATTTCTTGCATTTTTTTCTTAAAAAATTGTGCAGGATGCAGCATGCTAGGACAATATGATTAAGTTTGTATTCTGCCAGATGGATTGCTGTCAGAAACAGATGGAACCGGCTGGCCATTATCCTGAAGGCATTCTCCACAACTCTTCTTGCTCTGGCCAGCCGGTAATTAAAAACCCTCCTCTCCAGGGTGAGGGTCTTTTGGGTGAATGGCCTCATCAGGTGCTCGCCCAGACTGAAGGCTTCATCTGTAATGAAGACAAAGGGGAGTCCTTCCACGTTATCCGCATCAGGTGGTAATCCCAGGCCACCACTCTGGAGACGCTGGTAGAATTCGCTCTGGGTGAAGACTCCTCTATCCTCCATCCGGCCAATCTTCCCCGCGTCCACATACAGAAATTCATATTGTGCGGACACCACCACCATTAACACGATACTATGAAACCCCTTATAATTAAAATAGTATGACTCCGAATGGGGTGGTGGCACAATGTGGATGTGCTTCCCATCTATAGCCCCTCCACAGTTGGGAAAGTCCCAACTGGTGGCAAAATGGGATGCCACAGTCTGCCATTCCTGTGGTGTTGAAGGAAACTGGGGAATGAAACAAGAAAAAAAAAATATATAAGTACTTTTGCACATAACATTGCAAGCAGATTACACAAAAAAAAAAAAACATTCTTGCCCAACATCAGTATAACATTTATTTTAATCATTATTTAAAGAATAAAATATAAGGCCCACTTATCAGTTTCCTCACCCCCTCTGATGGCTCATTGATAAAATTTAAGGGGGGGGGGCTTATAAATTAATTTAAGGACACACATACCATTTGGACATATTTTAAGGGGGGGGGGGGCTTAAAAATTAATTTAAGGACACACATACCATTTTGACACATTTTAAGGGGGGCTTATAAATTAATTTGAGGACACACATACCATTTGGACACATTTTAAGGGGGGAGGCTTATAAATTAATTTAAGGACACACATACCATTTGGACACATTTTAAGGGGGGGGGGGGCTTATAAATTAATTTAAGGACACACATACCATTTGGACAGATTTTAGGGGGGGGGGGCTTAGAAAATTAATTTAAGGACACACATAAAATTTGGACACATTTTAAGGGGGGGCTTATAAATTAATTTAAGGACACACAGACCATTTGGAAACATTTTAAGGGGATTTTTAGGGTAAAGCACTACAATGGAGCTGACAAAATACATTGTTAAGTGACCAGACTAGGTGGATATGGACCCAGCATAACATGCTGGGGAGGTTAATGAAGGCAAATATGCATGAAGGACAAAAAAGGAGCATTAAAAGATTACAGCATGCATGAGGACAAAGGGGACATTCACAGCATATTGCTATCATGGTAATTAAGTATTGAGGAAAGAAATACAATACATTAGCAAACATTAAATACATTAAAATGTGATGTTAAAGGATAAATCTTACCTTAATAAAGTCCTTCTGCAGGACCTGAATTATAGCGGAACAGGTCTCTGGGATAATGATCCCCAGAGCCTGGGGGGAGATGCCTGTCAAGAACTTGAGGTCCTGCAGGCTTCTCCCAGTCGCCAAGTACCGCAACGTGGCGACTAGCCTCTGCGCCGGAGTGATGGCTTGCCTCATGCAGGTATCCTGCCTGCTGATATAAGGGGTCAGCAAAGCCAACAAACGGTGAAAAACGGGGTCCATCATCCTGAGAAAGTTCCTGAAATCATCAGGATTATTCTCACAGATCTCACGAAGCAAAGGCATGGGAGAGAATTGGTCACGCTGGAGCAACCATTCTTGGTCCATGAACTCCTCCCCACCCTGTTCATGGACTGGGCTTGGGTCGAAGAATTAACTACAACACCTAGCCCAAGCAAAGCACGAACACTACGACGAGTACGTACATGCAACATGGCTTCAAAATAGTCGGCTGGTCAGAACTAACTTAAACAGAACGCACTGAAGAACAGCAAGGCCTCTGAAGAGCGAGCTGAAAATCAGCAACGAGCGGACAAGAACGCACTGAATGAACAAATGCAAACTGACTACACGCACTGAAAAGCAGATACAAACCCCACAAGCACAAACTGAACAACAGTTCAACTGAGAAAACACGAGTCTGAAAAGCACGAATCATTGCTCACCAAACTTCTACTAACACGAGGTAAACACAAGATTAGCAGAAGGATCCTAAAGGATGGCGCACTTGCAATTGAACTTCCGTTTTATAGTCCCGTTGGACCTGGTGTACGTCACCGCGTTCTACACGGTCAGACTTTGGTGTGATCGTGTGTAGGCAAGTCCGTTTCAGCGGAACTCCGTCGGAACTCCGTCGAAAAGTCCTTCGGAGTCGAGTCCGACAAAAAGTGCGCTCATGTGTACATGGCATAATAATTAAAAACAAACAATAGTGGAAAGAAGGCAGTAACAACTGATAGGAAAGATCATAGAAACACAGATTGACAGAACAGCCTATAGAAAAAGTAAAAACACTTGAAGTGTATCCAATGCCAAATGGGCAAACAGAGAGTAACTGTAACTTGCCATTATCTAGACAGGTGGTAGTTTAGAATTATTGTAATTTTTTTCTAAATTCCAGCTTCTCTATACACCAATACAGTATACCAATAATGTACCAATATATCATTAATGTTCCTCTGTTGCAAAAAAAAGCTTTCCTCCAGTTTCTTCTATAGACTCCTCCATAACTTCATGGTATCCATCCTGCAGAACAAAAAAAACAATTAATAGAGTGAGAAAGTACTTCAGCAGCCCACCTCTGAAGTTTCATGCTTCTCCAATGCAGTCATTGTCAGTGAGCACGATTCTCCCTCAATATACAACAAGTTTCTTCCTTTGCTAATAGATCGTTTTGTACCTTACCTTCTTCTTGCACAGATTGTTCATTTGGCAGAATGTGCAGGAGCTGAGCAAAATTAAAGCTGCATATATATGGAATCATTACAGCAATGTATCTGTGGTGGAATGTCGTATGTCTCTATAGCACAATCAGGGTAATATATGGTCGTATAGCATAGTCTCTATAAGACTCTATAACAACTATGAAAATGAACAGCAGGAGGGGTCTTGATAGGTAATTGCAGAATGTAAAAATGTGCTTCAATTTGTACAGTGTGTTTTTATATTTTTGTATTATGACACTTCTTACCTGTTCAGTGGGCTGCCAATAGAGTAAGTAAGGAGAGGCTGGCCAAAGTAATACACATTATTTATGCATTCAGCTCTCAATGAAGTGAAGAGGGTTACCTGCCCAAAACATCTCCCCCCCTAAAATTTTTACAATGGGCCATCAGAGGGGGGGAGGAATCTGATAAGTTGACCTTATTATACTTTTGTCTTTAAATACTCATTTCAATAAATGTTATACTTATGTTGGCCAAGAATGTTTGTGTCTAATCTGCTTTCAATGTTATGTGCAAAAGTACTAATTTGTTTTTTTCTTGTTTGACTCCACAGTTTCCTTCAAACCCACAGGAATGGCAGACTGTGGCCTCCCAGTTTGCCCAGCAGTGGTACAACTGCGGTGGGGCAATAGATGGGAAACATGTCCGCATCATCCCACCCCCCAACTTGGGGTCATACTATTATAATTATAAGGGGTATAGTAGTATAGTGTTGTTGGCGGTGGTGTCGGAGACGTAAGAGTTTTTGTATGTGGACGTGGGGAAAAATGGCCGGATGTCGGATGGTGGAGTCATCTCTCAGATGGAGTTTTACAGATGTCTCCAGAATGGCAGCTTGAAATTGCCACCTCCGGAAGATAACGTGGTGGGACTCCCGTTCGTCTTCATAGGGGATGAAGCATTAGCGCTGGGGGACCATCTTCTGTGGCCATTCCCGATGAGGACCCTCACCCCAGACCAGAGGGTTTTTAATTACCGGCTGGCCAGAGCTAGAAGAGTGGCAGAGAATGCCTTTGGAAAAATGGCCAGCCGGTTCTGCCTATTCCTCACAGCTATTAATATGGCGGAATATAAACTCAATCACATAATTCTATGCTGCTGCATTTTACATAACTTTTTGGGCAAAAATGCAGCAAACTATGTGGCCTCAGTTGGGACTGAGGCCGGCTTACCGGATCCAACAACTTTGACGGCTCTTATACCTGGCTGTCCCGGCTTGCCCGTGAAGTACGCCAAAAGCATCTAGAGTACTTTGCGGGTTGGGGGGCCATTGATATGCTAGAGAATGTCTAAACATGTTTTCAATAAAAAAAATTATTATACCCTGTTTCCCTGAAAATAAGACCTAGCGTGATTGTCAGTGATGGCTGCAATATAAGCCCTACCCCCCAAATAAGCCCTACCCTGTTTCCCTGAAAATAAGCCCTACCCTGAAAATAAGACCTACAATGATTTTAACTAGGGCTTATTTGGGGGGTAGGGCTTATATTGCAGCCATCACCAACAATCACGCTAGGTCTTATTTTCGGGGAAACAGGGTAAACTGAACTCATATTTCATTTGATTTACTGCTTGTGTTTCTTCTAGGTTCTCCAATGGCCTTTTTTTTTGGCCATTTTCTTCAATAGTGCAAACGTAACTTATTTGATACATGAGGTGACAATCTCTTCTTCAGCTAACTATTATGTTGTGCTATGTGTGTTATGGGTATGCTCCACACACACAATGTTTTTGTTGTTAATGTATGTAAAGTATTAATGCAAAAAATAAGCATCCTTTTCAGCTCAATGAATTAATTGCTTTGAGTCCCTAAAATGGCCCGATTGGGGCAAATTTTAGAGCACTGTGGGGGTTATTTACTAAAGGCAAATCCACTTTGCACCCCAAGTGCACTTGGAGTGCAAAGTGGATTTGCCTTTAGTGAATACCCCCATTGTCACTGTAACTACACCAACTTACTCCAAAAACTGGTATTGAGCATTGAAAGAAGAAGCCACACATTTTTGAGTATATAACATTTTACTCTAAGCACATTAACATATGCGTTATAAAAGGGTTTTTTAACAAACCAACATATTTAGTTTTCTAACATTTATATTTGACAGTAGACATAGCCTTTTTTTTGGCTAAACAGGCATGTTTAAAACCATAACATACACAACTCAGGAACTTAAAAAGTTCAACTTTGATAAAGTGAAGGCCATATGACACATTAGTATGTCAAAACTGTGTTGATCTTGCCTCCATCAGATGGGGTGATGTCACCCCTGTAAAAGCAAAATTTTGAAGATGCACACAAATTGGGAGTCAAAATGTGGATTTCCCTCCTGATCCCATGCCTAATGACAACATGTGCTAGCTCCCATTATGGGGAATCAATGGACATGTTTGGGGGGTGCAACACCTTCCTCTCATCTACTTTAGTTTGGAGGAAGGGGTTGCACCCACAAAACGTGTACATTGATATCCCATGATGGCAGACAGCACATGTTGACACACTGTGTGCATCTTCAAAATTTGGCTTTGAAATTACTTTAAAACTTTAGCAAAAATGAAAAATACAACAAGCAACTTTTCCATTTTTGTTGGTTTTAGATTCTGCCTAAAACATCAATGATGTTGGTAATTTTTTTTTGTACATCAGTGATATTTTGCTTGACCATCTCTAAATCCCGATTGCACACCATGATCTCACCAATGAGGATCTGTGCACTTGCACTGTTGAAATGAGTTCCTTCTTCCACAACATCCACATCACCTAAAAATAAAAAAACACACCATGTATTATGAATATGCAGGCGCACAGCTATTATCTGAAGCTGTGGTCTCAGACACTGACCTGTTGTGGTCACTATTTCACCCACTTCATGAACCTCTTCCTCCACATCTTCTTCATGGTGTGTGGGGATTTCCCCTTCTTCGTGAGAAGTGGGGTTCCTTGTGTCCTCAGATGTCCCGATTCTTTTCTCCCCTATGTGAATACAAAAAAGGTATACTTAGCACACAGATATTTGAGGCAAGAAATAGTAATATGAAACATTGGTTGGAAGTGTCGTACAAATGTCTGTTTTGGCAGAGTTCCAAGCTGAAAACATGTTTTTTTTCACTTTCCAAAGCTGGAATACTTACTTACCTTTTTTGTTAAAGTTTCACACATGGAGAGACCCCTAGTATCCACTGGAACACCTACGTGGGACACCCTAAAAAGGTTGTTCTGGTGTCCCACACTAGTGCTCCTGCGTCCAGATGTGTAAACAGCTGCTGAGTGTCCTCTCCTTACACTGAAACAAGTTTGCCTTTCATTCTAGTTACAAACCCGTCTAGACAAACAGAGAATACTCCAACAAGCTAAAGAGGAAGGCAGCGCTGGAGCAACTGTTGGAATTTGTGAAGCCGTGACTCCCACGGCGGACATCCCCTATTTGAAGGCCAAAATTGGTGGCCTGAGGAGCACATATAATAGGGAGCGCAAGAAGGTCCAGGATTCCATGAGATCAGGAGCAGCAGCAGATGACGTTTATGTCCCCAGGCTGTGGTACTAAGACAGACTGCATTTTTTGTCAGACCAGAGTGAACCCAGGCCATCAACACTTCCTTCCACATCAGATGAGGCTTCAGATGTCCAACCTGGGCCTTCCACCCTGGAAGAAGGTGTGGAGGAGCCCAGCTTGAGCCAGGTATAGCATTGTTCAACATATTTCTTGTCAAAAATTGAATGATGTTAACTGGATGCTATTATTGATCTCTAATTTCTGATTTAACAAAGTGATTTACATATCAATAGAAAATAGTAGCCAAAAATGATTGGGACAAGAATGAAAAATGCTGGGGTCAGAAGGATAGTCTTTTTGATTTGTTAACATACAATTTGCAACAGTCATGAGCTCAAAATTGTGTGTAATTGATGACCAAAAAAACTAAAACTATGTCCCATTTTCATACACAGGAAAGTCTCATCCAGGAGGAGGCAGTGGAAAGTGGCAGCTAGGAGGTGGCCATGGAAAGTGGCAGCCAGGAGGTGGTCGTGCCCAGCAGCCTGACCAAATCCCAGGTTCCTCCCCTCTGCCTTCCACCAAAAAGGACCAGGAAGGTGAAGAACCTGGATGAGTCAGCGACTGTTTTGATTCAGCAGGCTACTGCGGTCCTCACAACAACCCCTGGTGGCCCCGAGTCGTATGGCTGTCTGACTGCCAGTAAACTGGAACAAATGGAGGAGGTCCAACATTTCATCTGAGGAGGTAATACTTCAGGCCCTAAACAAGGGGATGAGGGGCCAACTCACAACTAAAAGCCACATGTGTGAGTTGAACCATATTACTCCTCTACCACCTCCAGCAACACCTCCAACAACACAGCCACCCAACCCATGACAGCAGCATGGAAGGAAGCGTGGAAGGAAGTGTTGGGAGTGATGGCCTGGGTTTGTTGTGGTCTGGCAAAAGACACAGGCTGTTGTAAGACCACAGCCACGGGACATATATGTCATCTGCTGCTGCTCCTGATCTCTCTGAGTCCTGGACCATATTGTGCTCCTTATTAAATGGACTCCTCAGGTTACCAAATTTGGCCTGTCAAATTATTGATGTCTGCCCTAGGGTACAAAGGCTTCAACAATTCCAACTGTTTCTCCAGCGTTGCCTTCCTCTTTAATTTGTTAGGACCCCTAATAAATTTTAAATTTTGGTTTTGACAAATACTTGGCTATTTGCTTTACTTCAAACAGGACAGTTTGTTTGTGAGTAGGCAGGTACATTTCAAAAATACAATGTCAAATTAACAAGGGACACCAACACCAACCAACCTATTTGAGGTAAAAAATTACAAGATAATGATGGTATTGTGGTAACTTGAAACACAAAATGACAAAAAAATATTATGGAGATCACTAAAAAACAAAAATTTATTCTGGAGATCTGGAGAAGTTTTTTTTAAAAAAAGGAGATCCCTATAAAAAATAAAAAGATTATTCTGGAGATCTTGATAAAAAAAAAAAACAACAAAAACAAAGATTATTCATGAGATCATGAGAAATAATAAAAAATATGTTTGTCAGAACTCTGTGTGAATATCAGCAGCAAAGCAACTTCATTATAAAGAAGAAGAGAATGCGTTGCATTGAAAGATTTAAAAATTTGCTGCGTGATGAATGTGCTATCTCCATTACAAGCGCTAGTTTTACAAGACAGAAACTGACCGGAAACTGACTGCATGATGTGAACTAGAGCCATTGAAATACACTGAAAACACTGTGCATGCATTTTGTGCAGAAAAAAGCGCACGGAACTGAATGGAACTGCGTCTGGTGTGAACTAGCATTCAAACATTTGTGTGCGGAAATTCCGATAGCAAATGTTGGATGGAGCATACACACGGTCAGAATTTCCAACAACAAGCTCACATCGAACATTTCCTGTCGGAAATTCTGATCGTGTGTACGTGGCATAAGAGCGGTGAGGATGTGGAATTCTCTTCCACAGGCAGTGGTTTCAGCAGGGAGCATCGGTAATTTCAAAAATCTATTAGATAAGCACCTGAACGACCACAACATACAGGGATATTCAATGTAATACTGACATAAAATCACACACATAGGTCAGACTTGATGGACTTGCGTCTTTTTTCGACCTCGCCTATTATGTAACTTTGTAACTATGAGGAAAGTATAGGAGGGAAGTGGGGAATCTTGTTTTTAAGCATAAAGGTACACTTCAAAAGAGCAGGCCACAGGTCTGTATCCATCCAGATCGCAAGAATTTGGCATGATCTGTGACACTTGTATACTGGTAGAGAATCTTTAGCCTCCCTTTTTAGTACTGTGTTATACATTGTGCCTATATATATATATATATATATATATATATATATATATATATATATGTAAATCAGAGTTTATTTAGACCACACTTCTTATGCCCCGTACACACGGTCGGATTTTCCGACGGAAAATGTGTGATAGGACCTTGTTGTCGGAAATTCCGACCATGTGTAGGCTCCATCACACATTTTCCATCGGATTTTCCGACACACAAAGTTTGAGAGCAGGATATAAAAATAAAATCCGTTGTCGGAAATTCCGATCGTGTGTACACAAAGCCGACGGAAAAAGTGCCACGCATGCTCAGAATAAATAAAGAGATGAAAGTTATTGGCCACTGCCCCGTTTATATTCCAGACGTACGTGTTTTACGTCACCACGTTCAGAACGATCAGATTTTCCGACAACTTTGTGTGACCGTGTCTATGCAAGACAAGTTTGATCCAACATCCGTCTGAAAAAATCCTAGGATTTTGTTGTCGGAATGGCCGAACAAAGTCCGACCGTGTTTACGGGGCATTACTCTGTTGATAACTTTTTCTTTCTGCAGTAAAAGCGGTGCCAAGAATATTTTCTTTCAGGATTTTTCTACTAAAACCTCATTGCTTGATTCTAAAGTCAAAACTGTATAACTCCAAGGGGAGAACAAACAAAGCCTTGTCAGATTCTGATTGCAAGCAAAGAAAAAAAGAACAACTTAATGCTATTTTAAACCAGTGTATTTCTGCAGTGGGATATTATGTTTACATTGAAAATAGAATGGAAAGATAGATCATTTTCCCTTGTTTGGATTTATAGAGATGACCAAGGCACTTAAGTTTCATGTTGCTAGAAGCTTACACCGGGAAATGTCTATAAAAGTGCTGTCAGAATAAGAGCAAATGCTATTTAGCATACAAATCACAAAACAACAAGCAAAACACAAATAATGAGTCACTGTTGTATTGCATTATGGAAGATCAAAGATAGCAGTGCATGACTTTCATTTCATTATTCTTTAAAAAAAAAAATACTGCGCTGACAATTCCTAATTTATTTTGAACTTTTATTGATATGTTTAAACCAATCAAAGAGCCTTCACCATTAGGTTTTTGTATGATGACCTTTACTTTAAGAATTGTGTGAAGGCTCAGGTGCCTTATGAACTACACTAATAATATGCCTGATCACAAATCACATAGATTAGCACTGAGAGGAATAGCACGAAGTCTTTAATGTACAAGAAACGTTTCTCTTTTTTGTATAGACGCTTCACTACATACAGTGCCTTGCAAAAGTATTCACCCCGCTTGGCATTTTTCGTGTTTGGTTGCCTCACAACCTGGAATTAACATGGATTGTTTAAGGATTTGCATCATTTAATTTACAGAACATGCCCACAACTTTGAAGTTGTTTTTTTTTTAATGTGAAGCAAACAACAAACAGGACAAAGTAACAGAAAAAGTCAATGTGTATAACTATTCACCCCCCTAAAGTCAATACTTTGTAGAGCCCCTTTTTGTGGTTATCACAGCTCCAAGTCGCTTTAGATAAGTCTCTATGAGCTTGCCACAACTTACCACTGGGATTTTTGCCCATTCCTCCTTGCAAAACTGCTCCAGCTCCTTCAAGTTGCGCTTGTGAACAGCAATCTTTAAGTCTGACCACAGCTTTTCTATTGGATTGAGGTCTGGGCTTTGACTAAGCCATTCCAACACATTTACATGTTTCCTCTTAAACCACTCAAGTGTTGCTTTAGCAGCGTGTTTGGGGTCATTGTCCTGCTGGAAGGTGAACCTCCGTCCTAGCCTCAAATCACACACAGAGTGGTACAGGTTTTGCTTAAGAATATACCTGTATTTAGCACCATCCATCTTTCCCGCAACTCTGACCAGTTTCCCAGTCCCGACTGCTGAAGAACATCCCCACAGCATGATGCTGCCACCACCATGTTTCACTGTGGGGATGGTGTTCTTTGGGTGATATGTTGGGTTTGTGCCAGACATAGCATTTTCTTTGATGGCCAAAAAGTTAAATTTTAGTCTGGCAAGAGCACCTTCTTCCATACATTTTGGGAGTAACGTGCCATTTTGTTAATTTGCTGAAAGTAATGGCTTTCTTCTGGCAACTCTGTCACAAAGCCCAACTCTATGGAGCGTACGGCTTATTGTCGTCCTATGTACAGATACTCCAGTTTCTGCTGTGGAACTCTGCAGCTCCTCCAGGGTTACCTTAGGTCTCTGTGCTGCCTCTCTGATTAATGCCCTCCTTGCCCAAGCCATGAGTTTTGATGTGCGGCCGTCTCTTGGCAGG
This sequence comes from Lithobates clamitans, assembly GCA_037952925.1. Taxonomy (NCBI): domain Eukaryota; kingdom Metazoa; phylum Chordata; class Amphibia; order Anura; family Ranidae; genus Lithobates; species Lithobates clamitans. The sequence goes on along the minus strand of JBBGZY010000856.1, from coordinate 1,591,522 downwards.
TTTGCTGTTGTGCCATGTTCTTTCCATTTGGTTATGATAAATTTGATGGTGCTCCTAGGGATCATCAAAGATTTGGATATTTTTTTATAACCTAACCCTGACTTATACTTCTCAGAAACATTGTCCCTTATTTGTTTGGAGATTTCCTTGGTCTTCATGGCAGTGTTTGGTTAGTGGTGCCTCTTGCTTAGGTGTTGCAGCCTCTGGGGCCTTTCAAAAAGGTGTGTATATGTAATGATAGATCATGTGACACTTAGATTGCACACGGGTGGACATCATTTCACTAATTATGTGACTTCTGTAGGTAATTGGTTGCACCAAAGCTTTTTATGGGCTTCATAACGAAGGGGGTGAATACATATGCACATGCCAATTATCAGTTTTTTTATTTCTGAAACATAGTTTTATGTATGTATTTTTCTAATTTTACTTCATCAACTTAGACGATTGTGTTCTGATCCATCACATATAATTCAGATTAAAAAAACATTGAACTAAAGGTTGTAATGTAACAAAATAGGTAAAAAGCCTAGGGGGGTGAATACGTTTGCAAGGCACTGTAATACCTTTTTTTCCCTATTCAACTAATCAGAAGTTTTAAAGTACAGTATTCTCTATGTAATCCAATACTCTTTAATATTTTTTTAACTAACTGCCACATTTTTTTTTTTTTTTATGTGATTCATTTATTTCCTACTATTTTTATTTACACCTGCAATCAGAGGTTGTCATTCAACGTAATGCCAAACAAAACAGTGAATACCGCAATGGGAGGTGTACTGGGAAGTCTAGCGTAAGATCTTGTTGTAGGAGCATGAGTGGGCTATAAGCCATGAGCATGTACTTTAATTCCCTGGCATCCAATCATATCATGATTCAACCCAAGGACGTCTGACATTGTATTTCACTAAACCACACGCCCACTCTATTGCATTGTGAAGATAATCACAGCATAGAAAACATAGCTCAAGGTGGTAAGAACATGATTATGAAGAGAAACTCAAAAACAAATAAAGTTACCCAATGAGCTTTGAAACAATACTACCACATTCATAAAAAAACGCAACAAGTTGAAAGTGTGTATATTTTTATTCTCTATTACAGTCTTTCCCAAAGTGCGCAATATGTAGAATTACATATCTTTAGTATAGGTACAGAACAATATGTTCCTTCTCGTGTCACCCACCTTTGGCACTAGAAGATTAAGGTTAATTAATCATATTGACTTTGTACCAGTGTAGTTTTTGGCTGGGTGGTGTAATTATTAGGTTGTGAATCTCTTAGTTGACAGTCTAGATATAGAAATAAAGATGTGAGATGTCCTTAAGGCCGTAGAAAAGACTATGAGCTTGTAGTTAAGACTGCTTAGTGATATCCAGTGTAATTTGCACCTTAGTTGTAATGTAGGTGGCTTGTACATAGAATGAGTTTCTACTAAAACATTTAGAGCACAAGCTGCAAACACTAATTTCTTTACAGAAAACTGAAACACAGAAATTGACAGCTTTTTTTGACTCTTTGAGGTTTACCATGTTACGCATGCATTGTTGTTTGCCTTTAAAGAGGTTGTAAAATCGTTTTTTTTACATTAAAATACTAAACATGTTATACTTACCTGCTCTGCTCACAGAGCAGCCCCAAACCTCCTTATCTGGGGTCCCCTGCTGGCCCTGTCCACACGTCCTCTTCTCCATATGCCACCATAGTAAGGTGACCAGATTTTTAAAATGAAATCCGGGACATATAAAATAGTTTACCTTTAGCCAATAAAAAAAAAATATATATATATAAGCATGTTTTCCTCAAATGATATATGCAGTGTATGTGTTTATGTAATGATTGTATGATATATACGTTTTTTCATGAAATCATTTCATACCAGCCCCATAGAATTATTATACCAGCCCAACTGCATAATGTTGTTATTTTCTTGTTCGAAAAAAGGGAGAACCATGCATTTTTAAGCACATTTGAAGAGTGTATTATACTCACCAGTGCTCATCAGCACAGCCTCATCAGTGCCCATCAGCTCAGCCTGATCAGTGCCACCTCATCAGTGCCCATCAGTGCCGCCTCATCAGTGCCCATCAGTGCAACCTCTCAGTGCCACCTCATGTGTCTCTAGCAGTGCCTCCTCATGAATGCTGATCTGTGCAACCTCAACAGTGCTGTCTCATGAGTGCTCATCAGTGCAGCCTATCAGTGCTCATTTGTGTCACTTCATGAGTGCCCATCAGTGCTGCCTCATGAGTGCCCATCAGTGCCGCCTCATTAGTGCCCATCAGTGCCACCTCAGTGCAGTTAATCAGTGCCGCCTCATCAGTGTCCATCAATGCCACGTCATCAGTGCCCATCAGAGTGGCCTCGTCAGTGCCACCTCATCAGTGCCCATCAGTGCACCCAATCAGATCTCATCAGTGTCCATCAATGCCACGTCATCAGTGCCCATCAGAGTGGCCTCGCCAGTGCCACCTCATCAGTGCCCATCAGTGCACCCAATCAGTGCTCATCAGTCCCGGTTCATGAGTGCCCATCAGTGCCATCAGTGCCAATCAATGCCACCTGATCAGTGCTGCCTCATCAGTGCCCATAAGTGCAGCCTATCAGTGTCCATCAGTCCCGCTTTTATAAGTGCCCATTAGTGCCACCTCCTCCTCTTCAGCTCCTCTGCAAGTATTGCTGCACATGCCACAAGTGCACAGAGCTGGAACAGCCAACGCAACCCCCCGCCCCCACTGGGAAACTGCCTGCCCAGGATCAGCCTTGCAATTGGGGGACATATCCAGGGACAGACGTGGACCAGGGACAGTGTCCTCAGTCCGGGGACTGTCCCCAGAAACCAGGGATACCTGATCACCTTACACCATAGGAAACTGCTTCCTATGGGGGCATACATGTGGGTGTGTTCTCAAGCCGGGCTGTGTATGTCCATAGACACACAGCTAGCCTCGGCCCCACCTCCCACTCCTTCCCACAGGATTTGACTTACACCAGCAGGAGCCAATGGTTCTAGCTGGTTCCAGCCACCTTTGTGAGAGCCAGCAAGAAGAGAGGGGAGACTTTCAGAAGGGCACAGTGCTAGATCAATTCAGGACTCGGGTAAGTATTTAGGGAGGGTGCAGGGAACAGCAACTGGAAGGTTGTTTTACCTTAATACATAGAATGCATTAGGTGAAAAAACCTTTGAACTTTAGAACCATTTTTGATAATTTTGACCATTCCTTACTCCATAACTAGGTGATGCTCTGTATAGCTAGTCCCACCCTCTTTTCAGTGTGTCATTCGTTTCTGTCCTGAGCACATGTAATTGTTGGAGCTAGACATACTATAATTTTTTGACCTAACTGATGTTCATCTATAAGGATCTGCACAAGTTTAGATTTAAATCTTTCTACCATCTGCAAGATGTCATTTGGATCAAGTCGCTCTCTGCTAACTCTACTGAGACTAAGTTACAGCTACTTGCCAAAACTGGGTCAGTTGTAGAAATCTCACTTCAGTGCTTAGATTGGAGAGGCAAAACAAGGTTGATTTACTAACGATAAATAGACTGTTTACTTTGCAAGGGAAGTTGTGCTTTACAATGGAATTTGTCCTGGAGCTTAGTGAATTAGGCAAAGTTCTGCTGACTTTCATCGCCCAATCATGTGCAAGAAAAAAGGCTGGGTTTTTTTGTTTTTTTATTTCCTTGCATGTGATTGGAGTATTCTATGCAAAGTGAAACTTCACCATATTTACTAAGCTCTGAGGCCACCCCCCCCCTTGCAAAGTGCAACTTCCCTTGCAAAGTGAACAGCCTCCTTGCCTTTAGTAAATCAACCCCTTTGCATCACAAGTGACATTTGAGCATTTGATGTCAACATTTGGCAGCCGTTTGTGTATTTTGCTGTCGGAAAGGTGCACATGTAGAGGACAGTTGCTTACTATTGCTCATAGCATGCCTTCCATTAATCCTAATGTTACAACATTTGCTTAAAAAACTTACATGTATAAAATATTTTTTGGTATGTAAAAGAAAGGGGTATAAGGAATTATGCCATCTATATAGGACAAAAGAACTAGTATTACTCAACAGCATCATTGTCCCCAACAAAAATGTTCCAGTGACAGTCAGGGACAGTTGCATGTACCACCCTATTTCAGGCTTATATCACATATGTTCCTTATGCCGCAGCTGTTCTTTTTGCTTGGAGACAAACTAGAGCAGTCCATCCAGAGCAGCTGGCAAAGGCTAAAATAAGCTAGAATGTAACTGCAGACCATCCACCCTCATTTCTTTTGTCTGCACATAGTAATAAACACTATTACATTAAATGAAATTTAGCTAATTAGAAGATCAGCTTCTTATACTAAACATAACAGTGAAGAAACACATTAAGGTCTCCAGCCTTTAACAAATACTGTATACAGTCTAAAGAGCAAAGAAAATAAACTATTTCCCTATGACCCTTGCATTTAATATTTATGTTTGCAATCTGTTTTCTCAAATTAATTTTAGCTGAAATAATTTTTTTATGCAGATGAGCTTCTAATCTTTACTGGCAACACTGCCTTCCTTTTTACATTAAACACTGTCCACAACACCCTCCCTATTCTGGAACACTTATGTGGTATCCATTACTGTTCTATTGGATTTTATTATGTATGAATTAATGTCTTGGTGCTGACATCTAGCTTCAATTAGGTATAACTACAACTTGCCATTTCTGTGTTTGTTAATGGTATAATCCAGCTTCCCTGTATGTTGGGGCTAGTTAATTTAGCCTTTAGATAGACCCCTCCCTTCTTCTTCATATTCTCTTAGTAAGCTGCCAGCCTTCATAGCAGGCATAAGGCTGAGAAGATTATTGCCTCTTTACACTTCAAATGACCAGTGAACATCCAATGTACTGAATTTTAAGAAGTAAAACTACCTTGGTTTAAACTTTCATGGCTTATTGGAGAGTTGAGTGGTCTTTGAAGGTGACAGCAGGTGACCATACTGGCCAGGATGGACCAGAGTCTAAAAAAAATATGTCAATGCATAAAACGGTGCTTGAAACAGAACACTCCCACCTTACTGAAATTGTTTTTTGAGTTTTTAAAGATCATTGATTAATACAGCCTGCCTTAAGTCTGCCATGTATGGTCTGATTTCTACTGAATCCGATGAAATTCAAGCTCTGTGTGGCACTGTTGGCACCACCTGGCTCAACAAAAGTTGATTATTCAATTGACTTTTGTTGAAGGAGCAAGGTAAAAAAATTATTGGATGCTGGCTGCAAGAATATATCAGCCAACAGATAAAATTACTCCACCCACACTGTTTAGCATAGATGGAAAAATCCACAGATGAATGAGAGAAATCTATATGTTGTGACAAGTTGGGAAATTTGTAGCTTATTGGTAGCGCCAAACAGCGAGCTTGCTCCACTCCAGAAGTGAGTTTCAGGGCTTTTTTCAGCCCATTTTTATTTAAAACAAAGCAAAAAGAAACACAAAAGTTCACATGGATATCTTTCCACACAGGGGGTACTCACCATCAATGCGATAAACAAACAATATTTGGCTGTTTTTACAGCTTCATTGCTCAGGCCTCCTGTCTTGGTCCTCCAGACCATCAAACACACAGTCCGAATGCTCGTGATCAAAAAGCTGTACCTCTGCCAGCTTGACTGTTTCCCTGCAGCTCACAGATGCTACATCCTCACAGGCTCAGGCCTTTGTCTGTCCTGACCTGGACAGTATGGTGCGATGTGCACCTCACAGCTCCCTTCACAAACTGACCCCATCAGGGTGAGGCTATTGACCTCTAACTTTGATTTTAACATAAATGCAGCACACGCCTGTATTATCAGTGTGCTTGCTTTCCAGAAAATGTCACCCAGACCACCATTTCAAACAGTGGCATGGACTCGATCTGCCACAACGTTCATGGCTAGCCTTAAATCTCTGCATATTAGGAGCTCAATATATTGATAACAGTTTGGGTGTCCATGGTTGAAAATGCCCAAACCAGACTTGTTCTCTGTTTTTGTGGCAGTAATCATTCTTTTCCAGGCTGGTCATACACAGAACCATTTTAAGTAATTTTTCAACCAATCAGAAAAAAAAAATGATAGATACAACCTATTGCCATGTTCCTACAAGCACCTTAACCACTTCCCAACCAGCCGCTGCAGTTATACTGCGGCAGGTTGGCTCCCCTGGGTGAGCCGTCATAGCTATATGTCGGCTCACTTTCAGACCATGAGGGGGCGCGCGAGCGCTGCCGGGCAGCCGTGATCGCTCCACACAGAGACCGAATGGGGATCTGTCAATATAAACAGACAGATCTCCGTGCTGTCAGGGGAGAGGAGACCGATCTGTTGTTCATACTAAGTACCCAGGCAGTCCCATCCCCGTACAGTTAGAATCACTCCCTGGGACACACAATTAACCTCTTGATCGCCCCCTGCTGTTAACCCCTTCCCTTCCAGTGTAATTTATACAGTTATCAGTGCATTTTTATAGCACTGATCGCTGCAAAAATGTCAATGGTCCCAAAAAAGTGTCAAAAGTGTCCGATCTGTCCCCCACAATGTCGCAGTCCTGATAAAAATTGCAGATCACTGGCATTACTAGTTAAAAAAAAAAATAATATTAAAAATGCCATAAATATAGCCCCTATTTTGTAGACGCTATACCTTTTGCGCAAACCAATCAATATACCCTTATTGCAATTTTTGTTTACCAAAAATATGTAGAAGTATACATATTGGCCTGAACTGAGGAAGAAATTGTATTTATTTTTTTAGTTTTTGGGGATATTTATTATAGCAAAAAGTAAAAAATATTGTTTTTTTTCAAAGTTGTTGCTCTTTTTTTGTTTATAGCGCAAAAAATAAAAATCGCAGAGGTGATCAATTACCACCAAAAGCAAGATCTATTTGTGTTCTGTTTTTGTACAAAGTCGCACGCCCGCGCAATTGTCAGTTAAAATGACCCAGAAAAAAAAAAACAAGATTTTTGGGGGGCACACCCTCTCATTAAAGCTGGTGCAGCCATAAGACCATACAGTAGAAGAAAATTTTACAGTGCACACATGCAAAAAAACATTCACCTCCAGCAAGGCTAGTTTAAAAACACCTAAACATTTTCAAAAATACATTATCAAAAATATGGGGTACCTCTCATTAGTGTCCACTTGTGTCATAGGTGGAGTCCTCAAGATTCTCCCATTTAGAAGAGTGTAGCTCTCATGGTTCAGAGAAGCAGGATCTCCCAAATCTATGGATAGTGTAGGACCCACTAATCATGGGGTACTTTGTCGCAGTAAGTGGGCTTAGCACCATATAGCAATATGGTGTGACCAAATCCCCATATTTTTGATAATGTATTTTTGAAAATGTTTAGGCGTTTTTAAACTAGCCTTGCTGGAGGTAAATGTTTTTTTGCATGTGTGCGCTGTAAAATTTTCTTCTACTGTATGGTCTTATGGCTGCACCAGCTTTAATGAGAGGGTGTGCCCCCCAAATATCTTGTTTGTTTATTGTATGGATTCTGACCAAATCCTTTTGGGATAGGAGCACCCCACTCCCTCATTAAGTACCTCTCATTAGTGTCCACTTGTGTCATAGATGGAGTCCTCAAGGTTCTCCCATTTAGAAGAGTGTAGCTCTCATGTTTCAGAGAAGCAGGACCTCCCAAATCTATGGATAGTGTAGGACCCACTAATCATGGGGTACTTTGTTGCAGTAAGTGGGCTTAGCACCATATAGCAATATGGTGTGACCAAATCCCCATATTTTTGATAATGTATTTTTGAAAATGTTTAGGTGTTTTTAAACTAGCCTTGCTGGAGGTGAATGTTTTTTTGCATGTGTGCGCTGTAAAATTTTCTTAAAACGACGCAGTTCGCAAAAAATGGCCTGGTCATTAAGGGGGCAAATCTTCCGGGGCTGAAGTGGTTAATATGATCGTTAGTATTATTGAAAGGTTATTTTGGTTTGCTCATTTTCTTTTTTATTCAAACCTGATTGAAAATTCCCCCAATGAGTTACAATTTGCAGTGTGTGGCCGGCATTAAAAAAAGGAAGTATATTACTTCAACTATTGTTTGTTTATTTAAAACCATGTAAGCACAGAAAAAATGCCTGTTGATGAAGCCAAAAATGCAGTAAGCTCCTAACTTCTTGCCTGTGCCTGTGTGGCACTGAAATCTCAAAAAGTTTTCTCAGCAATGCCCACTTCTCTTTTGATGGAATACAGAACTCACTCCCCCATGGAGATAAGGAGGGTGTGTTCTGTAGTCCAACAAAGGAGGATTTAGGCAGAGCTGACAACACTTGGGATTTCAATGCAACAGAGACAGGGTTGTCAGTCCACTGAATGCAACTAGAATCTCAGTTGACTTCTGACAGGATCAACAGAAATTTTTCTGTACTTGCAGAATTTCTAATTACACAAAACAATAAATGTGCATCAATTGCAAATATGTACTAAATTTTATTTTTATTTTTTTTTTGCCCTGACAAAATTTAAATGGTAATATACATTTTCCCTAACCAATAGCAACCAATAAGAATTTTGTTTGAGTCTAACTTCAGCAGAATGATTTCTGATTGGTTTCAATAAGGTACCTCAGACAAGAATGTAAGTTTTATAATATAAACTGTTTATTGACCAAAAGCTTTTGTTGAAACCATTGGCATCCTTTCTTTTATGATGCCCTTTACAGAAAATAAGTTTGATGGCATTCTTAAAAAAATAATAAAAATATATTCAGGAAATGTATCTCAGCTTGCAAAGAACTGTATAGAGGACAATTATTTTATCCCTAAAAATCTATTGTTTTTGACATGTAATCAGCCACTCCGCAAGGGAACTGCAAGCCCCTAATGCTAAGGTGTAAATGATCATACCTGCCAAACATATCCTGTATATTATCAATGCAAAAGGTAAGCTGCAGTGTGTATACTAAGCATCTGATAATGGCACTTCTTGATAGAATGAGACTGCAGAGACTTATTTCCTTTCTGTGTTGGATGATAAATCTATGAAGATAAAATGTCAACTGACTACATTGCACAAGTAGATGTTTTCCCTTTGAAATGCAGGTAAATAACATTTGGTATGTCTCAGTGCCTAGTGGTGTGAGCTACTGATTTGATAGCATGATAGGAGAAAAATAAAAATGACACATGAAAAATGGAAAAAGTAAATACCTGTTGTCCACAGCAACCATTCAGGTATTAATCTAGAATGCGATTGGTTGTTGTGGCAACACTTTATTTATTTTTTTATCCAGATTTTCTAAATCAGCTTCTCTGGTAGAAATAAGAGACATACCACTGCGAAACTGTGTTATTGTTTTTCAGTTTCTACCTGGAAGAATAATAGAAATCTAGTAGGAACAGAAAAGACTAAGTGTACCACAGCTGAAACATTATGTCAGAATTACCTCCTAGGAGCTACATGATGCATTTCAAAAACATTGCACTTTTCCATTTATCGTTTTCATTTTCTTCTCCTCTAAATCTTAGAAACATTCTTGCAAAGTAAGCAAGGTCTTAAAGTGTACGTAAGCCCTCTCAGTGAACTTCTATTATTTGCTTCATACTGGCCTGTTATACCTATTGTCTGAATTTGTAAATACCTTTTGTCTGTTAAATACCACTGAGGTTATAGACAGATACTTCCTGTCCCTGCTAGTTGGGTCAGAAACCCCTATTGCAGGATTGTGATGTTCTATAAAGGGGAGTTTCCTGTAGACAGAGAACTGACCCTCATCACCTTATACACACAGGAGCTGCTGTTCCTATTGTATTTCACCCAGGCCAGAAGAATAGACTATAAGGCAAGTATTCCTATGTTCTAATAGTATAACTGCAGCTTTTCATAGTTTCTTGAGTGTGTATCTTAAACCTTGTACCAGACTTATCACTGTCCTATTGTTAATATCTCACATTTACAGTGCCAGATAGCTAGGTCTGTGCTACTGTATGTGTGCAGTGGTCACCTTCCAGTATGTTGGAAGATTCAATAGAGTGTATATGTAGCTCCCATTATTTTAGTTAACCCTGTCCCTTCTGGTCTGGGATTCTATAGTTAGTTTTAGATTAGGGCTGAATAACCAACATAGGCTAGATAGAGGTTAGGCATCCAACAGCCACATCTGGTAGTTAGAGGTCCAATTGCATGACAGATTAGTAACCTCCAGGGACCAACAGGCAGAGTAGATAGGCTGACTCTAAGTTCCAGTGCCATGCTACAGAGTTTCTGCTGGTGAGAAGCTGTGCTCTAGGCTGGTTGGACAACAGTTGGAGGATCTCTTCCATCACTAATGATCTTGTCTTGAGGTCTCTGACACAAAGATGAGAACCACATTTCAGTCATCCTTAGGGACCTCTGCAACTAGACTTTTCTGCAAAATTCATTTGGTGGCATCTTTATTAATACCTATATACACTACATTGCCAAAAGTATTGTGACGCCCACCTTTACACACATGAACTTTAATGGCATCCCAGTCTTAGTCCATAGGGTTCAATATTGAGTTGGCCCACCCTCTACAGCTACACCAGCTTCAACTCTTCTGGGAAGGCTGTCCACAAGGTTTAGGAGTGTGTCTATGAGAGTGTTTCCTCCAGAAGCGCACTTGTGAGGTCAGGCACTGATGTGAACGAGAAAGCCTGGCTCGCAGTCACTGCTCTAATTCATTCCAAAGGTGTTCTATTGGGTTGAGGTCAACATTCTGTGCAGGCCAGTTACATTCCTCCATCCCAAACTCGCTAATCCGTGTCTTTCCGTCCCTTTCTTTGTGCTATGGTCCAAATTATTTGATGGAGGGGGATTATGGTGTGGGGTTGTTTTTCAGGGGTTGGGCTTGGCCCCTTAGTTCCAGTGAAGGGAACACTTAAGGCGCCAGCGAAGTCATTGAACAGTGACTATCACAGTGATCAGAGTGATCAGGTGATATGAAACTGGGCCTCCTGGTCCCTGTTAGCTAGTACAAGACCCAGGGATCTTGAGGAGAGCACATTCTTTGTGCTGGGAGCATGCCATGCAGTGCACTCTACACACACACAGCGGCGCACATATATGTGGCTCCATGGATAAAGGCCGGACATAGTCCGGACCCCCTTGCTGTGCCCCACGGCCGCACATAGTGTGAACCCAGCCTGAATATTTGATGTAAATCTATGTTGTAAGTAGCATGTGCAGTTATTAGCGTGAGATAAACTTCACTTATAAATCTTACCCCTTAGGCTCTATATCCAGTCTGCAGTGTCCAGTATATCTTCCTGCACCTCCTAATACTTTACCAATGTACAACTAGGACAAAAATATCATATCAACACTAAGAAAAAAGTCATACAGATGTTCCCAGCATTTAAATTTTTTTCCCTAAAACCCAGCCACATTATGATGGGGCAAGCAAGACTGTTTTTTCCTTGCTTGCAACTAATTCGATTTTCCTTTCTTCTTACTAGGGCAGGATAGGATATGAAAGGAAGACACTGCTTAGTTGCTAGGAGGGAAACACGGGCTGTTTTATTCAGACTCTTCAGGCCTAAAGTGACAGGTTGTGACAGTGACTAAGATTCTGAGAGCTGGAGACTCAGAGAAGTAGACATATATGGTTCTGACAGAAAGAAACAGCAAATCAGGGAGAGCGATAGAAACCAGGAAAGCAGACAGTGACGAAGTGATACTGTAACACTGGTGCATGATAATAAGCAGATAGAGACATATAGACATACTCAGGTGCAGACACATGACAGTAAACGTTGTACGGCACAAAGCAGTTTCAGTCCTTGTCAATGCTGCCTTGTGTCAAGAAGTCATTTTACCCTGATAAAGAATATATTGTTGAGTATGTGGTTAAATTAGCTGCTACTTGTATATAAAAAAGAGACTAACCTAAATGCTAACATATTTTGCAATAGACTACATATGACACAGTGCTGAAGCCCACATGTTTAAATGGTAGAGTTAACAAAAACGAGAGGAAAATGACAAAAGAAAGAAATTGGCCTGTTTAAGAATCAGGGGGTGAGTTTGTTAGGACTTAGATACTGCATTAATTGCCTTAAAGTAACGTATGTGATATTTATCTCAGGCAATTAACTAAAAAACATGCATTAATTAACATATACATTGATTTTTTAATTTTTTTATGTGGCATTTGGTTATTTTGATCTTTATATTATTTCAGACTAAACCTCTGGTTGCAGCAGTGAAGTGAAAAACATAGATAGCCGTAATACTATCATTGCTAAATGTGACAGCCCCCCTCAGTTCTACTGGTTATCAGGGAGCCAGCACCCACCAGTGTCCCAACAACCAGCGATTCATCCCCATCTGGTTCATTCAGCTGTCAGACAGGGATTCCTATCTGACAGGAGACTGTAAACAAAGGGGCAGGTGCAGTAAGTTTACTACCTGTCCGGGATTCACCTGGACAGCTCGGGTTTTGAATCATGTGTCCGGGTTTCCGTCCACCTGAAAAAGTGGAAAAGAAAGAAAGAAAGAAAAAGTGGCAACCCTAAAGGTACAGTGCTAAAAAAAGGGGGGGGGGGATGGGCCTTCCCTTACAATTTACACCAGTCACTTTAGGTCTGGTATGGATTTTAATGGGGAACTCATGCAAGAAAAAAAAATGGCTTGAGATCCCCCACAAATTCTATCCCAGACCCTTTGGGTCTAGTTTGAATTTTAAGTGGGAACCCCACACAAAAAAACAAGAAAAAAACAGGCCCTTAGCCAAGCATGCAGCCTGGCAGGCCAGGAAAGGGAGGTGACGAGCTTGGGCCCCCTACCTCTAAACCATACCAGGCCACATACCCTCAACATGGGGAGGGGGGGGTGTGGTTACCTTGCAAGGGTACTTTTTCACAACATAAAATGTACACAGTTGAAAAAAAAAAAAAACAGTTTTTGACAAGTCCTTTAAAAGAAAAAAAAAAAGTCCCATGATCTACATCAATCATCAATCATGTTGTCCAGTGATGCAGATCCATGTCAATCACAATTAATGACACCCTATCCAGCTTACTTTGCTGTGGTGATTGCATGGAGGCCAAGGAGATGAAAGCGCTTCTGATTGCCAAAGAAAATATTACTTCCTTGCCGGACAAAGGTGAAGAGTTTGATGAGAATGCACCAGTAAGCATTTATATATTTCTCATGGGTGTTGAAGTTGCAAATGAACAGGTTATATTTGTGCTTAAATATAATAAACCTAAAAATATGTTATAAGCATGAAGTCATCACTACCTAGTAAGGTTAAACTTGCACTAAACTTCAAAATAGGATTTCTCGATTTATCCATAAAGTCTCAGCAAAGTAATGTTACAATCTACTAAGATTAACCATATCAGAAATCAATTTCTCGCAAGAATGACATAATATCATCTAACCAGACTTATTATACGTCTCCCTTATCCTGTATCAGATAGTCTTTCATTCTGTTTAAATCTAAAAAGTCGGTTTTGATTTTTAATCCTTTCTCTCATTGCTGGCAGTACTGTCCAAAAATGCTGGACTGCAGCCTGCCAAACATAAAGAGCAACCCTGGAAGGCGGTGGATGACATTAGGGATTGATATTCCTGGCTATCTGTAATTTACACCCCTATCTACTCATGTCCGCCTCCTCCCACGCTTTTTAATCTCTCAGGAAAGTAGAAACACTTTGTCACTGAAGTGAGAGAGGTTACAACTCCCGCTGGCTATCCATCACTCTGTTATTCCTAGGCTGAAACCTACATCTTATCACACACACAAAACTGTGCTGTCACTGCATGGAGAGCATCCCTTCTTTACTGATCTGTGTACCTATTCATCTGCCAAGCACACCTATATACCAGCACAAATCTATTCCACAATTCTAAACTGACATCATCCTATACTTATAACTGTATATTGGTATTTTTCTATACAGAGCCCTGTACTGTCCATTGCACAGTAAATCAAAATTTTAAAAAGTGATGAACGTGTAAGCTTTCAATACAGCTATGTTTTATTATTCTTTTATTTGATTTTATGCTATACTTTGCCTTAAAATTATATTTGTCAGATATTTAACCCATTTTCAGCCTGCTTTTCTGCTTACATTTGGGCTGGGTTCACACTTATGCGAATTTGGTGCTAATTCGCATAGCAAGAGATTGTGACCGGCTCTCTATGGAGCTGGTTCACACATCTCAGCAGCAGCACAGAGGTCCTGTGTGTCTTTTGGTCCGCTTCAGGTCTGAATTCAGCCAAAAATTTGGGCTGAAATCGGGCCTGAAACAGTGAATGGAGACGCACCAGACCCCTGCTGTAAGCCGCTGCATGCTCCAGTGTGAATCCAGCCTTATAAATTATTATTATTATTATTATTATTATTATTATTATTATTATATTATTTATTATAATTTTTATTATTTTATTATACTAAAATAGTCCCCGTCATTTTACAGAGTTGGTTAACCACTGTCCAGCCAGACTTTAAAAGTACAGCTGTATTTCCTTGCAGTAATCCATATTCAAATCCTTCAGGCCTAATTTAGCTGTTATCTAATAATATACCTGCATATTTTGGAATGTGGGAAGAAACACACAAATATGAAGACAACATAAATACTCCAAGCAGTTAGCACCCTCTTGTGGGAACCAAATTAAGCACCCCTACAACACAAGGCTATATCACTAAGCATTAAGGCACCATGACAGTTCCCAGTATAAATAACAAATCTTGATTTGAGATTACACACAAAAAAATTCACATTCTAAATATCACAGTAACCTAGTCTTTGCATGTATGATGATGAAAAATGGCATGTTGAAAAAATTGAGACATCAGCCTTATTTTTAAAGATTAATATATATGGACAACTGCAAGGAACATGCAGATAAATCATTCTTACCCTCTAACAAGAATCAGACAAGCTGTGATAATCCATGGTGGATGGGAGGTAGGCAAGGTTTACAGAGCACATTAAAGATCATTGCAAATCATATATCACAGGCAATTATTTATGAAAGGACCATGTGCTAAATAAATTGCCAAAAAAATAAAAAATCTTAAATCAGTTTATTAAATTCTTTAGTCAACAATACAAAAAGTGAATACTGATCAGGTGATATATAACAACAACATAACATTAAAAGACTCAGAAATAGTAAATAGAAATAAAAAAGTGTGTTTATCAGGAAAGTCATCCTCCTCCCAGTTCCCTTTCCGGGAGTGTCAACCACTTCTCCAGTCAGCAAACGGCATGGCCTAGTGAACAAGAGATTTGGCAGTTATAGCTGAAGCATTCGCAGGTCTAGCCTTCTATATTCAGTAGGTGAACAAAAAATGAGAGCTACAAAAACTTCTTACCTCTACATTAAGCATTACCAGAGGCTGTAGCAAAAAAAAAACAGTAAAGAAACAAAACAAAAATATGGTAAATATGTTTTCTATGATTTCTGTTAAATAGAGTATTAAAACAATTATTGCAACACATACTAATTCACCAAAATGGTGAATGTTTCTTGTGTTGTATAAACCACAAAAACATATGTAGCATATTGAGCATAACATAACATAGCAAAACAGTATACTAACTCTCCAAGCTAGCAAAATTTGACAAAATCAGCACTACATTTACACTTTATAAACCACTATACACAGCTTAACACTCCCATAAAATACAAAATAGTTATATTACTGGAAAAATATAATTTAGCACAGCATAACATGACAAAAAAACCTTGCGGAATAGTATAATGTCAAGGAATTAAGCAAGACCGTTTGGCTGTGTCCAACAAAAACATGCTAAAATTTGTATCACTTTCTGTAGTTGAAGGTCATGTTGGCATATCCTGTCCTCGGGGTTCTGGCATTTAAAGTGCAAATTAGCTGTTTCAATTCATACCTTCAATGCTTGCCTTACTTGTGGCTGGGCTGCCACAAGCTACCAGGCCACAGATGCACACTATATTGAGGGAAAGGAAAAGGGGAAAAGAGGCACATTACAGAGGAGTTGTTGGAGGGGGAGAAAAGACACAGAGAGGATTCTGAGACAGATAAGCAAAGCAGTACCGGGGGAGAGGCAGGGGGTGAGGGGACTTTTTGACAGGTCACTGGAGAAGCACACTACATGAGGGTACTGGAGGTGGAGAGAAGGAACACTGCATATAGCATGCAGGAGGGAAGAGACACACAACATAGGGAGCACAGCTGATAGACAAAAAGCGCAGTATGGCCTGAAGTGGGAAATGTAGGATAAGAGCCCTATGAGGTAGAAAGTCGGTGAAGGAACCCACAAAATAGACGTTTTTTTCAAGCCTCCCAACAACAATTTTTAAGTAATAGTTAAATAATAGTAAAATAATTAAGCTTGTCATCCCTTTTCAATAAGATAGTAAGATGACCACTCCCAATTATGCAAAATGTTGCTTTCTCATACAGTATCTTATCATAAAAACATATTTATACACTGGTGTTTTAGTTAAACCCTTTAAATGTCAAGTGACATTACTACTCCCTTTTCCCATAAGGATCTCTTCAGGAAATTATCCACTGTGCTTTCTTCTTAAGGTATACAAGTTCGATGCATATGCAGTGCCCCGAATAGATGAACTGATAGAGAGATTAGGACCAGCCCGATATATTATCACCCTAGACCTTACCATGGGGTACTGGTAGATACCTTTAACTAAGGATGCCAGAGAAAAGACTGCTTTTTCCTCTCCAGAGGGTCACTTCCAATATAAAAGAATGCTGTTTGGATTACAAACTGCCCCAGCCACTTTTTATACGCCACAGTGTATTCAGATGACATTGTCATCTTTAGTACAGACTAGGAGTCCCATCTTCCCTGAGTGCAGGCAGTTCTAGACTCTCTAAAAAAGGAGGGGTTTACCACTAATCCACAAAATGAGAATGGAGAAAGACTTAGAGTGGGTGGGGGGTTTGGGGAAACCCCAGATGAACAAGTTGGAGGCTTTTAAAGCTTGGCCCCGCCCTGTCGCCAAGAAACAGGTCTGAGCTTTTTTTGGCATTGTTGCCTTAGGAAGCCTCTTCTACAGATGATGCACAAGAAAGCCTGCAAACAGTTTGCTGAAGACAAGCAGATTAAGGACATGGATTACTGAAACCATGTCCTGTGGTCTGATGAAACCAAGATAAACTTATTTGGTTCAGATGGTGTCAAACGTGTGTGGCGGCAACCAGGTGGGGAGTACAAAGACAAGGTTGTCTTGCCTACAATCAAGCATGGTGGTGGGAGTGTCATTGTTTGGGGCTGCTGCCAGCATTGGGGAGCTACAGTATATTGAGGGAACCATGAATGCCAACATGTATTGTGACATACTGAAGCAGAGCATAATCCCCTCCCTTCGGAGACTGGGCTGCAGGGCAGTATTCCAACATGATGACAACCCCAAACACACCTCCAAGACAACCACTGCCTTGCTATAGAAGCTGAGGGTAAAGGTAATGGACTGGCCAAACATGTCTCCAGACCTAAGCCCTATTGAGCATTTGTGGGGCATCCTCAAACGGAAGGTGGAAGAGTGTAAGGTCTCTAACATCCACCAGCTCCATGATATCGGCATGGAAGAGTGGAAGAGGACTCCAGTGGCAACCTGTGAAGCTCTGGTGAACTCCATGCCCAAGAGGGTTAGGTCAGTGCTGGAAAATAATGGTGGCCACACAAAACATTGACACTTTGGGCCCAATGTGGACATTTTCACTTAGGGGTGTACTTACTTTTGTTGCCAGCGTTTTAGACATTAATGGCTGTGTGTTGAGTTATTTTGAGGGGACAACAAATTTACACTGTTATAAAAGCTGTACACTCACTACTTTGCTGTCAAGAAAGGCTTCCCAGGAATCAGAATGGCAGAAGAATACCTGTGCGCAGGGTTCCCATTAAAAGAGCCGTCCGGCGCATGCGCAATAGCGAGAAGGACGGTAAGTGTACAGGGGCACGCGCGAGCACTTCATGACAGCGCTTGGCACCAAGAAGTACTATTTAAAGGAAACTGATGCCTTGCTGCCTTGCTGTCCAGTCTACAGCGTTTCCTGAGACCCTTGCTGCTCGTTTGTACTACTTACCTGATTCCTGTTACCCGGCTTGTTCTTGACCATCCCTGCCTGCTGCCAGTCTCTGATCCCGGCTTGTCCTGACGTCTCTTCTGATTCTCCCTTGGTCCGTTTGCTGTCCGCCCATTACCGACCTGGCTTGTACCCCAACTCCTCTTTGGTATCTGCTGTTGTACCTGATCTGCCCGCCAGTGTATGATCCAGCATGCCTGCACCTGCTTGTGTTCTGAACTACAGAACACCTCCCTGCTGTCCGCTGTATCCAGCTTCCAGTCTGCTCCTGCTTCCAGTTTCCTCACAGTCGCATCGGAGGTCCGCACCAGCCCCTGCATCAGCTTACCTGTCAGGCACTTGTGCCCCTTTGCACTCCTGAGCCCCTGTCTGCTCTATCAGGTGTTCTCGAGCCAGAGGTATATGAGAAGCCGCTCCCTGCATATTGGGCTCAACCACCAGGTACGTGACATTTACATTGTAGCAATGTGTAATTTCTTCAGTGTTGTCACATGAAAAGATATAATAAAATATTTACAAAAATGTGAGGGGTGTGCATATATACACATCACATTTATTTAAATATATATTTTAAATCCTAATTAAGCAAATATAAAAGGGCTGTTACAAACAATATAAACAGAAACTTGATGTGTGTCCTTGGTAAGTGTCAATGCGTCAATGCGTGAGGCTGAGGCATGCATATGGGCACAGTGAGGCTGCAAATGGGCATTGTTGACCCTCTTTTCGACTTACAGTAGCTGCTGCTTTTCTCTCCCTCAGCTTATACTTGAGTCAATAAGTTTTCCCAGGTTTTTTTTGGTAAAATTAGGTGCCTCGGCTTATATTCGGGTCGGCTTATACTCGAGTATATTTAGTAATTATTCATGCAAGCAAACAAGGTATATTACATATATTACCCCATGTGTGTGGCATCAGATATACATGTTGCCCTAAAGACCAACAACGATCTTAGCCTCAGACAAGGCTGGGACAAAACCAGTACAATAAATAAGGTGGTTTGTAACAGTCAAATGCGCTTGCTGGCCCATGGGAGGCAACGCAAGGGCATCCAGCACCAAATGAGTGTGCCTGAAATAACAGAGACATTAAACGTGTACCAGCTATGTCATCCTTTTATGGATGTTCACATAAAAATGTGTTAATATAAGGTATTTAGGCTTATCTATATTTATATCCTTATCTAGCGCAATATCATATAGTGTATACAGTCAAATAAGGGAGTTTTTTTAGCTCTGTTTGTATGTCAATAGCCATATCTGTACAAACTAACAGAGGCATCCACCTATTAACATATCCATCTATTGATAACTCCAAGAAGCTGTTATTAATCAGAAGGCATATTAGCGCCCAAAGAGTATATCTAATAAAGATACCAAAGAGTAGTCCTCTTCACCTTTTAGGGACCCATAATTATAGACTGTGTGATGTTGAAAACCCAAGGCATATACTGTATGTTCTTATGGCCCAATCTAACAGACAAACTGGCCTGCAGTTACTATTGATAGCTTGCCCTATTAACTAGGAGCAAACAATGCACCACCAGAGTATTGCAAGCAGTATAACAGAATCCCACTCACCTCACAAGTGTCTATCAAATACAGTATGTCAGCAAAATGTCCTCACGGTGAATGCCTCACAAATAAGGTGCTTAAATACCCCAGGGTACTCTACAAGGGCCACCCAATATGTAGTGGGAGGGTGTGATTGAAGCCCCAGGTGTGCCCGCAGTGTGCTAGCGGGCCTCTCCCTCCCCTTTCACAGACACCCGGAGTACCAAGATGGCGCCGAACCAGAAGTGCACAAACCAGAAACAGGCGAAGGACCAGCCAAACCCTGAACCAGACACAAAGGACCCCAAAATCCAATCCACCATCCAACAGACACCAAGCCAGGGGCCAACATATACAATCCACATCCCACGGGAAGGGAAGGCCTGAGTCAGACAAGACAAAAAGGTCCATCACCAAGCAAAACAGCAAGACGGGGGTCCATGGAATTAAAAGGCCCCCCTCTGACTATCATAGGGAAAGGACATGGGCCAGCAACTCAACCGAGACCAACATGACATATTAACAAACCGTAAAAACCAAAAGCAACAATCAAAAAATATGTGTATATTATCAGCTCAGTGACCTCACATATATACCATCACACACAATGGGTGTACATATACCAAGGATTAATAAAAAGGAACCAAACCAAACATTAAATACATAATAATAAAAATGCAATATGCCATTAGTAATATCAAGGAATCCTAGATCATACGGTAAATAGAGTCATGATAGTATATAAAAAGGTCCAGTGAGTATGTCATGATGAAGGTCATATTTGTTGGAGACACCAAGTCAATCTGGAGTCCACAATGGAAAAAACGGATTGAACCATTGAGACCCGGAGGTTTGGAGGCATGAAGGGCATAAATCCATCTAGTCTCTTTTTGTAGGATCATACTATCAAAATTGCCCCCTCTTGGCGGGGTGTATACATTTGAATGCTACAAATCTCAAAGTGTTTGGTTTATATTGATGTCTGACAGCAAAATGTCTAGCAATGTTTTTTTCAACAATGCCACAGCTAATGTCTGTGACATGATCTTTAATGCGTTTCCAGAATTTTCTTTTTGTATTACCAACATAAACTGACCCGCATCCACAGGATAACAAATAAATGATTCCAACAGTGTTACAATTAACAAAGTGCTTTTAGTGTTTCTGAATTTGGATGACCTTTTCCAAGGACAAACATCGAGTCTGTGATCAATTCCTCTGTAACAGCTCTTTTATATTTGCTATATTAGGATTTTAAATGTGTATTTAAATAACAGAATTATATATGAGTTTATTTTGTAAAGTGGTCATATTTAACGGCTTCAGCCCCGAAAGATTTTACCCCCTTCCTGACCAGGGCACTTTTTTGCGATTTGGCACTGCATCGCTGTACCTGACAATTGCGTGGTTTTGCGACGTTGCACCCAAACAAAATTGAGGCCCTTTTTTTCCCACAAATAGAGCTTTCTTTTGGTGGTATTTGATCACCTCTGCGATTTTTATTTTTTGCGCTATAAACAAAGAAAGAGCGTCAATTTTGAAAAAAAACGCAATATTTTTTACTTTTTGCTATAATAAACACCCCCCCCAAAAAATATATTAAAAAAATGTTTTTCCTCAGTTTAGGCCGATATGTATTCTTCTACATATTTTTGGTAAAAGAAAATTGCAATAAGCATATATTGATTGGTTTGTGCAAAGTTATAGCGTCTACAAAATAGGGAATAGTTTGTGGCATTTTTGTTATTCTTTTTTTTTCATTAGTAATGGTGGTGATCTGCGATTTTTATCATATAAAAATCAAAAAGTCGCGCTAGAAACTGAGGGTGACAACAAGAGGTGTCCAAAAAGTCTCATGCAAATATGAGGGTGAGTGGTGGTCACTAAGTAAATAAATTAAAACAATTGTGCTAGTCAATGTAATTAAGCACTGTAAAAATAAACAAATAAAACTGAAAATAACAATTAATTAATGGGACACAGATATTAATTACTATGTCCGGAAAGAATAATCAATATTAACTGACACAATCACTGACAGATGAGTAACTCAAATATCAGAAGGAGTGATAATGTGACAAATCTATGGAAACTAAACCATAATTTATATAAAAAAAACAATATAAAAATGAAGAAAAATAAACCCAAAAAAAGTCCATAACTCAAACGAAAACAGTAATGATTAAAGTCCATCCATGCTGGATAACATGCATGAAACAAAATTTGTCTCCAAGTGCTCTGTGAATAATGGAACATAAACTTGCTGTGGTGACAATAGGGTGCATAGATAGACCTCCACCTCTTGATAAAAATGCTGTCTCTTACCGGATAGAATTGGTCTCTTAATTACAGGAGACCTAAAGGGCGGATGGCTGCAACCCCAGCCAGGGATCTTTAAACAGGCGCTTAGCGTCCGAATCCAGGGACTCTCTCCAACTCACATCAGCATAAATGGAAATATCCCCATGTAAAAAACAAAGTGCTCCACATAGTATAAAATCCAACGTTTTATTGAGTGTAAAAATAAAGGTTGCACTTACAAAACCATTGTAGTTAGAAAGCGTATATGCGAAAGCCGGCCGGCTCCAAGGTAACCCGTGTCTTCCGGGTATGTGAATAGCGGTGTCGTCGGGACGTAGCTCCTCCTCCCTACGCCGTTTCGTCACAACAGGACGTGGTCACAGGATATGAGCTGCGTCCCGACGCATCGCTTAAATAAGCACATTAACAGCACCTAATTAATACAAACAGAACAAAAGCGCCATCTTGTTTGAGGGAAACAGTATCCTGTTAATGTGCTTATTTAAGCGGTGCGTCGGGACGCAGCTCATATCCCGTGACCACGTCCTGTTGTGACGAAACGGCGTAGGGAGGAGGAGCTACGTCCCGACGACACCGCTATTCACATACCCGGAAGACACGGGTTACCTTGGAGCCGGCCGGCTTTCGCATATACGCTTTCTAACTACAATGGTTTTGTAAGTGCAACCTTTATTTTTACACTCAATAAAACGTTGGATTTTATACTATGTGGAGCACTTTGTTTTTTACATGGGGATATTTCCATTTATGCTGATGTGAGTTGGAGAGAGTCCCTGGATTCGGACGCTAAGCGCCTGTTTAAAGATCCCTGGCTGGGGTTGCAGCCATCCGCCCTTTAGGTCTCCTGTAATTAAGAGACCAATTCTATCCGGTAAGAGGCAGCATTTTTATCAAGAGGTGGAGGTCTATCTACGCACCCTATTGTCACCACAGCAAGTTTATGTTCCATTATTCACAGAGCACTTGGAGACAAATTTTGTTTCATGCATGTTATCCAGCATGGATGGACTTTAATCATTACTGTTTTCGTTTGAGTTATGGACTTTTTTTGGGTTTATTTTTCTACATTTTTATATTGTTTTTTTTATATAAATTATGGTTTAGTTTCCATAGATTTGTCACATTATCACTCCTTCTGATATTTGAGTTACTCATCTGTCAGTGATTGTGTCACTTAATATTGATTATTCTTTCCGGACATAGTAATTAATATCTGTGTCCCATTAATTAATTGTTATTTTCAGTTTTATTTGTTTATTTTTACAGTGCTTAATTACATTGACTAGCACAATTGTTTTAATTTATTTACTTAGTGACCACCACTCACCCTCATATTTGCATGAGACTTTTTGGACACCTCTTGTTGTCACCCTCAGTTTCTAGCGCGACTTTTTGATTTTTATATGATTTTGGTTTACTACTTTTTAGTCGCAGCTTATGCCAATTAGTGTAAGCGCAATATTTATTTTTACCTCTCGCGATTTTTATCATGACTGCGATATTATGGCGGACACATCGGACACTTTTGACACTATTTTGGGACCATTGTCATTTATACAGCGATCAGTGCTATAAAAATGCACTGATTACTGTGTAAATGACACTGGCAGGGAAGGGGATAACAACTAGGGGGCGATGAAGGCGTAAAAGGTGCCCTAGGGAGTGATTCTAACTGGGGGAAGGATGGGCTACAACTCACATGACAGCGATCACTGTTCCCCATGACAAGGAGCAGTGATCTCTGTCATGACACAAGGCAGAACGGGGAAATGCCTTGTTTAAATAGGCACTTCCCCATTCTGCGGCTCCGTAACATGATCGCCGGGAGACCGGCGGACATCGAGTCTGCGGGTTCCACGGGCACGTCCACGCTGTACGCGGCCGGCGGGTGCACGCTAACCCCACCAATTAAAGGGGACATACAGGTACGCCCATTTGCCCACCGCTGCCATTGTGCAGACGTGTATTGGAGTGCAGCAGTCAGCAAGTGGTTAAAGTCTCACTTAGTTTTGTTGGTTGTATTTATATATCAGTATGCTATCTTGTTAGGCCACAATAAGATAATAATTAACAACACCCCTTATAATTTAGATTTTTGCAGTTTTGCTCTCAAAGGAAGTACCTAGGTAGCCACTGAATGCCAAGAAAGCAGGCAAGGCTAAGGCCAGTGATAAAGGCAAGACCAGAGCCAGTAGCAGTGGGCATTATTTTCCACTGACACTAATGTAAGGGGCTGTATATTAGCTACTGACACAAATGTGGGGGGCATTATTTTAATTAACACCAATGTGAGAGGCATTATTTTTCAATTAACACCCTTGTTAGGAGCATAATCCTCTTATTGACACCAAAGTAAATGCCAGTGCATTACATGATGTACTGTACATAATGTAATATAGTCCTGACTGATGCAGTTAAAGTTACATAGGTGTCTAGTATGTGCATTGTCTCTGTTACTGCTTCCTGTCACACTTGCTGTGTCTGAGTCCCAGAGGAAACACGCATTAATGAGTGCTAGAATTCCTTATGTCTTGTTCTAAGTCAGAAACTCTGATAGAATTTAAGCCAATGCATCAGCATGACAGCCTAGGAACTACCACGGGCAATGGCAGTCTCAATTATTCTCTCATATTGGTTTCCCTTTAAAAAGATTTGACCAGAATAAACTGGCTAGCTCTGACCAATGAATCATGTGAAGCCAGACAGTTATATTATTCCTGATAAGCATGTGCATTTGACTTTGCTAAAGTTTTTTTTTTATATATGTTATAAAGCTTAAAACATATTTCACAATCATGGACTTGTCTGTTTTTTTTTAAATAGTGCTGATGCTGAGCAACTGGTTTGTTTGAGCAATAGATATTAATGCCCAACAGTATTACATTTATATCACAGTTAGAGTAGGGTTCTTGATTGAAGACTAGGGTGAATAATTATTTTAGCTTATATTTATTATCATACATAAAAAAATAATATAGCTACAGTGTACATAACTATAGGCAAAATTATAGTTGGCAACAAGCTACATTTTTCTTAATCTTTGATTTGTGCTTTGTACGGTTCGTGATTTTTTTATGAGTTCTTTCTTGCCTTTATTTGTATCAGCTTTTAGAGAATGATGTTGTTAAAAGGTACATTAAGACACAGAATACATATGTAGCCATTAGCTCTGTGTCATCATTCTGCCCATTCTGCTATGTCTGATTTGCGCAGACAAAAAATGTACATGCTGGCCTTTCACATATAATTATACAGAATATTTCACAAGTCAGTATTAATGATGCAGGTATAAGAGTAATGGTAATTCAGTGAGCAATTTACAAGGCATATGACCCTCACTATGACTTTATGGGCAGAAAAGCTACTGATAAAAACCTAATAAATAACTAAGCGCTGGATAGATTCCCAGCTACACGTACATTATTCATTTGGCTATGGAATAAGTTCTTCAGAATATTCCATTTTTAAAAAATTCCTATCCACACCAAGGAAACAGTATGTTTTTAACCAATTGACTAAATGTTCATTATTTCTCAATAATCACTTTCTACCATCATTTAGCTGTAGATGGACATAGTAAGGATGATTTGTAAAAAATGAAAAAAATAATTGTTATGCCAGGAGACAGTTATGGGGTCAGCTAAGCATCCATAGATAAATATGTATAAATTTCAGTGCACTGATAATGAAGAGCATGGCTAGTCAACTGAGCAGATTTCAAGAAAAGCTTTCAGCACGGAGCATGAGCCCACTAAAAATAAGTTGACTATAAGTGCATTTTTCCTAAAAGAAAATGTGAGGTTTTGTTAGTGATACATTTGAGCTACAGATTTAGCACTATAGGTACAGTTAAACTATATATATATATATATATATATATATATATATATATATAGTAAGGTTTGGGCTTGTTTAGCTCAAGTGTAGTACCCGCTAGCGAGAACAGTCCACACAGATGATTCCTTTTCAGGGCCTTTTGGCCCACTTTTATTAAAGAAAATCAAAGTTCCAGAAACTAAAACAAAAGTAGTTTCCCTCGCAGGGGGGTTTTCACCATCAGCTTTAAATAAAAGGATATTCAGCCTCCTGGCTTACACATGCAGCATTGCAAACAAAAATACAAAGCCACTTGGCTTTCTTCAGCAGCAGACGCACCACTGCTCAGGTTCCCACATGGAGCTCTCCTGACTACTGTCAGCGACCTCAGACTCAGGTCTCTGGCTTTTACCTTACAGCCTGCACTCTCTGGATACTTCAGTGCACGCCTGCACTCTCTGGATACTTTAGTGCACATCTGCACTCTCTGGATACTTTAGTGCACACCTGCACTCTCTGGATACTTTAGTGCACACCTGCACTCTCTGGATACTTTAGTGCACACCTGCACTCTCTGGGTTCTCCCTTGCAAGCCTGGACTCCTGGAGACCTCCTGTCTCTCTGGGTGGAGCCCAGAATCATGGTCCTGACTCTGCTATCAGGCCCACACATACCTGAACAATCAGTGTACCGGTGAGCAGGCATGTACTAGCCATCGGGACTAGCGGGAGATTCCCGGTGGGCCGATGGCTCAGTGGGCTAGTCAGGTGCGGTCCTGGAGCCGCTCCTCTCTGACAGTGAGTGATCGCAATTTCACTCCTGTCAGGAGGAGCAGCTTCCGTCATATGCTGGAGAGAGCATTAGGCATTATGCTCCCTCCAGCCTGCAGGGGGAGATAGACCAATTGCAGACTTTCCTTCCTCTCTCCCCTATCACTTGTTATCACATGACTGGAGAGAGGAACGAGAAGCTGCCTTCAAAACAGTGAGTACATGTGGGAGGGGGAGGAGAGGGAGGACACACTGATGTGAACGGGGCTGCTGATGGGGGCTCTCTGATGTGAAGGGCTTCTGATGGGGACACACTGATGTGAAGGGAGCTGCTGGTGGGGACTCTCTGATGGGGACTCTGATGTGAAGTGGGCTGCTGGTGGGGACTCTGATGTGAAATGGGCTGCTGCTGGGGACTCTGATGTGAAGTGGGCTGCTGGTGGGGACTCTGATGTGAAAGGCTGCTGGTGGGGACTCTGATGTGAAGGGTTGCTGGTGGGGACTCTGATGTGAAGGGTTGCTGGTGGGGACTCTCTGATGGGGACTGTGATGTGAAGTGGGCTGCTGGTGGGGACTGTGATGTGAAGTGGGCTGCTGATGGGGTCTCTGATGTGAAGTGGGCTGCTAGTGGGGACTTTGATGTGAAGTGGGCTGCTGGTGGGGACTCTGATGTGAAGGGCTTCTGATGGGGACACACTGATGTGAAGGGAGCTGCTGGTGGGGACTCTCTGATGGGGACTCTGATGTGAAGTGGGGTGCTGATTGGGACTCTCTGTGAAGGGAGCTGCTAATTGGGACTCTCTGATGTAAGGGGGATTCTGTTGGGGACACTATGATGTAAGGGGGATTCTGTTGGGGACACTATGATGTAAGGGGGGACGCTGTTGGGGACACTCTGATATAAGGGGGACGCTGTTGGGGACACTCTGATGTAAGGGGGGCGCTGTTGGGGACACTTTGATATAAGGGGGGCGCTGTTGGGGACACTCTGATGTAAGGGGGGCGCTGTTGGGGACACTCTGATGTAAGGGGGGCGCTGTTGGGGACACTCTGATGTAAGGGGGACGCTGTTGGGGACACTCTGATGTAAGGGGGACGCTGTTGGGGACACTTTGATGTAAGGGGGGCGCAGTTGGGGACACTCTGATGTAAGGGGGATGCTGTTGGGGACACTCTAATGTAAGGGGGGCGCTGTTGGGGACACTCTGATGTAAGGGGGACGCTGTTGGGGACACTCTGATGTAAGGGGGACGCTGTTGGGGACACTCTGATGTAAGGGGGATGCTGTTGGGGACACTCAAAATTAAAGTGGGCCGGTCATGAGGAAGTCCAGGGCCAAATTTTTGTCCCAGTCCAGCCCTGCCGGTGAGTCCCAAAACCTGGACCCAGGACTAGGGATTTCATCCCACCCGGATCTCTAAGAAATCCCCAGGCTCCAGGTCCCAAAATGGACCTTACTAAATAATGAGGAAACTGAAAAGCCAGTTTCCTCTCAAACAAGCAAATACCCTGGAGCCCCTCAACCTGCCTGGTTGAGAATCCTGGACCAATACACTGGTGCGGTACCACACTGTCACAATATATATATATATATATATATATATATATATATATATATATATATATATATATATATATATACAGTGGGGACGGAAAGTATTCAGACCCCCTTAAATTTTTCACTCTTTGTTATATTGCAGCCATTTGCTAAAATCATTTAGGTTCATTTTTTTTCCTCATTAATGTACACACAGCACATGGGGTGTTTGAGAGGAAACTGGCTTTTCAGTTTCCTCATTATTTAGTAAGGTCCATTTTGACAGAAAAACACAGAATTGTTGGCATTTTTGCAGATTTAAAAAAAAATAAAAACGGAAATATCACATGGTCCTAAGTATTCAGACCCTTTGCTCAGTATTTAGTAGAAGCACCCTTTTGATCTAATACAGCCATCAGTCTTTTTGGGAAAGATGCAACAAGTTTTCACACCTGGGTTTGGGGATCCTCTGCCATTCCTCCTTGCAGATCCTCTCCAGTTCTGTCAGGTTGGATGGTAAACGTTGGTGGACAGCCATATTTAGGTCTCTCCAGAGATGCTCAATTGGGTTTAAGTCAGGGCTCTGGCTGGGCCATTCAAGAACAGTCACTGAGTTGTTGTGAAGCCACTCCTTCGTTATTTTAGCTGTGTGCTTAGGGTCATTGTCTTGTTGGAAGGTAAACCTTCGGCCCAGTCGAGGTCCTGAGCACTCTGGAAAAGGTTTTCGTCCAGGATATCCCTGTACTTGGCCACATTCATCTTTCCCTCTATTGCGACCAGTCGTCCTGTCCCTGCAGCAGAAAAACACCCCCACAGCATGATGCTGCCACCACCATGCTTCACTGTTGGGACTGTATTGGACAGGTGATGAGCAGTGCTTGGTTTTCTCCACACATACCGCTTAGAATCTCATCAGACCAGAGAATCTTATTTCTCAGCATCTTGGAGTCCTTCAAGTGTTTTTAGCAAACTCCATGCGGGATTTTATGTGTCTTGCACTGAGGAGAGGCTTCCGTCGGGCCACTCTGCCATAAAGCCCCGACTGGTGGAGGGCTGCAGTGATGGTTGACTTTCTACAACTTTCTCCCATCTCCCGACTGCATCTCTGGAGCTCAGTCACAGTGATCTTTGGGTTCTTCTTTACCTCTCTCACCAAGGCTCTTCTCCCCTGATAGCTCAGTTTGGCCAGACGGCCAGCTCCAGGAAGGGTTCTGGTCATACCAAATGTCTTCCATTTAAGGATTATGAAGGCCACTGTGCTCTTAGGAACCTTAAGTGCAGCAGAAATTTTTTGTAACCTTGGCCAGATCTGTGCCTTGCCACAATTCTGTCTCTGAGCTCTTCAGGCAGTTCCTTTGACCTCATGATTCTCATTTGCTCTGACATGCACTGTGAGCTGTAAGGTCTTATATAGACAGGTGTGTGGCTTTCCTAATCAAGTCCAATCAGTATAATCAAATACAGCTGGACTCAAATTAAGGTGTAGAACCATCTCAAGGATGATCAGATGAAATGGACAGCACCTGAGTTAAATATATGAGTGTCACAGCAAAGGGTCTGAATACTTAGGACCATGTGATATTTCAGTTTTTCTTTTTTAATAAATCTGCAAAAATGTCAACAATTCTGTGTTTTTCTGTTAATATGGGGTGCTGTGTGTACATTTATGAGGAAAAAAAATGAACTTAAATGGTTTTAGCAAATGGCTGCAATATAACAAAGAGTGAAAAATGTAAGGGGGTCTGAATACTTTCTGTCCCCACTGTATATATAGGCAAAAATAAACATTTACATTATGGACAGAGGAAGGGAGGGTTATAACCCCTGTCAGATTTTTTTTTCGCCATCTGCGTCCCATTGCTGAGATTTTCCTTATAATTGAAAGTGAAAGTAAAAGAAAACTCTGATATAAGGGGAAATCTTCTAATACTGACATTAGCTCTGGTGACCTGGGGGTCCCCAAAGAATTCTCTTAATTTAAAGAGTTTTCTTCTCACTTTCTGTCCCATAGCCAAACAGGAAGTGAGAGGAAATCCCTTGAAATTAAGGGAATTCCTTGGGGACCCCCAGGTCACCAGAGCTAGTGTCCCTATTAGAAGATTTTCCCTTATATCAGAGTTTTCTTTTACTTTCACTTTCAATTATAATGGTAAACATGACAAAGAGAGAGGGTGAATCTCTTGAATGGGGGCACAGACAGCAATAAAAACTGACAGGTAATCTAATCCCTCTCCACTCCATCAAAAACTAAAAAAAAAGGTTTGCCTTTAGTTATGCTTTAACCAGGATACATTAAAAACTCTTCACCACTACATCCAATGCTTGGTAAAGTCTTCAAGAACCTGAACTATTAGATGATCGTGACATGTAAGTCAGGGCAGAAGAAAAAGAAAAAACATATGCAGATCATCTCTGTAATACATGCAAAACTCTGCATGTTTTATCCCTATAACCACTTCAGTAGGGATGAAGTTTGAGTTTGCAATGGATCCAGCATGTTCGAAATCAGTGTTGCAAATTAATTCATGTGGAAATTCACTTGGTCGAATATTTTTGTAACCATAATGCATGGCCTAGCCATTGAACTTAGGTCAGCTGGCTTAGAAGCCTGCACCCTCACTATAAAAGGGTGAGGTCACAGCAGTCAAACTAGCAATGTGCTGCTGGCAAACTGCACAGGGAGAGATCAGTGTAGAGTTTGTAGGCACCAATAGGTCTGTTAAGTTGATGTAAACCCTTAAAGTGTTTGTTAAGGTCAAAAATGTTCTTCTATAGTTCCTTCTGGTATAACTCTAAGCTCCCCAGTGGATGTCATTTTTAAAAATATGCAGTATAATGGCTTACTTCAGAATGCCGTTCAGCACTCAGCTGACTGCCCGCTGGTCTCCTCTCCCAATGTGATAGCTGCAGGGGGAGGTGCTGGGAAACCCCCCGCTAACGTCAGCTGAGGTGAGGAAGGGAGGGGAGGAGACCGGCAGGCAGTCACGTAAGCACCGAACGGCACTCTCAAGTAAGCTATTATACCGCATATTTTTAAAAATGACATCTACTGGGGAGCTTAATATTATATAACAGACAAAACTATAGAAGAAAAACAGTTTTTTTATAGAGCAGGAGGGAAGGATCAGGGAGCTGACAAGCAGGGAGGGGAGGGGGGAGGAGGACAGAGGAGACACAGAGAGCAGGGCTGCGGCTGACAGAGGCACGTACCCTGGCAATGGTGTCAGGGCTCAGCAGCCCTGATTATCGTGGTCAGCATACAGAGGGAAGGGCAGAAAGTGGCAGGATCAGCCAGGCATTTCAGGTGATACAGGGGGCCAAATTACACAGCACAAGCACTGTGCTTTACAACATGCTTTAAATAAACAAGATCAGTATTTTTTGGGGGTTAACAAATACTTTAATAAATGTCATGTACAGTAGGTAGCATAATGCTGTGTATATTAGAGATTTAAGAGGGGTTCATCTTTTTTTGCATCTAAAGCTAACTATAGATGGATGGAAATGTATCCAGTTCAGCACAGACCACCCAAATTTTGATCCATCTATTGATCTATGGAGCAAAAGAGGATGGTTGGGTTCCCTCCATACAATGGGACTATGGAGAATGAACTAAGTTACCCTTTGACCCCTTGCTGACCGGCTCACGCCGATATACGTTGGCAGAATGGCACTCCTGCGCAAACCAATGTACCTGTATGTCGGTCCGCAAAAGCAGGATAGAGGGTGCGCGGGAGCTGGCCCGCGGGTCCCACGGACTTGATGTCCACCGGCGGCTCACGATCACGGCGAGGAGAGGCAGAACAGGGAACTGCATATGTAAACAAGGCATTTTCCTGTTCTGCCTAGTGACATGACAGGGATCTTCTGTTCCCAGTGATCGGGAGTAGGGATGGGCTGTCTGTTCGAGTCGAACATGAGCTGTTCGCTCGTTTGCCGAATAGCGAACAATTTGGGATGTTCGCAGCAAATTCGAAAGCCACGGAACACCCTTTAAATGTCTATGGGAGAAATCAAAAGTGCTAATTTTAAAGGCTAATATGCAAGTTATTTTCATAAAAAGTATTTGGGGACCTGGGTCCTGCCCCAGGGGACATGTATCAATGCAAAAAAAAGTTTTTTTCGGGAGTAGTGATTTTAATAATGCTTAAAGTGAAACAATAAAAGTAGCTGGCACTAGCGCTAGCACTTTTAAATTACTTTTTTTTCTTTTTTTTTAGAAATATAATTTTGCTCTCGGACTGTTTTAAACATGGGAAACATGTGCTACTTTACAGGCATACTATAGACACCCCCAAGGTATGAAATTTAAAGGAATATTTCACTTTTATTGTTTCATTTTAAGCATTATTAAAATCACTGCTCCCGAATAAAAGGAAGTTTTTAAAACTTTTTTTTGCATTGATACATGTCCCCTGGGGCAGGACCCAGGTCCCCAAACACTTTTTATGACAATAACTTGCATATTAGCCTTTCAAATTAGCACTTTTGATTTTTCACGTTCGATTCCCATAGACTTTAACCGCTTCAGCCCCGGAAGATTTTACCCCCTTCCTGACTAGAGCACTTTTTGCAATTCGGCACTGCGTCGCTTTAACTGACAATTGCGCGGTCAAGCGACGTGGCTCTCAAACAAAATTGATGTCTTTTTCTTCCCACAAATAGAGCTTTCTTTTGGTGGGGATTGATCACCTCTGCGATTTTTATTTTTTGCGCTATAAACAAAATAAGAGCGACAATTTAAAAAAAAAAACGCATTATTTTTTACATTTTGCTATAATAAATATCCCCCAAAAATGTATAAAAAAATTTTTTTTCCTCAGTTTAGGCCAATCTTATTCTTCTACATATTTTTGGTAAAAAAAATCGCAATAAGCATTTATTGATTGGTTTGCGCAAAAGTTATAGCGTTTACAAAATAGGGGATAGTTTTATGGCATTGTTATTAATATTTTTTTTTTACTAGTAATGGCGGTGATCAGCGATTTTTATTGTGACTGAGACATTATGGCGGACATGTCGGACATTTTTGACACATTTTTGGGATCATTGTCATTTATACAGCGATCAGTGCGATTAAAAATGCACTGATTACTGTGTAAATGACACTGGCAGTGAAGGGGTTTACCACTAGGGGGTGGGGAGGGGTTAAGTGTGTCCTAGGGGAGTGATTCTAACTGTAAGGGGGATGGGCTAGCAGTGTCACTATGCTGATCACTGCTCCCCATGACAGGGAGCTGTGATCAGTGACACTTGTCACTAGGCAGAACGGGGAGATGCTGTTTACATCAGCATCTCCCCATTCGTCCTCTCCGTGAGGCGATCGCGGGTATCCCCACGGCGATCGAGTCCGCGGGACCCACGACCCGACTCACGGAGCTCCCGGCCGGCGGCGCGCACGCAATGGCATGGCAGGGAATTCAAATGGACATACCTGTAAGTCCATTTGCCCAGCTGTGCCATTCTGCCGACGTACATTGGTGTGCGCAGGTCGGGAAGTGGTTAACGGTGTTCGCGTGTTCGAACAAATTTTTTGCCTGTTCACATGTTCTGGATGCAAACCGAACCGGGGGGTGTACGGCCCATCCCTAATCGGGAGCAGTGATCTCTGTCATGTTTTAGTAAGCCCATCCCCCCTACAGTTAGAACACACTGAGGGAACACACTTAACCTCTTGATAGCCCCCTAGTGTTAACCCCTTCCCTGCCAGTGTCATTTTTACATTGATCAGTGCATTTTATAGCTCTGATCAATGTAATAATGTCACTGGTCCCCAAAAAGTGTAATTTGGGGTCAAATTTTCCGCCGCAATGTCTCAGTCCCACTAAAAATCACAGATCGTCGCCATTACCAGTAAAAACAATAAAAAAAGTTAAATGTCTCTAAATCTATCCTGTAGTTTATAGATGCGATAACTTTTGCGCAAAGCAATAAATATAAGCCTATTGCGATTTGTTTTATCAAACATATGTAGAAGAATATATATCAGTCTAAACTGATGAATACATTTTTTTTTATATATTTTTTTGGATATGTATTATAGCAGAAAGTTAGAAAAAAATGTTTTTTTTTTCAAAATTGACACTCTTTTTTCGTTTATAGCGCAAAAAATAAAAACCACAGAGGTGATCAAATAACACCAAAAGAAAGCTCTATTTGTGGGAAAAAAGGACGTCAATTCTGTTTGGATACAGCATCGCATGACCGCGCAATTGTCAGTTAAAAAGATGCAGTGCCATATCGCAAAACATGCTCTGGTCATTAAGGGGGTAAAATCTTTCGGGGCTGAAGTGGTTAATAGGAAGTCCGAAAAAAAAAAAGGATTTGGATATTTGGAAGAGGCTGAGAGCAATAGAAGATACTTTTGAGTTAAGAATACATACTTGAAAAGTATTTTTCTTAAATCAGAGTTTACTTTTTGCTGCAATGTGCCTTATCTCTGTTGTCCATGGAGAAAGACTCACAGAAAAAGGCAGATGGTGAATGAAGGGGGGGTTGAAATAAATTTTACACCAAAGGTGGTGGCCCAACATAATCCAGTTAGGTCCTCCTTGCATCCTTCCCAGGTGCCAATATTTCTATCTGTTTTTGCATTGCTGTCCCTGCCCATGTTTACTTGACCAGGGCAGGGATGGCCTTAAGAGGAATAAACAATAAAATAAAGTAAGTTATATAAAAGTAAATCTAATTTTATCCACTTTCCGCCAATGTTGCGCATATATGTGGCCTCTCGGCAGGTGAACTTTACTGCTGAGAGGCCATATATGCAGCTTTTTGTAAACAGTTTTCTGTGCTAAGAGCACAGTCATCAGCTGGGACTGGAAAGCTCCCGATGCATAGCTGCAATTGGGAGCTTTACAATCATGTGACCTTTGTGACAGCCAATCCCAGCGGTTACATGACCCAAATGCCCGCCTCTGACTCCCGGGATTTAGAAGCTCTTAAAGGGCTGGGAGGCAGTGGTAGGAAGGGTTTAACAAAAATTTAAATAAATTGAAAAAATGTCATACTGGGTAGAAATATGACTTAATGGGACCACCCATACCATGAACTGGATTAGGGGTTGTTTTGGCCAGTTCAACTTCACCATGTACATTTCATTAGTCACTAAGGTCAAGAAACCGCAGCAAGCTGTGACATACCATAGAAAAAGGGGGCGGGAGGGTGGGCAGCTCTTCCAGCCATATTCCTAGAAAGACCCAGAATTCCCTGGGAACAAAACTTTTCTGAGCTCAGGCCCAGCCCATCCCCCATAACCACCAATCCCTGATGACCACTCAGTCACCTTGTCCTGCACCTGGCCATGCCCCCATCAGTCAAGGCTCTCTTTCCCTAGGGGGAGGTCAAGAGGCCCTCATTCTTTTGATTCCCCAACTTTTTGCACTTTTTCTGTACTTGAATATCAGGTTAAAGTCTCTTTGCTAATGGGCTTTGCTGCTTTTTTGTTTTATAATTTGGCCAGGAAAAACCCTAATGGACTCTGGACAAGCATGGATGCAGTTGCTATTGGTGTTTTATCACTTTATTCAATTTTATAATTTCTTTGGGGAAACAGAAAATTGTAATGAAGCACCAACATCCAGCCTGGGGATTAATAATGTTTGTGTGTGTGAGTGTGTGTGTGTGTCAGAGGCTGGTATTGCTGTATAGTCACAGCAGCAAGTGATGATAAAAAACAATACAATGTATGAAGTACAGTCCATTGTTGACTCTCGTTGGTTCCGTGGGGTGCATTGGAAACGGTACGATCCGGAGGAACACTCTTGGGTCTCATCCTCGGATGTACATGCCCCTGTCCTCCTCCGTGATTTCCATAGACATTTTCCCCTCAAGCCTGTCGGTCCTTTGAGGGGGAGGGGTCATTAAGGGGGAGGTACTGTCAGGGATGGGCTCAGCCCTTCCTTCTCTGAGCTGTCCACTCAGCTGTCAGCTAATTGCCAGCTCCTATCTCTCCACAGTGACTCACCTGTTGATGATATACTGCTCGTCAGTCCTGCCTACTTAAGCCTTCCAGTCCAGGTGATCTCTGTCTTCGCCTTGGTCACGTCTCTAGAGACATTCTCCTGTGTTCTTGTTAAAGACTTGCTCGGCTGACATTCCTTCTGCCTCCAGATCCTGCTTTCGGTTCTACTACGCTGGTCTCTGGCTCCCTGATGTTTTGGCTTGTCTGACTATCCGTTCCGGTTCCTGAACTCTGGCTACATTTTGACTACGTTTACTCTGTTTACCTTTATTTATTATTATTAAACAAGTGTGATTTAACTGTACTTCTTTCACGGTCTGATTAATGGTTTCTGACACAGATATACATGTAAAACGTATGTAGGATGATTTGTTTTATTTCTGTGTATCATCTAAGGCTGTTCACTTCACTGGGTATATGGAGGGTTTACATCCACTTTAATTATCACATTTTACTCTTGTGTGAGGGTCCAAAAGTATAAGTATTAAGGTGTCATCTCTGTTTCATGGTGATAAAACACCTGCTACTATGGACACACATGGCTTGGTAAGCCTGATATTTTATACCTTGTTGTTATCATATTCACACTCACGTATGAAGACAATGCTAGGGAAGACTCATGCCCATGTTGCTGTGTCCACCCACTTCTCCTCCTCCAAATCCTCCTAAAAGATATGTAATGATTTTTTAAAGTGGCTTGCTCTGATTTGCCTGCACACTGTGAGCTTCACATGCTGTGCATTAGAAGCAAAAACATGCATATGCAGCCTTTTTGATATTTCAATGACTCCTCCCAAGAGCCAGCTCACTGCCTGCATCAGGGCTGAGGGCTTTTGGAGGAGTACAGAGGCAGGGTGCTGTGATGTTTTCAGGAAACTACAGTATGTACAGAACTCTACTGACCCAGCCCACTTTTAATGGAGGTGGGACATAGGTGGAGTAGGAGGTAGGAGTGGGGAGTGTCAGTGGAAAGATGTACTGCTGCTGTATTGGTGTACAAAAAATGCTGCTGTGCCAGTGTTAGTGGTAGAAAAAAATGGTGTTGTATTAGTCTAAATACCTGTGTTGGTGTCAGTGTGGGAAAATATGCTACTGGGCCAGTGAGGTAAGCTGGGAGGCTGGGGTGGGGGGGCTATTTGGGGTGCATTGAACAAAAGGGCCATGTGTGGCTTTAGAAGAGGGAAGGAGCTGAAGTGCTCATTGGGAGGCAGGGTGGCTAAGGAAGCACTATTATTAATAGAAATGTCATGCCTTAACAGGGGATGGGAGCTGCCGTGAGATCTGTTGGACTGTGAATTATGTAATAAGAACAGGAAGAGTAGCAGCAAATTTAGGACAATGATATGACATACAAGCGGAACCGAGCTTGCCTGTTGTGTGTCCGCCTCTGTTCTCGTGTTGGTGGTGCCTGCATACAGCACCTGTCCTCCCCACATCATGCAATGATTACAAACAGTCTGGAGTCAAGAGTTTTAATCATGGCTAATGCACACAACCCTTTTCTCCAGGCATAGGTGTGCGCAGCCTATTGCATTAGAGTGTGCACCCCAAAGCTCAAACACATATGCGTGTGTGTATCTACATATATATGGCCCTGGCACATTGATCTCCCCGCTGTCACACAGAGCAATAATGCTAATGCGCACTAGGTGATTAGGGTGTGCCCTGGCACATCCAGCACACCCTGTGTGCCCCCCCCCCCATATGAAGCATAGTAAACACATTTTACTATGCTTCAGTTATTAATTAACACAGTGAGTGAGTGTGTTCATTTAGAAAAGGAAGGGGCCGGTAAATTACATATTTACTAGCCCCTTTCCCCGCTGTCCATCCTGAAACATCCAGCCGGGAAAGAGGAGAGATGGGAAGCCAGCAGCACTGCAGGACGGGGTAGGGGGGGTAACATGGGGGGAAGCTGAGGCAGTAGGGGGAATTGGCACCACTCATAGTGATTAGGGTGTGCCCAGGCACACCTGGCACACCCCCTGCGCACACCTATGTCTCCAGGCCACCCTTAGTGAGATTTAAAATGTGAAACCAGATTGAGAAGTTCCCAGGACCCAAGTAGATTCCAAAACATCTTTCAGGCCAGGGATTCTATTTAATAAATAGGGACACATCCAGGAATACTTTTATCTGGAGACAGCCTTATGAAAATGGAGATTGACTCCAGTAATCAGGGAAGTCTGGTCAACCTCTACACTGCACAGTTCCTGAACTTTGAATCTCAGGCAAAATATTGCACTGTGTTATTTTAACTGACAATTGCGCGGTCATGCAGCACTGTACATATAATGACATTTATGTAATTTTTTTGCCACAAATAAAGTTTTCTTTTGGTGGTATTTGATCAGCACTGGGGTTTTTATTTTTTGTGCTATAAACAAAATGAGACCGACAGTTCTGAAAAAAAAGCAATATTTATTCACTTTCTGCTATAAAACATATCCAATAAAAAAAAATTAAAAATCAAATTTCTTCAGAAATTTAGGCCAATATGTATTTTGCTACATATTTTTGGTAAAAAAAATCCCAATAAGCGTATATTGATTGGTTTGCGCAAAAGTTATAGCATCTACAAACTATGGTATATATATTGGAATTTCTATTTATTTATTTTTTTATACTAGTAATGGCAGTCATCAGCGACTTACAGCAGGACTGCGATATTGCGGTGGACAATCTGACACTAACTGACACTTCCCACTTTGTGGGAACCAGTGACACTAATACAGTGATCAGTGCTAAAAATATGCACTGTCACTGTACTAATGACACTGGCTGGGAAGGAGTTAAACATCTAGGCGATTAAAGGGTTAAATGTGGGCCTAACCAGTGTTTTTGTTTTTACTATGTGGTGCCTTTACTTTTACTAAGGGA
The DNA here is from genome assembly GCA_037952925.1 of Lithobates clamitans. NCBI lineage: Eukaryota > Metazoa > Chordata > Amphibia > Anura > Ranidae > Lithobates > Lithobates clamitans. The sequence continues at coordinate 1,552,628 of JBBGZY010000856.1, read as the reverse complement.
TGTGCCTGGATTTTATTTCTTGCTTTGCAGGGAAACAAAATCCAGCACATCCCCACTGACAGGACAAAGCTCTGCCTTGTTTACATAGGCAGAACTGTGTTTCTTTCTTTCTCCTGACCAAACAGTGGGTTCCAGGGGTCATCTGCTGACTAATCACAGAACAAGCGGCAAGTTGGCACAGCACGCACACGCCCCCTACCTGTAAGTGCTGGATCACATACTAGATAGAGGAGGTGCCACTTTGCTGCTATATAACGGCGTTATGGGGTCGGCAAGTGGTTAAGTGAGATCCTTGTGAAAATTTGTTCATGCTGTTGCATTTCTCTGCATTTGCAAATTAAAAACAGCAAAGATTCCTTAAGACCTCATTACTCCTGCAAAAAGGAAATAATTTGTCCATGAGGCTAATCAAAAATTTGCAGAAAGCATTCAAATGCTAAAGAAAAGCCTAGATTAACTGCAAACCATTCCACACATGTCTGAGCAGCTTGGTGCTTCTCCACAGACTGCTTGCATGTGCAGGTAAAGCTGTATTAAACCCAAAACCAAAAATGAAATATTTTGCAGCTTTCCAATTCTTAGATGTAGTGTCTGCATTTGTTTTCTTTTTTAGGCTTTTCTTCCCTCTGTTTTCACCTGGTGATATTGGCAGTAAAACACCTCCTGTATTAGAGTGCCCCCACCCTGGGTGAAGGAGCACAGGTGACACATTTGGACAGCGGCATTGTCAGGCTGGGGGGGGAGGGGAATGTTAGATGAACTAGCAGATTTAAATACATTAGCAACTGACGCCAAAATCCAGCTAAGACTTTATAAGCAGTTACAGCAACCATTTTTTCCCCTTTTGGGATAAAGGTTTTATATAAATGATTAAAAATTGATCATTGTAAGCATACCTATCAGTGTTAAATGGTTTGTTGCATCCCTGTAACTGATACATCTGCAGAACAGCTTGCGCTTTTGAAAAACAACAGACTTACTGGCTGAATTACCAGATGAAAAAAAAAAAGAAAGAATGCCTATGTAGCACCGTCTAGTGCGCTACTAGTTTTAGTGCAGGCAAATTTAATCTATGACTAGTGGTTAGTTTGTGAGTCAGGAATTGGGTCAGGGTTACTGGAGGTAAGGCTGGATGGCTCCACAGAGGCAGGTCTCTGGTACCTCCCCCTGGATCTAGAGGTTTGGAGAAACTTCTAGAAGTTATCGGGCGGAGGCCAGGGGAGCTGATCTGCACACTTGCGGTAACTTGGCCAATCCCCAGGCAGAATGTCCTGGCAGGGTTGTTGAGTCAGCCTTTAAAAATATTGGAGCCTGGCCAGCAGGGGAGATAGGTGGAATATGGAATGCTGAGGAGGCTCCCAGTGGCCTAGGAGGGGACCCCTGGGTCTGGGGGGCTCTGCCTCCAGACTGGGCTTGGGCTGGCTTGGGAAGATCCTATCAGCATCTGGGTTTGAGGAGGAATCATGCCTAAGAAGCAGCAGGGAGAAAAGAGGACAGTGTGAGTACATCAGCGCACCCAGGTATTCACAAGGCGTGAGACTCCCACATGTAGCAAGCTTTCAGAGGACAGTGCTGTATTTAAAGTGATTGTAAATGATCACCTTGTAAAGCAATCCATTCAGTTTAAAATAGAAACGAAAGGCAAAACATTTTTGTATAGATATAAAAAAACTTTATAATTACCTTTTTCCCCTTATTTATAAGTGAATACATTCCATCTGTTTCCTGTGTTCTCAGCTGCATAAGAGCTGGGGGGGAAGAGAAGCACACTGAGCTTCCTAGTGAATGGCTGTGCGGGTGTCAGGACAAGCCTGAATATTGGAGGAGAACAGGCTGATTTCCCAGCAAAGCTAGAGAACTGACCATGGTGTGCTCTCCTGCTTGGTGGGGTCAGTTTTTAATCACCAGGTATTTCACTCAAAGGAAGCAATACAAAGAGAACAGGATACTTTTTCATACAAGTACATGGTATAGCAGGCACATCAGGGATATGAAAAGTTGGGGTAACAAATACTTTAAAGCTTACTATCCCTTGCCCTGGGAGATTTTTTGAGCAGCCAGGTGGGCTGGTGGACAGGCAGCCAGAAGGGCTTGTAGTTCCTGCAGGAAGTAGAGCTTGGAGCAGTACTATAGAGGAGAGGAGATACTCCTGAATGCAACTTACAACATACTGTGCTACTTTCTAAAGGGGACTAAGAGTTCCTAGTCCTCAAGGGACCGTTGGTGTCCAGGAAGGAGGACAGTTTACGATTTTTGTACATAGGAAGGAAGTTGTCCCTATTCATTGTTCCAGTCAAGTTGGGCATCCCATAACCCCTAAAACCCATCCAAGTTATTACCCCTTATTAAACAACAAAACCAAGCTCAAATGTGTCCTTGTGTCCGGATGAAAGTAGAAAATGCTTGTGCCTGGCTGTGCAGGGATAGGGGAAACATACACCAGCAGCCCCTGTGGGGGGTAGTGCTAAACCTAAATAAGAAAATGAATGCAGCCACCACATGTAAAATTGGTAAATGCAATATGCCAAATGTTTGCTTTTGAGTTTATTACTCCTTAAATGAGTGACTATACATTGAGTTATGATGTGGATTGACAAAGGCTAGGCATAAAGAGTTAAAGTATTTTTATTTAACGTTTCAACAACAGCTTTGGATGTTTCTGGGATTACATGTGTAAAACCCATAACCAGAGACAACAGTTCCTAATTCAAGGTCTTCAATGGGTCTTCCTGTTGCTAAAAAAAAAAAAAAAACTCACAGTTGTTGTCTTCTCTCTTCTTCTGTTATGATGGTCTTTATCTTGCTGATGAGATGCTCTACAGAATGCAGCAAATGCTGGAAACAATCATCCAACATCCTTGGGTAATTTTTGAAATCATTTGGATTGTTATTCTCTAGCTTTTCTAACAAATACATGTGATAAATGGTCACGATTCAGCAATGATTACTTGGGCCAAACACTCCTCTTATAGTTCTTCTTTTGGCTTCTGTGTTTCAAAAAAGCTGCTATAAAAGCTGGATGTTGCTTGCTATCTAGAAAAAACAGCCATGCTATGAAAAGATGATATGAAATGAAATGGCAATGATATTCACAAGGCTGCAGAGTCTCCAGGAATTGGTGCAATTTAGCAAAATCTGTTTTTATTAAAGGTTTTACAAAGATTGTACAAAAAGAATTTTAAAGAAAAATTTGCCTCCAGCATAGTTCTTTATATGCCATCACTGAATCGAACCTAGTGACTGGTATGCATGTGGTAGTGTTAGACCATAAGTGGTCTTAGCAAGAACAAATGAGCAGAGTTTCTGGAACTGTTGGCACTAGACCTGGGTGGTCAACGTGGAATATTACAGCACCAGAGTGGAAAAGGAAGAGCAAGGAAGGGGCAGGGGTATGGAATGTGAGGAGAGTCCCCACCCCTCCTTAACCCACCCACCCTCTCCTTCCCTAGAAGATTAATGCCCCGTACACACGGTCGGACTTTGTTCGGACATTCCGACAACAAAATCCTAGGATTTTTTCCGTTGGATGTTGGCTCAAACTTGTCTTGCATACACACGGTCACACAAAGTTGTCGGAAAATCCGATCGTTCTAAACGCGGTGACGTAAAACACGTACGTCGGGACTATAAACGGGGCAGTGGCCAATAGCTTTCATCTCTTTATTTATTCTGAGCATGCGTGGCACTTTGTCCGTCGGATTTGTGTACACACGATCGGAATTTCCGACAACGGATTTTGTTGTCGGAAAATTTTATCTCCTGCTGTCCAACTTTGTGTGTCGGAAAATCCGATGGGAAAATGTCCGATGGAGCCCACACACGGTCGGAATTTCCGACAACACGCTCCGATCGGACATTTTCCATCGGAAAATCCGACCGTGTGTACGGGGCATAAGAGGGATGGTGCTTAGGGAAAAAGGGGGTCAACCCTTACTGGCCCACCAGGGAGGATATGTCTGAAAGATTCTAGGTCAGATTTGACTAGAGGATGGTAATGTGTATTTTCAGGATAGTAATTTAGTGGGATTTTGTAGGTGCCAGGCAAATAGATTTAGACAAACATCAAAATAAAAAGTATAAATCACATTTTATTAAACATGAACAAAGTTTTAAAAATTATGCTGGCTGTACATAATCTAGAACAAACAGCAGTACATATTAAATTAGATAATGAATAAGGGTCACTCAGCACTTAAATCCAGACATGTTTAGCCCACTCTGGCTTCCTCAGGGGATGTTTGTTGAGGGACCAAAATGAGTATGTCACTGCATAAGATAAGGTATAATTAAGAGCCATCCAATGCAAAATATAACAAAAGAGATAAGTAAAAAAATGTGTCAACAATTGTCCAAAGCTGAATAATTCAACTGCCAAACAATGGATAGTTACCTGCTGTAGGAGTAAAGCCAAGCTGGGAAAACAGACAATGCGCTGTGCTGGAAAAAGTTGGGCCTAGATAGGCCCAAATAAGGGCTATGGGACCAATGTCTGCCACATAAAAAAGAAGAGGTATGAGTGGGATGATTGTGGGGGGATGGAGAGTGGGGTAGTGAGGGGGATAGGAGGTGGGGGGGAAAGGAGGGGGGAGGAAAGATGGGGGGAGAAGGGGGGGAGGGAGTAGGGGGAAACAGGAGTGAAAGAGTGAATGGGGAATGTTTGGAATGTGAGGACCACCTGGGGGTGGAGAGCAATGTGAACACATAAAGTGACTAGGAAGTGAAGGGTGATGACTAAATTAAGTGGGCCAATGAAAGAAGTACTTACAAGTGACCCGGCTAGGTTTAGGAAAAAGCAAGGGCTGCCAAATAAAAATGTTTATCTATTTACTCGCAAAGACTGTCTAATAAGAGAAGCCACGCTAAAATAGTCCCAATTGATGCAAATAGATCTTTGATTAAATATGACAAAATGTTTCCATAATTGAGGATGGCAAGGGAAGTCCTTTTCACAGTGCCACCACAGTGATTCACATCAAAAAGTGCACCGCCACCTTAAGAAAAACTTGCTTACCAGATAGCAAGCAAAACCAGGTGTATGGCTATAGCCCAGCCAAGGCCTTTACTTGAACAAAAGATCTTATGGACAATAATCACAGGATGGATGGCTGCAATGGCTCTCACACACTGGCAACACTGTAGAGTCTGTGACGTCTCATTTAGAAAGAACCTAAAAAGAAAGACTGAACACAGTGTGATATTGCCTTACTTGTTTATTGTAGTAAAAAGTAATGCACTTACACTGGTAGATTAAAAATTTGCGTAGGCTCGTAACAGGCGCCCGTTCTCCTGGTACAAACAGCGTGGTGACATCAACACGTACCCTCCTTCAGATGCATTTCATCATACGTGACGTTGTCATTGACAACATCACGTATGACGAAGCGCGTCTGGAGGAGGGTACATGTTGACGTCACCGCACTGTCTTTGCCAGGAAGACGGGCTCCTGTTGCGAGCCGGCTGGCTATGTTTTAATCTATGCAAATTTTTAATCTACCAATGTAAGTGCAATACTTTTTTCTACAATAAACAAGTAAGGCATGGAGTAGTATGGAGACCAATTACAACAGTTCAAGATATATTGACAGTTGATCCCAACATATTGTCTGTCAAAATAGTTGGGATTGAGTTAAAATCTATAGTAATACATATTGGAATACATCTCCATCACTAGGAATTAGTATTATTATGGCCTCATTCACCTCCTTTTTTTACCACTGGAGATTTTTCTAGATTTTGAGTCATCATATAAAAATCTCAGTTTTTATATTTATTATGACATTGCTCAATTTCGACTTAGTACATGTGTAATAAATTCCGTCACCACCAGGAGCCGCTGTGCCTTAGTTATGGGTGTCCCCATGAGTATGATTGTACTCGGTTCCGTTTGCACGGACCATTATTGGTCCTATTCTTGGCGAGTCTACAGATTTTTGTGTCTCATTAGGGGCCGCAGTATTGACCTAGTAGAGTCCCCTTGAAGGCCACACAGGTGTTCCCTTAAGATAGGTTGGATGACCTTGTGACGTGACTCTGTTTATTTCCAACACAACTTGTGCGTAGGAAACATTCTCACCACTAGGGGCTGCTGCATTCAAATGTAGGTGTCCCCATGAAGGGGATTCCATCTCCTTCTGGGTTTTATTGATTAACTTTAACACTAATGTTGGATTTAAAATAAAAAATATTTTTTAGTACTAGGGGCTGTTGCAACCCAGCAATTGGTGTGCCCTTCAGGATGACTTATTCCCTCTAGGAAGTCTAGAAGTCAGTTATTCTCTGAAGTTGCAACCCAGAATTTGTTAAAACGACTTTTAAATTTATTTATCCCGTCCTTTTATAAGCTTAATGCCATCAAGTTGGAAATTATTGTCCAATCCCAAAATTGAATCAGGTTTTACCGGTATTATCTCTTGCCTAATCAGGTATTATAAACCTAGTTGGGTGTTATTTAAATTTCATTTTCAATTTTGGTTTTGTCTTATTTTTAAATTTGTCCTGTACACTGTGGGCATTTGCCTGTTTTTAAAATGTCAGATTTAGATAAACGTCTTTCAAACCCCAGATCGAGATTGATATATTAAGCGGTGAATCAGCACACTGCTCGTGCCCCAGGACGATGTCAGGTGTGACGAAACGCGTAGGGGGAAGCAACATGCTGGCTTCACCACGATACACGCAAGTCCCGGAGCCACGGGTTGCTATCGAGAGCCGGCCGGCTCTGTGTTTTACTTTGCATGTGATACTTTTTACAAATGTAAGTGCAATACCTCTTAACTTTTAATGAAATAAATATCCAATGGTTTTACGCTATGGAAGCTTTTTATTACTCTCTTTTGGGAAACATCTGCTAAAACTTACCTGTATGAGCTGTAACTCCTGTAAAGATGCTGGGATCCTGGCTGTGTGCAATTAAAGGCCCGGGCTGGGTATCAAGCCATAGGCGTGTGTGATCTTCTATAACTAAGAGATCCACAGGAGTTGGTAAGCGACAGTGTGTGTGGAGGTGGAAGGCAGACCTTTTTCTCTAATCACCATTCTTGGGTGTATTATCTGAACAGTGGAGATCAACTATCAATTTGAAAGGACTATTAATTATGCACAACTTGATTAGTTTTATCAATTTTAACTTTTTATTACAATAAGGTTGATTTCATTTTTCAGCACGGACTCACTTTACAGCGCGACTTGATATAGGGAATTGTTAATTCTTAGATATGGTGGCCACATTAGTTTTCTTTTTTGAGATTTTTTTCCTGAATTTTCACTTGGTGAGCCAGACAGTAAGTGTATAACTTTTCAACTTTGTTTAGCAAAGTTTATGTAAAACCTTTATCCCAAAAGGTAAAAAAATTGTTACTGTAACTGCTAATAAAGTGTTAGCTGGAGTTTGGTTTTAAATTGTTAGGTAAAGTGGTTGTAAACTCTGGGATTAAAAAAAAAAACTCTGCAAGACAAAGGCATAATGAGCTAGTATCACATCATTATGAAAAACTTACCTTACTAGGAAGCTGTTACAGCGGTCCCCACACAACGCTGTGACGGGTGACATGTCTCCGGAATGTAACTTCCGGGTTTGCGGGCTCTGGCAATGTGATTGGCTGGACATGCGATGACGTCACTCCCACGCATGCATGTGAGAGCCGCCAGTCACCGCACAGCAGCTAGAGAAACGTCACAAATGAGTCGTACCTTTAGTGCACATGCACGTCAGCACATGTAGATACAGTGAATATCTCCTAAACTGTGCAAGTTTAGGAGAAATTCATGGTACCTACTGGTAAGCCTTATTATAGGCTTACCTTTAGGCAAACGTGGCTATAAAGTGTTTACAACCATTTTAAGTCCATCTAAATCTGTTACTCTACTACTACCCTCTCCCAGAATGGAGACACCCTAAGACAAGAAGTATGTTACTGGCCAGATCACAAGGAGAAAAGAAAAGAAAAAAAAAGCCTTAAAAAAGAAATCAAATGTTGCCACCACATTTAAAGATTGGTAAATTGCAATATATTAAGTTTTTGTTTTTGGGTTTAATACCGCTATAAGGAAGAGAAAGACCATAGAGCTAGGGGAAAAAAAGCTAATGAATAATGCAAAAGGTGCAAGTGAATCAGAAAAATTCAGAATAAATGGCAAATTAATAGAGAATAAGCAATGAGCATACTGTATGTATAGTAGACAGAAAAGAGCATATGCAAATACCTTTTCACTCTTTATGTAACTAAATGCAAGCATGTCACATAGTTACATAGTCAGTAAGGTTGAAAAAAGACACCAGTCCTTCCAGTTCAACCTGTGGTGTGTGTGTGTGTATGTATTTATGTCAATAGTAAATCATATCTCGCTGTATGTTGTGATCCTTAGGATGCCCATCTAATCGTTTTTTAAAACTATCGATGTCTGACTAATAGCTACAGTATATGCAATGCCTTACAGCAGGGATAGGCAGCCTGTGGCCCTCCAGCTGTTGTGGAACTACATTTCCAATGAGGCATTGCAAGGCTGGCAGTTACAATAACTCCCAGAGGCATGATGGGACTTGTAGTTCTGCAACAGCTGGAGGGCCCCAGGTTGCCCATCCCTGCCTTACAGTATACAAGTAATGTATGGGTGTGTAACAGCTAAGTATGAAAATAATAAAAGACATATTTATAAAGTAGTGTATATGACATTCAATATACATTCATTGCAAGTGAATCATTCACTCTATATAAAAAAGCAACCATTTCAAGGAAGCTGTACATGTCACAATGACTGTTTTATAAAATGTTTAATTGCGCCTCTTTATAAATCATTATGCTTTTGTTTTGAAGGAGAATTTTAAAATGTTTTTTTTTTTTAATTTTTGCATTCCTGAATTTTTTCATGGCAAGAGATCATTGAATAGCTAGGAAAAGACAATTTCACAGCTCGAATAATTAAATTATCTAAACTTTATAATTAACATGAATGGAAAAACTGCACATGTTTAATAAAAAAAGAGCAATAGAAATACAATTTCAACTTTTTTCTAAATGGGATTTGAAGTATGCAAAGCAATAATGAACCATCAGAGTGTATAAAGTGTTCCAGTAAAAAAATGTATGTTTGTATAACTGGATGGGACATAAGGAAACTGAGCAACAGAAAAGCACAAGTAGGGCAGAAAGTATTCCATCAGCACTACAGCTTGACATCACAAGCGCAATAAAAATGATTGTTTCTAAGGGCTGAAGAAATCTGTATTTGATGTCAGTGTTACGCCTCCAATCCTGACATATAAAAGATAGCACTGACATTACATGCTGACATATGGTCTGAAGATTCCCAATCTATACTTTAAAAGCAAACAAAACAACGATAGGTGGGTAAATTATTATACTATTTGGTCTTTTATAATGGTCACATTCCTCATAACTAACTTTATCTTTACACCACAGAGTTTAATCCACAGCTTCAAGGGCTAAAAGAGCATCAAGGTAATGGACTTTTGTTACTGTTCTTTATTTTATGTTTCACTTATTCTGATACCATGAAAAAAACTGTACAGGAAAAGCCATAATAATATGGCCAAGGACTAGGATACATGTCTTTTAGGATGTAGCATTCTTATGGAGTCTGTATATCCACATCTTTTTTCATCTGGTTATTGGAGAAAGCAGGGAAGGGTTAGAACCCTTGACAGGTTTTTATTGCTGCCTAATTAGGCTTTTCACCATACTCCTAATTCTATTTTAATGGCCACAGTTGTCATTTCTGAGCTCAACGGCAGATATCTTGGTAAAATAGACATTTCCATGTAGCCCATTAGACAACTCACTTACTGTCTATGTCCACTGACATACAAGTAAGTCTAAATACATTCCTAGAACAGCCTCCTGGCTTTACAGGTACCGGTGCCACACAAATATTTCCTCTTTGTTGTTTTGTAGATAAGCTGTTCATAGACAGATCAATAATTGACCAGTTCACCAGCGACTGGAACAGACAAAACCAATCTATTAACCTTCTATGAGGAGGTGAGTTGCCATCTAGATAAAGGAAGGCCCGTAGACGTGGTGTATCTGGATTTTTCATAAACGTTTACTGTACAAAATAAGGTCCGTTGGCATGGACCATAGGGTGAGTACATGGATTGAAAACTGGCTACAAGGGCGAGTTCAGAGGGTGGTGATAAATGGGGAGTACTCGGAATGGTCAGGGGTGGGTAGTGGGGTTCCCCAGGGTTCTGTGCTGGGACCAATCCTATTTAATTTGTTCGTAAACGATCTGGAGGATGGGATAAACAGTTCAATCTCTTTATTTGCAGACGATACTAAGCTAAGCAGGGCAATAACTTCTCCACAGGATGTGGAAACCTTGCAAAAAGATCTGAACAAATTAATGGGGTGGGCAACTACATGGCAAATGAGGTTCAATGTAGAAAAATGTAAAATAATGCATTTGGGTGGCCAAACTGTGAATGCAATCTATACACTAGGGGGAGAACCTCTGGGAGAATCTAGGATGGAAAAGGACCTGGGGGTACTAGTAGATGATAGGCTCAGCAATGGCATGCAATGCCAAGCTTCTGCTATCAAAGCAAACAGAATATTGGCATGCATTAAAAAGGGGATCAACTCCAGAGATAAAACGATACGGTGCCACACAAATATTTCCTCTTTGTTGTTTTGTAGTTAAGCTGTTCATAGATAGATCAATAATTGACCAGTTCACCAGCGACTTGAACAAATTTAGATCAATTTGAATTTGGACAAATTTAGATCTAAGGACAATCCTGCCTGACAGAATGCAATCTAATGATTGACTAATGTCACACGGGACTGTTGGAAAACTTTTGTTGATCAGCCAGATACAGTCAATAGGCTGCACCTGCTTGCTGATCAGTTCATTCTGACAGCGGAGTCTCGCTGTTAGAATAAAATGGCACACCAAGGAGGATTCCTCCATCCACCTCGCTTGTGTGGATGGGAAAATCCATTCATTTTTTTAAGTCAGCCCTCTGGCTGAATGAAAAAAAAACAATCTATCTATGGCCAGCCTTACAGGGAGTGTCAAGTATATACCTTCCAACTTTGTGATGGGGGACTGAGTAGAAATGGACATGGCTAAATGGATATGAACTATTGGGTGTGGCTTAAATGAGTGTGGTTAAATAGTGTCTAAAGCCTCGTACACACAATCAGATTTTCGGACGACCGAACGTCCGTTTTTTGTGGCGCGCTAGTCTCATGTCGAAAGTGAAGAGGTTACTCACAATACGAAAATTTTCGTATGACAGAATACAACGTCAGAACTGACTTAATGTGTTGAATAGTTTTGTATGTATTATTTTGTTTCTGAGCATGCGTAGTCTTGCTCTTGCGATTTATTTTCATACGAAAACCATACTAATGAAATGAAAATCAGACGTTGAGTTCACATGCGACAAAAATGTTATAGTCTGCACATCCAGTTTTGTCTGACGAAAAAGCGAAATTGGCTGTCCAAAGTACCGTACTAACGATACGAAAATCGTCAGACAGCTGGTCGTATGAATTTTTCCATCCGATTTTCGAATCGTGTGTACGGGCCTTAAGGCCTCCCATAGATGGAGAAATTTTCTTTCCTTCTTTCTATCAGTTATAGTAGCCGCATGTATAATCGGACAGGCTGGTTGTACCCAAGTTTATGGTTCGCCCGCCTATAAAAAGTGATTTCGTCCTGAAACTGCCGCTGGGCCACTTTTATCTGAAATCCGGTCACCTGACTGAAAAAAAGATGCTGCCAAAACGTCAGTATTTAACGTCAAAGTAATAACGTACGTTTGCAGGTAGGCGGTCCGCAAGAAAACTGACATCTGTATCACTGACCTAAAACTAGACATTTTCTATCAATTCAAACTGCTTTTAATTTGCTGTAGTATGAACAAACTAAGACAACCTACTACCATTCCTGTCTCATGAGTCTAAATACATAAACTCTATGGTAAGTTGCTTTGGTTTGTTCAGTCATGTTTGCAGTTGAAAGTGCATTTTCTCTATCTATGTAAGAGTTTTTCCCTCAGGGTAAGACTAGCTTCAGAATTATCTGCACCTATTTACATTTTTCATCGCTGTTCAGCAAATGTTGTCACCTTTTATGCATTACTTAATGCCAAATATCACATTATTAATATATTACACCTAAGTCAATTATTATTTCTATACTTGTAAACTCTTGGAGGGGCTGATAAGGGGCTATATACAAGATTTTAGTAATAAGAACAGTATCATTAGCAGTAATCAGCATGGATTCATGAAGAATCGTTCTTGCCAAACCAATCTATTAACCTTCTATGAGGAGGTGAGTTGCCATCTAGATAAAGGAAGGCCCGTAGACGTGGTGTATCTGGATTTTCCATAAACGTTTACTGTACAAAATAAGGTCCGTTGGCATGGACCATAGGGTGAGTACATGGATTGAAAACTGGCTGCAAGGGCGAGTTCAGAGGGTGGTGATAAATGGGGAATACTCGGAATGGTCAGGGGTGGGTAGTGGGGTTCCCCAGGGTTCTGTGCTGGGACCAATCCTATTTAATTTGTTCATAAACGACCTGGAGGATGGGGTAAACAGTTCAATCTCTATATTTGCAGACAATACTAAGCTAAGCAGGGCAATAACTTCTCCGCAGGATGTGGAAACCTTGCAAAAAGATATGAACAAATTAATGGGGTGGGCAACTACATGGCAAATGAGGTTCAATGTAGAAAAATGTAAAATAATGCATTTGGCTGGCCAAACTATGAATGCAATCTATACACTGGGGGGAGAACCTCTGGGGGAATCTAGGATGGAAAAGGACCTGGGGGTCCTAGTAGATGATAGGCTCAGCAATGGCATGCAATGCCTAGCTGCTGCTATCAAAGCAAACAGAATATTGGCATGCATTAAAAAGGGGATCAACTCCAGAGATAAAACGATAATTCTCCCACTCTACAAGACTCTGGTCCGGCCGCATCTGGAGTATGCTGTCCAGTTCTGGGCACCGGTCCTCAGGAAGGATGTACTGGAAATGGAGCGAGTACAAAGAAGGGCAACAAAGCTAATAAAGGGTCTGGAGGATCTTAGTTACGAGGAAAGGTTGCGAGCACTGAACTTATTCTCTCTGAAGAAGAGACACTTGAGAGGGGATATGATTTCAATATACAAATACCGTACTGGTGACCCTACAATAGAAATAAAACTTTTTCGCAGAAGAGAGTTTAACAAGACTCGTGGCCACTCATTAAAATTAGAAGAAAAGAGGTTTAACCTTAAACTACGTAGAGGGTTCTTTACTGTAAGAGCGGCAAGGATGTGGAATTCCCTTCCCCAGGCGGTGGTCTCAGCGGGGAGCATTGATAGCTTCAAGAAACTATTAGATAAGCACCTGAATGACCGCAACATACAGGGATATATAATGTAATACTGACACATAATCACACACATAGGTTGGACTTGATGGACTTGTGTCTTTTTTCAACCTCACCTACTATGTAACTATGTAACTATGTAACTATGTAATTTGTAGTCATAAATGCTGATGACAAAATATTTTATATGACCATTTATACAGCTGAGCAGGGATGAAAGGGCACAACACCTCTCCATATTATACACTTATTAGAACTAAGAGGTCGAAGCAACTGGAAACAAGTAGTTCTATTCTGTGCATCTTGCTATATATATGCCATGAACCAAGAACTACTTTGAGCGCACAGCTGGCCACATGCAGACAGAATGAACAATATTATTATAAAATTCTTTTTTTTAATTCTGGTATAACATTTGACAATTTAAAAAAGAAAATCCATTTTTAACTTTAAATAACATATACATCCATTAAAACTCTGCTCATGTATACAGGCTGTGGGTAAGGAAAATATAATGTTGTTACTATTGAAAGTGGACCAACCTAAAAAAATCTTATTTTACACTAATCAATCAAGGGTACATGTTATAAAATGGTACCACCCATTATTATCTATTAATAAAAGGACCTCGTTCTTACCATAGAAAAAATAATAATTTTGATCCTGAGTCAGATTATTATTTTTTCAATGCCAATATTTTGCTCCAGGAACACCTCAGATTTGGAAAAAAACATTTATATTTTAAGAGTTAGATTAAAACAGAAGTATGGGCGAAGCTTTTTTGCCCATGCATCTCCTGTGTTTCACGTTTTCCTCTCAGCAGCTACACCTACCCCTTTCTCTTCCTGGTGCTCCAGTATGCACTGGAGGACCAGAGTGGAGATCAGTGACTGACAGTCACTGCTCTCTACTCGGAGCAGACCGAGAACTGAATGTTTAGTGGTCAGTTCTCAGGCCTACAGCCGATGTGGGACAGCTGCAGCATAACATGGATGCTGTAACATAGAGATGAGAGAGAGTTGTTTGTTTGCGCTTTAAAGGACAAGTTCTCCTTTGGGAACATTTTAGGGTGGAAAATGTACCATGTTCCCAATGCTGCACCTGCTGCCTGATCCCCACAGTCCCTGTGACAGCAATATGGAGTCACATTTAAAAATTAGCATGGCCATGCAGGGCTCCAACCACACAGCCGCATCATTTATTCACACAGCTCTGTATGTGGATGAACTACAAGCCCCGACATCCTTTGCGGCTGCCAGCTTGTAGTTTTCGATGAACTACTTTGGCACTGTGGACAACTGATTTTTTCATTAATTCTTCCAGTCAGATTGTATCTACTTGCCCATATGGGATGTACAGGCACACAGATACTCTGACAGATCTGCTGATTTCTGGTGCAATGCTTTAACAGGCTCTAAAAAAAAATTTTACCTGCAAAAGAATTAGCATTTATTATTTGTTTCTAAAAAGTAAATGTATCCTTTAAGGGTTAATTTAAGGTTGAAGATAGGTTAGGGGATACCGTTTAGAGGAAATCTTCAATTTTAAATTGTTTAACCCTCTTAGTTTAACCCACATAGTTAAATACCTACCGTAAGTCTCACCCCAGACCACAGGCTTTCCTTCTACATAGTCCAAATGCAAGAAATCCTGGCCATACCCTGTGCCTGCTACTGCAGTGCACAGTATTGTCAATATGACACTAAAATGATTGGAGGAAGAAAAAAGAGCACAGTCAGCAGGCTGGGGGTGGGTTCCTTAACAAGTTGTTCTACTTTAAACAAAACTGTGGGTCGGCATAACTTTGGGACATAATGTGAAAGTAAGCATAGCATATATTATGGAAACGTTACCTCACAGTTTGCTCTAACCCAATGCTGAAAGCCTCATTGCCGATCCATCAGTCACCCTTGCCAACTTTTTTATTTCTTCTTCCAGCACAGTATCTTCCCTCCTTGGCCGTTGGGAGGCCATTGATGAAGTAACTCCAGCACATGCACACTGGAGTTCCTTCGTCCTGGTACTCGGCTTTATTCTCACCATCTTACAATACAATCTTAAAGATACTTGTGTGCATGTGCATTGCATGTGCAAAGCACTGTGCTTGCACCTAAGACAGTATACATAAAGAAAAAAAATTTCAAGAAGAAATTGGAAAGAATTTTTTTTCAGAAGAGACATGCAAAAGTCTCTTTTGCCATAGAAATCTACTGCCTATCACCGCCTACTGATTTTTAGGGGGTGGTTTAGTTCCTGTTTTAATTGCATTGTACAGTAAGCCACCCTCCTGAGTATGCTATAACTCCAGTTCCCTAAAGAGGTTCTAAAGCCTAATGTTGCGTACACACGAGCGGACTTTTCTACCGGACTGGTCCGACGGACCGAGTCCGGCGGACAATTCGACCATGTATAGGCTTCATCGGACCTGCAGCTGACTTTTTCGGTCGAAAATCTGACGGACTTTAGATTTGAAACATGTTTCAAATCTTTACGTCGGAACTCCGCCGGACCCAGTTCCTATCGAAATGTCTGCTCGTCTGTATGCTAGTCCGACGGACGAAAACCGACGCTAGGGCAGCTATTGGCTACTGGCTATCAACTTCCTTATTTTAGTCCGGTCGTACGTCATCACGTACGAATCCGTCAGACTTTGGTGTGATCGTGTGTAGGCAAATCCATTCCTTGGGAAAGTCCGTTGGAAGTCCACCGAAAGTCCGTCGGATAGTCCGTCGGACCAGTCCGGTCGAAAAGTCCACTCGTGTGTACGCGGCATAAAGTTTTTTACCTTAATGTATTCTATGCATTAGGGTAAAAAACCTTCTGTGTAACAGAACCCCACCTGCCCCCCTTATACTAACCTGAGCCCATGGATGATCCATCTGTGCATGAGAGCTGAGGCTCTCCCAGCTCTGTACCACCTCTCTGGGCAGGTTGATAACAGCAGGAGCCATTAGCTCCTGCTGCTGTCAATCAAATGCTGTGACGAAAGGCCCCCCGCCTCCCAGTCAATACGGGATGGCTCAGGAGTGAGCCCGCACAAGTGGCTTCCTATGGGGGCACTCACCGAAGAGGAGGAGCCAGGGATGCCAGCTGGGGACCCCAGAACAAGAGGATCGGAGCTGCACCACTATGCAAAAACCATTGCACAGAGCAGGTAAGTATAACATGTTTATTATTTTATTTAAAAAAAAATAATATCACTTTAGGTCAGAAGACTGGTCAAACAAAATTAAATCTTTTTTCATGTAAAACACTTCACATATGTCTATTTCCACTGTATATTTAACAGATTCCCTGGAGTTTTAGAATGATGTCAGCTTTAACTTTTCCAGTTAAACGAAAATGTTATTATAAAACGTTTGTGTAGAAATCCATCTCTCCACCTCCACAAAAAAGTTGTTTCTAGGAAATCATAATTATTGCATATGTCTTAGTTATCTGATCTCCTTCTGTTTCAGCAATGGTCTTTCGTGCAGTATTGTCGATTTTGCTCATCACATATGGTTTGTGCATGCTGGCTGAGAGGACACAGGGGAGTTTCCTTCATTTTTTCTCACACAGCGATGCTTGTAATATGCAGGTATTATGGCCATATTTGTTACTAAATTATAGATAACAACATATTTCACTTTCATTATGAAAAAGGAGGATCTTGCATGTGCTAGCTCCATAGATTTACATTCTCAAGCCACTAAGCCCTTTTTCCCATAGCTTATTCCAACTGTGCTGATATGAAAAGTAATTTAAGAGGGAAATGACAGAGGAAGCATTGGAGAAAACAGGCAACATATTAATAATTAAACATAGTTTACAAGCTGATTTATATAAAATGAGTTTCTAGTAAAATTCACTGATATCTGTGCAAACGTTTCAGAAACTTGTCATTTGAATTATATTAACAAAAATGTTGGGTGAGCTATAATTTTCAACACAGTTGGAACAAGTTGGCTAGAAATGCCATGAAATAATTCTGCAATCACGTGCAAGATTCTTTTAGTTGAAAATGACTGAAAAATGCTTAACTTCTTGTGCAGCTACTAGTTTAGTAGTTGAATAATGAAAAAAAAATTTGTGAAGATTAAATTAAATTTAAATTAGTATATATTGATATTAATGTTGTATTGGTCAAGCTATCATTTTTTAAATAAGGAGTAGAATATGTCTCTAACTTGAATTTTTTCTTTAGTTTCGGATGCAGTGGGGAACACTTAGAATGCCGGCTGTTTTTTTCTCTGTGTTCTGTTGGACAGACTGTCCATCTCTTCCTGTCCTAGTGACAGCATTGTATGTGATGGGAATTTTTCAATGCGTACAAAGAAAGCAATAACAGGCTCTGGCTCTGGCCTCCCCCTTGTTCTACTTAAAAACTAGATTTTTGGCTTACCTGTAAAATCTATTTCTTGGCCTACACAGAGCAGCTTCATTAATCCTTGTTAACAGGGTTGTGCGCCACCTACAAATGATTGGACGCTGTCAAAAAAGACAAAAAGTCCTCTCCTAGATATAACCCCTCCCCTGCGGGTAAGGCTTCAGTTTTTGTAGCAAGCCATAAACCACAATACAGAGGGGAGGGGTCCCTGTGTCCCATGATGTACTTCAAGAAATGGATTTCATAGGTAAGCCAAAAATCCAGTTTTCTTTATCGTGTATCATGGGACACAGAGCGGCTTCATTAATCCTTCCTAACAAGGGTGTCCCAAACTACCCTCAAGAGGTACAATAAGAAAGTCCAATTAACGATTGCGACAGTCAAATACAGGTAATCCCAAATAGCATGAACCCCCACCACATTCGCAGTGTGAAGAGCCTTGTCTCCTGGGGCCTGAGGCCGAGGGCAAAAAAGAAGATAATATAATGTCCTGGGTGAGATGGAAATCACCTTAGACAAAAAAGATGGCTGAGGTCAAAGAACTACTCTAACAGAGTATCAATAACAGCTCTTTGCAGTAAAGAACAGCCAGGCCTGAGAACTAATGAGTTGAAATAATGGCGACCAAAAACACAATGTTCCATTTTAAAAGAACAGTAAAGAGTAAAGTAAGGAGTTCGAATAGGCTCAAATCTAGGGTTTTGTTCTTTCTCAGAAAGAACCAAATTGAGATCCCACGGATAAAAAGGGCAGTCTGGCCAGATTAGTAATACATGTGACACCCTGTACAAAGGCATGCAATAGGAATGAGAAACAACACACCTCTGATCAATGATGGCCAAGTCCAAAATCTGCCCCTTGATCGTTCTTGGGGTCAGATGCAGATCAACTCCTGTTTGGAGCAAAAGCCCACAACATACATGTGAGGATGAAAATAATTCTTAGCCTCACACCGAAAAAGTATAGGATTTTCAGGTTTTATGATAAACCTCTCTCAAAAGAGTAGGAATAACATACACTGGCAAGAACACCGAAGACCTGCCTTCAGGGAAGAGGTTTTATCTAGGAGGGGATTTACTGTCTTTTTTGCCAGCATCCAGTCACCCATAGGTGGCTCATAACCCTGTTAGTAAGGATTAATGAAGCTGCTCTGTGTCATGTGATATACGATAAAGAAATATGTTTTTACTGGTGTTTTTTCTCTGTGGGAGACATCAATCCTCACTTCCAGGTCCAGGGTAAAAAAAAAAGAAAGTAAAGTACAGTATCTCTGTTCAGTACATCTCTGCAATACTTGTACATGTATTTATCCCTATATAAAACCCTGCAAGTATAAATATCTGTAGATGCACGCTCTTAGTTTTCCGTAAGCAAAAGCTGACAATCCAATGTACAATATTGACTGCACTTGAATCCCAAGCAGTGTTGTTAACCCTGCCTGAGCTCTCCACTGGTGGACTAAAATACCTCTCCTTTATGTTATGGAGATAAGGAGGGCTGATACCACTGCTTGGAATTTCACTGCAGCTGAGGCAGTTTTTCCAGCTTATGAATACAGTATTATGAAAATAACTTTCTAACTTGGAAAATGGCAATCCAAAATATTCCTTAGCACGTACACATAATGCCTTTGAACTACACTGGCAGAGGTATTTTCTTATAAAGGAAGCATCTACTCTACTTTAAATTAATGTATTGATTTTGCCATCACATAAGGTGAGATACATGCTAGCATGATCCGTGATTGATCCATGGACCAATAATCTGTATGGTAAATGGACCATCTTTACTGATGCATAGTTAATTGTGAAAATCTCTGATAAACATGAACAAAATATGAATGCGCTATGCACCCTTTTTTGGCCTATGAAGCAGAAATAAAATGGCACCACTGAAAATATGAAAAGTTTGAAATTAACAATAAAAAATGAGAAATCCATAATAACCACTTAGACACCATAGCACATTTTCTTGAATGCAAGTAAAAAAATGTATTAGTTGCTATGTTTGTATGGATATAATAGGAGCCTGTAAGTGCGTTTGCAATTTTACAGACTGAATTTCCTGTGGGGTTGATTTACAAAACAATTAACAAAACACAATGGGGTTGATTTCCAAAAACTGGAGAGTGTAAAATCTGGTGCAGCTCTGCACAGAAAACCAATTAGCTTCCAAGTTTGTTTGTCAAAGCCTAATTTAACAAGCAGGCCCGTTGCGACAGGACAGGCAAAACAAGCAATTGATTGGGGCCCCGAGCTGGCCTGGGGCCCCAGCCACGCCACCGGCCGCTGCTTCCTGTAAGCTGCAGCCTGTAGCGTGGCCGAGCTCCTCTTCCTTCCTCCTGCAGTCCGCGCAGTACAGGACTCAGAAAACAAGGCTCGCAAATAGCAGTTTTAGCAGCGGGGGGGGGGGTTGAGGGGCCTCCATGTCCATTTTGCTTGGGGCCCCCAAATTCCTTCAAACGGCCCTGTGAACAAGCTAAAGAAGCTGATTGGCTACCATGCACAGCTGCACCAGATTTTTGCACTCCCCAGTTTTAGTAAATCAACCCCAATGGAGTTGATTTACTAACACTGAAGAGTGCAAAATCTGGTGCAGCTCTGCACATAAACCATCAGGTTCCAGGATTATTTGTCAAAGCCTAATTTAAGAAGCTGAAGTTAGACGTTGATTGGCTACCATGCACTGCTGCACCAGATTTTGTACTCTCCAGTTTTAGCAAATCAACCCATATGTGTTTTTGCATATTGAGGCTGAGCTGTACACACATGTATTCATTTCTACTCAAATAAGAATGTGATTACAGAGGGAAAAATAAAAAATAGAGGGTGTTAACATGAAACAGGATTCAAAGAGTACTGTGAGTTTTGTAAAGATGGAGCACAGGAAAAGGTGTTCACTTCAGCGTTTTTCTCTCTTAGCTAAACAAAGTAGGCTGGAAAATGGAATAAGGAGACAATATAAAATTTGAGCTTAAGTTATCGAGCTCTGTAAACAAAATTTGTTTTTATACAGACTGGCCAAACTCAGATCTGAAATAGTGAGTTTGCCCAGCATTAGGCTCAGGAAATGGGAGGGGGCAAGGTAACTTTTACAAAAAAAACAATTTACAATTTGCTGGTTGTTTTGACATAATTTAATTGGAGGTAACGTCTGCTAATTAATAGTTTCTTTCTGATTGCTGCTGCAGAAGGGGGGTCCATGCAAAAAGTTCTTGCAGCAAAGATCAGAAGGAGGAGATCTACGAAATGTTGGAGATCTGGAAGAAGAAGATGTCATAAAGGTAAGATATACCTTTGTTTTCTTATGGTAGATTTACTTATTATATAATGCTTAGGCAAAAAGCTGTTCGCATTATTATTATTAGAGGTACTTATATAGCGCCATCAATTTACACAGAGCTTTACATATTTATTATACATTCACATCAGTCATTAAAAATTACTTAAATTAATTTCCAAGTTTCCTTCCCAGTTTCTATTTCCAGTTAACCTTTAAGAGAAAGATACTTTTCATGAGCCATTGACCACTATGCAATTTGTGGGCCCCCCAACTGTTGGAACACAATTGTTCTAAGAGTCAAAAAATCTAGTTATAAAGAAAACCCAAGGAGAGCAATAATATACTGTATCTAATAAGAATAATATCCACTGGCTTGTGTGGTGGTTCAACCTTGCCAGCAATTAATGTTGCATTAATGGGCTATGCTCTTGAGGTGCAATTTGGGTCAGTAAAATGTTTGTATGGCACTCAAAGTAAGGACAGGCCTGTTAGACTATGTCAAGTTACTGTTCACTTGTGTAACTGTGACTTTTACTGGTTAGCTTTTTATTTTGGAAATTCACAATAAAGCAATGGCCTTGCCCTTTTCAACTTAATCAGACTATGCGTCATCTTTGGGGGGAAGGGTTCCTTTTAAGATATGGTTATGGCTTTAAGCCTATGCTTCCCAGCACTCATGCAAGGGCAATGCGGAAAAATAATTTTCTGCTCAATTTATTGTAAAGTCTTTTTAAATTCTACAAAAGGAGGGAGCAATTTTACAGAAGTATATTAAAAAACAGTATCATGTAAGGAATTTAAGTTATATTATCTGTCTTCGTAAAGTGAAGAGTACTTGTACTTTGCCTGTAATAAACTTGTACAACTCATTCGGTCCCATTAAAAATAATGGTTATGCAAAGTTCAGAGGTTTGAAAAGCATCTGACAGTGAATACATAAAAAATACATAATCAAACCTTTATAAATTAGGGAAGATTTGAAAAAGGAAAAGAAAAAATTAAACCAAGCTCTGTAGGGTTTTCTAAATATTCTGAAAGGGCTGAAAAGTGAAAAACCAGTAAGTGGTCAGTGAATAGACTGGGATTTAGGTCCAAAGTATATATATGAGTGGCAAAGGCAGGATGTAAACTAAAATTTCTAATAACTATTAGGAGTTTTTTCCTATATTGTTAGACCCAGACATTTAAGTTCTCTATGATAATCCATCTTGGATAAGCTGGAGTTGGAGTAATCAGAAGGTCTGTGAACTGCTGAAGGAATAGCAGACCCTTTCCTGGAGAATGGCTGCTCAGTAGGATTTTCATTGCGGGATCCACCTGCTTCTGTGCAATTGCCCAGGCTTTGCTGCTTTGAGATGTCATTAAACAATTTCATGGTCCAGTGCACAGGGCAAATTGTCAGACAGCATCTGGTAGGTCAGACTTACCGAGAAGTGACAGGGTGCAAAGGCCAGAATAGCTGTCCAGTCATGTGTTACCTTTTGTTTCACAGTACTTTGATTTTAGGGCTGGAAAAAACTCTGTGGTCAAAAAGCGTAACTCTGCAGAGTACTTTTGGTCGGTTTTCTTAAAAAATATAAAATGTAAACCTTCGGAATACACATAAAACATTTTTATTTAGTCTTTTTTTATTATCATTAGTAATGATGGCCATTATAAGTATCAGTTCTGTACAGGATGTCAATATATTACGTATTAAAGAGTTTACATTTCAAAATGTTTAAACAATGTTTTTTCTTCCACTTGTTATCAGTTAAAGGCCCCTGCTGAGCTTGAACTTAGGCTGGATTCACAACAGATCGATAACTACAGAAATTTTGTCGAAGAACTTTTTGGTGGAGAAGCTCAAAAATCCTAATGTACTATTTGATCACCTGCATCTTGTTTAAACCACATGATAAAAATTAAAGCCATTCTCACTTAGGATAAGCAAACTGAATAAATATATGGAACATATACCTTTATGCGTTTCTTTGAATGGAAAAAGCAGGTACATACACATTTCCTTACAACTCTGCATTACTTGATACAGTATGTGCTATAATTTCAAAATGTGCATAACTATATAACAAAGACCGATTTTGTTTCCATAGAAATGGCAGTACTCTTAGATGAGTGATATGACATTTTGCAGTCAGGGAGGTAAATGATAAATGCTTTTAAAAAGAAAGAGAAAGATATTTTTACAGATAAAGGAAAGATGTTATTTTTAAAGTTAACCTTACATTATCAGATGGTAAATATTTTATTATGTTTAATTGTTGTTGTCTTAAATTAAATCAATTTGGCATGTATCTTCCTTATAAATATTAATCTCTTCTTTTCAGTTTATGAATTTTGGCTATTAACCAGTCATAAACCATTGAGTGGAAGATAAACTTTAGTGACATCTGAACTTGCCCGTTTTTTTTGAAAGCAAGCACTAGTAACCACTGGAAATCCTGACCTGCTGACTTTTAGGGCTTATTACACTAGTCTCCACACTATAAGCTCCCATTCACACAAGTGTTTTTAGCTTGTTTCTCTTCACTTGATTACATCTCAACAAGATTCCATTATTTTGAATTGTCCCTGTTCAAAATCTCAGCCTTTCTTAACCAGGGTTCTATGAAACCGTTGCTTCCTCCTGAGGTTGCTAGGAATTCCTTGAACAATGAGCAATGTCTGCCTCTCAGATAGCTGCTGACAGCCATGATCTTTTTGGCCATCAATAAGGGAGGATTCTTGCCAATGACCACAAGTGTGAGGAACAAACCTCCCAGTAACCATTACTCTAATGTACCATAAGGTGTACTTATAGTAATTATTAGCAGGGGTTCCCTGAGACTGGAAAGCTATGTTAAGGGTTCCTCCATGTTACTGTAAAAAGGTCAAGAAAGGCTGCTCTATGCCCTAAGTGAAAAAAAGTATGTAGGCTTTTTTAACATATTCAGGCATTTTTTGTCCCCTAGAAATCAATAGAAGCACCTGTAAATGCATGATATGCACATTTTTGCACCTGAAGGACTCTCTAGAACTGCTTTCTTCCGTTTATCCAGCCTAGGAAACAAACATCTGAAGCTTAATGCTAGTGCAAAAATGCTTGTAAAACCCTTGTAAAATGCCTGACAAAATGTTTCAAAATCACCCTTTGCTCAGGAGTAAATGCAGTCTAAATCATGCATGCTGGTGTGCGTTGTGTAGGGGTGGTGTGATGCATTGTTTACTTTTTCTTTATTTTAACTTTATTGTAGTGGTGCAAAATAAGGCTTCATTCAACTCTATGTGCCTGTGACGTGTGATGAGATACAACGTCCTTTGTAAAAATGCAGACATGTTGCATTTTTGTGCAGCACACCACAACTTAAATGTGCAGTGCATACGGGGCACATAGAAAACATTTGTTTTCTATGTGTTTTTGTGCTTCTCTATGCAGATCAGAGTAGGTTATTGACATAAATGAGCCCTAAGGCAGATATTATTGATGTTATACATGCCAGTCAGGTGATGTATGGGTTTTTTGATAGGACCCAAAACAACTCAAATTTAATTTAAAGATTGCTATAGAAATACTCGAAATGTATATTGGAGGCACATAGGGGATCACTTTTGACCAGCCAGTGTCTCCACTCTCCACAGGACATTTTGTCAGACACTACACGTTGCACTGGCATATCATGGTTTATTTCAGAGGTGTATGTAGAAATAATAGGGCCCCATAGCCAAAATGTATTGCCTCCCCCAAAAAAACACCATTATACAACATTCTATTTGCAATGGCAAGTGACAAAGGGGTGAAAAGTTACAGTTCTGTGAGGAAGAGGGTGATTCTTTTTCAGTTTGAGAGCTTGGGATAAAGGATAAGTGTTGATTATTTAAAAGTACATGTATCTTTGAAAGTGATCCTCTCACTAACTTAACATAATGACACTAAACAAGAAGCAGTGCAGAATCAGGAATATATAGCATTCCATTTGAAATGAGCACCAAGAAAAAGGGAACGTATAGCTATTGCATACAGGTGAGGCATTGCGGAACAGCTAATGTACAGCATGGCATATGGGACAAGGCAGTTCAGAATAATGATTACAGTCATGGCATACAGCATGGCATACAGAATCAGCCAGTGAAGAATAGAAAATATACTGCATAGCATACCGAATAAGCCAGTGTGGAATAGTGAATGTAGAGTATGACATACAGCATGTACTAGCAGAGTTATTTTAGTAACCAAAAGTGGAATTTCACTTAAAAGTGAAAGTTCTGTTCTTCCTCCTCCTTCCCCTCCACTATTATTGATAAACGCTTTTTCTCCCCTGGGAGTAAATACCCTTTTCTGATAGTAACCTGCTCCCACTTTCGCAATTCTCGCCAACATGAGAATAGCTGAAGTTCACCACCTCTTCTCTGCCCAAAACCTCCTGGGACATGCCACATGTCCCAGGAGGCTGCGGGAACAATCTGAAAGCACAGTGCATCTTGTGCATGCACAGTGGAGAGCCAGCTGAGAAACAGTGGAAACTGATGAAGAAACAAACCGGGTGAAGACAGCGATGGATCCCTGGGATGGTGAGTGTCTGTTTAATAAAAGTCAACAGCTACAGTACTTTTTTTAGGATGACCATAATTCCTCTTTCACACTCATTATGTCATATATTAATGTAGGTTGTGTTAACCACTTAAGGACCAGCCTTGTTTTGGATTTTAGGTGTTTACATGTTTAAAACAGGGTTTTTTGCTTGAAAATTACTTAGAACCCCCAAACATTATATATGTTTTTTTTTCTTACACCCTAGAGAATAAAATGAAAAAAAAAAAAAAATAAGACAACAGTAAAGTTAGCCCAATTTTTTTTATATTGTGAAATATAATGTTATGCAAAGTAAATTGATACCCAACATGTCAATGTAAACATCCCTTGTAATAGAAAAAAGCATGACAGGACCTCTTAAATATGAGATCTGGGGTCAAAAAGACCTCAGATCTCATATTTACACTAAAATGCAAATGCAAATGCAAAAAAAAAGTAATTTAAAAAAATGACATTGAAAAAAATATGCCTTTAAGAGGCGTGGGCGGAAGTGATGTTTTGACATCGCTTCCGCCCAGCAGTGTCATGGAGACGAATGGGCGCCATCTTAGCCTCACTCATCTCATTACAATTTCAAAGTGTATGAGTCCCTTTAGACTTATGCTTTTGTATCAACAGGCATATTGTAACTGTACCACAAGCTATACAGAAAATATTCTATTAAATTCCACAATACTTATTGGCAATTTTCCAAAATAACATCAATACAAAGTACATATATACTCATATTTTTATTCCTTGCCACAGAAATCCAACCCCAGGCATGAAGGATGAGGAGTAGTGGGACGCCTTCATAATTAAATTGTTCTCCTTTCAGACCTCCATCAACGCTGCTGCAGAGATGCAGTGACATGTTAGCCAATTACTGCTGTAAGGAGTCAGCAGGGAGGAAGTCTACTACCACTTGCTTCCTCTGCTAGGCTCTGCATTAGAAGATGTTATCAGTGAGGACCCAGAAGGGAAAGTAGTAGGAGCCTTCTTCTGCAAGTGGCATCAGTGGCAGCACAGTCAGAGCTTTGAAAGTAGAATGATTTAAATACAAATGTGTTCACAGCAACTCATCCCTGGGCACCATCCCCCCCCTACCCAGGTCTGGGCCATAGGTCTGAGCCATATAACAGCCATGTGGGCTGCTATGGCATTATTTCTGCCTTCAAATTTTTATAAATACTCACAAGACACTATGGAGCTCATCATGTCCTTTGCTGTGTTCTCTTCATATCACTAAACACTTGTGCATTGGAGTAGGTGGTTCACATTATCTTATTGAACATCATGTGACAGGAAGATGCCACTTTCCTCCACATTTCTTTTCCATTTTTCTTTTCAGTTAAGTTTTATTGATATCAAAAGACAAGTACATTTCAGAGAATTTGCAGACATAACATCTCACATAGGTAGTGTGTTTAACTTGAAATATCCTGGTTTCGTTACATTTAGATTTCAACAAGATTCAAAGAAGTACTAGGAAAATAGCTTTGCTCTCTTATAGATTATCAAGGGATAGATCAGTATTGATCCAAGTTTCTAAATAGGGCAGTAACAATTAAACAAGTAATAACCGTATCATAGCTAAGATATGTAAAGTCATCTGGCATAGCAGGAGAGGAACAGTAGAAAGTAGTGAAGAAAAGTAGCAAAGAAAAGGAGAAGAAAAAGGCGATTGACCATATTATCTGGTTTTGTGTGCAAGAGCATATAGAGTACCAAGTTATGGTACATATTACCGTACATTCACAGAGCAAGCAATTCAACAATCCTATTTATTTTGTTCATAAACGACCTGGAGGATGGGGTAAACAGTTCAATCTCTATATTTGAGACAATACTAAGCTAAGCAGGGCAATAACTTCTCCACGGGATGTGGAAACCTTGCAAAAAGATCTGAACAAATTAATGGGGTGGGCAACTACATGGCAAATGAGGTTCAATGTAGAAAAATGTAAAATAATGCATGTGGGTGGCAAAAATATGAATGCAATCTCTGGGGGAATCTAGGATGGAAAAGGATCTGGGGGTCCTAGTAGATGATAGGCTCGGCAATGGCATGCAATGCCAAGCTGCTGCTAACAAAGCAAATAGAACATTGGCATGCATTCAAAAGGGGATCAACTCCAGAGATAAAACAATAATTCTCCCACTCTAAAAGACTCTGGTCCGGCCGCACCTAGAGTATGCTGTCCAGTTCTGGGCACCAGTCCTCAGGAAGGATGCACTGGAAATGGAGTGAGTACAAAGAAGGGCAACTAAGCTAATAAAGGGTCTGGAGGATATTAGTTATGAGGAAAGGTTGCAAGCACTGAACTTATTCTCTCTGGAAAAGAGACACTTGAGAGGGGATATGATTTCAATTTATAAATACCATACTGGTGACCCCACAAAAGGGAAAAACTTTTTCACGGAAGGGAGTTTAACAAGACACGTGGCCACTCATTAAAATTAGAAGAAAAGAGGTTTAACCTTAAACTACGTAGAGGGTTCTTTACTGTAAGAGCGGCAAGGATGTGAAATTCCCTTCCACAGGCAGTGGTCTCAGCGGGGAGCATCGATAGTTTAAAAAAAGTTTTAGATAAGCACCTGAACGACTGCAACATACAGGGATATACAATGTAATACTGACATATAATCACACACATAGGTTGGACTTGTGCCTTTTTTTCAACTTCACCTACTATGTGACTATGTATATGTAACATTTAAACTGGATTAGCATTGATTTTGTCAGTAAAAATAGAATTATATTCTTGGGAATTAGATAGAAGCTCAAGAATCTGTATATTCAGCTAAAAACTGGAGTAGCCATAATGCTTTGCAAATAAAAATTCATAAGTGATTCATCTGTTGTTTAAAACCTTCAACAATCGATACATCTAGTGCTTGAGATCCCTCTAGGAATTGCACTCACCAGAAAGATCAATCAAAAGCCTTGTGGTGTATGTGAAGTGGCTGCGATCGCTGCCAAACGAACATCAATCCAATCCACAGTGACCAATCAGCAGATATGGAGGCCAGCACTCTTGTCCTCTGATTCACCCAGATCCAGTCAGCTGAAAGCTACCCTTAGTACTCGGGCAAATAAAGAGAGAGGAAACCTCATAGTGTAAAACTGTAAAGCTTTTAATATCTGAAAAAACACCCCTCCCTTAATACATTGAACTTACAAACAAATAAAAAAAATAGGGCATCCAATAAATGGTAGCGTGGTACATTCCTTTATGAGAATCTCACCACCTGTCGGAGAGCTGTAATCGTCCATGGTGGTTCCCGGGGAGAGCCCAAAACAAATGACCTGTTGGCAATCCATGTGGTATTAAAAGCTTTACAGTTTTACATTATGAGGCTTCCTCTCTCCTTATTTGCCCGAGTACTAAGGATAGCTTTCAGCTGACTGGATCTGGGTGAATCAGAGGACAAGAGTGCTGGCCTCCATATCTGCTGATTGGTCACCATGGATTGGATTGATGTTCATTTGGCAGCGATCGCAGCCACTTCACATACACCACAAGGCTTTTGATTGATCTTCTTTCTGGTGAGTGCAATTCCTAGAGGGATCTCAAGCACTAGATGTATCGATTGTTGAAGGTTTTAAACAACAGATGAATCACTTATGATATAAAGGAAAGGCTGCGCTGCTACTATTAAATGAGTGTGATCATGATCACTTGGTATAACCACAATTATAACACCCTTATGCTGAAAACAACAGTGAAGCAAAAATGAAATTGCTGACAAACAATAAAAACTTGGATTTCACAGTATAAACTATTATGCCGCATACACACGGTCGGACTTTTCGTCTACAAAAGTCAGACGGACGCCGACGGACTAAAGCTGTCTGACAATCCGATCGTGTGTGGGCTTCCCCGGACTTTCAGCGGACTTTCAGCGGACTTTTGCAGCCTCAAATCTGACGGACTTTAGATTTGAAACATGCCTCAAATCTTTACGTGGTAACTACGCCGGACCCAGAAATCTACTCATCTGTGTGCTAGTCCGACGGACAAAAACCCACGCTAGGGCAGCTATTGGCTACTGGCTATCAACTTCCTTATTTTAGTCCGGTGTACGTCATCACGTACGAATCCATCGGACTTTTGTGTGATCGTGGAAAATTAAAAAAACCGCGCTGATAAACCAAAGTGCTCTATAATGCAAAAAGCTGCAAACCCCACAACAAACATCAATTGTGGATAAGTAAAGAAAAAATAAGGGGTTGCGCTAATAACTAAAATAATCAATATAGTATCTACAGTGAAGATAATTGAGTCTTAACTGTGAATAAATCAAAAATATTGTGCAAACAAAACATGTGAAATACATTCATCAAATAAAGCCATCAAAAAATGATATCTTAGTGAGTCCCAAAAACGTAAAAAAAAAACCCAACAAAAGTCCAAGTGATGTTGGCAATTAATCCGTGACAGCAGGAAAGGGTCCACCACCAGAGAATAGAAGGGGTAGCTCCTTACCAGATGGCCGTGACCCCCCACTACAGAGGATCACAGCAAGCAGAAATCTTTACAGGCCCGAGTTAGGAACTGCCCACGATATCCACTAGAGGTCCTCTCACCATCATTCACCGCAAAGAGCCCATGGCAGCGATCCCATAAAACACAGAGGAAGCTCACATAGTGTAAAACTGATGGGTTTATTAAGTAAAAACAAATAACAGAATGCACACTTACAAAAGTTTGATGGATTAAG
The DNA here is from genome assembly GCA_037952925.1 of Lithobates clamitans. Taxonomy (NCBI): domain Eukaryota; kingdom Metazoa; phylum Chordata; class Amphibia; order Anura; family Ranidae; genus Lithobates; species Lithobates clamitans. The sequence continues at coordinate 1,522,351 of JBBGZY010000856.1, read as the reverse complement.
CAGCCTTAAGTCCGGCTCCGTGGCCACCGGAGCTCGGACAAACCCGTCCTACTGGAGTACAATTCGCTCGGGGGTGACGTCAGCGCGTCGTCTGGCTCCGCCCTACGCGTTTCGTGACATCATCACGTCTTCCAGGGGCACAGGCGGCGCGCCGCGTCACCTACCTTAAATAATCACAAAACTAAACCAAGCCTCATTGTAAATCGCTACACACTGTGGGCGGCTCAAACCACCGCAGACACTTCCGGTATCCGGATGCGTTCCACAGCGCGAGCGCACAACAGAGGCTTCAAGATCTTGACAATATTAAATAGTTGGCTAGTAACAAGGACCAAAACTCAATGGTTTACCCGATACAGCTTTAGGAACCCACAGTATCTGTTTAATGGATAAAAAAGCATGACATCTAAACACAAATTCAGAGATCTGTCTATCCCAAGCGGGTAGAACGGCGCCACCTCGTGGTGGAATCCTACATACCCACCAGGTGGCAAGCGTCATCATCTCTTTGGTTTAATTTAAAAACAATCAAGAGAATAAAAAAGATTTTATTAAGGCTGAATTGACTCATAATTGGTAAATTGGAGCTGTGGAGAGAGGAATCCCCGAAGGAACCTCTATCAAATAGCCCAAAAAGTTATAAGTTCATCAGCAACTCACACTTCTAAGTTATAAGAACCGGAAGTGTGGTCATATATTAATTGTAGTCACCAGCCAGCAATCTCATTAGTCTGAAACAGCGCCATCTAGTGGATGTATAAGAATCACCTACGAATGCCTGTGTTAGAAACTGCATTACCGGTGTGTCCCCATTCAATTTAAAAACCATCAAACAGATATTGTATGAGTCATAAATTAAAATAAGTAAAAAATAAAAAGGCTGTATGAATCAGTAAATGTATAAGTGTAACCTAACCTGATAAAAAATAATATGAGAGCTCATAAGAGCTGCCTATGCTCCACAAAGAATGCAACAGATGACTATATGTATATGGCATACACCCTGAAATCATAGATACAGATATATAAATGCATTACGAATTGTTAATAAACGCATTAACATCTGTATCTACGTTTAATCCAAAAGGGGCATACGTCTTTAATCTGTAGACCCAGGACATTTCACATTTGGAGATCTCCCTTACAAGCGAACTCCCTCTCCAATGTGGTCTATATTTATCAATCCCAACATATAAAGTGTTGGAGGGGTCCCTGGCATGTACCTCATCGAAATGCCTCGATACGGGGTGTTTATCAAAGCCCCTGCGGATATTACCAATATGCTCGGCCAATCTGACCTTAAGGGCCCTCTTGGTCCTGCCCACATACTGTAATCCGCAGGGGCACTGTATAAGATAAATGACCCCCTCAGTGGTACAGGTTATAAAAGGTTTAACCTGATAGGTCCGTGAGGTACTAGTAGACATGAACTGGCAGATTTTTCTACCCCCACAGCTGTTGAGGGAGCAAACCTGACAATTCCTGCATTTATAGTACCCTGTAAGGTCATGAAAAAAGGATCTCCTAATAGCAGGTGGGTCTTGCACCGTTGGGGCAATTCTATTCCCCACTGTAGATGCACCCTTAAAGACAATACGGGGATTTTCGGGTAAGATTGAGCCTAAGACAGAGTCCGTCTTCAAGATGTGCCAGTGCTTCTTTATGAGGTTCTTAATCTGGCGATGTTGAGTGGAAAATGTGGTGATAAAAGGTAAACTGAAATCACCCTTAGCTTCCTGACGTTGACCTGTACCTAATAACGGTGACCTATCTCTATCCCTTACCCTTTCCAGTGCCTTAGATAGTTCGTTTTGATCGTATCCCTTTTTCAATAAACCTCTCTGTTAAGATGGTTGCTTGGTTGTCAAAGGTCTCAATTTCCGTGCAGTTCCGCCGTAGGCGTGTATACTGCCCTAAAGGGACTACTTTCAACCAGGGTTCGTAATGACAACTATCTAAGGGGATGAAAGAGTTCTTATCCGTTGCCTTAAAGTGGGTAGATGTCACCAGTTTATCCCTCTGGACCCTGATCTTAAGGTCAAGAAAGCTAATCTCTGATGTACTCGTCTCAAAAGTCAATTTAATACCCCTGTCATTCTCATTCAGAAACGTCATGAAGTTCTGAAGCTCCACTTCACTGCCGTCCCATAGGAGGAGGACGTCGTCGATGTATCTGGCCCACAGGGCTACCTGTGGTCTATCCCGGGCCTTGACGACGTCCTCCTCCCACTTGGCCATAAAAAGATTGGCCAAACTGGGGGCATATTTTGCCCCCATGGCCACGCCCCTATCCTGGCGAAAAAATTGATGGTCAAACCAAAAATAGTTATGGCTCGCGGCGTAGTGGAGCAACTCCATGATAAATTGTCTTTGGGGTGGGACGAGATCGGAATCCCGGGTCAGGTACATATCTACTGCCTCAAACCCCAGGTCATGGGGTATGATGGTGTAGAGTGAGGTCACATCAGCTGTGACCAACCTCCAGCCCGGCTTCCACACAACACGAGACAGCATATTAATGACCTGTGTGGTATCCTTTATAAAAGAAGGGACCATCTGGACTAGGGGTTGGAGGAAATGGTCTATGTACTTACCCACCCGGGACGTAACCGAATCAATACCGCTGACAATCGGCCCTCCCGGGGGGCGAGTCAGGCTTTTATGGACCTTGGGAAGATAATAAATTACCGGGGTGCGAGGAGCACACGGCACTAAAAAAAGTTTTTCCCTTTTATCAAGGATCCCCTGACGGTACCCTCTATCCACTATCACCTCAAGTTCTTTCTTATACTTAACAACCGGGTCCCTAGTGAGGGGAGTATATGTATCTGGGTCATCAACGATCCGATGCAACTCCTCCAGATAGTCACTCCGGTCAAGGATGACTATCCCCCACCTTTATCCGCAGGGCGGATAACCAGGGACTTGTTGTTGCATAAAGATTCTAAACCTACCTCCAGGTTCCCCTTCATTTTGGATTTACTGATCCTAATGTGTTCCAGATCTCTCAATAGAACTTCCTTAAAAGTCTTGATAGCTGGAGCAAGAGAACCTGGGGGGTTGAAAAGTGAGGCGTTGGCAAGGCCTGAGTGCCTATAACCTGAGTCCCCACTGGCATTGTGTGTAATAGGGTTATTCAATATATACCTCTTGATATTGATCTTACGTATATATTTATGTATGTCCATATAGGTCTGGAACTTGCTCAGGCACCTAGGCGGAGCAAATTTCAAACCCTTGTCTAACAGCTGTAATTCAGAATCTGTCAAGGACTGTTTACTCAGATTAAACACTCCGGTGCCTAAGGGCGCCTTCTTTTTGATCTGTTGGACCCGCCTCCCCCCTCTGGTTCCTCTTTTCGTTCTCCCGGTCTCTTTTGGCCCTGAGTGGCCCTGGGAAAACCCCAATTGGAGCTCCTCTGTACCTCCTGTGGTTTAGGGTTCGGCCTAGGTGGATCATAACTGCCTCCATGCCTTACAGGATGATAGGAACTCCTGTTCGGTTCAGATTCATTGTAAGTATAGTCCTGAGGGTTTTGGTCATAAAAACCTGGAGCCTCTGAATCTGAAAGAGGGAAAAACCGATTCTGAGTGGGGATACCAGAACCAAAATCCCCATGCTGGGTCGGATAGTGAGTGTAATTATTAAAGTTGGGACCAGGTTGTCGTTGAGACACACCTGGTCTCAGTCCACCCCTTGGAGTACCCCATGGGCGTGGGGTGTTAACCCTCTGACGGTTGGACTGGTTAGAATGGTTATAATCGTTGTAATCATAGTGATCATTGTACATATTGGAAGGTACATCTGAGTATGGAAGTGTAGGTGCAGTGGTTTTACCCTTATGTCTGTTTTTCTTCCTGTTACCATTTCTGATGGGTGTGTTCCCCATGGGGAATTGTCGATACCCCCTCTCTAATTGAGCGGGAGTGGGTTTCAATGTGGGTATTGCACCCTCCCCATTGACCGGTTGTGTGTCCATCACCATATCACCTACTTGTTCTGAGGCAAGTTTCTTCTGACAACTGAAGACTAAACCCGCCTGGTAATCCTCCTTATCTCTCAAATATTTTTTCTTTTTTTTAACCTTTTGGTCTCTCTCTTCCTTCTCCAAAAGAGACCGGGAGAACGAAAAGAGGAACCAGAGGGGGGAGGCGGGTCCAACAGATCAAAAAGAAGGCGCCCTTAGGCACCGGAGTGTTTAATCTGAGTAAACAGTCCTTGACAGATTCTGAATTACAGCTGTTAGACAAGGGTTTGAAATTTGCTCCGCCTAGGTGCCTGAGCAAGTTCCAGACCTATATGGACATACATAAATATATACGTAAGATCAATATCAAGAGGTATATATTGAATAACCCTATTACACACAATGCCAGTGGGGACTCAGGTTATAGGCACTCGGGCCTTGCCAACGCCTCACTTTTCAACCCCCCAGGTTCTCTTGCTCCAGCTATCAAGACTTTTAAGGAAGTTCTATTGAGAGATCTGGAACACATTAGGATCAGTAAATCCAAAATGAAGGGGAACCTGGAGGTAGGTTTAGAATCTTTATGCAACAACAAGTCCCTGGTTATCCGCCCTGCGGATAAAGGTGGGGGGATAGTCATCCTTGACCGGAGTGACTATCTGGAGGAGTTGCATCGGATCGTTGATGACCCAGATACATATACTCCCCTCACTAGGGACCCAGTTGTTAAGTATAAGAAAGAACTTGAGGTGATAGTGGATAGAGGGTACCGTCAGGGGATCCTTGATAAAAGGGAAAAACTTTTTTTAGTGCCGTGTGCTCCTCGCACCCCGGTAATTTATTATCTTCCCAAGGTCCATAAAAGCCTGACTCGCCCCCCGGGACGGCCGATTGTCAGCGGTATTGATTCGGTTACGTCCCGGGTGGGTAAGTACATAGACCATTTCCTCCAACCCCTAGTCCAGATGGTCCCTTCTTTTATAAAGGATACCACACAGGTCATTAATATGCTGTCTCGTGTTGTGTGGAAGCCGGGCTGGAGGTTGGTCACAGCTGATGTGACCTCACTCTACACCATCATACCCCATGACCTGGGGTTTGAGGCAGTAGATATGTACCTGACCCGGGATTCCGATCTCGTCCCACCCCAAAGACAATTTATCATGGAGTTGCTCCACTACGCCGCGAGCCATAACTATTTTTGGTTTGACCATCAATTTTTTCGCCAGGATAGGGGCGTGGCCATGGGGGCAAAATATGCCCCCAGTTTGGCCAATCTTTTTATGGCCAAGTGGGAGGAGGACGTCGTCAAGGCCCGGGATAGACCACAGGTAGCCCTGTGGGCCAGATACATCGACGACGTCCTCCTCCTATGGGACGGCAGTGAAGTGGAGCTTCAGAACTTCATGACGTTTCTGAATGAGAATGACAGGGGTATTAAATTGACTTTTGAGACGAGTACATCAGAGATTAGCTTCCTTGACCTTAAGATCAGGGTCCAGGGGGATAAACTGGTGACATCTACCCACTTTAAGGCAACGGATAAGAACTCTTTCATCCCCTTAGATAGTTGTCATTACGAACCCTGGTTGAAAGCAGTCCCTTTAGGGCAGTATACACGCCTACGGCGGAACTGCACGGAAATTGAGACCTTTGACAACCAAGCAACCATCTTAACAGAGAGGTTTATTGAAAAGGGATACGATCAAAACGAACTATCTAAGGCACTGGAAAGGGTAAGGGATAGAGATAGGTCACTGTTATTAGGTACAGGTCAACGTCAGGAAGCTAAGGGTGATTTCAGTTTACCTTTTATCACCACATTTTCCACTCAACATCGCCAGATTAAGAACCTCATAAAGAAGCACTGGCACATCTTGAAGACGGACTCTGTCTTAGGCTCAATCTTACCCGAAAATCCCCGTATTGTCTTTAAGGGTGCATCTACAGTGGGGAATAGAATTGCCCCAACGGTGCAAGACCCACCTGCTATTAGGAGATCCTTTTTTCATGACCTTACAGGGTACTATAAATGCAGGAATTGTCAGGTTTGCTCCCTCAACAGCTGTGGGGGTAGAAAAATCTGCCAGTTCATGTCTACTAGTACCTCACGGACCTATCAGGTTAAACCTTTTATAACCTGTACCACTGAGGGGGTCATTTATCTTATACAGTGCCCCTGCGGATTACAGTATGTGGGCAGGACCAAGAGGGCCCTTAAGGTCAGATTGGCCGAGCATATTGGTAATATCCGCAGGGGCTTTGATAAACACCCCGTATCGAGGCATTTCGATGAGGTACATGCCAGGGACCCCTCCAACACTTTATATGTTGGGATTGATAAATATAGACCACATTGGAGAGGGAGTTCGTTTGTAAGGGAGATCTCCAAATGTGAAATGTCCTGGGTCTACAGATTAAAGACGTATGCCCCTTTTGGATTAAACGTAGATACAGATGTTAATGCGTTTATTAACAATTCGTAATGCATTTATATATCTGTATCTATGATTTCAGGGTGTATGCCATATACATATAGTCATCTGTTGCATTCTTTGTGGAGCATAGGCAGCTCTTATGAGCTCTCATATTATTTTTTATCAGGTTAGGTTACACTTATACATTTACTGATTCATACAGCCTTTTTTATTTTTTACTTATTTTAATTTATGACTCATACAATATCTGTTTGATGGTTTTTAAATTGAATGGGGACACACCGGTAATGCAGTTTCTAACACAGGCATTCGAAGGTGATTCTTATACATCCACTAGATGGCGCTGTTTCACACTAATGAGATTGCTGGCTGGTGACTACAATTAATATATGACCACACTTCCGGTTCTTATAACTTAGAAGTGTGAGTTGCTGATGAACTTATAACTTTTTGGGCTATTTGATAGAGGTTCCTTCGGGGATTCCTCTCTCCACAGCTCCAATTTACCGATTATGAGTCAATTCAGCCTTAATAAAATCTTTTTTATTCTCTTGATTGTTTTTAAATTAAACCAAAGAGATGATGACGCTTGCCACCTGGTGGGTATGTAGGATTCCACCACGAGGTGGCGCCGTTCTACCCGCTTGGGATAGACAGATCTCTGAATTTGTGTTTAGATGTCATGCTTTTTTATCCATTAAACAGATACTGTGGGTTCCTAAAGCTGTATCGGGTAAACCATTGAGTTTTGGTCCTTGTTACTAGCCAACTATTTAATATTGTCAAGATCTTGAAGCCTCTGTTGTGCGCTCGCGCTGTGGAACGCATCCGGATACCGGAAGTGTCTGCGGTGGTTTGAGCCGCCCACAGTGTGTAGCGATTCACAATGAGGCTTGGTTTAGTTTTGTGATTATTTAAGGTAGGTGACGCGGCGCGCCGCCTGTGCCCCTGGAAGACGTGATGATGTCACGAAACGCGTAGGGCGGAGCCAGACGACGCGCTGACGTCACCCCCGAGCGAATTGTACTCCAGTAGGACGGGTTTGTCCGAGCTCCGGTGGCCACGGAGCCGGACTTAAGGCTGCTTAATCCATCAAACTTTTGTAAGTGTGCATTCTGTTATTTGTTTTTACTTAATAAACCCATCAGTTTTACACTATGTGAGCTTCCTCTGTGTTTTATGGGATCGCTGCCATGGGCTCTTTGCGGTGAATGATGGTGAGAGGACCTCTAGTGGATATCGTGGGCAGTTCCTAACTCGGGCCTGTAAAGATTTCTGCTTGCTGTGATCCTCTGTAGTGGGGGGTCACGGCCATCTGGTAAGGAGCTACCCCTTCTATTCTCTGGTGGTGGACCCTTTCCTGCTGTCACGGATTAATTGCCAACATCACTTGGACTTTTGTTGGGTTTTTTTTGACGTTTTTGGGACTCACTAAGATATCATTTTTTGATGGCTTTATTTGATGAATGTATTTCACATGTTTTGTTTGCACAATATTTTTGATTTATTCACAGTTAAGACTCAATTATCTTCACTGTAGATACTATATTGATTATTTTGGTTATTAGCGCAACCCCTTATTTTTTCTTTTGTGTGATCGTATATAGGCAAGTCCGTTCGTAAAAAAGTCTGCCGCAAGTCCGCCGCAAGTCCGCCAAAAGTCTGCCAAAAGTCCGTTGAAAGTCTGTCGGACAGGCTGTCGGACTTTTGTAGCCGAATAATCCGACCGTGTGTACATGGCATTACAGTTATTCCTTAAGATGTGGACAGTCAGAAGCTAAGTAACATGAGCAAAGTCCATACAAATAAAAAATAGATGTTCTTGCTGGGAAAATCTTTCACAAAAGAGAGAAAACACCACTCTTCAAACTGTGTGAGGCATGCAAATGTTGTCACTCTAGGGAGCGAGATGATAAGAAGATTCCTCCACCTCAACCAATCTGCCCCTTACCAGATCACTAGATCTCCTGTCACAGAGATCATACGAGTAAGTGGTTGTATCCCCCAGCCACTGGGTCTCTGTTGGGAATATATCTCCTCAGGCCACCGCTCCGGGGGTCCACTGAATAATGGGTTAATGCTCAAATCCCAAGGATAAATTAAAAAGAAAAGGCTCCATAGCGTAATACAGTTGACATTTATTTAAAAGAAAAGTAGGAAATACACTTACAGTGTGAAAGCTTTAAAATCGCGTGTAGAGCCACAGCCACTTACTCGTATGATCTCTGTGACAGGAGATCTAGTGATCTGGTAAGGGGCAGATTGGTTGAGGTGGAGGAATCTTCTTATCATCACGCTCCCTAGAGTGACAACATTTGCATGCCTCACACAGTTTGAAGAGTGGTGTTTTCTCTCTTTTGTGAAAGATTTTCCCAGCAAGAACATCTATTTTTTATTTGTGTGGACTTTGCTCATGTTATTTAGCTTCTGACTGTCCACATCTTAAGGAATAACTGTAATGCCCCATACACACGGTCGGATTTTCCAACGGAAAATGTGTGATAGGACCTTGTTGTCGGAAATTCCGACCGTGTGTAGGCTCCATCACACATTTTCCATCGGATTTTCCGACCCACAAAGTTTGAGAGCAGGATATAAAATTTTCCCACAACAAAATCCGTTGTCGGAAAATTCCGATCGTGTGTACACAAATCCAACGGACAAAGTGCCACGCATGCTCAAAATAAATAAAGGGATGAAAGCTATTGGCCACTGCCCCGTTTATAGTCCCAACGTACGTGTTTTACGTCACCACGTTCAGAACGATCGGATTTTCCGACAACTTTGTGTGACTGTGTGTATGCAAGACAAGTTTGAGCCAACATCCGTCAGAAAAAATCCTAGGATTTTGTTGTCGGAATGTCCGAACAAAGTCTGACCGTGTGTACGGGGCATAATAGTCTATACTGTGAGATCCAAGTTTTTTTTGTTTGTCAGCAATTTAATTTTTGCTTGACTGTTGTTTTCAACATAAGGGTGTTATAATTGTGGTCATACCAAGTGATCATGATCACACTCATTTAATAGTAGCAGCGCAGCCTTTCCTATATATAATAATTTAAGTGGGGGTTGTCTCACATTTTTGGTTGCAGCAGCACCAACAAATACATTTTTTGTTTTCACAGACGCACATTTAATGTTTATTGATTTTAGGGATAGCGCAGTATTTTTTTGGTTTGAAATCACTTATGAACTTTTATTTGCAAAGCACTATGGCTTCTCCAGTTTTAAACAACAGATGAATCACTTATGAACTTTTATTTGCAAAGCATTATGGCTACTCCAGTTTTTAGCTAAATATACAGATTCTTTAGCTTCTATCTAAAATCTTTAGCGCTGCTGAAGTTTTGAAAGATTACTTTCAATTTTGATATTCTTGGGAATATTTAAAGGTATACCAAGGTTGCCATGCTTTATGGAATCCCTCCACCCTATCGCAGGATTGTGCCACGGTCTATTCCATTTCACATATGTCTGTTACTTTGCATAACCAATCTTGCATAGAAGGAACCTGGGGAGAGTTTCAGAAAGTCGGGATTAGGGATTTTGCAGCATTTAAAAGATGTTTTGATAAGGAGTTTTTGTATTTCTTGAGGGTGAAATTAGTCACATGAAGCAAGCAGCAAGCTGCATTAAGTGTAAGTTTCGTTTCAGTGATTTGAATAATTGTCTCCCTGACTTTGTCCCAAAAGGGAGATAGTAATGGACAATGCCACTAAATGTGTATTAATGAGTCTCATTCTGACATCTCCAGCAAGTGGGAGGTGCTTGCGGATTCCATCTATGTAGTTTTGCTGGGGTGATGTACTAGTGGGTTAAGAATTTGAATGCATTTTCCTTCGTCGTTTTAGTGCTGATAGAGCATTTATGTGATAGGATACACGCATTCTTCCATTGTTTGTCCGTTATAGTCATCTGTAGAGCCTCTGACCATTTCCTCCTTAGTCTTTCCATGATTAGGGGTTTAGAAGCCTACAGCCATGTATAAGTGATTGAGGTTGCCCGAAGGAATTGATCCCCCGTGCGAAAAACCAATTCAAACTCTGTCAAGGATCTACAAAAGTCAGCCAACCGAGATTTACCATAAAGGTAACTACGTATCTGTAGGTAGGACCAGAAGGGTATTTGAGGGAGATTGTTTTCCTGTTTTAAAATGGAAAGATCTTTGATTTTGCCCTCATGAAGGCCGTCCCCCGCTAAAGGTTGTCTATTTAAGTGCATTAGTTGAAACAATGAGTTTCCCATGCCTCGTGTGAAATCAGGGTTATCCTTTAGTGGCGTCAATGGGCTAAGTGAGGAGGTAATGTCTAATCATTTGGCTATCCTTTGAAAGATCTCTAGGGTGGTTCCTGTTAAAGGGTGATGTTTTAGGGTAAGTGGGTAGCTGTTCCATGGGATCCAAGGAGCAAAATGCAGGGGGATAGGGTTCAGACCCAACTCCAAAGACACCCAGTCCTTGGTATCCTTATGACAATGCCAATCGATTATTCTCGTAATATGAGAGGCAAGATAGTAGTTTTTTAAGTCGGGTAAGCCCATCCCAACATGCTCCTTAGATTTGGCAAATTTAATTCTGGGTCTTATGTGATTCCAAAGAAATTTCAGTAGAATGGAATGTAGTGATTTAAAAAGACTGTGGGGTAACTTAATTGGTAGTGTGCGCATGAGGTATAGTAGCCTAGGTAAAATAGTAATTTTAATGATGGCTGCTTGGCCACACCAAGAAAATGTACCTGAATGCCAACTCCTTAGATCCTTTTCTATGGTTTTAATCAGTGGTGGAAAATTTTGTTCATAAATTGATAACTGTGGCGTTAACCAAACTCCTAAGTATTTCAAAGCTCGGGGGTCCCATTTAAAGGCGGAGTTTTCTTTGGTTATTTTGAGGACGTTGTCGGGGAGGGATACATTTAAGGCTTCAGAATTGGAGTAATTTATCTTCAGATTGGATACATAGCCATAATGTGTGAATGCTTTCATGGGAATTGTGGGTTAGTCAGAAAAAAATAATAAATCGTCAGCGTAAGCGGCTGTCTTGAACTCTCTGTCCAGAACTTTGTATCCACTTATTGAGGCATTCCCATTACTGTTCTAATAAAGGGTTCTAAGGATAGAATGAACAATAAGGGGCATAGCGGGCAGCCCTTTCTTGTACCATTTGTGATATGTACCTTTTCAGAAAGAGATCTGTCAATTTTTAGTCCTGCCGAAGGGTTTTAATAGAGAGCTGAGATCCAGGTCAACAAATGGGGCCCCAGTTCTATGTGTTTACAAACAGCCAGCATGAAATCCCACGATACATGGTCAAAGGCTTTCTCCGCATCTGTGGACAGGAGAAGGCCCCTGGTATTCCGTGTGCGGGCTGCGTGAATTAGAAGAAGAGATTTAGTTACATTATCTTTTGCCTCTCTACCAGGTATAAAACCCACTTGTTCGGGGCAGATAAGGTTCTGTAGAAAGGGTCTCAGTCTGTTGGCAAGGATCTTCGCAAACAACTTGACGTCCATGTTTAGCAAAGAGATTGTGCGAGCTATTGCCCTATCTGAGGGGTCCTTATTGGGCTTTGGGATGACTGTAATGAAGGCCGACAGAAAGTCTGGGGTGACCTCCCTGAGTTGGGACATAGAGTTCAAGGCTTTGGTAAGTGGGTCTGTAATGATGTTCACAAAGGTCTTAGTAGTTGATGGAAGAATATCCATCAGGTCCTGGACTTTTCCCTGATTTTAAGTGTTTAATTGCCTGTCTAATTTCTGAAGCTTCAATCTGACCTTCTAAAAGGTTAGCGTTTAAGGTGTTCATGGCTGAGTGAGATGGACTGGAAGAATCTTGTTACACAAAGTAGAAAAGGAGTAAAAGTGAGCCCAGAGGCCTGAAGTCCACAGCTACCCATCCCTCTGATCCCGCAAGGCTGCGGATCCTGGGTTAGTTGTCCCAGCTTTAGATCCTCCATTGCGGTTATGTTTCATCCTCTTAGAGAGCCTTTTTTTCAGGGGGGGGTGGAGAATGGAGATCGCGGTGGGCTTCTTTAGCACGGAAGCAGTGTAAATTCCGCATACCAGTCAGGGAGGTCCACCAGGCCCAGATTCAGAGCGTCGCAGAAGGTTGGTAGGTCAGCTGGGGTGTGCAGAATGTGTTGGTGGTCGTTCAAGGTGACAATCAAAGCCAATGGGAAACGCCAAATGTATTTTAGATCCTTTTCTCTCAGCTTATCCAATAAAGGCCATGAAAGCCCTGCCGTTTTTCAGTTTAATTTAAGAGAGACCTTGAAACGGCATTATGGTTTCTCCATTAAAAATGATACGATCATTTCGCCTGGCTTTGGGCATTATATCTTGCGTGTGCAAAGCTCTGCAGGGAACAGATTATATCTCTTAGTAGTGCAGAGTCCGGTCCATGCAGTCTTAAGGCCCAAAAAAATTCAATCTCCATGTCCTCCTATCTTTCTAATAGGCTGTTTAAAATTCTTTGTAAGACTGGGACGATTTGATAATTTTCCAATTTTCCGTTTCTGGTATACCCCTCACTCTAATGTTGTTCCTACTGCCTCTGTTATCGAGGTCCTCCAGATGCCTGTTCATGTCAATGAAATGCTGGAACTGAGAGACAGTGACCCTCTCCAGCCTGTGGATAGCCCTGTCCCTCTGCTTCCCTGGGGCCTCTGTAGATGCTAGCTTCTCAGTGAGCACCATTAGATTCCTTTTTAAGTCTGTGATTGCAGCTGACATTAAGTGCACACTCTCTGCTGCCAAGCCTGACATGTCTGTGTAGGTCAGGAAGTGGTCAGAGCATAATGGTCCCCTACCTGTGTCTTCAGAGGCCGATTGTGAATCCTGAATCGGCGCCATCCTAGAGCTTGCCGTGCTGCTGCGGGCCTCGGGCTGTGTTTAGAGCAGATTCGATATATTCCGGGTGGAGGAAGTTGCTGATCCACAGTGGGAGCCAGAGAGTGGGGTGTTGTAGTGCCGTTTGCCCGTCATTTGTGAGGCAGAGGGTTGGGTGTCAGGTGCAGAGGCTGTGTGGATGCCGGAGCGCCGTCAGTGTGCTGCCATCCATGCTGCTTGGCAAGCCACGCCCCCTTCTTTTCCATTTTTATGAGCTACAAACAGTGGTGGCATTGCTAGTAGCACGGCTTCCCTGGCTTTAGATTTATGAATAGCAGTAATGCTCCACACCAAGATGCAAAATAATTGTCTTCCTTTATTAGAATAGCCAACAGGAACAAATTCTTGTCTGACACGTTTTATGCAAGAAATACAATTAATCACTGCGCTAATGTCTATTCAGCAGCTAGCATTAAATATAGGTAACAATATTAAAAAAATGTATAAAGATATGCAGCACTAGAAATACAAACATGAACTATGTAAATAAAAATCCACTGTCATTGAGCTTAAAGAGTCCATGTTCCAAGAAATGGCATCACCCACAGTGTAAATATGACAAGCTGAAGTGAACTATGAAATCCTCCACCGCACACCAACATGCCAAGGGGTTGATTTACTAAAGGCAAAAAGACTGTGCACTTTGGTAAGTGCAGTTGCACACTGCAAGAGCAGTTGCTCCAGAGCTTAGTAAATGAGCAGAAGCTCTGCCGACTTTCATCAACCAATTGTGTGCAAGCAAAAATGCTGTTTTTTTTATTTTTCTTGCATGTGATTGGGTATTCTTTGCAAAGTGAAGCTTTACCTCATTTACTAAGCTCTGGAGCAGCTGCACTTGCAGAGTGCAATTGCACTTTCCAAGGTGCACAGTCTATTGGCCTTTAGTAAATCAACCCCCAAGTCTCTTCCCTCAGAAAATGGACCACTAGGTTATAGGTGGTCAGATAAGCATGATATAATGATATATCCACTATAGCACGACTCCACTCTGGTACCAGACAGCCGACTCTCATAGGGTCATAGCATTGAGTGAATCCACAGGTTCATATGTAGGATAAAAGTGAAGCAGCTCCTCAGTGTTAATTCAAGATGATTTTATTAAGTAAAAAGCATACAGGGTACTCACATTTGGAGAATAAAAACAAGCATTTCAGGAACACAAAAAGTCCTTGCTTAACATTTGTTTCCAACCAACAAAATGACCATGGTCAGCACATGTAGTGTCGTGAGCACATGTAGTGTCAGAGCTCCGGGCTCCACCCTACGCGGCGTTTCGTCCAATAAGGAACGTTGTCAGGGGCGTGATGTTTTACGCAAGGCACAGTACTTTTTTAAAGAATTCTTTGGGAAAGCAGCACAAACCATGCCAGAATTGACCTTGTTTCTGATGGCTATTTTAACCACTTCAGCCCTGGAAGATTTGGCTGCTCAATGACCAGGCCATTTTTTGCGATACGGCAAATACGGCGATACTGACAATTGCGTGATCGTGCGACATTGTACCCAAACAAAATTGACGTCCTTTTTTCCCACAAATAGAGCTTTCTTTTGGTGGTATTTGATCATCTCTGTGGTTTATATTTTTTGTGCTATAAACAAAAAATAGCGACAATTTAAAAAAAACACAATATTTTGTACTTTTTGCTATAATAAATATCCCCAATTTTTAAAAAAAATGGCAGTGATCAGAGATTTTTATATGGACTTCGACATTATGGCAGACAGATCGGACACTTTTGAAACATTTTTGGGACCATTGGCATTTATACAGCGATCAGTGCTATAAAAATTCACTGATTACTGTGTAAATGTCACTGGCAGGGAAGGGTTAACACTAGGGGGTGATCAAGGGGTTAACTGTGTTCCCTAGGGAGTGATTCTAACTGTGGGGGATGGGACTGCCTGGGTGAGGAGAGTGATCATTGTTCATACATAGTATGAACAACAGATCGCTTTCTTCACCCCTGACAGCACGGAGGTCTGTCTGTTTACATTGACAGATCTCCATTCTGTCTCTGTGTGGAATGATCGCGGGCGATGTCCAACGGGCATGTACATAGGCTCTGGCGTTGTGCCGCGGGCACGTGCACGCGTCCCCTAGTGGTCAAAAGGTGAACCGACATACAGCTACGTCGGTTCGCCCAGGGCACCCAACCTGCCGCAAGGACAGATTAGGAATGAATGGGGTATCTCAGCCAATGGGAAGGGATTTTCTTGTGTCCCTTGGCCTGCTGGGAGAGCCTATTTGTTTGGGTGGAGTCAGATGATCAGGGTTCCGTGCCACCTGGATGGCTATCTGGGTTGATGTGTGTCGTGTTGCCCTGGGCTGCAGGGCCAGAAACCTAAGGCCTATCCTGGAGACATCTGGCTGCCAGGTTATCTGAGTAGTGCAGGGTTGGAACTTGTAGTCCAACCAGAAGTAACGGTTCCGTCGGCAGGGAAACCAGTCATGGTCAGAGGTAGAGGGGAAGCTGCCGCCACAAAGGGACCATCCAACTTGCTACCGGAGATCATTGTGAGTAAGCTGAGGCCAGTACCAGAGCAGACTTCTCGCCAGCCCGGGCCAGTGAAGAAGTGGGAAAGCATCAGCAAGTGCCAAGTCAGGGACCCAGCGGGACAGCAGAGGTGACGCTTGTGGAGCTCCAAGCCAGGGACCTAACGTGTCAGCAGGGGTGAAGCTTGAGGAATATCTGTGAGTGCCAATCCAGGGACCTGGCAGTGAAGCGGGGTGAAGCTTGAGGAAGATACAGAGTGCTACATTGAAAGAGCTCAGGGGATCTAGTGGCTAGAGGATCTGAAGTCTAGTGAGAGAGACTGGGAGCTCATTGAGTGAAGACCCACAGTGAGTGAGTGTGGGGTAAAGAGAACTGTTCATGTTGCAGATAGTTGAATACCTTTACCGTTAGTAACAGCTACAAGATTGTTGCAATAGGAGACAGCAGTCCTACCTATACAAAAGTGGTTTCCGGCTGGAGGCCTTCACCTTTATAACTGTCTACCTATAGAAGTCTCAGAGTCTGCCAATTAAGATTGCATCTACCTAAGGGTGTCCTGACCCTAATCCTCTCTCCCACAGTTCTGTTTAAGAGACAATAAATCTCTTAACATTCAAAAAGTGTCTGGCGCCCATCTGTTCATCTTGCATTACACCCATCATGTCTTGTAACCCACTCTACATTGAAGGATGTCTGCTGTCCTTAACTCTGGAGGTCGCCATTGGGCTTCAGGGGCCCTGGGACTTTGCTACACATGGGTTTTACAGCTGCAGGATTAGTTTGGTCATTCAGGTTGTTTTACTTATGTATAGCATGTTCACTTTGCAAAGTCAATTTTAACTAAAGGTAAAGCTATAAGTGAAAAATAATTTACGTAGCTAATTTACGTAGCTAAGTTCAAATACACTTAGCTCAGTGGTGAAGCTGTGTTGAGGTGAATCAACAAAAATTCAGTTTTCATTTCCCTTGCATAAGATTTAGTATTTTTTGTAAACTGAATTTTAACTAAGCTTTACCACATTCAATAAAATAAAATAAAATTTGCTTTACAAAAAGAAAGTTCACTTTGCCAAGTAAACATTTGCTACTACTTTAGTAAAGTAACCCCATTATATCATACCACCTCATGTATCATCAGTGTATTCACATATAATTAAGAGAAAGAAAACAGAGTAAATTGGGTATAGGAAACAATATATCTGAACCTGGTTCAACCACTGTTGTTTCCCCTAAGATAAGATGGTGCTAGGTGCTGTTGCCTCTCTGATTCCCCATCCAACCTATTGGCATAAACATGTACTGTTCAAGCTACCAAAGTGTTCATCTATGTGCAAGAAAGACACCTTGATGAGACATCTGAGGCATCTTGACTTTAATGTGAAGTTTATGGTTACCCTAAATTTGCACAGCTTTACGTGCCTGAATTTAGAATCCAGTACCATCCAGTTTCATTTATTTTCCATACCATTGTATCATTTTTTTTTATTGAGCAGTGCAGAAAGTTTGAAAATTAACTGATAGCCTTTATTAGCTAACTTTCATTTTTTAAATGCAAGCTTTTGAGATAAGTTAGGTTTCTTCATTAAGTAGTGTAACAAAGAAACATTGCAGGTTATGTTCAAAAGTTTGCATCTTTAACCACTTCAATACAGGGCATTTTCACCCCCTTCCTGCCCAGGCCATTTTTCAGCTTTCAGCGCTGTAACATTTTGAATGACAATTGCGCGGTCATGCAACGCTGTACCCATATGAGATTTTAATCATTTTCCCCCCCACAAATAGAGCTTTCTTTTGGTGGTATTTGATCACCGCTGAGGCTTATAGTTTTTGCGCTATATACAAAAGAAGAGTGACAATTTTGAAAAGAACACAATATTTTTTACTTTTTGCTATAATAAAGATACCAATTTACAAATAAAACAAAATATTTCTTCCTCAGTTTAGGCCGATATGTATTCTTCCACATATTTTTGGTCAAAAAAATTGCAATAAGTGTATATTAATTGGTTTGCACAAAAGTTATAGCATCTATAAAATAGGTTATTGATTTATGGCATTTTATAGTATTATTTTTTTTTACTAGTAATGGAGGCAATCTGTGATTTTTGTCAGGACTGTGATATTGCGGCGGACATATCGGACACTTTTGACACTATTTTGGGACCACTGATGATTTTACAGCAATCAGTGCTATAAAAAAGGAATGATTACTGTGTAAATGTCACTATCAGGGAAGGGGTTAACACTAGGGGGCAATCTAGGGGTTAAATGTGTTACCTAGGGAGTGATTCTAACTGTGGGGGGAAAGGACTGACTGGGGAACACACAATCAGTCTCCTCTCCCCTGACAGAACGTGGATCTGTGTGTTTACACATACAGATCCCCATTTCTGTTCTGTGACTGGCAATCGCGGGTGCCCGGAGGCCATCGCGGCCGCCATGCACGTGCATTGGCTCCCGAGTGACGCAGCGGGAGCGTGCACGCACTCCCTAGACCGCCGGGAAGCCGAGGACGTCATATGATGGCCGCCCTGGATGACAGAGCCACCTTGCGGCCGTCATATGTCTATACGCGGGTTGGGAAGTGGTTAAAGTGATACTAAAGATTCAGATTAAAAAAAAAAAAAAACATGTTATACTTTATGCAATGGTTTTGCACAGAGCAACCTCTCCTGTTCTCGGGTCCCCTGCCGGTGCTCCTAGCTCCTCCCCCTTGCTGAGTGCTCATGCATGCTCACTCCCAAGCTGCCTCTGTGTATTTATAAGAAACACAGAGCCCGCCTCGGCCCCACCTCCCTGCTTCCTCCTCACTGGCTGTGATTGACGGCAGTGGGAGCCAATGGTTTCCGCTGCTATATCCCAGCAAGTGAGGAGGGAGAGACCCGGGAAAGTCACTGTTTTCATGCACATTGCTGGATTGAAACCGGGTTCAGGTAAGTATTAGAGGTGGCTGCAAAGAATGCATGAAGGTAAAAAATCTTCGGTCTTTATAACCACTTTAATAACTTAAATTAGCCATTAAAGTGCATTAATTAAACTCCAAACCTTCTGCAATTCACACATAACTAATCAGCATGGCATTAAGTGTGGTGTATGGAGACAGGACAGGGCTTAACAACAGAAGCTGTGGTTAATATCTGTGTAGCACCCTCTAGTGTAAAAAGTTGATAGGAAAATTTAGCTGACTCACTGTAGCTTAAAGCGGAACTTCAGTCATTTTTTCAACTTTCCATCTAATAAATCTTCTGCCCTTGTTTTAACTTTGAAGAGTAAAACATTTTTTTTTCTGTCAGTAAATACCTTATACAGTCCACTTCCTGTTTCTTGTCTGGTAAAAAGCCTAGGCTTATGACATCCTGCACAGCTCTCTCACTCTAATGAGAGTTTGCCAGGAAGGGAGGGGGGGGGTGAGTCATAAGAGGGCCAATGAAAACTACAGGGTGCAGAGCTGGAGGTGTGCCTCTGTGTAAATCCAGGAAATGAACAGGCAGCAGCTTCAGCTGCCCACAGTTAAAATGGATGCAGCCAGACTCAGTGGAGGGAGATTTCTGCAGCATATTAAGTACAAAATCACAGTATATATAAAATAATATGCAAAATGGTTGGAGGGAATCTTCAGAATAGCAAAGATGTTTTTATTAGAAATTATGTGAGCAGACTGCAGTTCCTCTTTCAGTAAATCTGGGTAATTGATGTGAGTTCAGATGTAGGTCAGGCTGGAGGGCTCTACAGGTCAGGCTGGAGGGCTCTACAGGTCAGGTTTCTGGCACCTCCCCCTGGTTCTAGAAACTACCAGAATGTTTTGGAAGCTAGTGGGGGGAGGTGAAGGGGCAGTGACCTGAATATTTATGAGAATCTGACCAATCCCTAGGCAGGAGGCTTGGCAAGGTTGTTGGATGGGCTCATAAAAATAGAAGAGCTTGGCCAGCAGGGTTAATGTTAGGTGTAAGATGGAATATTGAGGCTGGAGTTGTGAGGCTTGTGAGGGGATCCGGGGCTGTGGGGCTCTGCCTCAAAGCTGGAGCTGAGGCGAGAGGAATAGAAACTGCAGAGGGAACTCCAATAAACTACTGTCAGCAAGAGACTTGAACAGCAGTCTATGCAAGAAACAGGATTCAAGGGACAGTGTGATCATCCCAGGGCCAAAAAGGGAGAAGGCTGTCAGATGCAATATTTAGCATGCTTTCATGGGACAGTGTCACAGCTAACCTAAATCCCTTGCTCTGGGACATCTTTCAAGACAACCAGGGGGCTGGTATTTTTCTACTGAGGGGACCCAGAGCTCCTTCATACAGTTGAGGCCTTGCTATTTTCTACTGAGGGGACACAGAGCTCCTACATACAGTTGAGAACATGCTGTTTTCTACTGAGGGGACATAGAGCACCTATGTTGAGACTGCTATTTTCCACTAAGGAGATACAGCACTCCTGCATACAGTTTGGGACTTTGCTATTTCTACTAAGGGGACATAGAGCTCCTGTAAGAAGATATTTGTTACTGATCCATTAAAGTGGTTGTAAAGGCAGAAGGTTTTTTTATCTTAGTGTATTCTATGCATAAAAAACCTTCTGTGTGCAGCAGCCCCCCTCAGCCCCTCTAATACTTACCTGAGCCCGCTCTCTATCCAGCAATGTCCACGAATGCCTTAGTTGTCCGGGACTCTCCCTCCTGATTGACTGAGACACAGCAGCGGCTCCATTTGCTCCCACTGATGTCGATCAAACCCAGTCAGCCAATTATGAGAGAGAGGGGGCGGGACCTAGGCACAACTCTGTATCTGAAAGGCCACACAGAGCTGCAGCTTGGCTCGGGTGCCCCCATAGCAAGCTGCTTGCTGTGGGGGTACTCAACAGGAGGGAAGGGCCAGGATCACCAACAAGGGACCCGAGAAGAGGAGGATCTGGGCTGCTCTGTGCAAAACCACTGCATAGAGCAGATAAGTTTATTATGTTAAAGGAAAAAAAAATAGAGACTTTACAATCACTTTATGGACTGACATTATTCCAGAGCAGTGTTGCCAACCGCCCGTGTTTTTACGGGCAGCCCATAAAAACGGGGCTATTTTTTCATGTCAGTGAAAACCCGTAAAGAAAATTTAATGCCCGTAAAAATGACGGTCCCGGGTCGGAACTGCGCATGTGCAGTCCCGAAGCATTGCCGAGAGTCTCCGATCATCCCTGTGACTGCTGCTCCTTGTCTTGTACCCTCCCCCTTCCTCCGACAGCGCACATTATTTGATTCTGGGAGATGCTGGGAGGGGGGGGGGGAGTGGAGTGAGCGAGCCTGCAGTGGAGCGCCCGCCCTATGACCGTCTCCTGTAGCATGTCCGCAGCCTAGGACCGTCTCCTGTAGCATGTCCGCAGCCTAGGACCGTCTCCTGTACCATGTCCGCAGCCTGGGACCGTCTCCTGTACCATGTCTGCAGCCTAGGACCACCTCCTGTACCATGTCTGCAGCCTATGACCGTCTCCTGTAGCATGTCCGCAGCCTATGACCGTCTCCTGTAGCATGTCCGCAGCCTATGACCGTCTCTTGTACCATGTCCGCAGCCTATGACCGTCTCTTGTACCATGTCCGCAGCCTATGACCGTCTTCTGTACCATGTCTGCAGCCTATGACCGTCTCCTGTAGCATGTCTGCAGCCTATGACCGTCTCCTGTAGCATGTTCGCAGCCTAGGACCGTCTCCTGTAGCATGTCCGCAGCCTAGGACCGTCTCCTGTAGCATGTCCGCAGCCTAGGACCGTCTCCTGTAGCATGTCCGCAGCCTATGACCGTCTCCTGTAGCATGTCCGCAGCCTAGGACCCTCTCCTGTAGCATGTCCGCAGCCTAGGACCATCTCCTGTAGCATGTCCACAGCCTAGGACTGTCTCCTGTAGCATGTCCGCAGCCTAGGACCGTCTCCTGTAGCATGTCCGCAGCCTAGGACCGTCTCCTGTAGCATGTCCGCAGCCTAGGACCGTCTCCTGTAGCATGTCCGCAGCCTAGGACCGTCTCCTGTAGCATGTCCGCAGCCTAGGACCGTCTCCTGTACCATGTCCGCAGCCTAGGACCGTCTCCTGTAGCATGACCGCAGCCTATGACCGTCTCCTGTAGCATGTCCACAGTCTCTGATGTCTCCTGTAGCATGTCCGCAGTCTCTGACCGTCTCCTGTAGCATGTCCGCAGTCTCTGACCATCTCCTGTATCCTGTCTGCAGTCTCTGACCATCTCTTGTAGAATAAAACCCAGAGCCACCAAGCTGGAGCCATTTGACTGAGCCCTGCACGGTGCACCTGAGAGGAGGTCAGTGACAGCGCCGCCAGGTCAATCTGAGGGGGAGTCACTGATGTAAGAGGGCACCGATATAAATGTTTCCCCCCTATATTAGTAAACCCCCTTACCTTAGTGTATTCACTGTACGGAAGGTGGTCTCTGGTCACCAGAGTGCGCCCCACATCAGAGTTCCTGGCGTTCCCCTTTACATCAGAGTCTGCAGAATTCGCCCTTACAGTGCAACAAGGAACTCAACCTGCGGACCCTGATGTAATTGGGAACTCTGATGTAAAGAGAACAAAGTGGACTCTGATATAAGGTGGTCTCTGGTCACCAGAGCCCCCCTCTACATCAGAGTTCCACCTTAGATCATGATTTGCAGCGTTCCCCTTTACATAAGAGTTTCATTTCACTGCAAGAGGGAATCCTGCAGACTCTGATGTAAGGGGGAACTCTGTGCTGGCCTGGTTATAGTAACCTGACCTTCGTGTCAATGCAGAAATATGTTTTTTACTTTTGTTAAACTTAAACACATTGCTAATAGCACTAGATATATGTTTATAGTTTAAATATTCATATTTGCACTGTTTAGCACTGAAAACTGTAATTATAGGTACTTTTTTGCAGTGCCAGTAAAAAATTGGTGCCGTTTGTAAATTTTTGGTATCCTGCCAGTAAATTTTGCCTCGGAAGGTTGGTAACACTGTTCCAGAGGGAATACAGTCTAGGATTCATTTTTGCTGCAAATTGTACATAGAGAAGTTGTCCTCCAAGTTGTTGCTGAACTCAGTTTTGGGCATCCCATAATACCTTATCCCCAGCCATGTTTATATTGCCTCAATAAAACTTAAACCTAAAAGACTGGTGCAGACAGGTTTTGGCATGTATGCCAGACACTTTAGCAAAATCTGTCTGCGCCTGATTTTCTTTCTGTACGCCAAAGAGAGTTGCTTCCAAATAGCTCCACTTTCATAACATACAAATTGTCAGTATTTTATCTGGAATTTGGTGCATTCATTGCGCCATAATGTAAAAGTGGCACATTTTAGAATTGCCTGAATATGGTGCAGAAGTCGCAGTCAGAACCAAAAGTGTCACATATGCTTCATGAATTTGGTGCAATATGTTAAAGCGGAGTTCCACCCAAAAGTGGAACTTCCGCTTATCTGATTCCTCCCCCATTCCGGTGCCACAATTGGCACTTTTCAGGGGGAAGGGGGGTGCAAATACCTGTCTACTACAGGTCTACTACAGGTATTTGCACACAGGTCCCAGGAGATAGCGGGGACCACTTAGGACGTTCAGCGCGACTCGCGCATGCGCAGTAGGGAACCGGGAGTGAAGCCGCAACGCTTCACTTCCTGATTCCCTCACAGAGGATGGCGGCGGCAGCAGCCGAGAGCCGAGCGATTCATCGGCTTCGGCTGCTGACATCGCTGGACTCAAGGACAGGTAAGTGTCCATTTATTAAAAGTCAGCAGCTGCAGTGTTTGTAGCTGCTGGCTTTTAATACTTTTTTTTTTTTAGGTGGACTCCCTCTTTAACAAGAGATATTAATGCCAGAAAAGTGGCACAGCAGCTTTATTGAATTCCCCCCAGTATCTTCTCTACTATATTTTAGACCATGTGCAACTGAAATGCAGCTAAACCTATTTATCCTCAAATAAGGCTGTATGGCTCTGCTTGTAGGCAAGTGCAGTCTGTACTCTCCACTGTTGGTGGAGTTCAACCAAAGCGGCAATGCAGTAGAGGAAATAGTGAGGAACTTGGTTTCTCTATGATTTCCTGCAGTCACCAGGGAGACAGGCGTTAGGATGTTGGCACCCCACGTGACCTCTGCAACCATCTTGGGTTAGGGCAGTGTTTATGTAAGACTCTGGTTCCCGGGTTTTGCGCGCTTTGTGCAAGTAGCTAGTGCAGGAACAGCACATAGCGGCAGGGAGAGGTTTGAGAGGAATAGGGAGAGTGCAGGGACGATGCTATCTCCCCCGCCTCTCATTTGGCTGTGGACTAGCCAGGCCGCATTGCTACTCGGTGCAGAAGCTGTCGGCATCATCTTAGGATATGCTCCTCCGCTTAAGTTTCGTAAGCGGCTGCGGACTGCTGTGCCTACCCACTGGGCCTAGTTGTGCATTGTTGGGACTTTATTAATACATTGTTCTCTTTCATCTCAACCTCTGTGTAATCTCTGCTTGTCGGCACACCATGCTGCACCCTGACCACATGCTTCCCTGGAGGGCTCCTTGTTTCTTTTTCCTTCCAGTGGGCAGTAACAGCTACATCCACTAATTTGGAGTAATGCCATTTCGCTAGATTGAGCAAAATCATGTTGCAACACAATAACGTACACTATATTGCCAAAAGTATTGGGACACTTGTCTTTACATGCACATGAAATTTAATTGGCATCCCAGTCTTAGTCTGTAGGGTTCAATATTGAGTTGGCCCACCCTTTGCAGCAATAACAGCTTCAACTCTTCTGGGAAGTTTGTCTACAAGGTTTAGTATTGTGCCTATGAGAATGTTTGACCATTCTTCCAGAAGCACATTTGTGAGGTCAGGCACTGCTGTTGTCATATCTATATTCCTATCACACACGTTCCTGGAAAACAAGGCTTATCAAATAGTGGATGCTGCAGTGATTATCAGCTGGATCCGGGAAACATCAAGAAAGTATACATATATTCGCCAGCACACCATGGATCTACAATCACAGTCCAAAGGCTTTTATTGCAGAGAAATCACATCACAGAGACAAGTGCAATGTTTTGGAGTAACGCAGGATCCCTTCGTCAGGCGCTGATATTGGACCAGAAGGCCTGGAAATTGTCCAAAATATCTTGGCATGCCGACACCTTAAGAGTTTCCTTCACTGGAACTAAGGGGCCTAGCCCAACCCCTGAAAAACAACCCCACACCATAATCCCCCCCCCCCTCACCAAATGACTTGGCTTGGAGGGGGTGACCCAATACTTTTGGCAATATAGTGTGGATGAGCAAGTTTTGGGTGGAGGAACTTGACTGGCCTACACAGAGTCCTGACCTCAACCCGATAGAACATCTTTGGGATGAATTAGAGCGGAGACTGCGAGCCAGGCCTTCTCGTCCAACATCGGTGCCTGACCTCACAAATGCGCTTATGGAAGAATGGTCAAGCATTTCCATAGACACACTCCTAAACCTTGTGGACAGCCTTTCCAGAAGAGTTGAAGCTGTTATAGCTGCAAAGGGTGGGCCTCAATATTGATGCCTATGGACTAAGACTGAGACGCAATTAAAGTTAATGTGCATGTAAAGGCAGGTGTTCCAATACTTTTGGCAATATAGTGTATATAGAACTTTGCCCACTTCACAAAATTAAGTAAGTGCACAGTTCTACTTTCGGTGTAAAGGGAAAATATAGCAAAGTAAAAGAAAGTCTAGCAAGTTTTCAGTAAGCTCAAAATATACAGTCAGGTCCATAAATATTGGGAGAGCTACACAATTCTAATCTTTTTGGCTCTATACCTCACCACAATGGATTTGAAATGAAACGAACAAGATGTGCTTTAACTGCAGACGTTCAGCTTTTATTTGAGGGTATTTACATCCAAATCAGGTTACATCCAAATCAGGTTAATGTGCATGTAAAGGCAGGTGTTCCAATACTTTTGGCAATATAGTGTATATAGAACTTTGCCCACTTCACAAAATTAAGTAAGTGCACAGTTCTACTTTCGGTGTAAAGGGAAAATATAGCAAAGTAAAAGAAAGTATAGCAAGTTTTCAGTAAGCTCAAAATATACAGTCAGGTCCATAAATATTGGGAGAGCTACACAATTCTAATCTTTTTGGCTCCATACCTCACCACAATGGATTTGAAATGAAACAAACAAGATGTGCTTTAACTGCAGACGTTCAGCTTTTATTTGAGGGTATTTACATCCAAATCAGGTGAACGGTGTAGGAATTACAACAGTTTGTATATGTGCCTCCCACTTTTGAAGGGACCAAAAGTAATGGGACAGATTAACAATCATCCATGAAACTTTCACTTTTTAATACTTGGTTGCAAATCCTTTGCAGTCAACTACAGCCTGAAGTCTGGAACGCATAGACATCACCAGATGCTGGGTTTCAACCCTGGTGATGCTCTGCCAGGCCTCTACTGCAACTGTCTTCAGTTCCTGCTTGTTCTTGGGACATTTTCCCTTCAGTTTTGTCTTCAGCAAGTGAAATGCATTGCTCAATCGGATTCAGGTCAGGTGATTGACTTGGCCTTTGCATAACATTCCACTTCTTTCCCTTAAAAAACTCTTTGGTTGCTTTCGCAGTATACTTCGGGTCATTGTCCATCTGCACTGTGAAGCGCCGTCCAATGAGTTCTAAAGCATTTTACTGAATATGAGCAGATAAATATTGCCCGAAACACTTCAGAATTCATCCTGCTGCTTTTGTCAGCAGTCACATCATCAATAAATACAAGAGAACCAGTTCCATTGGCAGCAATACATGCCCACGCCATGACAATACCACTACCATGCTTCCCTGATGAGGTGGTATGCTTTGGATCATGAGCAGTTCCTTTCCTTCTCCATACTTTTCTTTTCCCATCACTCTGGTACAAGCTGATCTTGGTCTCATCTGTCCATAGGATGTTGTTCCAGAACTGTGAAGGCTTTTTTAGATGTTGTTTGGCAAACTCTAATCTGGCCTTCCTGTTTTTAAGGCTCACATTGGGTTTACATCTTGTAGTGAACCCTCTGTATTCACTCTGGTGAAGTTTTCTCTTGATTGTTGACTTTGACACACATATACCTACCTCCTGAAGAGTGTTCTTGATCTGGCTAACTGTTGTGAAGGGTGTTTTCTTCACCAGGGAAAGAATTCTTCGGTCATCCACCATAGTTGTTTTCCGTTTTCTTCCGGGTCTTTTGGTGTTGCTGAGCTCACCGGTGCGTTCTTTCTTTTGAAGGATGTTCCAAACAGCTGATTTGGCCACACCTAATGTTTTTGCTATCGCTCTGATGGGTTTGTTTTGTTTTTTCAGCCTAATGATGGCTTACTTCACTGATAGTGACAGCTCTTTGGATCTCATATTGAGAGTTGACAGCAACAGATTCCAAATGCAAATAGCACACTTGAAATGAACTCTGGACCTTTTATCTGCTCCTTGTAAATGGGATAATGAGGGAATAACACACACCTGGCCATGGAACAACTGAGCAGCCAATTGTCCCATTACTTTTGGTCCCTTAAAAAGTAGGAAGCACATATACAAACTGTTGTAATTCCTACACCATTCACCTGATTTGGATGTAAATACCCTCAAATTAAAGCTGAACGTCTGCAGTTAAAGCACATTTTGTTCATTTCATTTCAAATCCATTGTGGTGGTGTATAGAGCCAAAAAGATTATAATTGTGTCGATGTCCCAATATTTATTGACCTGACTGTATCTATGTGGGTCTTAGCTAGGTCTTAGTTTTTACTGTGATTTTCATGTTTACATGTCCAGTCTTTTATATGTACTACATGTATTGTAGATTAGCTACTACAATGTAAAACCACTTAACATCTGTTCAGATAAGATATCAGCCACACAGGAAATAAATTGTTTTGAATGAACTAGCATAAAATCTTGCACTGTGAGACAGACTATTAAAACAGATACATGCTAAGCAGTACATCAAGATGATCTCTTGTGCACGTGGACCTGAAAAAAACACAGATGACAATAGTCTCCC
Source organism: Lithobates clamitans (assembly GCA_037952925.1). Classification (NCBI taxonomy): domain Eukaryota; kingdom Metazoa; phylum Chordata; class Amphibia; order Anura; family Ranidae; genus Lithobates; species Lithobates clamitans. Next base: position 1,494,588 of record JBBGZY010000856.1, on the reverse strand, counting down.
ATTTTTTTGTTTCCATTTTACCTGTTCTTTCAACTAAGTTTAACATGTACTGTACACCTTGTTTTTTTCCAGCAAGGCATGCATTTTTCTTCATTTCCAATTACATTTGTTAAAAGAAAAAACCAAATACAGTATTTCACCTTAACTAAATTTAGCTACTGACCCATTTTTTACTACCATAAAACAAAGAATTGTCAAGGCATGGAAATCACCTTTTTTAAAGGCATTGTACAGTTTAAAATATTTTCATTGTTTTAACTATGAGTGTAGTTATATTCTCTGTGTTGCTCCTTTGCCCTATGTTGTAGTGATGAATTTACATGCTGTGGCTGCAGTTTGGGATGTGATGATCGATTCCCCTATGTCCATGTATTGCTTCAGCTACCCTATTCCTATCCACCAAGGGGACAGGGCAACTCCTTGTTCTGGGTCAAACAGAATCCAATGCATGCCCTGCCATCTGTTCTGTGTCACATCACAAATGTGGGAGTGCTGATGTAATAAACAAATTTTCCAGCTGCATGGTGAGCTCTCTGTGCACTGTGAATGCTCTGCCTGCTTGTGTATGTGTCACACCTAATTACTATGTAGCTCTCACCTGCACCAGCACTAGACTGAGGGGCCCAGGGATTGTGAGATATGTAATTTCTTAAAAGAAATGCTAGTTCTTAGACTACAGACAGTGGTCATGCATTAAACTTTGCAGTGCCATGCTGAATGTCTCGTTCTTGAATACAAAGAGAAACTTCTGACCTAGGAATGTGAAGATTTACTCAACATAGGCCCAGCATACAAGGCAACAAATCACACCTTGAAACTACATGAATTATTGCACTTAAAGGAGCTGTAAAGGCTCATGGTTTTTAACCTTAATGTGTTCTATGCATTAAGGTGAAAAACCTTCTGTGCTGCAGCAGCCCCCCAGAGCCCCCCTTTTTCTTACCTGAACTCAGTCGTTCCATTGACGAGAATGAGCCCAGGAGCTCCAGCTGCTGTTTTTGGTCCTGATTGGACAGATTGATAGCAGCGGGAGCCACGGGCTCCCGCTGCTGTCAATAAAATGCAGTGACACAGGAGCCGGGGCGGGGGGCCAAGTCCTGGTGTCTGTATCAATGGACGTAGCAGCAGGACTCGGGAGCGTGCCCACACGAGTGCCACAATGAAAAGTGGCTTTCTGTGGGGGCACTCGATGAAGAGGAGAAGTCAGGAGCTCCGCTGGGCAACCTCAGAAAAGGAGGATTGGGGCTGCTCTGTGCAAAACCCTTGCACAGAGCAGGTAAATATGACATGTTTGTTATTTAAAAAAAAAAGCCTCCCTCCCTACTTGCTCTCTTTCCTCTCCTCTCTGCTGTTTTTCACTCATTTGCATACATAAGACCACAATTGTAGCACCCAAATGATCACTTTACAAATCCCCATCCCATATCCAACCCCATGAATAGCCCTATTTACCACATACTGACTGCTACAAGGTATCCCTCCAAAAGGACAAACGATTGTATGTTAAAATCTGCGCGTGTCCTTTTCTGTAATTACTTCCCTTTCATTCCCTATTTTTTTCTCCTTTTGTAAATTTCAATATATATCTATTAAAGAAAATCAATTGCATTTGTTTTACAATTTTCTGGCTTACTTTTGGTTGGTGGTAGTTTCAAGAAAATAGATATGATTATATATCCACACTATTCTACACAAGCACCAATTACATTATCTATCTTTCCATTTAACAACTCCTTAATGTCTGATTACATGGCAGCCCACAGCAACAATTAAGTTTAAACAAATGAAGAGAAGGATTATTTGCCTTTTGTTTATATGAATAGATAATGGGGGAAAAGGATCCATAATATAAAGAATAATGTATTTGTACTATTTAAAAATCCACTCCAACCAAAACTGATGCAGTTCATGATCGAAGCTTCATTTCTGTCTACAACCACAGAGGTATCCACCCATCTACCCAATGTCATGTGGATCTCCATAGCAATATATGGAGGACTTACAGGCCTGCACCATGCTTAGAACACTCATGATACTCTAAATTCATCTTACCTTCAAGAAAGTTGGAGAAGTACCAGCAAAAAAGTTAGAAAACATAGAAAGAGGGGTACTTACGTTCTAACAAATATACATAGAGAAAGTTGGATCTAGGCTATAATTATTATAGCCTCAATCCAACTTTCCTTACCTTCAAGAAAATTACAAAGGGGATAGAATAGTAAGACATACTAAGCGTAGCCATTGACAGGTTTAGGGAAATACATTGTAGCTTTATGAAAGTCACCTGATGAATTAAAGTTAACAAAGAGAGAAAAATTGGTCTGTTTTTTTCATGTTGAAAGCACTTTGTCAGGTCACCTTGAGGCTAGGTGACAGATGCACACCGTTGGGATCAGGAGTGCACCGCAAGGCAGTGGACCCTACGGCTGACTGCTGCGGATGGGAGTCCGAGTATAAGGAAGGCAGGGCCGCTGGAACACCAACATGGATCCCACCGGGGTTAGAGCATAGGATTCCCTGGGGCGCGGAGTCTAAGAGCCAGCAGGTGTTCACCAGAGCCTCTAGTGGTGAGGATGGACTGGGCTGCAACTGGCTCCAGGTCGCGACCCCCAGGGTCCCCCAGCTCACACCCACAGTAGGCAATAGAAGGATAGGAATAGTAAAGGAATAAGCCAAGGTCAGGGCCACAAGCAGACAAGGACAACAAAGTACACGCCCAGGTTCAGGGTCACAGGCAAACAGGGATAGTCGGGGACACGCCAAAGGTCAGGGTCATGAGCAGACAGGAATAGTATAGAACACGCCAAGGTCGGTAACAGAAATAAACATAGAGCACACGGCAGGAAGGAACAGGAAGCCAAACACACAAAGGTTGATCAGCAGGGCTGACCTGCAGTGCAGAGGTTAATATAGAGTTCTCTGATAGAAGCTGGGGTGGAGCCATGCTAGAGGAGAGTTAATAAAGGCAGTCAGGTGAGAGACAGCTGGTCTTTGGAGATGGACACATGATGACAGGTAAGCTAACAAACAAACTCTATTGCATAACCATGACACACTTTTATTGTCGCAAACATGTTATTGTCTTATAGAAGTACTGAAGCAACACATCAGGCTGCTGGATTTGGCAGGATATGGAAATTTGTGGACAGCCTTGACCTTCCAGAAAAATGTATTTCTCCGTAAGATCAGAATTTAGGGAAAGCTCTTAACTGGCCTGCTCCACCTAAATATCACTCCTTCAAATCCCTTCACAATGACATCATAAGGCCTGTGTCCGTGATTTTAGTCATGTGACCATCACTAATTAGAACAATTCCAGTAGAAACATATTGGTGACCTGACCTGTTCCCAAGGAGGGAAGTTAAATTTAAGGTATGGGTGCTTTAAATTAAATTGAAAATTACCTTCTTTGGAGGGTGCTTCTTCCCTTCACTGCTGTGCAATAAGCCAACTGTAAGAGCAGGGCTGAGGCAGCAATAGACATTTGTAGATGGCAGTGGTGGTGAGGTGACTGAAATTTCTAATGTGTCATCCAAGGTCTGGGATCCAGGTAAATTAGCATGAGGTAGATAACCAAACCGAAGTTGAAACAGGAGAGCAATGAAAACGTAGATGTACTCAATCAAAACACATGCATGTAAAGTGCCAAAAAATATGTCAAAGAAACTTCAGGTATAAAAAGTCTACTTTATTTAGTAAGAGTTTACATATCTAGGTGAAGGGGGTTGCCAGAATGTGGTGGCACCACTGTGCCAAAATTAGACATTCTCACCTTCAGCTTTCTTACCTTGCTCAGCAGATCAGCTCTGTTTATACTGTATGTGACTTAATTAGAAATCGGAACTGATGAAGTGGGCTTTTTTTTTTTTACCCCAAAAACAGTGACATGTGGTCCATAGCTTATACTTGAAGTTCCTTTAACATCTTTTAAGGTGTTCCCCTTTAAGTTCTTCCATTGAGTTTTTGAGCAGCCCAGACCTCTATGACGTACTGTGGGTCTAGGATTGTGTACATGGAGGTTTTGTTATTAATTTTTTTATTGGTTAAATTAGATGGTCTTGTGTCTTTTTTTTTCTGGTACAATGTTTTTTATTGAAATATAAGAAAGGGAAAAACCCAGATAACGAGTTCCCACACAGGGAATATGTACAAAAACATAGGAAAAAGGTTTACACAAAAGCACATAATAAACATTTTTTGAGTGCATTTTATCACCTGACATTGACCTGTCAGCCAGGGCCGGCGGTCAGTGCGCTATGCCCAAGCCATGAGGCCCAGGGGCTAAGGCAGACAAAGGTGAGCGGAGTTGTCCACAAAACAGGGTAGGGGGAGACAAACAAACACGAGAAGAGAGGAAAGAAGAGAAAAAAAAAAGGGGGGGGGAAGAACACATGTACAACAACGGAGGGGGAAGGAGGAAGGGATATACTGTAAGAGTAGAACAGAGCGGTGGGCGAGAGGCCCAGAAAGAGAGGAAATGGAAGGGGGAAAAAGGGGTCCCCCAGGCTGGAGGCTGGTTCAAGTTGAATTTACAGACCTAGACTAGTCGGATTTAGGTTGGTGTGTAGGACCACCACGGGGCCCATACCTTAAGGAATTTTGCATGGGAGTCGTGGAGGACGCTGGACATTTTCTCATGGATCATGAGGGTCGTCAAAGAATTCTTCACCTCTGCGAATGAGACAGAGGGTTTTTTCCAAGCCCTCGCTATTGTTCGTTTGGCGGCAATAAATAAGTATGTAGCTAGTTTTTGTTGATGAGAGAAGAGTCCCGGTAGCGGGCAATGGAGTAATGCAAATTTGGGGTCTTTGCGGAAGGGAGCATGAAATAAGTAGGAAAGTAGACCAAGGACCCTTGACCAGAAGCCTACAAGACGGGGGGCAGGACCACCACGTGTGCAGTTCATCTCCTCGTTGACCACAACCTCGAAAGCATCTGTCATTGCATGATGGGTTTGATTTGGCGATACGGGCTGGGACCCAGTATCAGCGCAGGAGGACCTTTTAGGCCGCCTCTAACGTGGCAGTGTTAAAGGAGCATTTTGCTATGCTGGACCAGGCTTTACTCCAGTCTGCTAGATCTATGGGGTACAGGTCGCGTTCCCATTTAAGCACATAGGAAAGGGTAGTGGAATTGTTGCCAGCAGTTAGTAAGGAGTATATCATGGAAATGGTGCCGCAAGCACCTGGGCAATGTTGGCAGGAGTGCTCAAAGGCAGTTATTTGATACAGAAAGGAGCCCAGGCGCCGAAGGGAAGTTATCCAGTGTCGCAGTTGGATATAACGGAAGAGTTCGGCAGGTGGAGCTTCATGGGTCTCTCGAAACGAGGACCACGTGGGAAAGGCGCGGGTATGAAGAAAGTGGCGAACCAGGGAAAACCCATGGGTGGGCCACCATGAGAAGATGTAGGGTTGTTCTAGGCCAGGTGGGAACATAGGGTTATTCAAGAGGGGAAGCAGCAGTAAGAATGGGGACATAAGTTTGCCCGAGTATCGTATCGAGTCCCATAATTTCAGACTGTGTATCATGAGGGGGCTGGCAGAAGGCGGTCGCATTTTAGGGGGTAGCCACAATAGGGCAGAGATAGGGACAGGCGCGCAATTGGGTACCTCCAGGAGAACCCATAAGGGGATATCAGAAGTGGCGTGGAGCATGGAGAGTTGGGAAATTTGGGCTGCTTGGTAATACTTTGCAACGTCCAGAACGCCCAGCCCACCCCGTAACCTATGAGCATAGAGCGTAGAGTGGGAAACCCTGGGGCGTTTATGTGCCCAGATAAAGGCGAGAAGTCTGTTCTGAAGCAGCCGCAGATAGAAGGCAGGGACCCGGATAGGAAGGGTTCGAAAAAAAAAAAGAATCTTTAATCTTGACCGCATGGATACGGCCGATCCAGGATAAAGAGGGGAATCGCCAAGATGTCATGAGAGCCGTAATTGTGCCTAAGAGTGGGTAGTAGTTGGCGGAGAAAAGGGAAGCGTAAGAGGAGGTCAACTTGACGCCCAGGTAGTCCAGGGAGGAGCTTGCCCAGCGGTAAGGGAAGGAAGATTGGAGGTGTAAGACTAGGGGGCCTGGGAGAGTAATGTTCAGGGCGGTAGTTTTGTGTAGGTTAATACGGAGGCCGGAGATAGTTGAAAAGCGGGTTAGAAGGGCCTGGAGATTTGGGAGGGTGACGATGGGGTTGGTGAGGGTCAAGAGGGCATCATCAGCGAACATATTCAATTTATAGTTGTCACCTGCATAAGGAATGCCCGCGATATTAGGGTCTGCCCTAAGGGCAATAGCTAGCGGTTCGAGGGCAAGAACAAAGAGGACCAGGGATAGAGGGCAGCCCTGTCTCGTTCCCCTGGAGATAGGAAAAGAGGGTGAGAGGCAACCAGCATAACGAACTGAGGCAGAGGGGGTTGAGTAAAGGGCCGTCAACCATGACAGAATCGAGTCACCAAAGCCCCAACGTTGTAGCACGTAACGTAGATAGTCCCATGAGAAGGTATCGAAAGCTTTATATATGTCAAGAGAAAGGAGAAAGCCGGGGATTTTGCGTTGCTGTAGTAGGGTGATCAAGTGGACAACCTTCCGGACATTGTCCCCCGCCTGACGGCCAGGTACGAAGCCCACCTGGTCTCTGTGAACCAAGGAGCGCAAATATTTGTTAATGCCAAAGTATAGAATTTTCCCCAAAAGTTTCACATCCTCATTTAATAGGGAAATTGGGCGAAACGCCTGGGGTTCGTAAGCCTCCTCTGTGGTCTTAGGAATCATGGAGATATGAGCTCACAGTGAGTCCGAGGAGGGCAGCGCACCTTGTTTCATTCATTTGAAGTAGGCCGTCAGATGGGGGAGCAAGAGGGGAGAAAGCTTGCGGTAGTATAGTCCGGTGAAGCCATCTGGGCCCGGGGCCTTTGAAACATGAATACCCTTGATGGCCTGAGCCACCTCCAGTTCAGTAATGTCAGCATTAAGAGTCGCACAGGCTGCTGAGGAGAGAGGCGGAAGTTGAAGATCACGGAAGAAGTCGTCCGCGAGATTGAGAGGGAAGGGGGAAGGTTTGCTATAAAGCGAGGCTAGGAAGTCTGCCAGGGCCGCAGTGACTTTGCTCGGATCTGAAGTGAGGTCTCCGTTGGCAGTACGAAGGCGGATAGGTTTATGGCTGCGAGATGTAGCATTGAGTTTCTTAGCCAGCATTGCGCCCGGTTTATTTGCACAGGAATAAAATTTATGTTTAGTCCACCGTAGGGCCTTCTCGGCTTGGTCGGAGGCCAACAAGTCTAATTCGGCTGCTAGGGTGTCCCTAGCTTTCCTGTTTGCTAGCGAGGGGTGGGATTTCCACTCCGCATCCGCGGAGGCCAAAAGAACTGCAAGTTCCCAGGTCCGCTTTTGCTTGTGGCGTTTGCAGGAGGATGCCAGTTGTATACAGTGGCCTCTCATGGTAGCCTTGTGGGCCTCCCAAAGAGAGATGGGCGAAGACACAGAGCCTACATTTTCTTTAAAGAAAGTTTGGAGTTGTGTATGGATCTCAAGGAGGGCATCTTGTGATGTAAGGAGTGAGTCATTTAATCGCCATTGAAAGGTAGGGCGTGTCAGACCTGAGAGGGTGAATAAAAAAACGATAGGGTCATGATCCGACCACATGGAAGGGGGGAACGTAATTTTGTGGATATTGGAGATGTGGCATAGAGGAATGAAAACGTGGTTGATCCTACAAAAGCTATCGTGCGGGCTAGAGTAGTAGGTGAAGTCGCGATCGCAGGGATGGAGTTCCCGCCAGGCATCCACCAAGCCATGGGATTGTACAAGAGATCTCATCTGTTCCTCCACGACCGAGTCATGGGAGGGGGAGGATCCGGATGAGTATTTCCTGTCCACCGAGGAGTCCAGAGCTACGTTCGTGTCACCCATCAAGATAAGGGTCCCGGAGCTGTGTTGGGATACGACCTGGAGAAGGTGGGAGGAAAATTTATGTTGGAAGTGGTTGGGGGCATAGTACCCAACTAGGGTTACATTCTGGCCATTTAACGTGCCCTTGAGTAGCAGGTATCTACCGGTTGGGTCCACTTTTTCTTTGGAGCATGAGAATAGGAGATTGCGTCTAAAGGCTATGAGAATCCCCCTCTGCTTTTCGGGGGCGGAAGCCAGATAAAATGTAGGGAAGTGAGAGGAAACAAATTTTGGGGCAGAAGAGGAGGAAAACCTGGTCTCTTGCAAGCATACTACGTCTACGCAACTAGATTTTAGGTGATGAAACACCTTGGAACGTTTTACTGGTGAATTAAAACCCTGGATATTATGGGAATAAAACTTCAGCGGAGATTGGGTCATGGCGAGGAGATGAAGGTTAGCTCACGTGATGATGTCCAGCAGCTGCAGTTAAGGTCGGTAGGGATCCCGGTCAACAACTTTTGTGGGTTTCCACCCTGAGGGAAGAAGAAAAGAGAAAGACAGGGAAAGATGCAAGACAAGAGACATGACGGGGGAAGGAAAAAAAAAACACAAAAAGAATACAAAAACAGTACGAACGTACTAAGTACGCCACGGTGGGCGTGGAACACGTCTTCGGCAAGATGTGTAAGGCGGGGGGGCTCGACCACCAGACATATAGCCATTATAGGTATGGATAGCTCAAAATTTAGCAAGAAGAGGGGGGTGTCGGGAAGAGGGGGGGGAGGGGATCACCGGCTGAGTCAACCAAATGAAATTTTTTTCTTTTGTTTTTTTTTCTCTTCCTCAAAAAGGAGGGGGGGTCCCAACCAAGGATGTAAAGCAAGATTACGGGTGCTAGTTGCCAATCCGAGGATAAGTTACAACGAGGGATTTCCAATTGAACTTTAAACATAAAATTGTTACATATCAATAAAGAACACAAATGAGATAAGCAACTCCTGTGATTCGGGTCATACAGCGAGACCAGGCCCCAGTCAGCCAGCCCGGGGTATCAGGCCTAAAGTCCATCAAGGGATATCCCGAAGCCCGCCCCCAGGCCCAATCGCCACCAGGAAGAGCCATCCGGCCAGGGGGCTCTGTTATGGGGTCCATCTAGAAGTCCCCCGGGGCTGGCCACCAGCCGCTATCGCTGGTGGGGGGCGGGCCCCCGGAGACCACCGATAAGATAAAGGACAGAAGCATCGCCGGTTATAGCTTAGACAAGAGCATGCAGTAGGTAGGGAGGGGGAGGTCAGGACCACAAGAGACAGGGGGAGGGAAAGAGAGGGGGAGAGGGGAGAGGGGGAGGGGGGGGAAGAAGGGGAGAGGGAGGGAAAAGAAGGAGGAGGGGAGGGAAAAAAGGAGGGGGAGGGAAAAAAGGTGGGGAGGGGGAAAAGGGGGGGAAGGAAGGGAGGGGAAAAAGGGAGGGGAAAAGGGGAGGGAGGGGAAAAAGGGAGGGAGGGGTACCATGCATCTACAGGACCATCTGCTTAAGAGGACGGGGAAGAACCCTGTAATTCAAATAAAACAAAACAGTAGGGTTCCGGGTGCGATGGAGCGTTTGATGTTAAGACGACATGGAAGTCCAGAGTGGAGGTCTTGAGGAGGTAATTCGGATGGTGTGTGGCAATAAGAGTCAGGTGCTGCACAGCTTGGAGTATGCCAATGCGTTCGGAAAGTCCCGGAGCAACACAATTAAGTCTGACAGGGGGCAAAAGCAAATGAAAGAGCTCAGGGATCTCCAATAAGAGCGTGTAAGAGAAGGAGAGGGTAGTCATAAACAAGGATGGAGGGGGGGGGTGACATCAAAGTCCTCCCCAGCAGAATGGGTCGAGGCAGGCAGGTGGTGGGGAGGAGGGCACATAACCCAACCCAAGCTTGACCACCATTGGGCGTATGTGAATAGGGTTAGTCAAAAGCCAATATCAAGGGAGGGTTCGATCCAACCATTACTTACGGGAGATGGTTGGTAAAATACAAAAAGGTCCGGAGGACCAAAGGGGGAGACAGGACTCACGGTTTCAGAGGTCATCCTGGATCAGAACGTTGGGAGCCAGCCATGGACGGAGCGGGAGGGGGAGAACGTCTTGGCCCCTTGACCTTTTCCCACATGCGACCCAGGAGGTTAGCAGAGAGAGGGGGGGTTGATCCAGTTGGGCTTCGGGTGTTTTTACCAGATGGTAGCAGTTGGAGAGAGTCCAGGACGGACTGTGTTTCGTCTGGCGAGGTCAGCGTGTGGCTGCGACCATTGTATGAGAAGGAGAGCTTGAAGGGGAAGCCCCAGCGGTACCGAATTTGATGCGACTGGAGAGCTGAGGTGTAAGGCTTCATCTGTCTCCTTTTCACGATCGTGGACTAGGAAAGATCCGCAAAAATTTGGTAGTGGTATCCCTGGAACGTAAGATTGGGCTTGTCCCGGGCCGCGCGAAGGAGGGTTTCCTTGGTGCGGTAATTGGTGAACTTTATAATGATGTCGCGGGGTAGTCCCTCTGATTTCTTGGGGCCAAGTGACCGGTGGATGCGGTCAAGTTCCAGCCTGTCAATGGGGATGGCTGGGACAAGCTCCTGGAACAGGGCAATGGCAATGGAGGTGAGGTCCATGACCGTTTCGGGGATGCCCCGCAAGCGTAGATTACCCCTGCGGGCCCTGTTCTCAAAATCCTCCAGGCGAAGTAGAGCTACGTCCAGTTCTTTCTTGATATCAGAGATGTCCTGCTCGTGGTTTTCTAGAACAGTAGCAGCGGCATCCATTTTGTCTTTCAGGTCATTGGTGCGGGAGCCGAGCTCCCTGATCTCTTTAGTGAGGTGGGTAGCCAGATTGGTGGTGGCTGTTGAAAGCTCTGCCTGCAGCATAATCTTGAAGCTGGAGAGGAGATCAGCATCCCGCAGTGACGGCTGCTGGAGCGGGTCCCCGCTGACAGCGGGAGACCGTTCTGGGTCCTCAGATGTGAGCTGTGAGAAGGGGTCCGGACTTGAGGCGGGGGCTTCAAACATGGCGTCCGGCGGGGAGGCCCCAGGCAGTGTGCGGTCCGCAAATCTTGAGCTGGATGCTCGCGTGGGCATCACCGTTCACTCCACTGGATGCTCGGCAGCAGCGGGACTCAGCGGGTGGTAACGGGGGACGGGGATACCCTCTTACTTGGTGTATTACGAGGCCGATGTGTCCGGGCGGTGAGGAGCGAGGCTAGGATGCAGCCATCTTCGTTCGCTGCTCACGAGCGCTCCGGTCTTGTGTCTTTTTTTTTAACCTAATTAACTATGCACAGTGAGCTAAATAACTATGCACAGTGAGCCAGGCCTATGAACACTGGATAATCCTTTAAAAGTCTGACAATAGAGTGAGAAATGAATTTGTGATGAGGCTCTCTGCAAGCAGTAGTGTGTGGCTGGTTCAAGAGTAGTGCAAAGACCACTATGGTAAATATTTGTTGTAAACTATGTATTTATATGCTTTAAAGTAGACTTATCTTTAAAACTTACAGGAAATAATACAGCACACATCAACATTTTTGGAGAAATAAAGTACCTTTTTATTTATGCATAAAAAAACCCTGCTCGCACATATGACAGGGCTACAATGCAGCAGAATAAATAGATCACAGGGAGGGTTGTTACTTGACAAAACAAGGACCTTCATAGAAGGATGACCAGTTATTATTTTAAAGAGGAACTTCAAACCACTACCATGCTTTTTTTCCCTATCCCCTCTTACCTTTTTTGCCAGGTTATCTTCAAAAAAACTTATGCCCTGTACACACGGTCGGACTTTCCGACGGAAAATGTGCGATCACAGCTTGTTGTCGGAAATTCCGACCGTGTGTGGGCTCCATCGGACTTTTTCTATCGGATTTTCTGACACACAAAGTTTGAGAGCAGGCTATAAAATTTTCCGACAACAAAATCCGATCGCAACCAATTCCGACCGTGTGTGGACAATTCCGACGCACAAAGTGCCACGCATGCTCAGAAGAAATTCCGAGACGGAACAGCTCGGTCTGGTAAAATTAGCATTCGGAATGGATATAGCACTTTCGTCAAGCTGCAATGTTTAAAATGGTTTAATACAGCGCACTCTCTTCTTCTTTATAATGTGAGAAGAATGAAGTCGTTTTGCTGCTCATATTCACACAGAGTTCTCACAAACTTCTTTCTTTATTATTTCTTGTGATTCCCTCAATATATTTTGATTTGTCACATTTGACTAAAAATCTATATATTATTTTTTTTTGTTTTGTATTTTTTTCAAGCCTGATTTTATTTTTTTTTGGTTTGTATTTTTTTCAAGGCTGATCTTTTTTTGTTTTTATTTTTGATTTTACATCCTGAATATTTTTGTGTGTGTTTTGTGTGTCAAGTTACCACAACACCATTATTATCTTGTATTATTTAATCTCAAGGAGATTGTTTGGTGTTGGTGTCTCTTGTTAATTTCATATTGTATATTTGAAATGTACCTGAATCCTTACAAACAAACTGTCCTTTTTGAAGAAAAACACACATAGGCGAGTATAATTGAAACAACCAATTTTTTATTAAGGGCTCAGAACCAAACAAAGAGGGAGGCAACGCTGGATAAACATCATAAATTGGCGAAGCCTTTGGCCCCCAGGGCAGACCTCAATTATTTTACAGCAAAATTGGTGGCCTGAGGAGTCCTTATGTATGGGAGTGCAGTCTGGTCCAGAAGTCCCAGAGATCATGAAAGCAGCAGATGACATGTATGTTCCCAGGCTGTGGTACTACAAGAGGCTGCATATTGTGCCAGACCAGACTGAACCTAGGTCATCACTCTCTGGTCTTCCTTCCACGCTTCCTTCCCGGCTGTGGCTCTGGTGTTGGAGGTGTGGCAGGAGGAGGAGTAGGAGGAGGAGGACCTGGAGGAGGAGGACTATGGGTGAGGTGACAAATGTGGGTTGCACATGTGATTTGGCCCCTCAACCCCTTATTTAGAGCTTCCAAAATTAAAAACTCACATAGGAGTCGTTGTCCCTCCTCCATCTGCATCATTTTGCATGCAGTTATGGTAGCAAAGTCCTCCTCCAAACTGTGGGGTGTTCTGAGGGCCTCAGTAGCCTTCCAAAATAGGCCTATGGCAACCTCCTCCAGGTTACTCCTCTTCCTGCCACTTTGTGTTTGAAGGCGGAGGGTAGGGACCTGGGTATCGGGCAGCCTGCTTGGCCTGAGACTTCCCTGTGTATGAAAAAGGGACATCGTTTTAGTTTTTGGTTCATCAATCACAATCATAAATTAGTACGCCAAACTAACATCTATTTAACATCATTGATTGGACAACTAGAAATCTTTAGAAGAATGCTATACCTGGCTCAAGCTGGGCTTCTCCACATGTTGCTGCCTGGAAGGCCCAGGTTGGGCATCAGAAGCCTCAGCTGGGGGGGAAGGAAGCGTGGAAGGAAGAGTGGAGAGTGCTGGCCTGGGGTCAGTCTGACCTGACAGAAAATGCAGCCTGTCATAGTACCACAGCCTGGGGACATAAATGTCATCTACAGCTCCTGATCTCTGGGAATCCTGGACCTTCTTGTACTCCCTTAGATAAGTGCTCTTCAGGCCACCAATTAGGATCTTCAAATAGGTGATGTCTGCCGTGTGGATCACAGACTTCACAAATTGCAGCAAATTATCCAGTGCTGCCTTCCTCTTTGTTTGGTTCTTATAATCAGGGTGGTTTATCTGCCACAGACAGGGCAGCTCCCTGAACATATCTATGAAGATTGGCATAAAGTCATGATCCTTCAAGATATCCATTTTAACTGCAAGACACAACACAAAACAAACCCTAAAGTCTTCTAACCTTGTGCAAATACAGGCCTTTATCTCGAAGCAGTATAGGCCCAATGTTAAATCTTACCTTCGTTATCATGATCGGCGCCTAGGTTACTCCTTCCTCCGCTCACAGATCGTACGTACTACGCACGTGTGTTACGCTTTATAGACACTGCGCATGCGTGAAACTCCACCCGCCCCTGTAGAACTCCGTCTGGGCGATGACTCCACCATCGAACATCAGGCCATTCTTCCCCACGTCCACATACAGGAACTCATAAGTAGCCGACACCACTGCCAACATCACAATACTATTGAACCCCTTATAATTATAATAGTATGACCCCGATTTGGGTGGTGGGACGATGTGGACATGTTTCCCATCAATTGCCCCTCCGCAGTTAGGAAAGTCCCACCACTGGGTAAAGTGGGAGGCCGCAGTCTGCCATTCCTGTGGGTTGGAAGGAAACTGTGGAGTCAAACAAGAAAAATAAATTAATCATTTTGCACCTAAACAGGGAAAACAGATTAGACACATTCTTGCCCAACATCAGTATAACATTTATTTTAGGGAGTTTAGAAAGACCAAGACCAAGGTATAAGGTCCACCTATCAGATTCCCCCTCCCCCCTCATGGGCCATTTCTAACATTTTAGGGGGGGGGATCTTTTGGACAGGTAACCCTCTCCACTTCATTGAGAGATGAATGACTAAATAATGTGTATTACTTTGGCCAGCCCCTCCTTACTTACACTATTGACAGCCCACTGGACAGGTAAGAAGTGTCATAATACAAAGATATAAGTACACATTTTAGCACATTTTTACATTCTGCTATTACCTATCAAGATAAGAATAGTATACAAAAACTTTAAACAGTACCATTTGAAAGTATACAGGCAGGCCCTTGCACTACATGCTTTGGGGAATTCATCCATAAATCTGACCACAAAAGAGATGGGTATAATGTGTATGGGTTTGGCAAAGTCAGCAGAGGATTGAGGATAGATAAAAAATTGGTATCAGCTGACTTAGCATTTGGGGGAAGGGAGGGTTCCAAATGATTTGGGGACCCCAAAAAAAAGCCTCTGGCACTCTGCCTGAGTTTAAAGCACAAATCACATTTTTTCACATTTTAGGGGGTATTTAGGGTAAAGCACTACTATGGAGCTGACAAAATACATTGTTAAGTGACTACATGAGGTGAATATAGGACAAGGAGAGCATGCTGGGGAGGTAAGTGAAGGCAAATATGTATGAAGGACAAAAATATTATTACATAAAAATCCAGCATGCATGAGAACAAAGGGGACATTCACAGCATATTACAAGCATGGTAATTAGGGAATGAGGAAAGAAATACAATATATTATCAAACATTAAATACAATAAAATATGATGTTAAAGGATAAAAATCTTACCTTAATATACTCCTTCTGCAGGACCTGAATGATGGCAGAACAGGTCTCTGGGATAATGATTCCCAGAGCCTGGGGGGAGATGCCTGTTGAGAACTTCAAGTCCTGCAGGCTTCTCCCCATCGCCAAGTACCGCAGGGTTACGACTAACCTCTGCTCCGGAGTGATGGCTTGCCTCATGCAGGTATCCTGCCTGCTGATATAGGGGGTCAGCAAAGCCAACAAACGGTGAAATACGGGGTCCATCATCGGGAGAGAGTTCCTGAAATCGTCAGGATTATTCTCACGGATCTCACGGAGCAAAGGCATGTGACAGAACTGGTCACGCTGGAGCAACCAATTCTTGGTCCATGCACTCCTCCCCACCCTGTTCATGGACTGGACTTGTGTCAAGGTAAGGACCCCAACACCAAGGCCCCGCACAGCACGAACTCTACGAGGAGTACGTTGACGCAACATGGCTAGAAAACAGTCAGCTGCTCAGAACGCAGTAACAGAACGCACTGAAGAACAGCAAGGCCTGTGAAGAGCGACCTGAAAAACAGCAACGAGCGGACAAGATCGCACTGAATAATCCAATACGAACTGACTGCACGCACTGAAGAGCAGATACAAACCCACAAGCACAAACTGAACAGCAGAAAACGATCTGAAAACCATGAGTCTGAAAAAGGGTGAATCGTCTCTCACCAAACTTTTACTAACACGAGATGAGCAAAAGGAGCCCAAAGGGTGCCACGCTTGGTTCAGAACTGCCCTTTTCTAGTCCCGTTGTACGTGGTGTACATCACCGCGTTCTTGGCGATCGGAAATTCCGACAACTTTGTGCGACTGTGTGTATGCAAGACAAGTTTGAACCAACATCCGTCGGAAAAAATCCATGGATTTTGTTGTTGAAATGTCCGATCAATGTCCGATCGTGTGTACGGGGCAATACTCTTGAATCCAGCATTGTCCTGCATACTGTCATCTTCTCATCCTATGTCATCAGGAGCCAGCTGCCTCATTTAGGTTCACACTGACAAGTCTGCCCTACAATCAATGTATGTCCCTGCTCCTGATGTCTCCTAGGATATGTGATGAGGATATCCCAGGAGGGTTCAGGAGCAGGGACACTTCATCCTCGCCTAGTTAAATGGAATGGAATAGAATGGAAGCAGGGGAAAGGGCCAAAATCAAACAAACATTGAGGAGAATTTGAAAATAATAAATAATTCCGCGCCAAATGAAGTAAGAAAACCTAAGTGAAGCAGCTACACCCTAAGCAAAAAATGGAAAAAATTCCATAAATGCATAAATGTGAAACAGAGGGGGGTTGGGGAGCGCTAGATAATGGACAAAAAGATAAAAAAGTGGGTACATATATATCAAAAGAAATAAAATTCAAATATAAAAATATAAATCAACCTGCCCATGTATATAAACTTAAGTGAACAAAATTCATAAACCTGAATATCAGTGAACAATAATAATTGTGCAATCGTGACATGTGACGTCAAAAAGTTATAAAATAATTATATCAGATATGAATAAGCATCAATAACAAAGTCCATCCAAAAATTGGTGTAAAATCCTGATGTAAATCTTCATAACAAAAACGTGAGCAGCAAAATCCCTTCACCATCACTGAACAAAATACACCAATGTGCTCATGGAAATGGATGTCCGCTTACCAGATGAAGTTGACCAATTTAATTAAAAAAAGGTCAAATAGGCTTTAGCAAGATATTGCTTGCTGCAAGTGAAATATACCAGACTCTTGTCCTCACATCACAGGGTCTCACGCATGGGATATAAAATAGATGGAGAGGAACCAAATATAGTGTAATACCATTTATTGAGAATAAAAGAAAAACAGAACATAGCCAAATGGCTACTCACATAGAAAGTGCCATCACCCGGCACTGAGGCTGGAAAGCGTGTCTAGGAACGAAAAATCCGATCTGTGGGAGAGATTTCCCAAATAATCACGGCAGCGGCGTGCGTTCCACCCTCGACGGACAGACGAACCACGGAGGCCGGAAGTGATGTAATTGCGTGACCAAGTACCGCCTCGACGTACGTTTCGTTTCACACGTCTTCAGGAAGCGTACTTGGTCACTATGGAGACAGTTTAAATAGAGTATCCAATTTGCATAAAGAGGAGGGGTTGAATGCTTCACAGCCTCAGCGCCGTTCATAGGACACCGTACAACCATCTC
Source organism: Lithobates clamitans (assembly GCA_037952925.1). Lineage (NCBI taxonomy): Eukaryota > Metazoa > Chordata > Amphibia > Anura > Ranidae > Lithobates > Lithobates clamitans. The sequence continues at coordinate 1,477,271 of JBBGZY010000856.1, read as the reverse complement.
AAATAGCAATTTAAACAACAAAGGTGGATTCGCTGCAGCAAAATTAATTAACAATATGAATATCTGTATATATTATTAATGATGAAAAGCCAAGTTCCAATAATGAAACTAGGATAAAGAATGATCCGCCAATGCCTAATTTGTGAAAAATAAGACAATTCAAAAAATAAATAAAATTAGATAATAAAAACTATTTTAAATATTCACCAGTCATAATGACTAGAGAAAATGCAGCCGGCTATAAAAAGAGACTAGAACCCAACAGTTGGTAAAAAAATATACTGTATATCAAAAAAATTGATTATACAATAAAAAATGATAAATAAAAAATTAATTGTTAAATAGAAAATAATAAAAAAATATATTAAAGAAATATATAAAAAATAAAAAATAAAAAATAAAAATTGATTGTATGATGGATTAATGTTGTGGATATAAATAATTTTGAATTATTAGAAAGAAAAAATTAATTGATAAAACTCAGTTAAAAAATCAGTTAAAAAATTAATTATGTCCAAATAGAAAACCAGCATAAACCTAATCATTAGTCAAAAAACAATTTAAATCCAGTTCGATATTCAGGCCCTGTGGCTGCATCGTTTGTAAACGGTACAGCCACTGGGTCTCATTCTGAGAAACAGCCTTTTTGAGATCAGTACCTCTCCAGTTGGGGGTGATCTTATCTATACCATAAAAGGTAAGTAAACGAGGGTCTCTATTGTGGACCATACGGAAGTGCCGTGATACACTATGGTTTAGATAACCTTTAGAAATATTAGCTATATGTTCGTTAATACGAACTCTCAATTTGCGGGTGGTGCGACCTACATATTGGATTGAACAGGGGCACTCCAACACATAAGTGACATAGCTGGAGTTGCATGTAATCAGAGGTTTTATGGAGAATTCTTGTCGGGTAACCTTGGAGTGAAATTTGGAAATCTTTTTCCCTGCTCTATTTGTAGTACGGCAGGCCTTGCATCTAGTACAATAATGAAAGCCCGATCCATCCAAAAAAGTAGACAGTTTTCTTGGGGGGTCGGGCACATTTGGGGCTATCATATTCCTAAGTCCTGGTGCACGTCTATAAATAAACTTTGGTTTAGGGGGGAGTAGATCCTGTAAATCTCTATCTTTACGAAGTATGGGCCAGTATTTGTGAAATATTTTTTCCACACCCCTATATTGGCGATGGAAACCTGATATGAATGGAATGTCCCCCAAAAAGGGGGCTTTTTCTTTAGGGACTAGAAGGGAATCTCTATCCATGGCCAGAACTTGATTTTTGGTTTTTAAAAGATGTTTAAGGGGATAACCCTTCTCCTGAAACCTTTGGGTAAGGATCTCAGATTGTGCATGGTAATCAGTAATATCATCACAATTTCTCCTAATGCGCATATATTGACCCTTAGGGACGGCTCCTAGCCATTGTGGATGGTGACAGCTGTTTACTGGCACAAATCCATTACGGTCAGTAGCCTTGAAAAATGTTTTGGAAACCAGCCTATTCCCTTGTTTGGTTAAAGTAAGATCTAAATAATTAATAGTATCCCAACTAAACTCGGCAGTAAACTTCAGTCCATAGGTGTTAACATTCAGACTCACCAGAAATTCCTGGAAGTCCGATATGGTGCCCTCCCACAAAAGAATGACGTCATCAATGTACCTTTTATAGTACCTTAATGATTTATTGGGTTGATGATAAATGGTTTCATGTTCCCATTTATTGAGCACTATATTTGCTACACTGGGGGCATACCTAGCCCCCATGGCAACTCCTTTGATCTGATTGTAAAACTGGTGGTGTGCCCAGAAATAATTATTCCCCATAGCCAATTTTAGTCCTTCGACTAGAAATTCAATTTGCAGTAGTTTAAGTTTTGATTGATCAATGAGTGCTAATTTAACTGCTGACAGGGCATCTTGTTGTTTGATGTTAGTATAGAGTGATTCTATATCAATAGTTACTAATAAAGTGTTTGGGGATATCGTGATGTTCTGTAGAGATTGAATAAGGGCTCGACTATCTTTCAAGTATGATCGCCCAGAGATGACTAAAGGCTGAAGATAAATGTCCAAGTACTCTCCTACACGGGAATATAGAGACCCTATCCCGCTCACTATGGGTCGGCCGGGGGGTTTTTCTTTACATTTGTGTATCTTGGGCAATATATATAGAACTGGGATACGTGGGGCTTTAGGAATAAGATAATGGGCCTCCTTTTTGTTGAGAATATGTAACTGTAAACCCTTGTTTACCCAACAAGAGAGTTGTGTTGTGAATTGTGGTGTGGGATCTGACAATAGCGGTTTATAAGTAGTAGTATCTTGTAGCAGTCTTTGAATCTCTAAATTATAGCTCTCTTTGCTAAGAACTACTACTCCTCCCCCTTTATCCGCTGGTCGGACTACTATTTGTTTGTTATCTTCTAATTTTTTAATACCTTCACGGATAGACTGATTAGTACTAGATTTGGGGATTTTTAGTGATCTTACTTCCTCCTGAACCATGCTTTTAAATACTTCAATGTGGTGATGAGTGTTTTTCTTAGGATTAAAGACTGAATTATTCTTAAGTCCACTATGCAAAAAAGTGGTCTCAATCCCTTCAGAGAGGGAAGGAACATTTGTTTGAGAAGAAAAATGCTTTTTGATATTTAATTTCCTAATAAATTTCTCTATATCAACAAATACATCAAACTTGTTGATATTTTTGCTAGGAGCAAATTTTAAACCTTGTGATAATACTAATAATTCCTCCTCTGACAAATCTACTCCAGATAGGTTAAAAATCCCTGCATTTAATTGTCCCGTTTTCTTTTTCTTTCTCCTTCTCCCTCTACTACCTCTTTTTCTGTAGGCTCTTTGAAATGTTGGGGTGTAGTGGGTGCAATTCTGTAGGGTCCTTTCCACTCCTTCCATTCCCCCCCTGGTTGATGATAATTGTGATGGTTATAATAAGGTCGGCCTCGGTAATTACCTCTATAATTACCTCTAGGGGGTCTAGATGGGTAATGGTTATATTCTTGATTATGATATTGATACTCATAATCAGATGGTCTATCTGACAAAGGCGCAAACCTATTTTGTGTAGGCACCGTATAAGGAGTTCGGTAAGAGTGGTTAGTATTATTTGGTAAGGAATAATTTTTTCCCCTCTGAGGGGGGTTGTTCCTGGGATAAGAAACTGGTTTGTTAGAGGTTCTTGCTGGAGTGGGAGGGGTTGCCCTCTTGTTAAAATCCTTGGCTAATTGATTAACAGCATTATGTATTTCCAGATCTCGTTCAACTGGAGGTACATTAGAATTGGTTGGGGTTGAATCAGTTTGCCATTTGTAAACCTGATTCTGTTCAAAGTCCTTAATATCTCTCTGGTATTTTTTAAGCTTCTTTTGCTGAATTTCAGTATCATATTTGGACAAATGTGTATGTAACTGTTGGGCTTTATCTAAAAACTCTTTGGTATCTTTGAATGGCTCCATTTTTTCCTTAAGCTCAGAAATTTTGGCTTCAAGGATGCGTCCCTTGGCTTGGCGCCTCCTCACCATCATTTGCATGAGCTTCTGCTCGCAAGCATTGAAAAATTGGAACCATTCATCTAAAAAAGTAGGATCCGAAACTCCATCATTGGGATTTACATCCCACCGTAATCTTCTGGGTGTGAGATTTTTTTCAATGTATAAGTCAAAGGAGGCTATGTCCCACCACAGCCTAACCTGTTTTTCCATATCAGATTGTAATTGTTTAAAGCCTATTTCAAGATCTAAATTGGGGCTAGGTGGTTTTTGAAAAATTTCTTCAATATTAATCTGACGCCCTTTCATAAAGTTAAAGACATCCATGGCTGCGTGAATAAATTCAAAGGACAACAAAAATTATTTTTAGCCTTAGAACCAGAACAGTGAAAATAATAAATAATTCCGCGCCAAATGAAGTAAGAAAACCTAAGTGAAGCAGCTACACCCTAAGCAAAAAATGGAAAAAATTCCATAAATGCATAAATGTGAAACAGAGGGGGGTTGGGGAGCGCTAGATAATGGACAAAAAGATAAAAAAGTGGGTACATATATATCAAAAGAAATAAAATTCAAATATAAAAATATAAATCAACCTGCCCATGTATATAAACTTAAGTGAACAAAATTCATAAACCTGAATATCAGTGAACAATAATAATTGTGCAATCGTGACATGTGACGTCAAAAAGTTATAAAATAATTATATCAGATATGAATAAGCATCAATAACAAAGTCCATCCAAAAATTTGGTGTAAAATCCTGATGTAAATCTTCATAACAAAAACGTGAGCAGCAAAATCCCTTCACCATCACTGAACAAAATACACCAATGTGCTCATGGAAATGGATGTCCGCTTACCAGATGAAGTTGACCAATTTAATTAAAAAAAGGTCAAATAGGCTTTAGCAAGATATGGCTTGCTGCAAGTGAAATATACCAGACTCTTGTCCTCACATCACAGGGTCTCACGCATGGGATATAAAATAGATGGAGAGGAACCAAATATAGTGTAATACCATTTATTGAGAATAAAAGAAAAACAGAACATAGCCAAATGGCTACTCACATAGAAAGTGCCATCACCCGGCACTGAGGCTGGAAAGCGTGTCTAGGAACGAAAAATCCGATCTGTGGGAGAGATTTCCCAAATAATCACGGCAGCGGCGTGCGTTCCACCCTCGACGGACAGACGAACCACGGAGGCCGGAAGTGATGTAATTGCGTGACCAAGTACCGCCTCGACGTACGTTTCGTTTCACACGTCTTCAGGAAGCGTACTTGGTCACTATGGAGACAGTTTAAATAGAGTATCCAATTTGCATAAAGAGGAGGGGTTGAATGCTTCACAGCCTCAGCGCCGTTCATAGGACACCGTACAACCATCTCAAATAGCAATTTAAACAACAAAGGTGGATTCGCTGCAGCAAAATTAATTAACAATATGAATATCTGTATATATTATTAATGATGAAAAGCCAAGTTCCAATAATGAAACTAGGATAAAGAATGATCCGCCAATGCCTAATTTGTGAAAAATAAGACAATTCAAAAAATAAATAAAATTAGATAATAAAAACTATTTTAAATATTCACCAGTCATAATGACTAGAGAAAATGCAGCCGGCTATAAAAAGAGACTAGAACCCAACAGTTGGTAAAAAAATATACTGTATATCAAAAAAATTGATTATACAATAAAAAAAAATGATAAATAAAAAATTAATTGTTAAATAGAAAATAATAAAAAAATATATTAAAGAAATATATAAAAAATAAAAAATAAAAAATAAAAATTGATTGTATGATGGATTAATGTTGTGGATATAAATAATTTTGAATTATTAGAAAGAAAAAATTAATTGATAAAACTCAGTTAAAAAATCAGTTAAAAAATTAATTATGTCCAAATAGAAAACCAGCATAAACCTAATCATTAGTCAAAAAACAATTTAAATCCAGTTCGATATTCAGGCCCTGTGGCTGCATCGTTTGTAAACGGTACAGCCACTGGGTCTCATTCTGAGAAACAGCCTTTTTGAGATCAGTACCTCTCCAGTTGGGGGTGATCTTATCTATACCATAAAAGGTAAGTAAACGAGGGTCTCTATTGTGGACCATACGGAAGTGCCGTGATACACTATGGTTTAGATAACCTTTAGAAATATTAGCTATATGTTCGTTAATACGAACTCTCAATTTGCGGGTGGTGCGACCTACATATTGGATTGAACAGGGGCACTCCAACACATAAGTGACATAGCTGGAGTTGCATGTAATCAGAGGTTTTATGGAGAATTCTTGTCGGGTAACCTTGGAGTGAAATTTGGAAATCTTTTTCCCTGCTCTATTTGTAGTACGGCAGGCCTTGCATCTAGTACAATAATGAAAGCCCGATCCATCCAAAAAAGTAGACAGTTTTCTTGGGGGGTCGGGCACATTTGGGGCTATCATATTCCTAAGTCCTGGTGCACGTCTATAAATAAACTTTGGTTTAGGGGGGAGTAGATCCTGTAAATCTCTATCTTTACGAAGTATGGGCCAGTATTTGTGAAATATTTTTTCCACACCCCTATATTGGCGATGGAAACCTGATATGAATGGAATGTCCCCCAAAAAGGGGGCTTTTTCTTTAGGGACTAGAAGGGAATCTCTATCCATGGCCAGAACTTGATTTTTGGTTTTTAAAAGATGTTTAAGGGGATAACCCTTCTCCTGAAACCTTTGGGTAAGGATCTCAGATTGTGCATGGTAATCAGTAATATCATCACAATTTCTCCTAATGCGCATATATTGACCCTTAGGGACGGCTCCTAGCCATTGTGGATGGTGACAGCTGTTTACTGGCACAAATCCATTACGGTCAGTAGCCTTGAAAAATGTTTTGGAAACCAGCCTATTCCCTTGTTTGGTTAAAGTAAGATCTAAATAATTAATAGTATCCCAACTAAACTCGGCAGTAAACTTCAGTCCATAGGTGTTAACATTCAGACTCACCAGAAATTCCTGGAAGTCCGATATGGTGCCCTCCCACAAAAGAATGACGTCATCAATGTACCTTTTATAGTACCTTAATGATTTATTGGGTTGATGATAAATGGTTTCATGTTCCCATTTATTGAGCACTATATTTGCTACACTGGGGGCATACCTAGCCCCCATGGCAACTCCTTTGATCTGATTGTAAAACTGGTGGTGTGCCCAGAAATAATTATTCCCCATAGCCAATTTTAGTCCTTCGACTAGAAATTCAATTTGCAGTAGTTTAAGTTTTGATTGATCAATGAGTGCTAATTTAACTGCTGACAGGGCATCTTGTTGTTTGATGTTAGTATAGAGTGATTCTATATCAATAGTTACTAATAAAGTGTTTGGGGATATCGTGATGTTCTGTAGAGATTGAATAAGGGCTCGACTATCTTTCAAGTATGATCGCCCAGAGATGACTAAAGGCTGAAGATAAATGTCCAAGTACTCTCCTACACGGGAATATAGAGACCCTATCCCGCTCACTATGGGTCGGCCGGGGGGTTTTTCTTTACATTTGTGTATCTTGGGCAATATATATAGAACTGGGATACGTGGGGCTTTAGGAATAAGATAATGGGCCTCCTTTTTGTTGAGAATATGTAACTGTAAACCCTTGTTTACCCAACAAGAGAGTTGTGTTGTGAATTGTGGTGTGGGATCTGACAATAGCGGTTTATAAGTAGTAGTATCTTGTAGCAGTCTTTGAATCTCTAAATTATAGCTCTCTTTGCTAAGAACTACTACTCCTCCCCCTTTATCCGCTGGTCGGACTACTATTTGTTTGTTATCTTCTAATTTTTTAATACCTTCACGGATAGACTGATTAGTACTAGATTTGGGGATTTTTAGTGATCTTACTTCCTCCTGAACCATGCTTTTAAATACTTCAATGTGGTGATGAGTGTTTTTCTTAGGATTAAAGACTGAATTATTCTTAAGTCCACTATGCAAAAAAGTGGTCTCAATCCCTTCAGAGAGGGAAGGAACATTTGTTTGAGAAGAAAAATGCTTTTTGATATTTAATTTCCTAATAAATTTCTCTATATCAACAAATACATCAAACTTGTTGATATTTTTGCTAGGAGCAAATTTTAAACCTTGTGATAATACTAATAATTCCTCCTCTGACAAATCTACTCCAGATAGGTTAAAAATCCCTGCATTTAATTGTCCCGTTTTCTTTTTCTTTCTCCTTCTCCCTCTACTACCTCTTTTTCTGTAGGCTCTTTGAAATGTTGGGGTGTAGTGGGTGCAATTCTGTAGGGTCCTTTCCACTCCTTCCATTCCCCCCCTGGTTGATGATAATTGTGATGGTTATAATAAGGTCGGCCTCGGTAATTACCTCTATAATTACCTCTAGGGGGTCTAGATGGGTAATGGTTATATTCTTGATTATGATATTGATACTCATAATCAGATGGTCTATCTGACAAAGGCGCAAACCTATTTTGTGTAGGCACCGTATAAGGAGTTGGGTAAGAGTGGTTAGTATTATTTGGTAAGGAATAATTTTTTCCCCTCTGAGGGGGGTTGTTCCTGGGATAAGAAACTGGTTTGTTAGAGGTTCTTGCTGGAGTGGGAGGGGTTGCCCTCTTGTTAAAATCCTTGGCTAATTGATTAACAGCATTATGTATTTCCAGATCTCGTTCAACTGGAGGTACATTAGAATTGGTTGGGGTTGAATCAGTTTGCCATTTGTAAACCTGATTCTGTTCAAAGTCCTTAATATCTCTCTGGTATTTTTTAAGCTTCTTTTGCTGAATTTCAGTATCATATTTGGACAAATGTGTATGTAACTGTTGGGCTTTATCTAAAAACTCTTTGGTATCTTTGAATGGCTCCATTTTTTCCTTAAGCTCAGAAATTTTGGCTTCAAGGATGCGTCCCTTGGCTTGGCGCCTCCTCACCATCATTTGCATGAGCTTCTGCTCGCAAGCATTGAAAAATTGGAACCATTCATCTAAAAAAGTAGGATCCGAAACTCCATCATTGGGATTTACATCCCACCGTAATCTTCTGGGTGTGAGATTTTTTTCAATGTATAAGTCAAAGGAGGCTATGTCCCACCACAGCCTAACCTGTTTTTCCATATCAGATTGTAATTGTTTAAAGCCTATTTCAAGATCTAAATTGGGGCTAGGTGGTTTTTGAAAAATTTCTTCAATATTAATCTGACGCCCTTTCATAAAGTTAAAGACATCCATGGCTGCGTGAATAAATTCAAAGGACAACAAAAATTATTTTTAGCCTTAGAACCAGAACAGTGAAAATAATAAATAATTCCGCGCCAAATGAAGTAAGAAAACCTAAGTGAAGCAGCTACACCCTAAGCAAAAAATGGAAAAAATTCCATAAATGCATAAATGTGAAACTGAGGGGGGTTGGGGAGCGCTAGATAATGGAGCCGTCCCTAAGGGTCAATATATGCGCATTAGGAGAAATTGTGATGATATTACTGATTACCATGCACAATCTGAGATCCTTACCCAAAGGTTTCAGGAGAAGGGTTATCCCCTTAAACATCTTTTAAAAACCAAAAATCAAGTTCTGGCCATGGATAGAGATTCCCTTCTAGTCCCTAAAGAAAAAGCCCCCTTTTTGGGGGACATTCCATTCATATCAGGTTTCCATCGCCAATATAGGGGTGTGGAAAAAATATTTCACAAATACTGGCCCATACTTCGTAAAGATAGAGATTTACAGGATCTACTCCCCCCTAAACCAAAGTTTATTTATAGACGTGCACCAGGACTTAGGAATATGATAGCCCCAAATGTGCCCGACCCCCCAAGAAAACTGTCTACTTTTTTGGATGGATCGGGCTTTCATTATTGTACTAGATGCAAGGCCTGCCGTACTACAAATAGAGCAGGGAAAAAGATTTCCAAATTTCACTCCAAGGTTACCCGACAAGAATTCTCCATAAAACCTCTGATTACATGCAACTCCAGCTATGTCACTTATGTGTTGGAGTGCCCCTGTTCAATCCAATATGTAGGTCGCACCACCCGCAAATTGAGAGTTCGTATTAACGAACATATAGCTAATATTTCTAAAGGTTATCTAAACCATAGTGTATCACGGCACTTCCGTATGGTCCACAATAGAGACCCTCGTTTACTTACCTTTTATGGTATAGATAAGATCACCCCCAACTGGAGAGGTACTGATCTCAAAAAGGCTGTTTCTCAGAATGAGACCCAGTGGCTGTACCGTTTACAAACGATGCAGCCACAGGGCCTGAATATCGAACTGGATTTAAATTGTTTTTTGACTAATGATTAGGTTTATGCTGGTTTTCTATTTGGACATAATTAATTTTTTAACTGATTTTTTAACTGAGTTTTATCAATTAATTTTTTCTTTCTAATAATTCAAAATTATTTATATCCACAACATTAATCCATCATACAATCAATTTTTATTTTTTATTTTTTATTTTTTATATATTTCTTTAATATATTTTTTTATTATTTTCTATTTAACAATTAATTTTTTATTTATCATTTTTTATTGTATAATCAATTTTTTTGATATACAGTATATTTTTTTACCAACTGTTGGGTTCTAGTCTCTTTTTATAGCCGGCTGCATTTTCTCTAGTCATTATGACTGGTGAATATTTAAAATAGTTTTTATTATCTAATTTTATTTATTTTTTGAATTGTCTTATTTTTCACAAATTAGGCATTGGCGGATCATTCTTTATCCTAGTTTCATTATTGGAACTTGGCTTTTCATCATTAATAATATATACAGATATTCATATTGTTAATTAATTTTGCTGCAGCGAATCCACCTTTGTTGTTTAAATTGCTATTTGAGATGGTTGTACGGTGTCCTATGAACGGCGCTGAGGCTGTGAAGCATTCAACCCCTCCTCTTTATGCAAATTGGATACTCTATTTAAACTGTCTCCATAGTGACCAAGTACGCTTCCTGAAGACGTGTGAAACGAAACGTACGTCGAGGCGGTACTTGGTCACGCAATTACATCACTTCCGGCCTCCGTGGTTCGTCTGTCCGTCGAGGGTGGAACGCACGCCGCTGCCGTGATTATTTGGGAAATCTCTCCCACAGATCGGATTTTTCGTTCCTAGACACGCTTTCCAGCCTCAGTGCCGGGTGATGGCACTTTCTATGTGAGTAGCCATTTGGCTATGTTCTGTTTTTCTTTTATTCTCAATAAATGGTATTACACTATATTTGGTTCCTCTCCATCTATTTTATATCCCATGCGTGAGACCCTGTGATGTGAGGACAAGAGTCTGGTATATTTCACTTGCAGCAAGCAATATCTTGCTAAAGCCTATTTGACCTTTTTTTAATTAAATTGGTCAACTTCATCTGGTAAGCGGACATCCATTTCCATGAGCACATTGGTGTATTTTGTTCAGTGATGGTGAAGGGATTTTGCTGCTCACGTTTTTGTTATGAAGATTTACATCAGGATTTTACACCAATTTTTGGATGGACTTTGTTATTGATGCTTATTCATATCTGATATAATTATTTTATAACTTTTTGACGTCACATGTCACGATTGCACAATTATTATTGTTCACTGATATTCAGGTTTATGAATTTTGTTCACTTAAGTTTATATACATGGGCAGGTTGATTTATATTTTTATATTTGAATTTTATTTCTTTTGATATATATGTACCCACTTTTTTATCTTTTTGTCCATTATCTAGCGCTCCCCAACCCCCCTCTGTTTCACATTTATGCATTTATGGAATTTTTTCCATTTTTTGCTTAGGGTGTAGCTGCTTCACTTAGGTTTTCTTACTTCATTTGGCGCGGAATTATTTATTATTTTCACTGTTCTGGTTCTAAGGCTAAAAATAATTTTTGTTGTCCTTTGAATTTATTCACGCAGCCATGGATGTCTTTAACTTTATGAAAGGGCGTCAGATTAATATTGAAGAAATTTTTCAAAAACCACCTAGCCCCAATTTAGATCTTGAAATAGGCTTTAAACAATTACAATCTGATATGGAAAAACAGGTTAGGCTGTGGTGGGACATAGCCTCCTTTGACTTATACATTGAAAAAAATCTCACACCCAGAAGATTACGGTGGGATGTAAATCCCAATGATGGAGTTTCGGATCCTACTTTTTTAGATGAATGGTTCCAATTTTTCAATGCTTGCGAGCAGAAGCTCATGCAAATGATGGTGAGGAGGCGCCAAGCCAAGGGACGCATCCTTGAAGCCAAAATTTCTGAGCTTAAGGAAAAAATGGAGCCATTCAAAGATACCAAAGAGTTTTTAGATAAAGCCCAACAGTTACATACACATTTGTCCAAATATGATACTGAAATTCAGCAAAAGAAGCTTAAAAAATACCAGAGAGATATTAAGGACTTTGAACAGAATCAGGTTTACAAATGGCAAACTGATTCAACCCCAACCAATTCTAATGTACCTCCAGTTGAACGAGATCTGGAAATACATAATGCTGTTAATCAATTAGCCAAGGATTTTAACAAGAGGGCAACCCCTCCCACTCCAGCAAGAACCTCTAACAAACCAGTTTCTTATCCCAGGAACAACCCCCCTCAGAGGGGAAAAAATTATTCCTTACCAAATAATACTAACCACTCTTACCCAACTCCTTATACGGTGCCTACACAAAATAGGTTTGCGCCTTTGTCAGATAGACCATCTGATTATGAGTATCAATATCATAATCAAGAATATAACCATTACCCATCTAGACCCCCTAGAGGTAATTATAGAGGTAATTACCGAGGCCGACCTTATTATAACCATCACAATTATCATCAACCAGGGGGGGAATGGAAGGAGTGGAAAGGACCCTACAGAATTGCACCCACTACACCCCAACATTTCAAAGAGCCTACAGAAAAAGAGGTAGTAGAGGGAGAAGGAGAAAGAAAAAGAAAACGGGACAATTAAATGCAGGGATTTTTAACCTATCTGGAGTAGATTTGTCAGAGGAGGAATTATTAGTATTATCACAAGGTTTAAAATTTGCTCCTAGCAAAAATATCAACAAGTTTGATGTATTTGTTGATATAGAGAAATTTATTAGGAAATTAAATATCAAAAAGCATTTTTCTTCTCAAACAAATGTTCCTTCCCTCTCTGAAGGGATTGAGACCACTTTTTTGCATAGTGGACTTAAGAATAATTCAGTCTTTAATCCTAAGAAAAACACTCATCACCACATTGAAGTATTTAAAAGCATGGTTCAGGAGGAAGTAAGATCACTAAAAATCCCCAAATCTAGTACTAATCAGTCTATCCGTGAAGGTATTAAAAAATTAGAAGATAACAAACAAATAGTAGTCCGACCAGCGGATAAAGGGGGAGGAGTAGTAGTTCTTAGCAAAGAGAGCTATAATTTAGAGATTCAAAGACTGCTACAAGATACTACTACTTATAAACCGCTATTGTCAGATCCCACACCACAATTCACAACACAACTCTCTTGTTGGGTAAACAAGGGTTTACAGTTACATATTCTCAACAAAAAGGAGGCCCATTATCTTATTCCTAAAGCCCCACGTATCCCAGTTCTATATATATTGCCCAAGATACACAAATGTAAAGAAAAACCCCCCGGCCGACCCATAGTGAGCGGGATAGGGTCTCTATATTCCCGTGTAGGAGAGTACTTGGACATTTATCTTCAGCCTTTAGTCATCTCTGGGCGATCATACTTGAAAGATAGTCGAGCCCTTATTCAATCTCTACAGAACATCACGATATCCCCAAACACTTTATTAGTAACTATTGATATAGAATCACTCTATACTAACATCAAACAACAAGATGCCCTGTCAGCAGTTAAATTAGCACTCATTGATCAATCAAAACTTAAACTACTGCAAATTGAATTTCTAGTCGAAGGACTAAAATTGGCTATGGGGAATAATTATTTCTGGGCACACCACCAGTTTTACAATCAGATCAAAGGAGTTGCCATGGGGGCTAGGTATGCCCCCAGTGTAGCAAATATAGTGCTCAATAAATGGGAACATGAAACCATTTATCATCAACCCAATAAATCATTAAGGTACTATAAAAGGTACATTGATGACGTCATTCTTTTGTGGGAGGGCACCATATCGGACTTCCAGGAATTTCTGGTGAGTCTGAATGTTAACACCTATGGACTGAAGTTTACTGCCGAGTTTAGTTGGGATACTATTAATTATTTAGATCTTACTTTAACCAAACAAGGGAATAGGCTGGTTTCCAAAACATTTTTCAAGGCTACTGACCGTAATGGATTTGTGCCAGTAAACAGCTGTCACCATCCACAATGGCTAGGAGCCGTCCCTAAGGGTCAATATATGCGCATTAGGAGAAATTGTGATGATATTACTGATTACCATGCACAATCTGAGATCCTTACCCAAAGGTTTCAGGAGAAGGGTTATCCCCTTAAACATCTTTTAAAAACCAAAAATCAAGTTCTGGCCATGGATAGAGATTCCCTTCTAGTCCCTAAAGAAAAAGCCCCCTTTTTGGGGGACATTCCATTCATATCAGGTTTCCATCGCCAATATAGGGGTGTGGAAAAAATATTTCACAAATACTGGCCCATACTTCGTAAAGATAGAGATTTACAGGATCTACTCCCCCCTAAACCAAAGTTTATTTATAGACGTGCACCAGGACTTAGGAATATGATAGCCCCAAATGTGCCCGACCCCCCAAGAAAACTGTCTACTTTTTTGGATGGATCGGGCTTTCATTATTGTACTAGATGCAAGGCCTGCCGTACTACAAATAGAGCAGGGAAAAAGATTTCCAAATTTCACTCCAAGGTTACCCGACAAGAATTCTCCATAAAACCTCTGATTACATGCAACTCCAGCTATGTCACTTATGTGTTGGAGTGCCCCTGTTCAATCCAATATGTAGGTCGCACCACCCGCAAATTGAGAGTTCGTATTAACGAACATATAGCTAATATTTCTAAAGGTTATCTAAACCATAGTGTATCACGGCACTTCCGTATGGTCCACAATAGAGACCCTCGTTTACTTACCTTTTATGGTATAGATAAGATCACCCCCAACTGGAGAGGTACTGATCTCAAAAAGGCTGTTTCTCAGAATGAGACCCAGTGGCTGTACCGTTTACAAACGATGCAGCCACAGGGCCTGAATATCGAACTGGATTTAAATTGTTTTTTGACTAATGATTAGGTTTATGCTGGTTTTCTATTTGGACATAATTAATTTTTTAACTGATTTTTTAACTGAGTTTTATCAATTAATTTTTTCTTTCTAATAATTCAAAATTATTTATATCCACAACATTAATCCATCATACAATCAATTTTTATTTTTTATTTTTTATTTTTTATATATTTCTTTAATATATTTTTTTATTATTTTCTATTTAACAATTAATTTTTTATTTATCATTTTTTATTGTATAATCAATTTTTTTGATATACAGTATATTTTTTTACCAACTGTTGGGTTCTAGTCTCTTTTTATAGCCGGCTGCATTTTCTCTAGTCATTATGACTGGTGAATATTTAAAATAGTTTTTATTATCTAATTTTATTTATTTTTTGAATTGTCTTATTTTTCACAAATTAGGCATTGGCGGATCATTCTTTATCCTAGTTTCATTATTGGAACTTGGCTTTTCATCATTAATAATATATACAGATATTCATATTGTTAATTAATTTTGCTGCAGCGAATCCACCTTTGTTGTTTAAATTGCTATTTGAGATGGTTGTACGGTGTCCTATGAACGGCGCTGAGGCTGTGAAGCATTCAACCCCTCCTCTTTATGCAAATTGGATACTCTATTTAAACTGTCTCCATAGTGACCAAGTACGCTTCCTGAAGACGTGTGAAACGAAACGTACGTCGAGGCGGTACTTGGTCACGCAATTACATCACTTCCGGCCTCCGTGGTTCGTCTGTCCGTCGAGGGTGGAACGCACGCCGCTGCCGTGATTATTTGGGAAATCTCTCCCACAGATCGGATTTTTCGTTCCTAGACACGCTTTCCAGCCTCAGTGCCGGGTGATGGCACTTTCTATGTGAGTAGCCATTTGGCTATGTTCTGTTTTTCTTTTATTCTCAATAAATGGTATTACACTATATTTGGTTCCTCTCCATCTATTTTATATCCCATGCGTGAGACCCTGTGATGTGAGGACAAGAGTCTGGTATATTTCACTTGCAGCAAGCAATATCTTGCTAAAGCCTATTTGACCTTTTTTTAATTAAATTGGTCAACTTCATCTGGTAAGCGGACATCCATTTCCATGAGCACATTGGTGTATTTTGTTCAGTGATGGTGAAGGGATTTTGCTGCTCACGTTTTTGTTATGAAGATTTACATCAGGATTTTACACCAATTTTTGGATGGACTTTGTTATTGATGCTTATTCATATCTGATATAATTATTTTATAACTTTTTGACGTCACATGTCACGATTGCACAATTATTATTGTTCACTGATATTCAGGTTTATGAATTTTGTTCACTTAAGTTTATATACATGGGCAGGTTGATTTATATTTTTATATTTGAATTTTATTTCTTTTGATATATATGTACCCACTTTTTTATCTTTTTGTCCATTATCTAGCGCTCCCCAACCCCCCTCTGTTTCACATTTATGCATTTATGGAATTTTTTCCATTTTTTGCTTAGGGTGTAGCTGCTTCACTTAGGTTTTCTTACTTCATTTGGCACGGAATTATTTATTATTTTCACTGTTCTGGTTCTAAGGCTAAAAATAATTTTTGTTGTCCTTTGAATTTATTCACGCAGCCATGGATGTCTTTAACTTTATGAAAGGGCGTCAGATTAATATTGAAGAAATTTTTCAAAAACCACCTAGCCCCAATTTAGATCTTGAAATAGGCTTTAAACAATTACAATCTGATATGGAAAAACAGGTTAGGCTGTGGTGGGACATAGCCTCCTTTGACTTATACATTGAAAAAAATCTCACACCCAGAAGATTACGGTGGGATGTAAATCCCAATGATGGAGTTTCGGATCCTACTTTTTTAGATGAATGGTTCCAATTTTTCAATGCTTGCGAGCAGAAGCTCATGCAAATGATGGTGAGGAGGCGCCAAGCCAAGGGACGCATCCTTGAAGCCAAAATTTCTGAGCTTAAGGAAAAAATGGAGCCATTCAAAGATACCAAAGAGTTTTTAGATAAAGCCCAACAGTTACATACACATTTGTCCAAATATGATACTGAAATTCAGCAAAAGAAGCTTAAAAAATACCAGAGAGATATTAAGGACTTTGAACAGAATCAGGTTTACAAATGGCAAACTGATTCAACCCCAACCAATTCTAATGTACCTCCAGTTGAACGAGATCTGGAAATACATAATGCTGTTAATCAATTAGCCAAGGATTTTAACAAGAGGGCAACCCCTCCCACTCCAGCAAGAACCTCTAACAAACCAGTTTCTTATCCCAGGAACAACCCCCCTCAGAGGGGAAAAAATTATTCCTTACCAAATAATACTAACCACTCTTACCCAACTCCTTATACGGTGCCTACACAAAATAGGTTTGCGCCTTTGTCAGATAGACCATCTGATTATGAGTATCAATATCATAATCAAGAATATAACCATTACCCATCTAGACCCCCTAGAGGTAATTATAGAGGTAATTACCGAGGCCGACCTTATTATAACCATCACAATTATCATCAACCAGGGGGGGAATGGAAGGAGTGGAAAGGACCCTACAGAATTGCACCCACTACACCCCAACATTTCAAAGAGCCTACAGAAAAAGAGGTAGTAGAGGGAGAAGGAGAAAGAAAAAGAAAACGGGACAATTAAATGCAGGGATTTTTAACCTATCTGGAGTAGATTTGTCAGAGGAGGAATTATTAGTATTATCACAAGGTTTAAAATTTGCTCCTAGCAAAAATATCAACAAGTTTGATGTATTTGTTGATATAGAGAAATTTATTAGGAAATTAAATATCAAAAAGCATTTTTCTTCTCAAACAAATGTTCCTTCCCTCTCTGAAGGGATTGAGACCACTTTTTTGCATAGTGGACTTAAGAATAATTCAGTCTTTAATCCTAAGAAAAACACTCATCACCACATTGAAGTATTTAAAAGCATGGTTCAGGAGGAAGTAAGATCACTAAAAATCCCCAAATCTAGTACTAATCAGTCTATCCGTGAAGGTATTAAAAAATTAGAAGATAACAAACAAATAGTAGTCCGACCAGCGGATAAAGGGGGAGGAGTAGTAGTTCTTAGCAAAGAGAGCTATAATTTAGAGATTCAAAGACTGCTACAAGATACTACTACTTATAAACCGCTATTGTCAGATCCCACACCACAATTCACAACACAACTCTCTTGTTGGGTAAACAAGGGTTTACAGTTACATATTCTCAACAAAAAGGAGGCCCATTATCTTATTCCTAAAGCCCCACGTATCCCAGTTCTATATATATTGCCCAAGATACACAAATGTAAAGAAAAACCCCCCGGCCGACCCATAGTGAGCGGGATAGGGTCTCTATATTCCCGTGTAGGAGAGTACTTGGACATTTATCTTCAGCCTTTAGTCATCTCTGGGCGATCATACTTGAAAGATAGTCGAGCCCTTATTCAATCTCTACAGAACATCACGATATCCCCAAACACTTTATTAGTAACTATTGATATAGAATCACTCTATACTAACATCAAACAACAAGATGCCCTGTCAGCAGTTAAATTAGCACTCATTGATCAATCAAAACTTAAACTACTGCAAATTGAATTTCTAGTCGAAGGACTAAAATTGGCTATGGGGAATAATTATTTCTGGGCACACCACCAGTTTTACAATCAGATCAAAGGAGTTGCCATGGGGGCTAGGTATGCCCCCAGTGTAGCAAATATAGTGCTCAATAAATGGGAACATGAAACCATTTATCATCAACCCAATAAATCATTAAGGTACTATAAAAGGTACATTGATGACGTCATTCTTTTGTGGGAGGGCACCATATCGGACTTCCAGGAATTTCTGGTGAGTCTGAATGTTAACACCTATGGACTGAAGTTTACTGCCGAGTTTAGTTGGGATACTATTAATTATTTAGATCTTACTTTAACCAAACAAGGGAATAGGCTGGTTTCCAAAACATTTTTCAAGGCTACTGACCGTAATGGATTTGTGCCAGTAAACAGCTGTCACCATCCACAATGGCTAGGAGCCGTCCCTAAGGGTCAATATATGCGCATTAGGAGAAATTGTGATGATATTACTGATTACCATGCACAATCTGAGATCCTTACCCAAAGGTTTCAGGAGAAGGGTTATCCCCTTAAACATCTTTTAAAAACCAAAAATCAAGTTCTGGCCATGGATAGAGATTCCCTTCTAGTCCCTAAAGAAAAAGCCCCCTTTTTGGGGGACATTCCATTCATATCAGGTTTCCATCGCCAATATAGGGGTGTGGAAAAAATATTTCACAAATACTGGCCCATACTTCGTAAAGATAGAGATTTACAGGATCTACTCCCCCCTAAACCAAAGTTTATTTATAGACGTGCACCAGGACTTAGGAATATGATAGCCCCAAATGTGCCCGACCCCCCAAGAAAACTGTCTACTTTTTTGGATGGATCGGGCTTTCATTATTGTACTAGATGCAAGGCCTGCCGTACTACAAATAGAGCAGGGAAAAAGATTTCCAAATTTCACTCCAAGGTTACCCGACAAGAATTCTCCATAAAACCTCTGATTACATGCAACTCCAGCTATGTCACTTATGTGTTGGAGTGCCCCTGTTCAATCCAATATGTAGGTCGCACCACCCGCAAATTGAGAGTTCGTATTAACGAACATATAGCTAATATTTCTAAAGGTTATCTAAACCATAGTGTATCACGGCACTTCCGTATGGTCCACAATAGAGACCCTCGTTTACTTACCTTTTATGGTATAGATAAGATCACCCCCAACTGGAGAGGTACTGATCTCAAAAAGGCTGTTTCTCAGAATGAGACCCAGTGGCTGTACCGTTTACAAACGATGCAGCCACAGGGCCTGAATATCGAACTGGATTTAAATTGTTTTTTGACTAATGATTAGGTTTATGCTGGTTTTCTATTTGGACATAATTAATTTTTTAACTGATTTTTTAACTGAGTTTTATCAATTAATTTTTTCTTTCTAATAATTCAAAATTATTTATATCCACAACATTAATCCATCATACAATCAATTTTTATTTTTTATTTTTTATTTTTTATATATTTCTTTAATATATTTTTTTATTATTTTCTATTTAACAATTAATTTTTTATTTATCATTTTTTATTGTATAATCAATTTTTTTGATATACAGTATATTTTTTTACCAACTGTTGGGTTCTAGTCTCTTTTTATAGCCGGCTGCATTTTCTCTAGTCATTATGACTGGTGAATATTTAAAATAATTTTTATTATCTAATTTTATTTATTTTTTGAATTGTCTTATTTTTCACAAATTAGGCATTGGCGGATCATTCTTTATCCTAGTTTCATTATTGGAACTTGGCTTTTCATCATTAATAATATATACAGATATTCATATTGTTAATTAATTTTGCTGCAGCGAATCCACCTTTGTTGTTTAAATTGCTATTTGAGATGGTTGTACGGTGTCCTATGAACGGCGCTGAGGCTGTGAAGCATTCAACCCCTCCTCTTTATGCAAATTGGATACTCTATTTAAACTGTCTCCATAGTGACCAAGTACGCTTCCTGAAGACGTGTGAAACGAAACGTACGTCGAGGCGGTACTTGGTCACGCAATTACATCACTTCCGGCCTCCGTGGTTCGTCTGTCCGTCGAGGGTGGAACGCACGCCGCTGCCGTGATTATTTGGGAAATCTCTCCCACAGATCGGATTTTTCGTTCCTAGACACGCTTTCCAGCCTCAGTGCCGGGTGATGGCACTTTCTATGTGAGTAGCCATTTGGCTATGTTCTGTTTTTCTTTTATTCTCAATAAATGGTATTACACTATATTTGGTTCCTCTCCATCTATTTTATATCCCATGCGTGAGACCCTGTGATGTGAGGACAAGAGTCTGGTATATTTCACTTGCAGCAAGCAATATCTTGCTAAAGCCTATTTGACCTTTTTTTAATTAAATTGGTCAACTTCATCTGGTAAGCGGACATCCATTTCCATGAGCACATTGGTGTATTTTGTTCAGTGATGGTGAAGGGATTTTGCTGCTCACGTTTTTGTTATGAAGATTTACATCAGGATTTTACACCAATTTTTGGATGGACTTTGTTATTGATGCTTATTCATATCTGATATAATTATTTTATAACTTTTTGACGTCACATGTCACGATTGCACAATTATTATTGTTCACTGATATTCAGGTTTATGAATTTTGTTCACTTAAGTTTATATACATGGGCAGGTTGATTTATATTTTTATATTTGAATTTTATTTCTTTTGATATATATGTACCCACTTTTTTATCTTTTTGTCCATTATCTAGCGCTCCCCAACCCCCCTCTGTTTCACATTGAGGAGAATTTATCAAAACTGAAGAATCCAGAGCAGTTGTGTATGGAAGTTAATCAACTTCTATCTTTCTTTTTTAAAGCTTAAATCCCAACCTGAAAATTTGCTCTTCCAGTTGGGCTGCATGTGAACTGCAATGGTTAGCAGCTTGTTAAGGTCTAGAGGGCATGTAAAAGTAAATTTACTTAGCCAATACTTTGCATTCCTAGATCTGTACCCCCAATAAACTCCGCGATGCTTTAGATGTCTAAGATCCTGGTGTTTTTTAAGACCAAGGCAGACTACACAGTGCTGCATTGGACATGATAATACTGAGGGACAGTTCACTGCTGGACAGTGGCAGCTGGTGCTCAAAATTTTTAGAGGAGGCGCAAACAAACTGAAAAGTACTGAAAAAAAAAACCCATCAATTGCACCCTCACTGTGCTCATCAAATGCAGCCACTATGCCATCAATTGCAGTCATTGTGCCCATCAAATGCAGCCACTGTGCCATCAAATGCAATCACTGTGCCCCATCAAATGCAGCCACTTGTGCCATGAAATGCAACAATTGTGCCCATCAAATGCAGCCACTGTGCCCCATCAAATGCAGCCACTGTGCCCCATCAAATGCAGCCACTTGTGCCCATCATATGCAGCCACTTGTGCCCCATCAAATGCAGCCACTGTGCCATCAGTTGCAGCCATTGTGCCCCATACATTGCAGCCACTTGTGCCCCATCAAATGCAGCCACTGTGACTCCTGCCCGCCCGCTGTCTGACCGGCACTTACCCTATCTTGGTGGCAGGTCAGGCAGCGGGTGATGGCGGTGAGCTGTGTGGGACAAGCAGCAGGTCCTCCATGCTGTCTTCCATACTTCCCTGCATCTTTTCTTCCATTCTGCTAGGCGTCCAATAGGATCTCCTCTGCCTTCAGCCAATCAGGTGACGGGTGTTAGACCCGCGCTTCCTGATTGGTGGAGAGGCGGTTCAGTGTTAGAAAAGCAAATATTAGTTTGCTTTTCTAACACAAAATAAAAGAAAAAGAATTGCGCTTAGTGCGTGAAAGAGTCAGAAAAAATAATAAAAAAATTGTGAAAAAAAGGTCCTGCTGCTGTGCACTATAACCCCGATATGAGGGCACATAGAACAAATATGGAAATAGAGAGTGCAGCGCTGGACTTATGACAAAAGCATGAGTAATGATAAATCAATTATTCAATCAATTAATCAAAATAGTAATCCCCAGTGAATAGTTTCCAATCAAAGTAGTGATGTGTAGAAATTCAATACAGGCTCCGGGATCAATTTTCCACCGTGTAGTGCTGCCCACCACCTAATGGTAAAAATGGAGGCTTACCAAAAAACCTGTGACCGCCCTTACTCAGGGGGGTCAAAACAGGCTTAGTATAAGTGGACCATCAAGGGAATGCTCCAGGACACACTGTTAGGAAGAGACATCAACCTCCTGCATGGACGACCAGCTGGCGAAGTGCTTCACAAGGTGTTATCCCAGGATCACTTTTCATAGAGCAGTCAGGTAGTGCTTCCACAACTCCAGCAAAAAAGATTCATAAATGCCAAAAGAAGAAAGGGGGAGAGACTCCAATGGTGTCGAAAAATTTTGGCTGGTTTATTAAAATAACAAAGGTAAAAACATAAAATCTTACAGAGATGTAAAAAACGACACCACCGCCGTTTAAAGTAAGAGCGCGCATGTGCGATGCGTGTTGCGTTGTGACCCTACGGCCGTTTCGCCACAACTGACATCATCAGGGGTACGCATTGACGCACGCGCATACGCCTTATAAACCCAAGCCGCGCATTGGGAAGCGCCGCAATTGGCTTACTAAAAACGAAACCAAGCTGTGATTGGTCTCACAGGTAAAATTGCAACCTCACAAGAAAAACAATCTAGAGGGGAAAGGTGAGGAACCTGTCAGGTAAACACAGAGGCATCTCTCATTGTAGTTAAATAAAGCAGTATAAATGCAAAAGACCATAAAGGAGTATAGTCAATGCCATCTAGTGGATTTTTTAAGGTACTACCCAAAAAACTATAAAATTAAGACAGGTCGTTCTTTGCATAGAAAGTATGGTTAAATACTAATAAAGATCGGTGTTAAAACATCATACTACCAAAATATTCACTAACAGTGAAAAATATAAATAAGCAAAAAATAATTATTTGAGATCATAAGAGTGCCTGGTATAGGACCAATATATATATATATATATATATATATATATATATGAAAGGCTGAAGCCAGGCAATACCCAATACCAAAAAAAGAATAAAAAAGGAATATAAGTATACGGTATGGAATTATAAAATTAAATCATATGTGTTAATACTAAAAAGAATTAATTATAATTCTGAAAAAAAATCATGGTGTTGATAAGTTACATAGGAAGTATGGGTTACCATAACAAACATAGTCTATTCAACAGCCAGATCCAGAATCATATGCATCTGGATTAGCAGAGGTGTATTGAGGGGGACATCAACTGTTATTAATAAAACAGTTGATGTCCCACTCTATGTTCAGGCCATTAGGGGCATGAGAACCGAGCTTGTAGATCCAGTTTGTTTCTGATCTGAAGATGGTTCTCTTACCATTACTGCCACGCCAATGGGGAACATACTTTTCTATGCCAATGAAGATAGTGCCCTTAGGGTCTCTATTATGCACTAAGTCATAGTGTCTAGAGACACTATGCTTATCAAAGCCTTGTCTTATATTCGTGATATGCTCACCCAACCTAACATGCAACATCCTGATGGTTTGTCCTACATACTCCAAACCGCATGGACACCTAAGGAGGTATAAAACACACTTGGTGGTACATGTTATGAGTGACTCAATAGGGTAGGTAACACCTGTACTCTCTGATGTGAATTCAGTCAATCTCCTTTGGCGTAGTGCGTTCACTCTACAAACTTTACATCTCCTACAGGGGGAAAAGCCCTTAATATCCCCAAAAAAAGTTAAGCGCTGGGGTGGGTCAGGAACATTAGGTGCCAAAATGTGTCTGAGGCTGGTAGCGCCCCTGAATAAAACACAAGGATTGTTCGGTAATAGAGGACCAAGAATACGGTCGTTTTTAATGACCGGCCAATGTTTTTTAATGATTCTTTTAATGGCCCAATGTTGGCTGGAGTAAGTCGTAAGAAAGGCTAGTCCAAAGTCTTCTCTGTTATTGACCTGAGGGGATTTCTCCCTTAGTAGCTCCATATGATCTCTGTTCCCTACTTCTGTGATCAAGGAATCCAGGGCTGCCTTATCATAGCCTTTACTTTGAAATTTGGATTTCAAAGTTAAGGCTTCCCTCTGGAACTCTTCCAGATTAGAACAATTCCGCCTCAGGCGCAAAAATTGGCCCTTGGGGACAGCAGACAACCAAGAGTGGTGATGGCAGGAATCAAGTGGAATAAAACTATTCCTGTCGGTGGGTTTGAAAAAAGTGGATGTGGTGATACTACCATCCACAATGGTAATCAGTAGATCCAGGAAATGAATCTGGATCGAACTGGCCTCAGAGGAGAGGACTATGCTCCTATCGTTGTTATTAAGGGAAAAAAGGAAAGTGGACACAGACTCAGAGTCGCTGTCCCAAATAAATAGGACATCGTCTATGAATCTTTTCCACATGACAAGTTGAGATGGCCTGTCACGTAGAACCACATCCTCCTCCCATTTGGCCATGAAGAGATTGGCCATGCTGGGAGCAAATTTTGCTCCCATGGCCACTCCCTTTATTTGCAGGTAATGCGCACTGTTACCACTGTCACTGATACCAAAATGGTTGTGTGCCATCGAGAAATCCAATAGCTCCATCACAAAATGACATTGTGTGGTGGAGATATTGGAGTCTCGATAGAGGAAATGTTGCACCGCATCATGCCCCAACTGGTTGGATATTGATGTATAGAGCGATGCGACGTCAGCAGTCACTAACATGTACGTAGTTTTCCACTCAATTTCACTCAATAGGTTAAGGACATGTTTTGTGTCCTTAAGAAAGGAGGGGGTGTCCATCACCAGTAGTTGTAGGAAAAAATCAATATATTTCCCAACACGTGAAGTGATGGAATCTATATCACTGATGATGGGCCTCCCTGGAGGATTGACTAGGGTTTTGTGTATTTTTGGCAAAATATAAATAACTGGCAGTCAAGGGGCCAAAGGGACCAGATGTTCCTTCTCTTTTTTATCTAAAATCCCCATATTATACCCCTTGTCTATCAGAGCTCTCAACTCCCGTTTATACCCGGGTGTTGGATCTGACAGCAAAGGTAAGTAAGTGTCAGTATCGGAAAGGATTCTCAACATCTCGTTATTGTAGGAGTCCTTGTCTGGGATGACAAAACACCGCCCTTGTCAGCGGGGCGTATGATAATGTCTCTCCTTTTACACAAAGTCTCCACTCCAATTCTGATGTCATGTTGGGATTGCACTGTTTTCATTCTTAAGTTAGTCAGATCATTCAGCACTAAATCCCGAAATATAGTGACATTTGGTGCTAAATTCCCTGGAGGATTGAAGAGCGAGGCATTCGACAAGCCAGAGTGAACCACCGCAGATGCCTCTCTAGTGAGCTGTGTAGACGGATTACTCAGAATATACCTTTTAATGTTAAGTTTACATGTATATTTCTGTACGTCTATAAACGTTTGGAATTTATTTAAATTCCGAGGTGGAACAAACTTCAGGCCTTTATTGAGAGTGGAGCGTTCTTCATTAGAGAGTTCTTTAGTGCTCAAGTTTATGATGCCATTTATGTCTATAATCTCCTTCTTTTTTGGGTGAAGCTTCCCCCCCCCTCGGCACCCTCTCTTGCGTCGCTATTTTGTTTTTTCTTCCTCTGCCTGCCATCTGAAAATCCCGTCTATAACGGTTATCTTCAATATGTTGGGTTTGGGGGGGACAAAAAGTGTTGTGATTTCCACTCGAACCAAACGCTGACTCATCCGTGACATTTAACAGAGGAGAAAACCTATTTCCAGTGTTAATGTCAATTCCATGTTGACCTCGTTCAACATCATTGTCACGATGATCACGCCCTCTCCCATAGGTCTGCTGATCATGATAGCGGTGTTGATTACCGTGACTGTGATGGGTCTCTCGCTTACCCTGTTGTCTCCTAAGTGGAGTTGAGTGTGGTCGAGAAAAAGATCTTTTACTAGCTCCTCTCCCTCTTGGATGGTTAAAATGTCGTTGAAATCCCCTACCCCTAGAGGGGTGGGGGGAGGTGTGGTGCATATAAGATGCATCAGACCGCTTATCCTTCCGTGTCACTTGAGTTACCGGTGTAGGTTGGGGATTATTCGTACCAGTAGAAGGGGGATCAGTAGGAGAGGGTATCTGCCACTTGAAAACTAAATTATCCTTATAATCCTTCGGCATCCCTAATATATTTTCTCCTTTTCTTCTGCTTTTGCTCCATTTCTTCTTTACTCAAAATGGTTTCTAAAGCTTCTGATATACGGATATAATCCTGATCATCTTTGAAGGGGATTATTTTACTTCTAATGCTGTTAATCTCCAAATCCAACATTGTTAGTCTACGTTTCTTCTTAGCAACCAAGAATTGGAGAAAACCAACCCCCGCTTCGTTAAAATATTTAAACCATTCCCCTAATTCGTTGTCTTCTTTTTGGGGGTTAACCTCCCACCTTAAGCTCCTAGGAACCATATTTTCTTTTACGTATTCCTCTAGGTATGCTATACCCCATCTAACATGTACTTTAGTGATGGTAAGGTTTTTTAATCTGAGGAAACATCCCGCCAGATCATCCTTGAGATCATCCTTGCCGTCAAAGACTCCCATGGTGTCCGTGACCACTTGAGATCTATACTCAAAAATATCCATTTTAAGGAAAACACCAGCTGCAAAATTATATATCAAAAAAGTACACAAAATAAAAGAAAAAGAATTGCGCTTAGTGCGTGAAAGAGCCAGAGGAAATAAAGTAAATAAAAATTGTGAAAAAAAGGTCCTGCTGCTGTGCTCTATAACCCCGATATGAGGGCACATAGAACAAATATGGAAATAGAGAGTGCAGCGCTGGACTTATGACAAAAGCATATGTGAGTAATGATAAATCAATTATTCAATCAATTAATCAAAATAGTAATCCCCAGTGAATAGTTTCCAATCATTGAAAGGAGATCAACAACAATTAGGTGCTCAAAATTATTAAGTATTGAAAAACAATGAATCACTAAAATAAAGTCCAAAGTAGTGATGTGTAGAAATTCAATACAAGCTCCGGGATCAATTTTCCACCGTGTAGTGCTGCCCACCACCTAATGGTAAAAATGGAGGCTTACCAGAAAGCCTGTGACCGCCCTTACTCAGGGGGGTCAAAACAGGCTTAGTAGAAGTGGACCATCAAGGGAATGCTCCAGGACACACTGTTAGGAAGAGACATCAACCTCCTGCATGGACGACCAGCTGGCGAAGTGCTTCACAAGGTGTTATCCCAGGATCGCTTTTTATAGAGCAGTCAGGTAGTGCTTCCACAACTCCAGCAAAAAAGATTCATAAATGCCAAAAGAAAAAAGGGGGAGAGACTCCAATGGTGTAGAAAACTTTCGGCTGGTTTTTTAAAATAACAAAGGTAAAAACAAAAAAACTTACAGAGATGGAAAAAAACGACACCACCGCCGTTTAAAGTAAGAGCGCGCATGCGCACTGCGTGTTGCGTTGTGACCCTACGGCCATTTCGTCACAACTGACGTCATCAGGGGTACGCATTGACGCATGCGCCTTATAAACCCAAGCCGCGCATTGGGAAGCGCCGCAATTGGCTTACTAAAAACGAAACCAAGCTTTGATTGGTCTCACAGGTATAATTGCAACCTCACAAGAAAAACAATCTAGAGGGGAAAGGGGAGTGGGACTGTAATGGGTCCCAGATGATTGACAGGAGGGAGGAAGCAGAGTGGAGCCCTTCCTGTGCCGAGGGGGAAGTGATGTCACCAGCCCAGGCACTGGAAGGGGTAGACTACGAGGGACCCCCTAGCAACAGGCATTTAGAGGTAAGTTAAAAAAATATATATCCAAATTTTTGGGGGGTTTTTTTTAGGATTTTTCATGTATTTTTTTTTTTGGGTGGAACCCCACTTTAAATAAAGCGGTATAAATGCAAAAGACCATAAAGGAGTATAGTCAATGCCATCTAGTGGATTTTTTAAGGTACTACCCAAAAACGATACAATTAAGATAGGTCGTTCTTTGCATAGAAAGTATGGTTAAACACTAATAAAGATCGGTGATCAAACATCATACTACCAAAATATTCACTAACAGTGAAAAATATAAATAAGCAAAAAATAATTATTTGAGATCATAAGAGTGCCTGGTATAGGACCAAAAAATATATACCGTATTTTCCGCACTATAAGGCGCACCTAAAAGCCTTATATTTTCCTCCAAATCAGCCGTGCGCCTTATAATCCGGTGTGCATTATATGTGCACTGAGTTAGCCCACACCCTCTGCTCCACCCTCTGCAGTCTGCATTCAGTGCTGTTATATACAGGATGTCCCCTCCTGTTCTCTGCTCCCCTTCCCTCCTCTCCCCTTTGCAGTTTGCATTTACCCCTTCTGTACACAAGAACTCACATTCCAATCCAGCCATGTGCTCTTTTTCTCTGCTCCCCCCTCCACAGTGTGCAGCACTGCTACCGTTCAGGCAGGATCTCACCTTCTGATCTGCTGCCCGCATCCATTCTCTGCTCTCTTCACGGCTCCCTCTCTGTGCTCCCTGCCTCCTCAGTCTTCTTTTTTGGCTCCCATTCTGTGCTCCTGCCTCCACAGTCTTCAATCTCAGCTCCCTTCACGGCTCCCAGCCTCCACAGTCTTCATTCTCGGCTTCCACGGCTTCAGAACTCCTGCACTCTGCATTTCTCCTGACTCCGCACACTGAGTTCTCTGAGCCAGGACTACAGAGAGGGCATCAGGCATTAATGTGCGCTGACAGTACTAACTGTCAGCGAACATTGGGAACACTTGCACTGTTCTGTAGCAAATGTAGGGTAGGGCATTTACCCCCCACGGCTTTTGTTTGCTTGTTTTTTTTTAGACCATATGTTTTAGCATGCGCCTTATAATGCGGTGCGCCTTATGTATGGTCAAGTACAGAAATAATCCCCGTAATTGAGACTGCGCCTTATAATCCAGTGCGCCTTATGGTGCGGAAAATATGGTATATATATATATATATATATATATATATATATATATATATATATATGAAAGGCTAAAGCCAGGCAATACCCAATACCAAAAAAAGAATAAAAAAGGAATATAAGTATACGGTATGGAATTATAAAATTAAATCATATGTGTTAATACTAAAAAGAATTAATTATAATTCTGAAAAAGATTCATGGTGTTGATAAGTTAAATAGGAATTATGGGTTACCATAACAAACATAGTCATTTCAACAGCCAGACAGTTTTTTCCATCTCTGTAAGATTTTATGTTTTTACCTTTGTTATTTTAATAAACCAGCCAAAAGTTTTCTACACCATTAGAGTCTCTCCCCCTTTTTTCTTTTGGCATTTATGAATCTTTTTTGCTGGAGTTGTGGAAGCACTACCTGACTGCTCTATGAAAAGCGATCCTGGGATAACACCTTGTGAAGCACTTCGCCAGCTGGTCGTCCATGCAGGAGGTTGATGTCTCTGCCTAACAGTGTGTCCTGGAGCATTCCCTTGATGGTCCACTTCTACTAAGCCTGTTTTGACCCCCCTGAGTAAGGGCGGTCACAGGCTTTCTGGTAAGCCTCCATTTTTACCATTAGTTGGTGGGCAGCACTACATGGTGGAAAATTGATCCCGGAGCCTGTATTGAATTTCTACACATCACTACTTTGGACTTTATTTTATTGATTCATTGTTTTTCAATACTTAATAATTTTGAGCACCTAATTGTTGTTGATCTCCTTTCAATGATTGGAAACTATTCACTGGGGATTACTATTTTGATTAATTGATTAATTGATTGAATAATTGATTTATCATTACTCACATATGCTTTTGTCATAAGTCCAGCTCTGCACTCTCTATTTCCATGCTTTTCTAACACACCTGGGTGGGCTCTGAGCGCCATGCTCTGCACCACCTTTTTTGAAGCCTATTAGAGTCTATGGCTCTAATCAGGTGCTTCAAAAAACACCCCCACCGCTGTAATTCAGGCGCCCCGCGTCTAAAAAGGGGCCAGACGCCTGAATAGAGGGTGGCAGCGACAGACATGGATAGATTCATGCAATGCATGAATCTATCCATTAGTCATATAGGGGTGGCGTGACAGAGGGGGCGGCGCCAGTGGGCCCTTAATGGAAACACCTCCACTGCTGCTGGAGCATGTGGGTCCGGAGGAACAAATAAGTAAAGCCTGATACACACTACTTTTTCTCATTCAACTCAGCAGGGCTGAACGAAAAAAACTGACAGCTCAGGAGGAGCCGCTGTACTAACTATGTGTACAGATCTCCCCTGCTGTGCTATTTTGTTCTGACCATTATGAGCCGATCAGCAGGCCTTTTTCGGTCATGCCCCTTGACAAAAGCTGGATGAATGGCCCAGCTTTTTTTGGACCGGCTGCAGTACACATGGGCCGAATATGGTACGGTTTCTATTGAACATTCGACGTTCGGCCCGTGTGTTCTAGGCTTAAAATGCTTACCACACAATGGAAAATCAAACTTCCAATCTTTTTAAACTATAATAGCCTGAGCCCACATTAGAAAAAATATCAACAACAGAAAACCTTTTATGAAAAAGCTACTGTTGTAGGGCTACCACAGACATATAATAATAATATATAAAAAAAATGTATGAACAAAAAAAAAAGGATAGAAGAGAACAACCAGGTGTTTTATACAAACCATTTAATAATCCATAATAAAGATACAAAACTCATAAACTAAGGTATACCTCCTTAATATTAAATCCAACAACACCCTATCTCTGAAATCCTACATTTTGCAGCTTAAACAGAAATCTTCCCAAATCAAAAAAGTTAGATTAACAAGAGCCTCCTTTATAAAAAGAAGGATGTACTTCACATACATTTAAAGGATGTTTCATGAATTAAAGCTGAGCCTCACACCGACAGTGAAGGGTTGGTTTTTCATAGCAGCCCTCTCTAGTCACACACTTTTTCAAAGATGTAATAGTACAGTGCTCACAGGTTCCTTTGTATCATAATAGATGTGTTCAGAGAGATGTTTGCCAAATGAAAAAATACAGTCATTCCAAAGCACATTATGAAGGAAAATTCAAACTTCCATTGGCGTTAATGAATATCCACAGCCATGAACTAACTTTATAGTCCCAGATTCACAACACTATAGAATCAGAAAGGAATCGACCCACAATTCTGTCATGAAATATTTGAAAGAGAAAAAAATACTCAAGGTGGATTTATCCCATAATAGATAACCCATACATTGGGGATCAGCAAGAATCAAATCATATATCCACAAACTGTAATGGAGGCCTTTCTAGTTCCTAAGATGCTGCATATCATGTGATTGATAAATATAAGCAAGGCCTCTAAAAAATGATCACACATCACAGGCTCTGGTTCTCGGGTAGCTTAATTTCATGGTATTAACAAGCAAGCACACAGTCTCAATGTACTGTATATAGAAACTAAGGATGGGTGAACGGTTCAGCCCGAGCATGATTTCGGGACGAACATTGGCTGTTCGGAAGTTCTCCGAACAACCGGATTATAAGGTCATTCAACCGTTTGTTCGGTCCGCCGAACGACCACAATGCACTGTGCCACTGCACAGTGCATTGAAAGCCCTGATTGGCAGAAGCAATGAAAGCTTTGCCCAATCAGGGCACAGAGCACTGTCAGAGTCATGATTGGACGCTGTCATGATGACTGTATCCAATCATGACTCATTGCTCTTAATCCCGACCCACACTATAAAAGTATTCTTTCCATAGCAGCCATTTGTAGTGTGATAGCGGCGTGGAGAGAGATAGAACAGGGCTTCAGTTCTATTAGACAGTTAGTGTGCTATAGTATTCTATTCTGATTCTATTGTCAATATAGAATATTAGTTTAGTGTGCATCTAGGGATAGTTCAGTATGAGTGTAGTGCGACCATTCATCTTTACATTAATGTGAATGTAGGGATAGTTCAGTCAATGTGAGTGTAGTGATTATTTAACACAGTATATTTTTTGCATTACTGCAAGTTTAACGACATATAGTTCTGTGCATTACTGCAAGTTTAACGCCGTATATTTTATTGCGTTACTGCAAGTTTAACAGCATATATTTTATTGTGTTACTGCAAGCTTAACGCTGTATATTTAATTGCGTTACTGCAAGTTTAACCTCATATAGTTCTGTGCATTACTGCAAGTTTTACGCCGTATATTTCATTGCGTTACTGCAAGTTTAACGCCATATATTTCATTGTGTTACTGTAAGTTTAATGCCATATAGTTCTGTGCGTTACTGCAAGTTTAATACTATATATTTCATTGCGTTACTGCAAGTTTAACGCCGTGTAGTTCTGTGCTTTACTGCAAGTTTAACGCTGTATATTTCATTGCGTTACTGCAAGTTTAATGCCATATAGTTCTGTGCGTTACTGCAAGTTTAGCGCTGTATATTTCATTGTGGATAGTTCAGTCAGTGTGAGTGTAGTGATCGTTTAACACAGCATATTTTTTTTTGCATTACTGCAAGTTTAACGCCATATAGTTTTGTGTGTTACTGCAAATTTAACATCATATAGTTCTGTGCATTTCTGCAAGTTTAACGCCATATAGTTCTTTGCGTTACTGCAAGTTTAGCGCTGTATATTTCATTGCGTTACTGCAAGTTTAACAGCATATATTTTATTGTGTTACTGCAAGTTTAACACTGTATATATTCATTGCGTTACTGCAAGTTTAACCTCATATAGTTCTGTGCGTTACTACTGACTGTATCCAATCATGACTCATTGCTCTTAATCCCGCCCCACACTATGAAAGTATTCTTTCCATAGCAGCCATTTGTAGTGTGATAGCGGCGTGGTGAGAGATAGAACAGGGCTCTGTTCAGTTCTATTAGACAGTTAGTGTGCTATAGTATTCTATTCTGATTCTATTGTCAGTATAGAATATTAGTTTAGTGTGCATCTAGGGATAGTTCAGTATGAGTGTAGTGTGACCATTCATCTTTACATTAGTGTGAACGTAGGGATAGTTCAGTCAGTGTGAGTGTAGTGATTGTTTAACACAGTATATTTTATTGCATTACTGCAAGTTTAACGCCATATAGTTCTGTGCAATACTGCAAGTTTAACTCTGTATATTTGATTGCATTACTGCAAGTTTTTTTCAAAACTCTTTATTACAGAATTTTTACTTGCAAATTCTTTTACATAGTTTACATTATCTTTTCTCTTTCTTTTCTTCCACAATATTAACATATATCTATTTTCATACCCATTCACTCTTACAACTCATTCTTCCCTCCCATCCATCTTATGGTCACTAATACCTTCCCCTTTTTACTCATTTTATACTATATTTTCAGGTCTTCCTATATCTGTCGTTAAGTGTGATTTGTTCCACTTTGCCCAAATCTATCATATTTCTGCATATTTCCTCTTTATTCATACATTATTCTCTCATGTGGTACAACTTGGTTTACTGCTCTCACCCATTGATTTATTGTAGGTGGATTTGGCTGGATCCATTTTTCCACTATTTTTTTTCGAGCCAGGAATAATACTTGTAAAAATATCCTAGTATATCCACACCCTCTTTCTTTTACCACCCCCAGCACACATAGTTCCACAGTGGCCATAATAGATTTATTTATGACTTTTCCTAATTTCTTGACCACCTGTTGCCAATACCTCCTTATACTTCCACACTGCCACATCACATGTATAAAATCCGCCTCTCCTTCCCCACATCTTGTGCAGTCTGGCGCCTGCATCTTCCCCATCCTATACAGTCTGTTTGGTGCCAAGTATGTCTGATGTATTATATTTCATTGAATTATCCTATTGTTCATTGCCGGCGATACTTTCAAGTGCGAGGAGCAGATTTCATCCCAGTCCCGGGATGACCCTTTGCCATCTGTCCCTCACACCCACCGGGTCCCCACTTATTTTACTCTGTAATAGGTGTGAATACAGCTTAGATATCAATCCCCTTGGTCCTTAAGATTTTAATATGCCTATAAGGGGATATTTGGAAATTTTTAGTTCTTTTCTTCCAAACTGTACCTGTAATAAATGTCTTAGCTGTAGATACTTATAAAATTGTTTGCTCTGGAGGTTATATTGTTTACACAGGTTCTCATATGACACTATTACATTGTTATTGTACTAGAAAATAAGATAAATCAGCGCGAAATGGTATATGTGATACAGCTGCTGAACACCAGGGTCAAAATTCAAATCCCTAAACATAAATCAAAAACAGATGGTGCAGCGCTAAAACCAAACCAATACACTAAAATATAAAATACAATCAGATATCATATAGTCCATAAGAAAAGTCCATGTATCATCCTTATGTGCGAACAAACAGCATGCTTGTAGGAGAGTGATTCAGGGAGCCCACCACCAAGGTACATATTGGCCTCTCATCTGATGGAATATGCCCTTTAATTACAGAGGGTCACAAAACGCTTTCCTAAAAGGACATGTGGAGTGCAGCATACACAGGCATCAGTCAGGGACCCGGATCAGGATACTCCGATATAGCCGTAATATGAAATAAAGATGGCAGAAGATAGTGCTCTCTGTATGTACAACTGTTTATTTAAAAAGCTAAAATAAAACACTCACATGAATGGCACTTGACTAGTGCGAGTGAAACAAGCTCGAGGGGTGAAATCCAAACAGCAGTGCGGATGCGCAATGGCCGCGGGTGACGTCACGGCGTATCCTCGTTCTGGACGCGTTGCGTCCCAGTGGGCGGGGACTTCATCAGCAAAGTGCTGATCTTTATTCCATCTGCCATCTTTATTCCATATTACGGCTATATCGGAGTATCCTGATCCGGGTCCCTGACTGATGCCTGTGTATGCTGCACTCCACATGTCCTTTTAGGAAAGCGTTTTATGACCCTCTGTAATTAAAGGGTCCAATCCATCAGGTGAGAGGCCAATCTGTACCTTGGTGGTGGGCTCCCTGAATCACTCTCTTACAAGCATGCTGTTTGTTCGCACATAAGGATGATACATGGACTTTTCTTATGGACTATATGATATCTGATTGTATTTTATATTTTAGTGTATTGGTTTGGTTTGTATTGGTTTAGCTGCACCATCTGTTTTTGATTGTTATTGTACATCTGGCCAATAGTTGTTACCTTTTTCTGTTTCCAAAAATTACTGTCTTCAAATATTTCTAATTTTTCGAACGTTGGATTATTCCATAAGGCCATTTCTGGTGGGGTGTCCTTAAATCCGTCAGTTTTTTTACCTCCTTCCAAACTGACCTGGCCAGCTTTAGAAGGGGAATTTTTACTCCAACCTTTCTTAATTCTGTTGTTTCTAATCCTACCAATAGATCTCCTACCTGCATTTTATTTAGCAAATATTTCTTCACCCTCATTTCTTGTTCCTGAACTACCCAGGTTCTTAGATGTTTTAATTGCCCCACCAGATAATATAAATATAGGTCTGGTATTGCCAACAATGCTGCAGTGTTAGGTCTTTGTAGTGTAGAGAGTTTTAATTTACATCGCCCATTTACCCAGATGAACCTAGTTATCTGAGAGTTTAATTTTTTTAAATATATATTTTGGTATCTTTACCTCCGAATGCACCATCACATACAGACACTTCGGTAGTATAATAGATTTAATCAACTGTATTCATGGTATTTTTTCCATACTCCCAATTTTTTCTTCACATATTCTACCAAGGGGTCTATATTTGCTTTAAGTGCTTCTTCTGGTTGCAATGTAATATTTATTCCTAAATATTTAAATGTTTCCTCTATTTTTAATGGGGTCTGGGGTTTCCTCTCCTTTCCTGGCCCTAATAACATCAGTGCGGATTTCTGCCAGTTTATTTTAAGCCCTGATGGTATCCCATATGTCTATTATTTTCATTGCCTCCCTTAATGAGGTGTGCACGTCCTCCGTATATAGTATGATGTCGTTTGCATATAATCCTATATGTTCGATCCCATCCCCCACCCTGATCCCTTTGTATATTTTGGATTGTCTAAATCTATTAGCCAGTGCTTCTATTGCCAATGAGAACAATTGGAGGGACAACGGGCACCCCTGTCTTGTTCCCCTTTGCAATTTCACTATAGGAGACAGTACTCCATTTATTAGGAAATTAGAGCATGGCTGTTTATACAGTATTCTCACCCATTTTCTAAATCCTTTCCCAAATCCACTTTTCTTCAACACTGTTTGCAGGAACTCCCATTCTATGGAGTCGAACGCCTTGGCCGTATCCAACGATGCCAAGACACTCAACTCCGGGAAGTACTCCCTCAGCTGAGCCATCAACTGAGTTCTCCTAATATTATTTGTAGTGGACTTCCCTGGCATAAATCCTGTTTGATCTTCTGATACAATGGATAAAATTACCCCATTAAGCCTCTTCGCCAATATCTTTGCCAATACTTTATAGTCAATATTTAACAAAGATATTGGTCTGTAGGACGCACAATCTTTTTCTGTCTTTTTCTGGTTTTGGTATCAGTATTACTGTTGCCTCGTACATGGAGGAAGGCATCTCCCCCCGATCAAATGCCCCCCTATACACCTTAGTCAGTATCGGAGCAGTAATTTCCACATACCGCTGGTACATTTCCAAGGGGATACCGTCTGGTCCCGGTGATTTGCCCTTTCCCATAGACTTAATAACTTCTTTTACCTCCTTTACTTCAATATCTTTCTCCAGTTCCCCTTTTTGTTCTTCTGTTAACTTCAGAAACTCCAAGTCCTCTAGGTATTTCTCTACCTCCTCTCCTGTGCACGTCAGTGTTGATGTGTACATTTTCTCATAGTATCTATAGAAAGTTTTCACAATGCCCTCCACTGTATTAACCATCTCCCCTTTCTCATCTCTCACCTCTGTTACAGCTAATGTAGATACTTGTTGTTTTATCAGGTAATTTACTATTTTATTAGCGTGATATCCTTGCTCAAAATTTTTTTGCTTTAACTGGAACCTCTTACGTTTTTTTTTTATTATTAATTGATTCTTATATTGATGCACCGCTCCTACCCATTTTATCTGGTTCATAGTTGAGAGGTTCTTAATAAACTCTGCTTCGGCCTTCTTACATACATCTTCCATTTTCTCCTCTTCTTGTCTATTAGCACGTTTAATGTATGATATTGTGGATCTTACTATCCCTCTTAAATACGCCTTGTAAGTATCCCATGTTACACCCTCCATTAAACTATCACTATGGGCCTCTAGAAAAATTACCATTTGCTCAGGTATACGATCATTTGACCCAATCTGGGCTAACCAATAGGGCTGTATTCTATATCCCGGCCGCCTTCCTCTGGGACCTATCTTCAACTCAAAGGTCAGCCCATAGTGGTCAGACACCCCCTTAAGCATATATGTAACCGAATGCACCATTGGGAGTATTTTCTCGTTCCCCAGTGCCAGGTCTATCCTAGACATGCTCCCTCTACATGGTGCATGCCACGAATAGGCTCTGACCCCTGGGTTTCTAATCCTCCATAGATCAAACCATCCTACCTCTTTCAAGAAGTTTTCCAGTGTTTTAGACCCTTCTCTTCTCCCATGGCTTTTTTTCACAAATCTATCCATCTTTGGGTCCAGCCCCATATTAAAATCTCCCATACATACAATATGTGCTTCTGGGTATTCTGACAGGAATAACATTGCTTCCTTCAATACTCCCCATGTGGCTGGAGGTGGGTTATATATCCCCATAATAACAACTGGCAGTGAGTGCACCAGGGCAAAGATAAAAACGTAGCGCCCATCTGGATCCCTCCTTACCCTGATGCACTCCCATGCCACCGTCCGATGCACTATTAGAGAGACCCCTCTTGAAAAAGTTGTATGACATGAGTGGTAAGACCATTGTATCCATGTTTTTTTCAAGTAATCGAGTCTCTCTTTAACCATATGTGTCTCTTGAATACAGATTATTTTGGCCTGTATTTTCCTAATTTCTGTAAATACCTGTGCCCGTTTCACTTGCGTGCCCATACCCCTCACATTCCATGATAAAAAAGTACAATTGCTAGCCATTTGTACCCATTCTTAATCATTCTTTTACCAGGAAGCCTGATTTCTACTTCTCCTCTTTTCCTTTAGCAACAATATTTTAATTTTCCCTCCGTTCATCTATTCATACATCCTACACATCCTTAATTTTAGGGCATTACCGACATATTGCATCTGCTCTTATATAGGTAATTAATCTTGTTTCAGCCTGTCTACTCCTCAACCGCCCCCTTCCAGAAAAAAGGAAAAGAGGGGGTGCAAATATTAATATACCCCTCCCCATTGCTAGGGAGGGCGGGAAGGGGAGGGGAAAAAAAACCTGTTACTGCAAGTTTAACGCTGTATATTTCATTGCGTTACTGCAAGTTTAACAGCATATATTTTATTGTGTTATTGCAAGTTTACTGCTGTATATTTCATTGAGTTACTGCAAGTTTAACCTCATATAGTTTTGTGTGTTACTGCAAGTTTAACGCCGTATATTTCATTGCATTACTACAACTTTAACGCCATATATTTCATTGCGTTACTGTAAGTTTAACACCATATAGTTCTGTGCTTTACTGCAAGTTTAACGCTGTATATTTCATTGCTTTACTGCAAGTTTAATGCCATATAGTTCTGTGTGTTACTGCAAGTTTAACGCCGTATTGCTCTGCGCGCTACTGCAAGTTTAACACTGTATATTTCATTGTGTTACTGCAAGTTTAATGCCATATAGTTCTGTGCATTTCTGCAAGTTTAACCTCATATAGTTCTGTGCATTACTGCAAGTTTCACGCCATATATTTCATTGCATTACTTGCATTATTTTATTGTGTTACTGCAAGTTTACTGCTGTATATTTCATTGCGTTACTGCAAGTTTAACCTCATATAGTTCTGTGCGTTACTGCAAGTTTAATACCATATATTTCATTGTGTTACTGCAAGTTTAACGCGAATAGTTCTGTGCTTTACTGCAAGTTTAATGCTGTATATTTCATTGCGTTACTGGTAGTTTAATGCCATATAGTTCTGTGTGTTAGTGCACGTTTGACACAGTATATTGCAGTATATTATAGTGTATCTGTGGAGTGTGTTGGTGTCGTGAATACTCAAATTAAAGTGCACCAAACACCACTTTTCATTAATTAAAGTGCATCCATGTACATATTTACACATCTTTATTACATTTTGTTAATAAGCAGCCCCCACTCCCCCCATCATGTCTGGGAGGACAGCAAGGAGAGGCAGACATTCTTATGTCACTGTAAGGGGGCTAGCAGCATATGTGTCCACAGGCAAAGATGGTCGTGGTCAGTTCTCAGGCAGGGCATCATTTCCTCTGTTTAGTGATGTTGCTCGTGCTATTCAACCACAGCATGCAGAGGAGGTGGTGGACTGGCTTACTAAACTCTCCTCATTCTCCCCATCCTCCATCACCCAAGTAGAGACTAGTGTGCAGTTCCCTGCAGCTGCCAAAGTGGCAAAACCTGCCTCCTTGTCCACAGCTATTCCTGCCATAGCCCCAGCATCAGGCATAGTGGAGTCAGCTGAGTTATTTTAACACAGCGTCAGCCACTTGCTCTTTGACGATGCACAGCCATTACTCGATTCAGATGTTGCTTCTGACTCTGAGGTTGAGGAAGGCAGGTACATGAGCCTACAGAGAGGGGAGAACACTGGTACACAAACTGGTAGTCATGTTCCCCCAGCCGCAGCGTATTGCCAAGTTGTCTCCAGTGGTAATGAGGATGGAGGAGATGATGATGATGAGGTCACTGACTCGACTTGGGTACCGGATAGAGCAAAGGAGAAAAGTGAGGGTAAGGCACAACCCCAATGAGGCAGCCATCATGGAAGAGTAGAGAGCAGCCAATCTATTCCATCACATTGTGGTGCTGTTATCTCTCGACCCACTTCCCAGAGCTCAGCTGTCTGGGCCTTTTTTAGTACATTGCACTGTTGCTATTTGCAAACTTTGCCTCAAGTGCATCAAGCTTTGCAAAAACACCAACCATTTGGGTACCACATGCTTGACAAGGCATTTAACTTCCCACCACCCAGCCTGTTGGCAAGAGCACCTAAAAGCCACACAAATCTGTCCCTCCTCCTTTCTCACCTCAGTCTGTTCCTGCTATACCTCATGACTGCTCAGCAGCCTCCACTGACAGGGATGATGGTATAGTGCAGGGTGTCCCAGGTCCTTGAAGCACATTTGCCAGCAGCACACCACCTGCTGTAGACTATACCGGCAAATTTCTCTGCCCCATCTGCTGCAGCAGAAAAAAAAATACAGTCCCCATCAAACAGGTGTGGAATAATTGTTCTTTGGGTGTTAATTGTACCCATGAAACCTACACCAAAAACATCCTTCCAGATGAAATCAACACCCACAACACTAGGCAGCCTAGAAGTCCTGCAGAGATTCCACATCCCAAAAACACTTAATTGTGACATTGGCATCAGGGGCTTCATAGCTGCTGGTAATCCAGGACTGATTAATTTTGATAAAAGTCAGACGGTCCAGGGAGTCTGTGGACAGACGCGTTCTATGATCAGTAACAAAACCTCCAGCAGCACTGAATGGCCGTTCGGAAAGCACGCTGGATGCAGGGCAGCCCAGCAGCTCAATAGCATACTGGGCAAGTTCTGGCCACTGGTCTATTCTCATGACCCAATAAGCCAGTGGATCATCGACTGGAAAGCTCTCCATCTCTGTTGTTGCCCCTAGATAATCATTCACCATGTGATGCAGATGTTGCCAATGGGATGTGGAAGCTGACAGCCCTGGGCGGCGAGGACTAAATAAATTCAGAAAGGCGTCACTTAGGCAGCTGCCTTCTCCACCGCTCCTCTCTTGACCAACAGAAGCCTCAAAACTACATTTTCCATGACACTGTAACCTACCAGAGTCAAGAAGAGCATTCAATAAACTCCTCGTTAAGGTGTCCTCAAGAGATTTCATCTTCTGCACTCTCTTGTTAGGGCTGGGCTCAGCCCTTCCTTCTCTGAGCTGGCCACTCAGCTGTCGACTAATTGCCAGCTCCCATCTCTCTCCACAGTTACTCAACTGTTGTTGATATCCTGCTCATCAGTCCTGCCTACTTAATCCGTCCAGTCCAGAGTAGCTCTGCCTTCACCTTGGTCAACATCACAAAAAACATCTCCTGTGTTCCTGTTTAAAGACTGGCTTTGCTGACATCCCTTCTGGCTCCGGATCCTGCTTGCTGTTCCACTAATTTTATCCCTGACTTCTGGGTTGGCTGACTATCTGTTCTGGTTACTGAACTTTGGCTATGTTTTGACTAGAGCTGCAGGATTAATCGTCAAGAATCGTTATCACAATTTTTCCCCCGTTGCGATCTTGACAAAAGTGTTTCACGATTCTTTTTATGCAAAGAAATTCTCTCTGCTCTTCTGAAGCCACAGCCGTCAAAAAAAGGAAGAAAAAAAATGGGCAGTCTGCCAAGAATCACAACATTCTTTAGCAGTGGAACTTAAGTATAAACATTGTAACAATTTGTCAAACGAATAGACTTCGTGTGTAAATGAAGAAAGTGTAACCACTTAAACACTAAATCTTTTTCTGACATTTGTTGGTTTCAAGTTAAAAAATTTTTTTTTTGCTAGAAAATTATTTAGAACCCCCAATTTAACTGTACTTCTGTCTCAGTCTGATTTCATGGTTTCTGACATCTCTGTGGGGACGGGATGAGTTCTGAGACTTATAACGGTGGTCAAGGAGGATTGCCAACCAATAGTAATCCTTTCCCTTTACGCCACGTATTCTTGGGTCCTTTCGCTGGCTTTGAAACATGAGGGAACCCATACACCGCAAATTTACGGAGGCATGAGAAGCAGACACCTCAGGGTCACTGGATTACAGGATTATAGGGCGTACACACGGTCGGACTTTGTTCGGACATTCCAACAACAAAATCCTAGCATTTTTTCCGACGGATGTTGGCTCAAACTTGTTTTGTCTACACACGGTCGCACAAAGTTGTCGGAATTTCCGATCGCCAACCACGCGGTCACGTACACCACGTACGACGAGACTAGAAAAGGCCAGTTCAGAACCAAGCGCGGCACCCTTTGGGCTCCTTTTGCTAATCTCGTGTTAGTAAAAGTTTGGTGAGAGACGATTCGCGCTTTTTCAGACTCGTGGTTTTCAGATCGTTTTCTGCTGTTCAGTTTGTGCTTGTGGGTTTGTATCTGCTCATCAGTGCGTGCAGTCAGTTCGTATTGGAGTTTTCTGTGCGATCTTGTCCGCTCGTTGCTGTTTTTCAGGTCGCTCTTCACAGGCCTTGCTGTTCTTCAGTGCGTTCTGTTACTTCGTTCTGAGCAGCCGACCGTTTTCTAGCCATGTTGCGTATGCGTACTCCTCGTAGAGTTCGTGCTGTGTGGGGGCTTGGTGTTGGGGTCCTGACCTTGACACAAGTCTAGTCCATGAACAGGGTGGGGAGGAGTTCATGGACCAAGAATTGGTTGCTTCAGCGTGACCAGTTCTCTCATATGCCTTTGCTCGGTGAGATCCGTGAGAATAATCCTGATGATTTCAGGAACTTTCTCAGGATGACGGACCCCTTGTTTCACCGTTTGTTGGCTTTGCTGACCCCCTATATCAGCAGGCAGGATACCTGCATGAGGCAAGCCATCACTCCGGAGCAGAGGTTGGTCGCTACCCTGCGGTATTTGGCGACAGGGAGAAGTCTGCAGGACTTAAAGTTCTCGACAGGCATCTCCCCCCAGGCTCTGGGGATCATAATCCCAGAGACCTGTTCTGCCATCATCCAGGTCCTGCAGAAGGAGTATATGAAGGTAATATTTTTATCCTTTAATATCACATTTTATTGTATTGAATGTTTGATAATATATTGTATTTCTTTGCTCATTCCCTAATTACCATGATTGTAATATGCTGTGAATGTCCCCTTTGTCCTCATGCATGCTGAATTTTTATGTAATTATTATTTTAGGTCCTTCATACATATTTGCCCTTCAATAACCTCCCCAGCATGGTGTCTCCTGGCCCTATATTCACCTCATGTAGTCACTTAACATTGTATTTTTTCTGCTCCATAGTAGTGCTTTACCCCAAACACCCCCTAAAATGTTTAGAAATGTTATTTTTGCTTTAAATTCAGGCAGAGTGCCAGAGGCTTTTTTTTTTGGTGGTGTCCCCAAATAATTTTTAGTAACCCTCCCAACCCCCAACTGCTAAGTCAGCTGATCCCAATTCTCTATCTATCCTCAATCATCTATCTGCTGACTTTGCCAAACCCATACACACTATACCCATCTCTTTAGTGGTCAGATATATGGATGAATTCCCCAAAGCATGTAGTGCAAGGGCCTGCCTGTATACCTTCCAATGGTACTGTTTAAAGTTTTTGGATCCTTTTATTATCTTGATAGGTAATAGCAGAATGTCCAAATGTCCTCAAATGTGTACAGTGTGTATTTAAATCTTTGTATTATGACACTTCTTACCTGTCCAGTGGTCTGCCAATAGTGTAACTAAGGAGGGGCTGTTCCAAGTAATACCCTGTATTTAGGCATTCATCTCTCAATGAAGTGAAGAGGGTTACCTATCCAAGATTTCCACACACCCCCTATAATGTTAGAAATGGCCCATGAGAGGGGGGAGGGGGAATATGATAGGTGTACCTTATACTTTGGCGTTGTTAAATTCCCCTTAATAAATGCTGTCTGGAGGTTGCCCCATAATGTTTGTGTCTAATCTGCTTGCCATGTTTCTGAGAAAAAAATAGTAATGTTTATTGTTTTTTCCTCAACAGTTTCCTTCCACGCCACAGGAATGGCAGACTGTGGCCTCCCACTTTGCCGAGCGGTGGGACTTTCCTAACTGCGGAGGGGCAATTGATGGGAAACACGTCCACATCGTCCCACCACCCAACTCGGGGTCGTACTATTATAATTACAAGGGGTTCAATAGTATAGTGATGTTGGCGGTGGTGTTGGCTAATTACGACTTCATGTATGTGGACGTGGGGAAGAATGGCCGGATGTCCGATGGTGGAGTCATCGCCCAGACGGAGTTCTACAGGCGTCTCCA
Source organism: Lithobates clamitans (assembly GCA_037952925.1). Classification (NCBI taxonomy): domain Eukaryota; kingdom Metazoa; phylum Chordata; class Amphibia; order Anura; family Ranidae; genus Lithobates; species Lithobates clamitans. The sequence goes on along the minus strand of JBBGZY010000856.1, from coordinate 1,432,917 downwards.
GAATGGCAGCTTGGACTTGCCAGCTCCAGAGGACAATGTTGAAGGACTCCCATTTGTGTTCGTTGCTGATAAAGCGTTTGCGCTGGGGGACCACCTGATGCGGCCATTCCCAATGAGGACCCTCACCCCGGAACAGAGGGTTTTTAATTACCGGCTGGCCAGAGCCCGAAGAGTGGTGGAGAACACAGGCGGAACCGGCTGGCCAGGATTCCAAATATTTATGACACCCATCCATATGGCGGAGTATAAACTGAACCATGTTATACTTGCGTGCTGTGTTCTCCATAACTTTTTAAGGAAACATTTGGCCAACTACGCTGGCTCAGTTGGGCCTGTGGCTGGAATGATACATCAAACCACACTGACGGCGCTTGAAAGTGGCCGCCCTGGCTTGCCCTCCCTGAGTGCCTGTGATGTCCGGTTAGGCTACCTGGAGTTCTTTGCGGGTAGGGGGGCTATCAATATGCCAGCAAATCTGTGAAGCCTTTTTATAATTAAAAAAAAAATAATTCTTTGTGGACATTTACTGCTTGTGTTGGTTTTAGCTGACCCTGACAGAAATGTGTTGAGTCCAGAAAATGTTGTGATTGTGTAACCTTATTATACAAAGCACTGTTGGCTGTTATTTACTAAATGCAAAAACACATTTCACTACAAGTGCACTTGCAACTGCACTGAACCTGCACTTGTAGTGCAAAGTGGATTTGCCCTTAGGAAATAACCCCCATTTTCTCAGAAAACAGCAATGATATCACCCCAAAAGTGTTGTAGTGTTGAGACAATAATCCACACATTCTTGAGTAACCAACTTTTTTATACCTGCACAATCACATGTGCATTTACCAAAGGTTTTTAAAACAAACCAACATGTTTGTTGTATAACAATTTTTGGAGTAGCATTATCAAAAATCGAAATGTCCATTTAAGATAAAACAGGCCTGTGTAAAACCAACAAGAAAGCCAAAAAACTTGAACTTACAAAGTTCACATTAGGTAAAACCTGAAGGCTATATCAGACATCAGTATTTAGGATTTGGGTTTGATATAGCGTTCAGATGGGGGGAAATCACCCCTGGAAAAGCCAAATTTGGAAGATGCACACCAATTTACGAATGTCAACATGTGCTATCTGCCATCACGGGGGATCAAGGGACGTGTTTTGGGGGAGCAAGCCCTTCCTCACCACTACTTTATAATTGAGGAAGGGGTTGCACCCCCAAAACGCGTCCATTGATCTCCCGTGATGGCAGATAGCACATGTTGGCACACTGTGTGCATCCTCCAAATTTGGCTTTTCAAAACATTGCAAAAATATTTAAAAGATTGGACCACAATCCAAAAAGTGATTTTGTGGGGTTTAAATTCGCCCCAAAACATCAATGATGTTATTATTTTTTTGAATCACATCATTGATTTTTTGCTGTATGTTTTGCAATTCGACATTACACCCCATGATCTCCCCGATCAGGATCTGGGCACTTTCTGATGTGAAAGGATCTGGATCACGATCACCTAAAAAGAGAGAAACAAAACAAAAACAGGTATCAAAAATCTGCCAGCATCCATCTCTTACATGAGTCTGTGGTCGCAGACACTCACCTGTTGTGGTGCCAATTTCCACCACATCTTCTTCTTCCTCCTGCTCTTCTTGGGTTGGTGTTATTTCCCCTTCTTCCATAGGTGGGGGGTCTGTGGTCTCCTCGGATGAGGGGTGTCCTCCGAGTCTTTTCTCCCCTATGTAAAACAAAAATGTTATAATTAGCACACACATATTTGATGGCAGAACTAGAAATAGGAAACATTGCGTGGAAGTGGAGTACAATTGTTTATTTTAGCCGATTTCCAAGATGTATTTTTTTTATTGCCCTTTGTCAAGCTGCAATACTTTACCTGTTTGGTACAAGCTTCACAGATGGAGACCCCCCTATAGTATACACTGGAGCACCTGTGTGGCCCCCCTAATAAAAAATGGTGTTCTTGTGTCCCACACTAGTGCTTCAGTGTCCAGATGTGAAAACAGCTGCTCAATGTGCTCTCCTTACACACAATCTAGTTTGCATTTCATTCGAGTAACAAACCCATCTACACAAACAAATATTTGGCATCCAAGTAGGCCCCAAAAAAATGTGGGAAAATGCATATGGCCTAAACAATGGTGTTTTAGAGGCCGAAAGAAAAATGTTTGATACAAACGAATAATGGGCCTATGAACATTAAAGTTGCCCTTTTAAACGTTACAATTAAAAAAAGCATATGGAGCAACACGAACGGAATAAAGACAGAAAGAATAGGAACACAGCACAACTACTTACTTTTTTGCAGCACTCTCCGGATCTTTCAGTACTGCTCTTGGCTCTCTTAATTTTCGGGTCCGACCACCGCTTCCTGAGCTGATCTTTCGATCTTCGTACCCTGAAATTCTTGTGAATACTTTTGACCACTTTCGCCATGATCTTGGCCTTTCTGATATTGGGGTTGGGGTAAGGCCCATACTTTCCGTCATAGTCAGACTTCTTCATGATGTCGACCATCTCCAACATCTCCCCAAAGGACATATTTGTGGCCTTAAAACGTCTCCTTCTGGATCGGGACGTGTCCGGATCCGGGCTTTCCTCCTCCTCCTCCTCGTTCCTGTAATTAGCACGCACCTGCTGTAACTCCGCCATGTGCTCTTCCCCCACTGCATTGAACGAAAAGGGGCGGGGAATAGAATAGAAAGAACGTCAGGGGCGGGCGGAGTTACACGCATGCGCAGTGTATATAAAGCGTAACACACGTGCGTATTATGTACGATCTGTGAGCGGAGGAAGGAGCATTGGACGCGCCGATCGTAAGAACGAAGGTTAGAGACAAACTTGTGCCTATACTGCTTCTACATTGAGGCCTATATTGTAACAAGATTAGGAGAGTGTTGTCTGACATTAGGCTTTGTCTTGTGTTGTGTCTTGCAGTGAACATGGATATGCTACTGAAAGACAATGACTTCATGTCAGTATTCGTAGATATGTTAAGGGAGCTGCCCTGTCTGTGGGAGATTAAACACCCCCATTTCAAGAACCAAGCAAAGAGGAAGGCAGCACTGGTGCAATTGTGTGAAATTGTGAAGCAGGTGATCCCCACGGCAGACATCACCTATTTAAAGATATTAATTGGTGGCCTGAGGAGTACATATCTAAGGGAGCGCAAGAAGGTCCTGGATTCACAGAGATCCGGAGCAGCAGATGACATCTATGTCCCCAGGATGTTGTACTACGACAGGCTGCATTTTCTGGCAGGCCAGACTGAACCCAGGCCATCCCTCTCCAGTCTTCCTTCCACGCTTCCTTCCCCCCCGGCTGAGGCTTCTGACGCCCAACCTGGGACTTCCAGGCCACATGTGGAGGAGCCCAGATTGAGCCAGGTATAGCATTCCTCTAAATATTTCTGCTTGTCCAATCAATGATGTTAACTAGATGTTAGTTGGGAGTACTAATTTATGATTGTGATTGATGATGCAAAACATTACAACCATGTCCCTTTTTCATACACAGGGAAGTCTCAGCTAGGAGGTGGCCGGGCCGAGCCAGCTGGCTGATCTGCAGGTCCCTCCACCCCCCCTGAAAAGAGAAAGTGGCAGTAGGAGGAGTGCCCTAGAGGAGGCTGCCAGAGGACTCTTTTGGAGGGCTACAGAGGTCCTGGGAGCACGACAGACTGTGGAGGAGGACATTGCTGCCGTCATTGCATATAAAATGCAGAGGATGGAGGAGGGCCAACAAGTCATGTGTGAGGCGCTCATATTGGAGGCTCTTAAGAAAGGTATGAGGGGCCAAATTACAGCTCAGACACACCTTTGCGATGGTCCTCCTCCTCCTCCTGCAGGTCCTCCTCCTCGTCCTCCCTCTCCTCCAGGTCCTCCCAGTCCTCCTCCAGGTCCTACTCCTCCTCCTGCCACATCTCCAACTGCACAGCCACAGCCTGGAAGGAAACGTGGAAGGAAGACCAGAAAGTGAGGACCCTGGATCCAGTCTGGTCGGCCAAAAGATGCAGCCTCTTGTGGTACCACAGCCTGGGGACACACATGTCATCTGCTGCTATCTGGATCTCTGCGAATTCTGGACCAGACTGCCCTCCCTTACATATGGACTCCTCAGGCCACCAATTTTGATGTTCAAGAATTGATGTCTGCCGTGGGGGTCCCAGGCTTCGCTAATTTCTCCTGTTGATCCAGTGTTGCCTTCCTCTTTGTTTGGTTCTGATCCCTTAATAAAGGATTTTTGTTTTGAATTATACTCTCCTATGTGTTTTACTTCAAAAAGGACAGTTTGTTTGTGAGGATTCAGGTACATTTAACAAATACAATGTGAAAAGGGACACCAACAACAAACAATCTCTTGGAGATTAAATAATAAAAGATATCAATGGTGTTTGGGTAACTTGACACACAAAACACACACAAAAATATTCTGGAGTAAAAATAAAAATAACATTGAACAAAGATCAGCCTTTGAAAAAATACAAACATTAAATAAAAAAAAAAAGGCTTAAAATCTAAAAAAAAATTAAGTAAAAAAAAAAAAAATTATGTCAGATGTGACAACCAATAACAATATATTCAGGGAATACCAATAAAAAAACAAAAATAAAACTTTGGGAGAAGTGTGTGTGAATATGAGCAGCAAAACTACTTAATTCTTGTCACATTATAAAGAAGAAGAGAGTGCGCTGTATTAAACCATTTTTAACATTGCAGCGTGACGAAAGTGCTGTATCCATTGCGAACGCTAAGTTTACCAGAACGAGCTGTTCCGTCTTGGAATTTCTTCTGAGCATGCGTGGTACTTTGTGCTTCGGAACAGGCCACACACGGTCGGAATTGGCGCAATCGGATTTTGTTGTCGGAAAATTTTATCTCCTGCTCTCCAACTTTGTGTGTCGGAAAATCCGATGGAAAATGTCCGATGGAGCCCACACACGGTCTGAATTTCCGACAACACGCTCCGATCGGACATTTTCCATCGGAAAATCCGACAGTGTGTACGGGGCATTACAGTATCTGGAACTGCCTCATCCCAGCTAAGGGTTCTAGGGATGGAAAACTATCTTTTACTGTTTGACGTATGTCTTCCTCTGCTTCCATGCCTCTGAAAATGTCAGAATCCTCCTCTCTCTCCTCTTGTGTGTTCTGTGGCATAGGAACAATGGTGTCTGCATAAAGTGGGCCTTGAGAGGAATGAAAGTCCTCCTCTTTGTCCCGCTGCTCTGCCTGGAGTGCCCTGTCTTTAATGCCATGCAGAGTCTGCTCCATCAGGAACACAACAGGGATTGTGTCACCGATGCATGCATTGTCACGGGTCACCATCCTTGTGGCCTTCTCAAATGGTGACAGTACAGTGCATGCATCCTTATGAGCAGCCATTGGTGTGGGGGAAAAAAGCCGAGCCAACCTGAGCCTGTCGTTGTGTCATACTCACACAGGTACTCGTTGACGGCCCTCTGCTGCATGTGAGGCATTGCAGCATTTCCAAAGTCGAGTTCCACCTGGTGGGCATGTCACAAATCAGGCTGTTTATGGGCATGTGGAATTCCCACTGAATTTCAGCCAACCAAGCACTGGCTGTGTATGATCGCCTAAAACGACTACAGGCTCTTCTTGCCTGCTTTAGTAGATCTTCCAACCCTGGGTAACTATTTAGGAAACACTGCACTAAGTAAAGGAGGTTTGTGCCATTATCACACACCACCATTCCTGGCTCCAGCTGGCGTGGCGTGAACCACCTCTGAGCCTGTCCCTGCAGAGCTGCAAGAATCACTGCTCCGGTGTGGTTCCTGTCCCCTAGACACACCAGCTGAAGCACTGCATGGCACCTTTTAGCCGACTCATTGAATATCCCTTTGAACACTTAGGGGGTACTTGAGGTTTATAGGACAATTCAGCAGAGGAGGGCATGGAGAAGGAGGAGGAGGGGGTAGAGCTTACAAATCTCGCATCATCACCAGCTGTATGGAGACGTGGGGGCACAACAAGCTGCATTACTGAGCCCTGTCCTGCATCCTTCCGAGATGCAAGCAGAGTTACCCAGTGTGCTGTGAACTAAATATATCGTCCCTGCCCATGCTTGCTGGACCACTTGTCAGCAGTAACGTGGACTTTGCGGCTAACTGCCTTGCCCAACGATGCCACAACATTGCCTTCCATGTGATGGTAGAGGGCTGGAATGGCCTTACATGAAAAGAAATGGCGACTGGGAACCTGCCATTGTGGTAAAGTACACTCTGCAAATTCACGGAAGAGGGCAGAATTCACCAGGCAGAAAGGCAGAAGTTGTACAGCCAGCAGCTTTGACAAGCTTGCATTTAGACACTGGGCATGTACTGTCAAACAATGTTTCCGCACCTGTTTGACAGGTGCATATCATTGCAATTTTTGACAGCAAGGCCAATTCTTGTTTTCATCAAGAGTACCTCAATAGGGTTAGGGTGTGAAGGCGCCACCGACACCCAAAGAACAATTTCTCCACAGCTGTTTGACAGGTGCATACCATTACAATTTTTGACAGGAAGGCCAATTCTTGCTTTCATCGAGAGTACCTCTATAGGGTTACGTTGTGAAGGCGCCACCGACACCCAAAGAACTGTTACAGAAGTAGAAATCCAAACTCTGTGGTAGGGACACCAGAATTTATCCACAGAAAGCTTGCAGGGAAAATGTCATTTGGGCTTTATAAATGCAATTATTGCTGCAGCAGCTTCTATACACAGTACAGATATGCCACTTTACAGGTGGACTAAGGGGATCCCCTGGGCACTATATTGAAAAGGATTTTTTCATTTTTATACTTTCACTTTAAGCATCAATAAATCACTACTCTTTAAAAATGAATTTTTTTACAAACTTTTTTTCATTGATACATGTCCCTCAGGGTAGAACCCGGACCCCCATAACCATTGTATGCCCAATTACTTGTATATAAGCTTTCAAAATGGGCACCTTTGATTTTTCATGTTTGGGTCCCATAGACTTTAATGGGGTTCATTATTCTGTTCCGAACTTTCCCGATGTTCGAAACTTCTAGTGCGAACCTAACAGGGAGTCGTTCGGCCATCCCTAATAGAGACCACCAAGAAAGCACATCCAAGATTACAGCTCACCTCGAATGTTACAGAGGTTTTAGAACAAATGGGACATTAACGGCAAGTTGATCATAAATATAATAAGATCTGGTCATTCACGACACTGGTTCAATCTTTTTTTAATATATTTTCTTTTTATTATTATAAATTCCGTGCAATCTTTGTTTCTCTATTAACCTCATATTTCCTTTTCCCCGCAGCGGCTGTGGTAGTGATTGTGTAAAGTGCTGCAATTGTGTGTACCTTCATAACATATTTATATTTATCACAAAGAGTCAACACATCTTTATCCATTTTCCCAATCCCCCCCCCCCCAAAAAAAAAAAAAAAAAAAAAAACTCACCCCTCCTCCCTCCTCCAAATACCTTATATTTATGTGTTCCCAATTCACCCAAACTAAGAAAGAAAAAAACAATTTAAGAGGCTTCTATGAGCCATGTCCATATTACTCTTAACACCCAAAAAAGAAAAAAAGAAACAAACACAAAAAAAAAAATAATAATAATAATTACAAGGCTTCTATAAGCCATATTCCTCCCCTTACCTTACCTATCTTTCATCACATTCTGTAACAGTATCTCCTCTTTTTTTGCCCATCTAATAAAATATACATCCTCTTTCCCTGGCTTAAAATAATTTGTGTCTAATCAAGAGATTAAAGGTGCATTATGTTCCCAATGATATAATCTACAAAGACCATCCCATATCCTAAAAGTGTTCCTAGTCTGTGGATTTGTGCTAGTAGATAATTCTCGGTGTTGCCGTGGGATCCATACCATCTTTCCTAAATGTACTTTGTGTCATCTCAATATCTACCCAACTTTTATCTTCCTTATTGTGCATCCAATCTGCTATCCATGAAATAGTATTTGCGTGATAGTATTTCTTAAAATCAGGTGCTGCTAAGCTAACCTCCCTGTCTTTTGTCCCTCTGCCAACATCACATAGGAGATCCTAGGGCGTTTATGTACCCATATACAGTATATTTTAACACTATAGATCTTAATTTCCTAAAGTATTCCTGTAATTACCTGTAGGTAATGTAATAGAGATCATTTGTAATGTGTATGGTAATTTTGGCAGAATATTAATTTTTAGGGTTGAAAATGTATTTATTAACCACTTACGGACCACCCACTGCAGTTTTTACGTCGGCTGTTTGAAGGAGGTTATCGTTGTTATGGCAGCAGCTAGCTGCCATAACCCCGGTATCCTCCTTTTCAGCAGGCAGTCCGCTACAAGATAAAAGTGGTCTCTGCAGCGGATTCACCGCGAGATCACTTTTATCGGTGGCGGGAGAGGGGCCCCCCTCCCGCCGCAATCCAGTGCCCTCCTCAGCTTACCGGAGCTGTCAGCAGTGGCGGAGGTGATTGCGTTTTCTTGCTGGCTCAGTATGGAGATGAGTGAGGGGAAGATGGCCCCAAAGCCATCTCCATACAATTGCTGGGCGGAAGCGACGTCAAAACGTCACTTTCTCCCACAGCTCTTAAAGGGACATTTTTTTATTTATTTTTTTTAAATGACAACATTTCTTATTTATTTTTTTTCTATTGCATTTTAGTCTAAATATGAGATCTGAGGTATTTTTGACCCCAGATCTCATATTTAAGAGGTCCTGTCATGCTTTTTTCTATTACAAGGGATGTTTACATTCCTTGTAATAGGAAGAAAAGTGACATTTAAAAAAAATAAAAAACTGTAAAAATAAATAATAAAAGGTCAAATAAATAAGAACATTTTTTTTTTAATGAGCCCCGTCCTGACGAGCTCGCGCGCAGAAGCGAACGGATACGTGAGTAGTGCCGGCATATGAAAACAGTGTTCAAACCACACATGTGAGGTATCGGCGCGATCGGTAGAGCAGGAGCAATAATTCTAGCCCTAGACCTCCTCTATAACTCAAAACATGCAACCTGTAGAATTTTTTAAACGTCGCCTATGGAGACTTTTAAGTGTAAAAGTTTGTCGCCATTCCACGAGCGGGCGCAATTTTGAAGTGTGACATGTTAGGTATCAATTTACTCTGCGTAACATTATCTTTCACAATATAAAAAAAAAAATTGGGCTAACTTTACTGTTGTCTTATTTTTTAATTCAAAAAAGTGTATTTTTTCCAAAAAAAGTGCGCTTGTAAGACCGCTGCTCAAATACGGTGTGACAGAAAGTATTGCAATGGCCGCCATTTTATTCTCTAGGGTGTTAGAAAAAAAAAGTATAATGTTTGGGGGTTCTAAGTCATTTTATAGCAAAAAAACCTGTTTTAAACAACAAATCTCAGAAAGAGGCTTGGTCCTTAAGTGGTTAAGAAAAGCATATTAAATAGAGAGTAAGACATCAAATAGGAGAGCGGGGCAGCAAGTCTGCGAAATGGCTATCGCCTACAGCTGGGCATTGATGACATTGATGATTGCGATAAGTGTCATAGTAAATCATGAACTTAAATGTGTTCTGCAAGTCATATAAAAAGGGGGAGAGGAAAAAAAAAGGGAAAGAGGAAGAGTAAAAGTAAAAATATAAAAAGAGGGGAAAACAAAAAAGAAAATAGGGATGAAAGGGAAAGAAAGTGTGCGGGGAGAGCATGTGCTGCGGGGAACACTAACGTATGACAGGGAGACCATCTTTACAAGCCCTGAATCATGGTTAATGTGGGGATGAACCAGAGCATGGCTGCAAAGTATCAGAGGAAGAGAAGGGGAGGCAAATGGACCACAAAACCTTATATTTGTCAAAAGTGTTGTCAAGTGCCAGCATCTCCTCCACTCTCATGACGTCATTCACAGTAGAGACCCACAATGATTTGGGGGGGGGGTATTGTTGGTCTTCCAGCATAACGAGATGAGCTGCAGACAGGAAAAAATGAAGAAGGCATCATTTTTGCAAGGCCATGGAGCCTGGTAACGTGGAGAGAAGGGCAATCTCAGAAGTCAGCAGTAAAGGTTCATCATAAATAGTATTATAGATCTAAAATACCTGAGTCCAGAAGGGTCATATCCTCTCGCACTCCCACCAGACATGTAGGTAAGTACCCAGAGATGTACCACAGCACCAGCAGGAGGCAGAAGTAGATGGATGTTAGCCAATCCTGCATACCCCCAATAACAACCGGAGTCCCAAGTCCGGGTCAAATGAATGTACGGGCCTGAGGACATGAGGAACAATGGAACTATTCCCTGAGGGTAAGCAGGACTGTCGAATAGGGAAGAGGGATCTGAGGAGAGGACCGAACACAGCCCTCTTTAGTACCATAATGTGAGAATAGCAATAGTCAGTGGCGAGGAAGAGGTCAGGCGAGAGAAAGTTCCATTGTAACCCCAGAGGAGGGCACGCAAATCAACAGGGGCTAAATCTTGTTCAATCATGAAAAGGCCTTTTGAAAAGGACGGGTGAACCACTCAAGAGCGCGCGCCATAAGAGTAGCTTTATAGTAGAGTTCAAAATCGGGCAGTCCTGTACCACCTTGTAGTTTTGGGAAGGAGAGTAGATTTATTTGGAATTGTGGTCTATCTAGAGTCAGATACAATCTATTGGAGAGAGAATGCAGAGCAGCGATAAAGGATTTGGGCAGAAGAATAGGTATGGTTTGGAGGAGGTACAACAATTTGGGTAGGGTATCCATTTTAAGGGTGTTGATGCGGCCAAACCAGGGTAAGACAAAGACCCCCAGGATTCCAGGTTCTTACGTAGGTGAGAGAGGAGAGGGACATATTCAGGGAAAATAAATTAGAAAGGTTGGCTGGTATCAGTGTGAGTGAGGACATCGTGGAGGCAGGTAAAGAGACGTCGAGAGCCTCCGTTTTGGAGATGGTGAGCTTAAAATTACTAAAAGAACAGCGAGAGTGGGGTCGTATGAGGTTGTTGAGCATAAACCAACAGGTCGTCTGCATAGAGGTGAGAAGGGGAAGTTCGAATGCCTTGAATAGAGGCATTCTGGCGAATGGCACATGCCAAGTGTTCGATCACAATGACAAATAGGAGCTGGGAGAGGGGGCAGCCTTGATAAATGCCATTCGAGATGTCAAATAGCTCAGGCGATATGCCATTCACTAAGACAGAGGCAGGAGGGTGCAAATAGAGAGACATTACTTTAGAAATGAAAGAAGAGCCTATGCCTAGTTGTTCCAGTGAGAGGCGTATTAATCGCCAGTTGACCCTATCAAACGCCTTTTCGGCATCAAAGGATAAGAGACAGGCCTGTAACCGGTGGGGTTGGATATAGGAAATAAGGTGGATCATTTTGGTCCTGTAGTGCCTCGCGACCCAGAACAAAAACGACCTGGTCTCTATAAATAACTCCTGATGATAGGGGGATAGGCGGTTAGCAAGGACTTTTGCAAAAAGTTTAAGATCTATATTCAGCAAGGAGACTGGGCAGTAACTACTGCATTGGGAAGGGTCTTTACCAGGTTTCAGGAGGATAGAAACATTAGCCAGAAGCCCCTTAGAGGGGAGGATGAAGTCATCAATAGCATTGAGAATATTCATTTTTAATGCATTTATTCCACCTAGCCAAGAGAGGGATTTATGTCTCAGGTGATTTAGTTGTTCCTTAGCCATATTAAGCATTGGAATATAATTGGCCTTATGTAAGGTGCGGTTAGCTTTACTGCCAGATATCCCAGTTCCTTTCTACATCATACAAAGGGGATTTTAGGTTGAATTGCCTGCTGTTCTTTCCTTAGAGTTGTTATGTTCAAGATCTCTGATTTAGATACATTCATTTTAAAGTTTGATAGTTTCCCATATAGGCCCAGTTCTTCTAGCATGTTTGGTATTGTTATCCTGGGGTTGGAAATATAGAATAGCACATCATATGCAGCCACTCTATACTCCTTGTCCCTATTCTCACCCCTCTAATGTCTGCGTTTATGGGAATCGCAGCTAGCAGGGGTTCCAGTGCTATTATAAACAACATTGGGGAGAGGGGACCCTCTTGCCTTGTGCCGTTAAATAGTTTGGATGGGGATAGGCTTCCATTTATTCTAATTTTAGCTGTTGGATGGTGATAGAATGCAGAAATCTATTGCATCATCCTATCCCCAATACCTAGATGTCTCAACGTTCCCAACATAAAGCCCCAGTCCACTCTATCAAAAGCCTTTTCGGCATCTATTGACAAGAGTATGACTGGGGCATCGTTCTTTCTCACTTCATCTATAAAAAACAGGAATTTAAGGCAATTGTCCCTCCCTTCCATCCCTGTCACAAACCCTACCTGATCGTTATGGATCCATCTTGGCAATAATGGTTTTAATCTTTATGCAATTATTTTAGCGAAGATCTTTAAATCTGTATTTAGCAGTGATATTGGTCTATAACTCGCAGGGGTTGAGGAATCCTTTCCCTCCTTCAGTATAATGTAGGCCAGCAGTGACTCCTCCCGTAAATTCTCTCCTTCTCCTAACACATTAAGGTAGTCACATAATTTGGGGATCAGGAGTTTTTAAAACCTTTTGTAGTATAAGATAGAATACCCGTCGGGACCAGGGCTCTTCCCCAGAGCCATGTTCTTTATTACTCTCAACACCTCCTCCTGTGTAATCGGACCCTCTAGTTGATCTAACTCCTCCTTGGGCACTGTCGGAAGGTCTAGTCCCCGCAGGTACTCTTGGACTACTAAGTTCTCCTCTCTTTCCCCTCTACTTTCCTCTTTGTCTCATGTTGTAAAGCTGACTATAGTATAAATTAAATACCTTAGCTATTTCAGGGGATGAGTGCACCATTTCCCCTTTATCATTTTTGATTTTGGGGATAAAGGATGCATTTTTTTCCCTTACTGCTCTAGCCAGCCATTTCCCAGGTTTATTACCCCATTGATACCTCTCTTTCATAACTATGTGAAATGCACACTTGTTGAGTCGCCATAAAACCATATGGGGAACAAATGGGAGGACAATCTATGCCCCGAAGTATGTGTAATATGTGTTTCCTGAAGGCAAATCATATTTGCCCCATAGTGATGCAGTTCTTTATTTACCATAATTCATCAAAAGGAGCAGCTGTCACACCCTTTTTGTCACATGAGATCCTGAGGAAGGAAAACAAGAGGGAGAGAGAAAAAAAAACTCAACAGCACCCCCCCCCCACTGCAACAACCCCCTCCCTCTCAGGGATGTTAACCCTGTGGAGGGCTGAACAAATATCCATATTTTGTTCGATGTACGGATCTGGCAGCTCTTATCTAGGTGTCGCCTCGTGTCCATACCTCCAAAGAGGCAACCGCTCCTGACACTTCCAACCTGCCCGCTGAATCTCTGAACCCACCAATCCCCTCACTCACCCTTGCCTTTTCTTTTTCCCTTCCTCTCTCTTTTTAACCTTTGACTACTCACTGATCCATCTTTTTTTAAATGTCTCTCAGAGTCAATAGGTTCTCACCCCTATTCCCCATCTGTAGAGAGAAGTTGGTTAGTTAAGGGGGAGGGGGTTCAATCTGAATAGGTACTCTACCCATTTCATGCCCTCCTCCCCCTCCCTCCTCCCTTCATTCCGAGACCATCTCATGTTACTCGGAGCTGTTGATATTCCACTGTTTTCTTCCCAACCCAGTAGGGGTGGGGGTGAGAGATCAAGCTTGCTACAGAAGTCCCTCAAATCTTCAGGGAATCTCAAGACTGCAGTTTGACCATCATTTTTTCCCTTAAGGCAAGCTGGGAAACCCCAACGATATGGTACATTAGATGTCCGCATTTGCTCTGTCAATGGCTTGAGAAGTCTTCTCCTTGTCAGAGTTTCTGTTGATAAATCCGTAAATATCTGCAAATCTACTCCTTCATAAGAGATTCCCGCCATGTTTTTTCCATGATTATCGATTTCTCCTCCACATAGTGAAACCTTACTATCACATCTCTTGGGGTGTCAACAGCCTGGATTTGGTACCTTGTGACCCTGTGCACTCTCGATTTTTAGTGTTTCTGAGATTTCTTTTCCCAACATAGGGTTGAATAATCCATGCATCACTCCCAATAATTCATCATCCTCATACTTCTCCGGTAAGCCTCTTACACGTAGATCTTTGCGTCGACTTCAGTTTTCTTGATCCTCCATTTTATATGAGAGGGATCTATTAGCTCTCTGTAGAGTTTTCATCTGCTCATTCATTTCCTCCAGCTTTTGATCAAACATGTCCAACCTTCTCTCCATCTCTTCCACTCGACCAAGGACCTGCCCAATATCTGACCGAACTGCCATAATATCAATTTTCAGTGATACTTCAAGCTTGACCAGCATCTCCGCTAGAATATCTTTAATTTGAGGTATACTCGCCTGGGTTTCCTCAGGCCTTACTTCCTTTTAAGTTGATAGGTCTACGTCTTCTTTCTTTTTTTTGGCCCACTTTGCGCTTTAGAGCCTCCTTGAGGGTTACCCCCAGTACTTCTGGGCTGGGTTGATGTCAGATCATTAGACCTTCCCGCATTAGTTTCCTTCTCTAACATTTTTTGCCTGCCAGCCCCCGACCGTGCTGGGGCCCCTTGCCTGGGGCTACCAAACCGATCTTCTGAAATGCTTGTTTCTGCTGACATATAGCGCTGAATACCTCCTGGGCTTGGAGCAGGTTGAGTTGCTTTGCCCACTCCAGCTTTATTTGCTTTGCCTCTCATTTTTACTAAATGAGTAAACAATCAAATATACTTGAAGGCTGTATTTTAAAGGACACTCACTGAGAAGGTAGAGGTTTTTGAAAAAGTGCAGCAATATGTGCTGCATCCAGATGTTCCCCTTGTATGAAAATGCTAAAAGAGTCTTTCAATGTAGTCAGATTTTGCTACAAAACTACACAGTCCTGTTATTGCCCCCCTTGCCACTCAGCAGACAGCTCACTATACACAGCCAGCGACAATTTTGAAAAAAACACAATTTTTTGTACTTTTTGCTATAATAAATATCCCCAATTTTTTTTTAAAAAAAGCAAATTTTTTCCTCAGTTTAGGCCTATATGTATTCTTCTACATATTTTTGTAATAAAAATCGCAATAAGCGTATATTGATTGGTTTGCGCAACAGTTATAGCATCTACAAAATAGGGAAAAGATTTGTGGCATTTTTATTATTTTTTTTTTACTAGTAATGTCGGTGATCACTGATTTTTATCAGGACTGCGACATTATGGCGGACAGATCGGACACTTTTGACACATTTTTGGGACCATTGGCATTTATACAGTGATCAGTGCTATAAAAATGCACTGATCACTGTGTAAATGTCACTGGCAGGGAAGGGGTTAAAACTAGGGGCCGATCAAGGGGTTAATTGTTTGTCCTAAGGAGTGATTCTAACCGTGGAGGATGGGACTGCCTGAGTGAGCCAGATCGTTGTTCATACTTAGTATGAACAACAGATCGCTTTCCTCACCCCTGACAGCATGGAGATCTGTCTGTTTACATTGACAGATCTCCGTTCTGTCTCTGTGTGGAGGCTTGGTCCTCCAGCGTGAGCGTTGTTATGTGTCCAGGCTCCTCCCCATCGTTGACACTGGTTCAATCTTGATGCCATAAGTATTTATCTTCCGTGTTAGGATGAAAAGGAGGCAAACATCTCAAATGATGGAGAGGTTCAGCTGTAGGATCAGACAGAAAAAAATCAAACAAGACGCCTGACCAGTTTCAAAGGAAACACCAGTTTCCTCATATGCTCTCATAAACATCCACAGTGAGAGGCTCATAAAATGGCATGGGGGCAAAGATGGCACCCAGGGAGGATGCCATCAGAAATACAACACTTTTTCTGGACTGCATCTGGTGTCTAGCCTTTCCCATTTCCCCCACAGAACCACTCACACAACCAGACAAATGGGCCTTTTTCTTACTCCGGTTTTCCTTATTCAATTCTTCTATGGAATGGCATATTTCACTTTCTTTTTTTCACACAAAGGGAAAGTTTTTTGTATGGCTGCAAGAATTCAACACTGATTTCAATTTCATTATTAGTCATAGTTAATTGCTGTTCATACTGTTCTATGAACAACTATGAATCATAGTTTTAGTGCAGTTGTGTAAATGTTGTTCCCGTTTTGTTGGTTGTTCTTTTCAATCCTTTTTTTTTATCATGCATTTTTCCAATAAGGGATATTATAAGTCCATTGTAGCCCTACAACATTAGAGTTTTTACAAAAGATCCTGTAAGTTTATGCTTTTAGGGCCCGCTCACAATGCCTGTTGTGCTGTAAAAAACAGTGAGACGTGCACTGTCTCTTCTGCAATAAAATGCCCCTATCTACCTGCTCACTGTCTTTTCTGGCACTGTAACTTGAACTGCACATGTGCAGCCCAGTTTACAGCATCATGCTGGCCTCTGAGTGCCAGGATGAATGACTCCTGTGCATGTGCATGAGTGATGTCATTCTGCGCCGGCCAATAAACAGGCACAAAGACAAGCACTCAGGAGAAGATGTCGGCACTGGTGAGGCACCGTTGGACAGGTGAGTAATAATTCCCAATCCCCCTGACAAAGTAATCTATGATGAAATAGTTATTAGCAATTGGGTGTCTGCCTGGTTGAATCTTATGGCCCGTACACACGATCCGAATATGGTACGAAAGCGGTCGTCCGAGGAAGGATCGTACCATATTCGGATCGTGTGTATACTACTTTCGACAGCCGATCACGACCGTTCATCCGATATTATTTGATCGGACATACCCGAAAATTTTCCTCGTACGATTCCAGATCGTACGATTTTCGTTTAGTCAGTATAGTTGTCGTCCGAAAATACAATACAAATACATTACAACACATGACATCACTTCCGATTTTTTTGTCTGTCGTACGAGAATTTTTATGACTTTATTTAGCTATTCAATTTCTACTTGCGACTATTAAGCGAGAATGGTCGTACGATCGGTCGTACAATATTCAGATCGTGTGTACGGGCCATTAATCTTAATCTTGCTATTTTTTACATTTATCTTGGCTTGCTGGAAGTACTAATTGATGGTGAGCGATCATTAATAATGAAACCTGGCGGTCAGCAGTGATAATATCTGCACAAAGCTATTTGATCATTTTATGTTTAATGGTCAATAGTTTCCGTTAAAGAGGCAGTAAACCCCGGACTTTTTAAATATTTTTTTTAATTATTATGATCCAACAATGTATTTGTAAACCTTACACTTTGAAAGGTGACTGAAACAAGGTTTTGAAATACCTTTTTTAGCTTTTGTAAAAATTCTCTTCTTCCGGGTATCGGCCGCGCCATCTTTACTGGTAAATTGCTGGCTCTTGTGTGGACGTAATTTCCTCCCTTCCCCTCCTTCCATGTCTAAACCTTGCGCATGCGCGATTGTGTCTAAACCAAGCCTCTATCTCGATTTATGGAAGTCTCTGTGCTGCTATGGTTGACTCCACTTGTGTGACATCTTATACAGTCACAAGGGGAGAACCGGGAAGGAGAGGAGGAGAGCACAGCATTGCGAGGCTTCTGTGCAGTTCTCAATGACAGTCAATGACCCCG
The DNA here is from genome assembly GCA_037952925.1 of Lithobates clamitans. Taxonomy (NCBI): domain Eukaryota; kingdom Metazoa; phylum Chordata; class Amphibia; order Anura; family Ranidae; genus Lithobates; species Lithobates clamitans. The sequence continues at coordinate 1,415,360 of JBBGZY010000856.1, read as the reverse complement.
CATTCAGAGGATAGTGAAACAGCACACATAGCATGCCGTTAAAGAAGCTATGGCCTTAGGGTTGCCACCTTTTCTGCGAGCCAAACTCGAACACTTCAGCGGGGCTTGGCAGCGGTGAACAGTGGGTGTAGCCAATTGCATTTATTGCAGGTGTGTGTAATGTACAATATAGTGTATATAGTGCAGGCATGTGTAATGTACAATATAGTTTATATAGTGCAGGTGTGTGTAATGTACAATATAGTGTATATTTAGTATGTAATGTACAATATAGTGTATATAGTGCAGGCGTGTGTCATGTACAATATAGTGTATATGTAGTGTGTAATGTACATTATAGTGTATATAGTGCAGTCTTGTGTAATGTACATTATAGTGCACATAGTGCAGGCGTATGTAATGTACAATATAGTGTATATGTAGTGTGTAATGTTTATGCCTCCTGTAAGGCATTGGCTGAGGATAGTTAAGCTGTGCTTGATACATGAGCCTAAGTATGTATGAGTATTGTATGGGAGGGAGTTAGGACTGTATGTATACACATTGTATGGGGAGGGGGAAGTGAGGACTGTATGTATGCATATTGTATAGGATGGTTTAGGACTGTATGTATGCATATTGTATGGGGGGGGGGGGGTGAGAACTGTATGTATGCTTATTGTATGGGGGGGGGGGGTGAGAACTGTATGAATGTTGTATGAGGGGGTGAGGACTGTATAAATAGATGGTGTATGAGGGGGGGTGAGAACCCTTTTTTGAATTCCTGACATACACAATACCCAAAAAACTTACTGTACAAGTCTCCCAGCATGATCTCTGCACAGTTCTCAAGATAGCAGCAGGTAACATGGTAACAGGTAACTCCACCTCCGTGTCCTTTCTGCAGCCAGCCAGAGGCCAAGACCTCCGTGTCCCCCGTCTGCAGCCAGCCAGAGCACCCAGCAACATGGAGGTTCCACCCCGTGTCCCATTTGAACTTAGCACACTGATCGGATGGAGGCACTGAGTGCAGGGGGTAAATAGGGAGGGAGAAACCTTGGCATGGCAGTAGCAGAAATCACTGCGGACATGGCGACACAGGCACAGTGAGCCACGGGTCGGGTTAGGTGAGGTACTGTCCAGGTTACAGGTGGGCAGAGACCCGGACACGTCTCAAAAACCAGCTTTGCGCTGCTGTGTGGTGATATGTGTACTGCGATAAAATGCAGCATGTCTACATTTTATTGCAGCTCGTTGCACCTCACCGGGCCCTTAAAGCAGAACTTTAGTAATTTTTTCAACTTTCCATCTATTAAATCTTCTGCCCTTGTTGTTTTAACTTTGGATAGTAAAACTTTTTTTTATGGCAGTAAATATCTTATACAGCCCACTTCCTGTTTCTTGTCTGGTAAAAAGCCTAGGACATCCTGCACAGCTCTCTCTCTTACTTTTGTGAAAGTTTGCCAGGAAGAGAGGTGGGATGAGTCATAGGGGGGCCAATGAGAACTACAGAGCTGGAGGTGTGCCTTTGTGTGTGTCTGTGTAAATTCAGGAAATGAACAGGCAGCAGCTTCAGCTGCCCACAGTTAAAATGGATGCAGCCAGACTGAGTGGAGGGAGATTTCTGCATCATATTTGGCAAGTACAGAATCACAGTATATATAAAATAATATGGAGAGTGGTTCGAGGGAAGCTTCAGAATGGCAAATATGTTTTTATGACAAATTATGTAAGCAGATTGCAGTTCCTCTTTAAAAAAGAAACAATTGTTTTTTTTTTCCAGTGTGGAAAAACACCACAGTATGTGTGACTGGGCCCTTACTCTGCCCTAGACTCGAATGAGCAGGTAACCCATGCAGTGTGGGCGCATCCCCACCACAAGGGAGAATTTTCATTTTTTTTCCAGATTCAAGCTTTAACCACTTCCCGATCGGCCCATAGCAGATGACAGCCGGGCGGTGGTTCAGTTATCCTAAAGCACCACTAATTTTAGCGGGGCTTTACCGCTGTTATAGCGGCGCTTTTAACCCCCGCTAGCGGCCGAATAAAGGGTTAAAAGCTTCAGTAGCGATGCCTATTGATTATAATGGCAGGGACGGTGAAGGAGCAGTGTATTCACCGCTCCCGCACTGCCCGAAAGATGCTGCTTGCAGGACTTTTTTTCCTGTCCTGCAAGCGCACTGTTCCAGTGTGAAAGCACTCGGGCTTTCACACTGGGGTGGATTGAGAGGCGCTTTACAGGCGCTATTTTTATTGCAAAAACGCCTGAAAATTGCCCCAGTGTGAAAGGGGTCTAAATGTACTGCTGGTGGTCAGCAAGTGGTTAACCAAACAAGCTGAAAGTAGAAGCTGTTTGGTTGCTATGCACGGCTGCTACAGTTTTGATGAATTCCCCTCATTTCCTTTTTCAAAAAGTGGAGGAGGGAGGGTTACAGTACTAGGAAAACGTTCATTTTGGGAGAAAAGAGACGCTTTTATGAAAGCTGTAGCTTAAAAGCATTAGTAAAGTTTACCACTTTTTGTTTTTCATGGCCCCCTGCAATGTTACAGTATAATGTGCTAGTATGCAGTGAATTCTAGCACATTATGTCAGACTTAGCTTTTAAAGCAAAGCTGTCAATGGTTTTCTTTCTGGGTTCACGCTTTCCGCTGATTTGAATGGCTGAATCATAATGACGTCATGTGCATGGTGACGTCATTGGCTAAAGCCAATGTGAATATCTTCTAAGCGGTGCACATTCAAGAGATGTTGAACAAACTGTTACGTACATACAAGTAAAACTTAGTACAAGCTTACTTAATGGCACAAGTTATTTAACCGCTTTCTGACCATATACTGTATATATACGGCTCTTCTGGACAGGAAAACTTACCTAGTATGTGATCCTGCACTTACGGGTCTGGGGCACGCATGCAACCCGTCGCCGACCCATTCCCGCTGTGATTAGACACAGTGGGAGCTGATCTGCAGGTATCGCGGACTTGATGTCCGTCAGCACCCGCCAATCAGAGCCTGAATGGTGATCAGACTGTGTAAACAAGGCAGATTTCAATTCTGCCAGTATGTAAGGCATTGGTCCTGTGTTCTTGCAAAGCAGGAATATGGATCTTTGCCTTCCCATGGTTCAAGCACCACCCCCCACAGTGAGAAAGCACAGGCTAGGCACACAGTTAACCCTTTGATCACCCCTGTTAAACCCTTCCCAGCCAGTGTCATAAGTACAGTGACAGTGCATATTTATAGTACTGAACACTGTATTAGTGTCACTGCTCCCCAAAAAGTGTCTGATTTGTCTGCCACCTTAGCAGTCCCGCTATAAGTCGTTACTAGTAAAAAATAAATTAAAAGTCCATAAATATACCCCATAGTTTGTAAACAACTACAACTTTTGTGCGAACCAAAAGTGGAACTTCCGCTTTAAGCACTCCTCGCCCCCTGACATGCCACATTTGGCATGTCATTTTTTTTGGGGGGTGTGTACCCTTTTTTCCATGGGACTTCCTGTCCCACTTCCTGCTTCCTATCTTCGGCCGCCTAGACGACTCCTCCTCTCGCCCTAGGTGGCCCCTCCCTGCCAGTAATCTTCTGAGACACAACTCGGGTCCCAAAAGATTGGCTGGCCAATAGGAAAGCGCAGTGCACGGCCGGCCATGAAGCCATAAGCTGTCACGGCTTCAATATTTTTTCGCAGTGCTTCTGGGGAAGAGGGTGGGGGGTGGGGGGAGTCATTCGTTTTTTTAATTTTTAATAATTGATTTTTTTACAATTTAATTTGTTTTTCATTTTTTTTTCACAATGCTTTTTGGGGGGAGGGGGTTGGGGCAGTGGGCAGTGGGCAGTGTTGGTAGGGCAGGGGAGAGTGGTGTCAGTAGTTTTTTTATTTTATTTTTTTTACACTTTCTCATTTTTTTAGAATTATTTTACAATATTTTGGTGAGATGTCAGGGGTCTAAACAAACCCCTGACATCTCCCCTTTGAGACAGACAAAGGAACTGAGGACACATTCCTCAGTCTCTTTCTCAGCACTAAAGGTGAATGAACAGGAGACAGAGGCTCCTGTCCATTCATAAATTGAGCAGAGTAAACACAGTTTACTCTGCTCAGTAATCACAGGACACAGGAGCAAACTCGCTCACTGTGTCCTATTACTAGTTCCCCCCGCAGCCGGCAGGAGAGAAGAGGAGGGGAGCTGGCTGCAGGGGACGAGGGGGGGGGGCTGAGGAGGATGGGGGGCTGAGGAGGAAGACGGGGGGGCAGGGAAGGAAATGGAGGGGGCTGGAGGAGAATGGGGGGTGGAGAAGAACACGGAGGGGGATGGGGGAGGAGCACACAGAGCAGCTGGGGATGATTGGTGCGGCTAAAGGGACAGCTGTGATCAACGATCTCCCTGTATAGCTTTTTAGCTGACAGCAGCGGGAGGGAGAGGAGGAGAAGCAGCTGTCAGCTAAAAATCGATACAAAGGAGATCAGTGATCACAGCTGTTCCCCACCGCACCGATCATTCTCGGGAGATTGGGAGGCACTTGCGGGTGTGCGGGAGCCGCCACAGAAATGCAGGAGTCTCCCGCACCTCGTGGGAGACTTGAGATGTCTGCAGGCCTGTTGCGACGGGACAGGCAAAACAAGCAATTGCTTGGGGCCCGGAGCTGGCCTGGGGCCCCAGCCGCGCCACCTGCCGCCGCTTCATATAAGCTTCAACCTGTAGCGTGGCCGAGCTCCTCTTCCTTCCTCCTGCAGTCCGCACGGTACAGGAGATTCAGTTTCCTGTTCTTGGCCGGACTGACAGGAAGAGCACACACTGAGTGCTCACTTCCTTTCAGTCCGGCTGGCCAGGTACAGAAAACTGAATCTCCTGCCACGCGGTACGCGGTAGGGAGGGGGGTTAAAAAGAACAGGGGGGGGAGTAGTAAGGGGGGGCAGTCATCAAGATCCATTTAGTAATAAAAATATGGTAGCTTGCTGACCATAATAAAAACAATTACCATAGCTTTCTTTCCATTTATTCCTTCTTTACCATCCCATTTACATCTTATTGCTTCTTTTTTGAATCATTGGTACAGTGGTGTTTTTTTTGAAAATGTTCAATTGCTGAAAATGTTCAAATTTTATGCACATTATATGCAACAGCAGTATTTGCACTGTAAACCTTTTTTATTTATATAAAGTGTTGGTGAACTTAAAGTGGAGTTCCACCCACTTTTACAACTCTCCAGCATCCCTCACTAAACTGTGCACTGTAAACAAACTGGATAATTTTTTATTTTTTTTTCTCAGCACCTACTGTATATCTGCTGTATTCATTTTTCACTTCCTCCTCCCTGGCCGGGGCCCATCGCATCATTTCCTGTTTGCAATGCCTTCTGGGAAGGGGAGGCAACTTCCTCTGAAACTGCCGTTGCTATGGAAACCTGACCTGAAACCTATTACACCGCTTGTGCTGCACTGAGCATGTGCGAGATCTGCAAGGATGATATCCAGGAAGAAATACAGTCTGGCTTTAGATGTCCACACTTAAGATGGTCACGGCCTTCTGTAAGTTTATAAAGTTTACAGACTAACTTTACTAGAATACATTAAGCTTGTGTATTATAGGGGTATTTTTATTTAAAAAGTATAATTTTGGCCGGAACACCACTTTAAACTGTATCGCTATGCTGTGATTCCTGTAGGCTTTGCGTGTGTGCGGGGTTGGGGGGGCCTCCATGTCCATTTTGCTTGGGGCCCCCAAATTCCTTCAAACGGCCCTGGATGTCTGCATATATAAATTCAGTACATTATACAAAACATTCTGCAGAATGACACCCCACCCGCCCATGCATTCAAATAACACCTTATCCATCGACATAAAGTACAGCCATACAATCAATCATCCAGGTCTTCAGATAGGCAGGGTAAAAATGTAACAAGAGTTAGAACGTTAGCGTCATACACCAGATCTACTGGGGCTAGGCCCGGGATATCCAACCATGGGGCCCATAATTTATGCCCCTTTTACCCCTGTGTTGATAAATGAGCTTCTTCAATCGTGGGGGCTCTGTGGATTTCCAGTGTCTCAGAATCATTTTCCTGGCCTGGAAGAGAGCTCTTGCTACAGCCTGTCTAGGGATATCTGGATTTTTTTTTTTACCAAAAATATGTAGCAGAATACATATTGGCCTAAATTTATAAAGAAATTAGATTTTTTACATTTATTTTTATTGGATGCATTTTTCATAGCAGAAAGTAAAAAATGTTATTTTTATTTTTTTGTCTGTCTTTTTTTGTTTATAGCGCAAAAAAACCAAAAAACTGCAGAGGTGATCAAATACCACCAAAAGAAAGCTCTATTTGTGAAAAAAAAGGACATCAATTTTATTTGGGTACAGAGTCACACGAACGCGCAATTGTTAGTCGCTTCATGCAATAGATACTGTGGGCGCGCGCAATCGCTCCACAGAGAGGCAGAATGGGGATCTGCGGACAACATGGAGATCTGCTGTTTCTAGTGATCAGGAACAGCGATCTCTGTGTTGTCCCAGTGAGCCCACCCCCACACAGTTAGAACACACCCAGGGAACACTGTTAACCCCTTGATCGCCCCCTAGTGTTAACCCCTTCCCTGCCAGTGTAGTTTATACATTGATCAGTGCATTTTTTTTTTTAGCAGTGATCACTGTAATAATGTCACTGGTCCCCAGAAAGTGTCACTTGGGGTAAGATTTGTGCTCCCCAATGTCGCAGTCCCGCTAAAAATCGCAGACCGCCACCATTACCAGTAAAAACATTTAAAAAAAGGCCAGAAATCTATCCCCTAGTTTGTAGATGCTATAACTTTTGCGCAAACAAATCAATATACGCCTATTGCGATTTTTTTTACCAAAAATATGTAGAAGAATACATATTGGCCTAAACAGATGAACAAATTTGTTATATATATATATATATATATATATATATATATATATATATATATATATATATATTTTTTTTTTTTTTTTGGATATGTATTATAGCAGAAAGTATAAAATTTTGTTTTTTTTCAAAATTGTCGCTTTTTTTTTTTTAATATAGCGCAAAAAATAAAAACTGCAGAGGTGAACAAATACCACCAAAAGAAAGCTCTATTTGTGGGGAAATATGGACATCAATTTTGTTTGGGCACAACGACGCACGACGGCCCAATTCTCAGTTAAAGTGACGAAGTGCCGTATCACAAAACATGGCCTGGTCATTAAACACTTCCTGCCGGGAGGGTGTGCATAGACGTCCTCCCGTTTCAGTGTTAAAACTGGGATAATGCCTGCACCTACGTTCTCTTCAGCCAGCGATTCCCTGCACTGTAAGAACAATCATAGTGGCTGTTCAGCCGCTTGATTGTTCTTACAGGTGGCAGGAGGGGACCCCCCCACCACTACCACTACCCTCTGGTGCATCTACCAGCTCGCCCGTAGTTGACCATAAAAGATTTCCAGCCTGGAGGAGAGATGCGGAGTCCTATTGGCCCCATATCTCGCCCTAAAGAGAACCTGTCACGTACTATTCTTATTACAAGGAATGTTTACATTCCTTGTAATAGGAAAAAAAGTGATAAAAAAAAAAAAATGTAAAGGGAAAGTGTAAAAATCAAAAAATGAAAATAAAATAAGCAATAAAAAAAAAACAAAAAAACTTGAAAGCGCCCCCGTCCCTGCGAGGTCCCACGCAGAAGTGAACGCATACGTATATCACGCCCAAATATGTAAACGTTAGAGCGAGAGTAATAATTCTATACCAGGACCTCCTCTGTAACTCTAAACAGGTAACCTGTAAATAAATTGAAAGCGTTTCCTATGGAGATTTTAGAGCACCGAAGTTTGACGCCATTCCACGAGTGTGCTTAATTTTCAATCGTGACATGTTAGGTATCTATTTACTCGGCGTAACATCATCTTTCACATTATATAAAAAAATAGGGCTAACTTAGATGCTTTTTTTTTTTTTTTTTAACATGAAACTGTTTTTCCCCCCAAAAAATTGAAAAATTGCTGCGCAAAAACCATGTGACATAAAAAATTGCAACAACCGCTATTTTATTCCCTAGGGTCTCTTCTAAAAAAAAAACATATATATATGACTGATGTGCATGTACAATGTATACGTAAAATGCTGCGTACATTGATGGCGCTATATAAGTACCTTAAATAAAAAATAATATATAATGTTTGGGGGTTCTGAGTAATTTTCTACCCCAAAAAATGATGATTTTTACATGTAGGAGCCAAGTGGCAGAATTGGCGCGGTATGGAAGTGGTTAAGGGAGTAAATCCTTCCGGGGCTGAAGTGGTTAAAGTAACGCAATGCCATATCGCAAAAACATTTCCTAGTCAGGAAATTGGGTAAAACCTTCCGGAGGTGAAGTGGATATAAGAGTTTACTACCGCATTAAAAATGATTTATTAAAATGACATTAGCATGCTAAAACCTGCTATATGAGAGTTTAGATATAAGGGTTACATGCACTTTAAACTTGAACGACAACTAGAACTCCGTGCTCTCTCTATACTGTACAAATATGGTCAGCTTCGGCGTAGACCCCGCCCATCTACTTGCCCTTAACCAACATGGCGCTTCGGAAACGGCGGGCAGGCGACGTCATGGCAGCCACCAAAAAGATGGACGCAGAGCTCCGGGAAGAGTTGCAGGAACTAGGTTTTTCTCCGGGACCTATCACTGACAGTACCCGAGGGTTGTACCAAAAAAAGCTGCTAAAGTTAAAAGCAGACGCTGCGAAAAGCCAGAAAAAGGAGAGCGGGAGGGCGAGGAGAAGCGAGGGGAGCACGAGGACTAGGCGCAGCGAACCCCTAGAAGACAGTGGAGGGGATTGGGAGGATGAAGAGGACCGGTCCCCCGTGCTGGAGAGGAAGAGCTATGGAGGGAGGTCGGGAAGAGCAGAGGATAGGTTTTACTCTTCGAATAAAAGTGTCCCTGCTCAAGTGGGAGACGCGGGACAATGGAGGAGTGACAGGTCCTCAGTGGCAGGAGGCCCTTTAGCTAGAAGCACTACTGACTATGGTGACTACACGGGATATGAACATAGATCTTCTCTGGGAGGGGACAGGCTTTCAAGAACCACTTTTGATTCTAGTGGAAGCTTGGAACAGAAGAGCAGGTCCTCTCTGGGAGGGGACAGATATACAAGGAACACACCTGATTATGGTGGCTACCTGGGGCAGGAGGTCAGGTCCTCCCTGGGAGGGGACAGATATACAAGGAACACACCTGATTATGGTGGCTACCTGGGGCAGGAGGTCAGACCCTCCCTGGGAGGTGAAAGATTCACAAGCAACACCTCCAATTATAGTGATTACTTAGGGCAAGAGGTCAGACCCTCCATAGGTGGTGATAGATTTCCAAAAACCACCTCTAATTATGGTTCCATGGAACATGAGGTCATGTCCCCCATGGGAGGTGATAGATTTCCAAAAAGCACTAATAGATATGGTTCATTGGGGAACGAGGGCAGGTCCTTCATGGAAGGTGATAGGTTTTCAAAACCCACTTCTGGTTATGGTTCCTTAGAACAGGAGGCCAGGTCGTCTCTAGGAGGTGAGCGAATTAAAAAAACCACTCCTGATTATGGGGGCTACCTGGGACAGGAGGTAAGATTTAGATCAGCAGGTGAAAGGTCAGGCTTGCCTATCAGTAGGGATGAGGGTAGACCTTGGTCCAGATACAATGAAGGGGATGTAAAGGGCCAGCTTTCCTATAAGGACTATCCAAATCTGAGTCAAGGAAAATCTGCTCAAAGTAAACCGAATTGGAGTCGAACTCTAGAGTATTATTTATCAAAACTGGTGCGGGCACTGTCAGCTGGCCTGGTAATTGTCTTCTTTGGTATTCTCATTATGAAGAGTGGAATACTTTACAGTACACAGCAGGATGACAGTAAGTTGGTTTTGTTAGCCATTTTTTTCATCATGTAGCTCACTAAATCGAACTAAATATTAGTCTGTATGTGTATATCTATCTCTATCTCTCCCTGAGTTGTACAAGCTAAGTTCCATATTCCATACCTGAAAGACTGCTTGCAAGCGGAGAACCACTATAGTAATCACATGGATACTGTACAGAGCACTGCCCTTCTGCAAAGTGAACCTAGGGGACCACTTGCTTGGCACAACTATCATTCTTTGACCAGCTTTTACATTTTTTTTTTTTTTTGTTGCATAGAAGACGTTCTGGACAAGGTGGAGATTGTGACATCACTGCCCCACCTCCTCACCTTGTCCAATTAAAGAGGAAATAAACTTCCTTTACTGCCTTTTACCTATAGGTAAGCCTATAATAAGGCTTACCTATAGGTAGTGTAAATATCTCCTAAACCTGCGCCATTTAGGAGATTTTTACATTAAATGCAGCCAGTGACTTCACTGGTGCATGTGCTGTGAAGGAACGGCCACCCGTGCTGTGTCTTGGAATGGCAGCGCACGCACAGGAGTGACTTCATCACGGTTCCGACCAGTCACAGGGCCAGGGCCCGCGAAACCCAGAAGCAAGACGGATGAAAATGACTTGCTGCAGCACTGACATTGCGGCGGTGCAACAGCTTTGTTTTAAGGTAGGTTTCACATAATGTGCTAGTATGCAATGCATACTAGCACATTATGACTTTACCTTGCAGGGAAACAAAGAAACGTCTAACGGTATACAACCGCTTTAAGCAGTTCAATACTGGGCACTTGCACCCCCTTCATGCCCAGCCAATTTTCAGCGCTGTTAAACTTTGAATGACAATTGCACAGTCATGAAACATTGTATCTACCGTATTTATAAAAAAAAAAATATTCTGAACCAAATGGTGTACTAAAATATTTACCAGTGCCCATGAAATGCAGCCTGACCATTGCCATAAATGCAGCCTGACCATTGCCATCGCTCAGGCTGCTCTGTCTTCTGTCTCAGCAAGTGTCAGGCCCAGCCGGGAGATTGCCTGGCACTCGCAGGGGGCTTGGGATGTCTAGCCTCCACTCTTCTGCCTTTCTTCCAGTACTAGCATGGCGGCGGGGGGCGGTGTCTGGTGTATACTCTCTCCATAAGACGCAGAGACATTTACCCCCATATTTTTTGGGGAAAAAAGTGCGTCTTATGGTCTTTTTTTTACTAAACATTTGAAAAAAGACCTTTTTATAAAAAAAAAAAACCCCAAAAAAGCCACTTTTTGGCTATAGCGCAGTCAGTAAGTGGTTAAAGAATGCCTTGTAATAATTAAAACAAATACAAGTTGTTTTGCAAGTTGTGGCTATGCCATTTACAATGCAGAAGGGCAGCAATATCCAGAAGAATTCGACAATAGCTCTAGTAACACCAACTGCTACAGCAATTCTCCACTTCTACAATGGTCCCTCAGATATAGAATATGCATACTTGCATTGGGCCACTCTGCAATAAAACCATTCCTAGAGTTCAGCATTAAAGTGGAAGTTCAGCCAAAAACTAACCCTAAATCTACTGGAAACCACATACTAAGACCAATCTATCTAACCCTGTAAAGCAAAGATCACTATACTTACCTTTTCTGTAGCCAAACCGGTCTGGTCTCCAGTGGCTGTGTTCAGAAGACAGCCGATAACGGCTGGGAAGTGATGTCACCCATAGAATTTGTCACGGAACGTCCCACACTCCGCTTGAGTGCTTCTGTCATATACCACTTCCTCCCAGTCTGTATACAGATATCAGATATTACAACCTCTCTGAGCACAAAACAAGGCGACACTTGCTTGTTGCTAACATGGACTGACTCTTTATTTGAGATCTCACACAAATACGGTATATACACAGCAAAATGACTAAAACCTAACCTAATTAACATGAGATAATTAACTAATCCTTTTACCCAGACTAAGTGACTACGTCTCCTAGCTCATTGACTATTCAACACACATTACCATAAACATCAACACAAGGTTAATTAGAACAAACAACAATGAGTTGAATACCCTTAGAACCTGTGGTAAGCCAGACTAAACTCATTTACATTAAACACATTATAGCTGACATCAGACAGGTGAGTGGAGTTGATGACATTAGCATCTTCTCACAGTCCCAACAGTATGACTCAGTCACTATTGCTACTATGGCAAATACTGGGTCCCCAGAGTCTGTGTGCCCTGGGGGACAAGGACCCGAAGCCAAAATAACAACACCTCAAGGGTACCCCAAATGCCTGGGCCCATAATCTGTAGGCAAGAGGCTCACATTCAGTCCCCTCCAAAAGCCTCTATCCCGGGTGAGTCTGTCACAGAATTACTATGAGGGTTCCTTTGACGGCTCCCTCTCCTGCACACGCCTACACACAGACGCAGCTGACAGCTCAGCATGGGACCGGCTTGGCTTTGAAAAAGGTATTTGTAGCAGTTTTTGCTTTGCAGGGCTACATGGATTAGTCTTCAAATGTGGCTGCCAGTCGATTTAGAGTTTATTTTTGGCTGAACGTCTACTGTAAGTATTTCAGAATGTCCATTGAGATACACTTCTAATCCTGCATTCATTAAAGCCTAACTCCAGCCAAAAAAATGTTTTTTCTGTTCAGTGAATGCTCCCAGAATTTTGAATATGTGGGTACATTTTGGATTTAGGCCAGACACTGTAGCTAATCAAAAAGATTACCTGGTTACTGGGTTATCAGGAGTTTCCTACACTTCTGTATCCATCACTAACTGGGTGACTGCGTATTGATGTCTGATATTTGGCCACCCAGCAGCAGGAGAAGGGACCCGGCAGTGTGGAGAGTTCTGGGCTGTTCTCTGTCCTCCTCCCTTTGGCCCTATGTGGCTTATGCTGGCCATACACTATACGAAAAATCGGCCCAAAATCGGTCATTTAGACCGTTCGTACGTTTTTTCGACCCCTTAATGGGCACAAAATCGATAATCGTTGGGACGTTTTTGAGCCGAAAAAACTAAGGACAAGGTTGGAAATTTTATGCCGAACGAACAATAAATTGAAAAGTTAATGTGTTTCCCGTCTGAACTGTCTGCACTAGGTATAAGTAAAAAAAGAAAAAAAAAATTATTTATTCATGTCCACTGAACGATTTATCGGTCATTACATGATGGCACAATCGTTTGCGGTCACGGCCGAACGTTCGTTTTTCGAAAATGGGTTCGGCCGATTTTTCGTATAGTGTATGGCCAGCATTACCGTCTGCTGCAGGATCAGAACTCTTGAGCAAGGTGAGGAAGATTGGCTCCAGCTGTTGGCACTGTTAGTTATTGTCACTCCTGTTATATGTTGCCCCAGGTAACATTTACTGCCCACATGACACATTTGCCCCCCCGTATCCCATGTATTATCAGGATTGCTGGGATTTTTTAGGTCAGCACTGTTTGTTTAGAGGACAATATTGCTATAATTAAACTAGTTTCCACCTGCCTATGGTACATTTACTGCGGGCAGGCTGCATCACGTACATGCATGTCATCCAGCCTGTTCCAAGTTAGGGACACGCATGTGCACACCCCCTGCTAATTTGCGCTGTCACGGTCTACAGCGGAATTTTGTCAGCAGGTCCCAGCCAGCGATTTATGGCTGAGATCTGGTGATCGGCTGTAGCCAATCACAGCACAGAATCCCGTGTTTACGAACCTACAGGGTTCTGTACACAGATCAGCAATCTGGCTGTTTCTTGCAGGGATTAGAAACAGCTAGATCTGTTAGTAAAAGCAGCACGCGTTACACACATTACGCTTGTTAGGCACGATGTTAACCCTCTTCCCAGCCAGTGTCATTAGTACAGTATTATATCTTATTGTCACTGTTGATGTCAGTGTCAGTCAGTGTTACTCCAAGCAAGGGCCTTTGGGCACCAGATTCCTGCCACACTATAAGACGCTGATTACCGGTGTAGCGTCATAGCTGCATAAACTCCAGTTTATATACCATCGTTTTTAGATGCTAGAACCTTTTTTGTTTTGTGTCTTTTTTTTTTTTTGTCTTGTTGAGTTTATATAATAAATAGAAAACCTAGTGATGATCAAATACCACCAAAATAAAGCTCTATTTGTGTGAAAAAAAATCATATAAATTTAATTTGCATACAGTGTTGCATGACACTGCCAGTTAAAGTAGCACAGTGCTGACTAGCAATGTCCTGGTCATGAAAGGGTTAAAACCTTCCGGCGGTCAAGTGGTTATTTCCCTGTAGATCCAGGAAAATAAAGACACTATTTTGGCTCCACCTACATTCACAACAGCACACAAAACCAGACACTTTTTTTTTTTTTCCTCCAAATATCTTACTGCTATTAGCCAACACAAGGTCACAGCTTTTCTGCAATAACACACTTCTCTCATCACCATCATAGCAAACAACAATATATTTAGAGTAAATCCCACTGATTAAGCCATGACAATAAACGAGAAGGGGGAATAGTGTAGAGATAATGTATCTACAGCACGCATGCTCAGGCTTTGACTAAAGCTCAAGGGAACCCTGGAAATGGAATGAGGTTTGTGTTACACAAATAAAACCGCTCTTTTACATAACAGTAAACTTGTAATGAAGTCAAACATTCTAAAATTATTTTATTACAGAATATCGAGTGCCATAAGGTGCCAGGACAAACTTTACTGTTACTACTTATATCCAGAGTGCTGCTAATGAACCTATGCTAGATGAAAAGCATTAAAACATAAAGTGTTTTGTACTTCTTTGGCGGCACTAGCTAAATAGCTGAAATAATTTTTGAGCTGGAGCAGTAGTTTCTGCAGGAGGGTTTTGGATCAACTCTGGGGCAGAGGTTTATGGAATTGCCTGGGGCTCAGGCTTTAGAGCAATGCTGGTGTTTTGGGCCTCGTTTTTATACATTCGGATGGGGCTGCTTGCAGTTAGATGTGGTAAATCCAGTGGGAGTTCTATGTGAATAGCTGTGGGAGGGCCGCCCCATTGAAAGATATGGGAGGCTGACGGGTCCTGTATCTATTTACGGCTGCTCGCATGTAATCGCTCATGGAATGATTACCTACAAAAAAATATGGCCTAGGACACATAGAGCCCTTTCACACTGGGGCGGTTTGCAGGCACTAATAATAGCGCCTGCAAACCAACCCGAAAGTGCCGCTGCCTTAATTCCAGTGTGAAAGCCCCGGGGGCTTTCACACTGGAGCGGTACGCTAGCAGGACGGGAATAAAAGCATCTTCGGAGCGGTGAAGGAGCGGAGTGTATACTGCTCCTGCCCATTGAAATCAATGGGACGGCGCGGCTATACTATTTTTAACCCTTTCTCGGCCGCTAGCGAGGGGTAAAACAGCCCCGCTAGCTGCCGAATACCGACGGTAAAAAGCCGCTAATAATAGCGGCGTTTTAACGTCGACGCAGTCCCCGCCTCAGTGTGAAAGGGCCCATACGGTCTGAATTATTACAAGGTGAAAATAAAGCCTGAATTAACAATTCTTAGAGAAGGCTGTATTTACTTTTAACACTGCAATACATATATTACATTTTTGTTTTTGGGTTTATATATACCGGTACTTTAACCACTTGCCCTCCAGAAGATTTGCCCCCCTTCATGACCAGGCCATTTTTTTGCAACGCTGTACCCAAATAAAATTTGTCTTTTTTTTTTTTTTTTTGTTTTGTTTTGTTTTTTTTCTCCCCACAGATGGAGCTTTCTTTTGGTGGTAATTGATCAGCACTGTGTGTTTTTAAAGAAAAAGACCGTCAATTTTTGAAAACAATATTTTTTACTTTCTGCTGTAAAACCTATTCTATAAAAAAAAAATTAATTTCTAAATAAACTTAGGCCAATATGTATTCTGCTACATTTTTTTGGTTAAAAAAAAATCGCAATAACCATCTATTGATTGGTTTGTGCAAAAGGTTAAAAAAAAAAAAAAAAAAAACACGTCTACAATCTATGGGAGATGTACTGGAATTTTTTATTGATCTGTGCGAATAATATGCCACTGGCTTGGAAGGGGTTAAACATTTAGGGCGATCGAAAGGTTAAATGTGTGCCTAACTAGTGTTTTGTGTGTACTATGTGTGCTGTTTTTACTTAGGGATGTGATGGATTTTTGTCACTACTTTTGCAGGGAAAGAAAATCCATCACTCCCCCTACCCCCCCCCCCCCGCATCAGGACAGAGCTCTGCATTGTTTACATATGCAGAGCTCTATCCAGCCTCTCTCCTCGACAATCAGTGGGTTCTGGCAGACATCCATTGGCAGGCGCCCGCTGATTGGCTTCTGCTGCGACAAATCACAGCAGAAGCGGTGGAAGTGCGTGCGCCCCCTACCTGGAAGTGCAGAATCACGTGTGTATATGTATGTGTGTGATTCTGCACAGGGCGCCCACCCTGTAGCATTAAAGAGGAGGTCCAGCCCCCCACGAAAAAATTAAGTCAGCAGCTACAAATACTGCAGCTGCTGACTTTTAATATATGGACACTTACCTGTTCAGGGAGGCCGAGATGTGAGCACCCCAGCCGCTCTTCGGATCGGTTGTCAGGTGCAACCGTCGCCATTCCAGGTAAGGGAACCTGACAGTGAAGCCTTTTGGCTTCACAGCCCATTCCCTATTGTGCATGCGACAAGCACACTGTGCTTTCTAATTGGCCCGGCGGCGGAGGAAGGAGGGGGGCTGAACTTCCGAGAGACAGCGCCATCTCTGGACGTGGGGAACAGAATGGAGGAGATGGATAAGCGGAAGTTCCACTTTAAATCTTTTACAGGGCAGTTGGCCGGGAAGTATGTAAACTCCGGTGCAAACCTAGAGCTCTGCCAACCCATACTTTGAATGCACAGCAGCAAAACTTTGAATGTAGTAAAGTTATCTTTATTTTGTGTTGCAGTTGGCTGTTCATGTTGCCATCTTTTTTTTTTTTTTTTTTTTATTTATTTAAAGTTACCAGCAATTGTATAATGCAAGGGCCTTCCAGAAGTAAACACTATGGATAGCTACTTATTTGGTCATAGGTAATACATTCCGAATGAAAAGTATGTGACCAGCATTAGCTTGCTAACATGCGAACTGTAGGAAGCCGGCTGCGACGCCTTGTGGCTTCACAGCTGTATTAGGGTTTGTTCCCATGGGTGGGGTTTAAGACTAGACAGTTGAGCCATGGATTTGCCACCCATCTAAACAGACATGAAGGTACTCAGGACTCTACACCTGCTACAATGCTTGGCTTCACAGCCATGGCAACAACTGTACCGACGAAGTGAGGGTTAAAACTGGCTGCAAGGTGGAAACCCATTGCCCCCCTCAATAACCATCAAATGCCGTCTGAAGGGCGATCCACTACGAAACGATTTTCAGAGGGGTGACAATAATAGCCACACCTGGGTACAAACCCTTAACTTTTTCTGTACTCCAGCAGCCTACTCTGTCAGCAGCTTTTGGCCATGGTTACCCTCACTCACTACCCCATTTGTTTTTACTTTGCACAAAAAAAAATAGTTTTTTGCCAGGAGTTTAGCTTTGAACCTGACCCAAGAAAAATATAGGGCTATCAATACTTACTTTTCCTCTCATTTGTCCTTGCTCCAGACTAGCAATCATCCTTTGCACAGAATCCAGAGACAATTGGGGAACGGTCTCTGGATTCAGTGCAAGGATGATTATTGGGCTGTAGCAAGGACACGAGAAGTCAGAACTTATGATCTGCAGACTTGTTCTGGGCTTGGAGAATACAGTATATTGAAGAGGTTAAAGTGATTGTAAAGTCTTTGTTATTAAAAAAAAAAAAAAAAAAAAGTTATACTTTCTCCTCCTGTGCAGTTGGTTTTGCACAGAGCAGCCCGGATCCTCCTCCTTTCGGTCCCTCTTTGCTGCTCCTGGCCCCTCCCTCCTATTGAGTGCCCCCATAGCCAGCAGCTTCCTATGGGGGCACTGGAGCCAAGTCAGGGCTTTGTGTATCCATTCAGACACCAAGCCCTGACTTTTCCCTGCGCCCTCCCTCCTGATTAGCTGACTGACTTTGACAGCCGCGGGAGCCAATAGCGCTGCTGCTGTGTCTCAGGAGTGTCCCGGACATCGCTGGAGAGAGATTGGCTCAGGTAAGTAATTGAGGGGTGCTGGGGAGGCTGCTACGCACAAGGTTTTCTTTTTTATCTTCATGCATAGAATGCGTGAAGATAAAACACCTTTTGCCTTTACAACTCCTTGAACATGACAAAAAGGCAGCTGGCATTTTTAAAGAGAAAACTCAGTAGTGGTAGCCACTATATTTCTGTTTAGTTAGGCTTTTAATACGTTTTTTATGTCCAAAGTTCAGCTTTAAGTTAAAGTATAACTAAAGGCAAAACTTTTTTTTTTTTTTTTTTTCTTTTTTTTTTACCTTTTGTAAAGAGTAGAGAAGGCTGGAAATGCTTGTTGGTTTTTATTGCTGTAATGTGCCCCCGTTAGGGAGATTTACTATCTCTATTTGCCCTGTTTACCATTTTCATTTAAAAAGGAAAATCCTAAATTTTGGGTTGTCCCCAGAAATGTAATAGAGGTGAAATCTTCCAATGGGGGCGCTAATTCTAGCGACTTGGGGGTCCCCCAGAAATTCCCCTAATTTGCAGGGATTTCCTTTCACTGTCTGTTTGGCTATGGGACAGGAAATGAAGGGAAATCTCCACAATGGGACACAGATGGCAAAAAAAAACAAATCTGAGAGGGGGGTTATATCCTTTCCTTGCTCTATCCAAGATTTAAGTTTTTTCCTATAGTTCTACTTTAAGACTCGTAGGTTTCCAGAATTGAGTGCAGTACTAGAATCTCAGTTTCCATTTCCCCATAAATACATCTCTGATCTGCTGAATAAAGAAACTGCACAGGTAGCCTGAAAGGAACAAGTGATGACACCTGTTGCTGGCTAAAATTGGATGAAATGCCATTTGCAGTCTCCGAGAAGTGCCATGCTGTAATATTATCTCCTTGCGAATAAATAAAATGTCATCCAGAGTATAATAGAGAGTGGCCAGTGTTTGAATACTTATCTGCTGGATTTATCTCTGGACTTTCTGTGATATAGTACAAAGGCTACATTATTATTAAGGAGAATGAGCAGAAAATGGTTTTGCCTGTAAAATTGCTGCAGGCCTTGGTATAGTAGCTCATCGATCACGTCATGTAATTTTGTATATGGTAATCATGGCTAAATGTGCATTATTGGAAGTGAAAATGTTATTTTAAAGGGGTTTTTCTACATTTCAACCAAGCATTTCATGAGATAAATATGGTGGCAGCCATTGTCATTTCCTGAAATTGATAGTTGACTAGCTTCCGCTGATATTCGGACTTAATGGCTGATTCACAATGAACGCACAGCTGCTGGTGTTTGTTGGGAGAACACATTGCTAAAGCGCCGATCCTGGTGTATCAACTGATTTTTTTTTTTTTTTTGTTAGAACTTTTTATTTAAATGTTTTAAGTGACATTTGATTACTCTACTCTCACAGCGGTGTTGAGATGCAGTGGTTTGCAGCCTGCTGTTATGAAAAAAGTGCTGCATGCAAGTTTCAGCAGACACCACCAAAATGCATTGATGTGAACTGACATCATAGGAAACCAGGCAAGTTGCCTTGTCTTTGTGTTGGGTCAGTGCTAGGCAAGGCTGGCCAGCACAAATGATATGAATAGGCATTCAATATAGTCACTGGGTCTATTCAAATTTTATTTTTTTTGGTACAAATATCGCTTATTTATTTATCTTTTATTTCAGGTACTTTTATAGCGTCGTCAATTTACGCAGCGCTTTACATATACATTGTACATTCACATCAGTCCCTACCCTCAAGGAGCTTACAACCTAAGGTCCCTAACTCACATTCATACATATACTAGGGACAATTTAGACAGGATCCAATGAACCTACCAGCATGTCTTTTGGAGTGTGGGAGGAAACCGGAGTACCCGGAGGAAACCCACACAGGCACAGGGAGAACATGCAAAGTTCAGGCAGGTAGTGTTGTGGTTGGGATTCGAACCAGTGACCCTTCTTACTGCTAGGCGAGAGTGCTACCCACTACACCACTGTGCCGCCCATGGCTTGTTTCTATTACAGAGCACCCCCCTTTAGAGGGGGGGGGGGGGCATTTTAGTATAGCACTAAATGGAGCAGGAAAGCTTTCTAGCATATGTCACTTACTTTTTTTTTTTTTTTTTGCAGAATGCTTAGATATGGTCAGCAGCCTGCCAGTTGCTGATCACATCCATTTAGTTAAAATAAAGTCCCTGGCACAGTATAACTGTGGGGTCATGGTCACTAAAATGACCCATAAGCTTACATTCTGGGTAAATGTTGACCCAGCTTGCTGCAAGCAGTGGTTGTAAAGTCTGAAGGTTTTTGCATTCTAGCCAGTAAGCCAATGAGGAGAGAACGGGGGTGGGCAGAGCTACGGCTCTGTATCTTATGGATGCATAGCGCAGGGCT